>WOVY01010661.1:122500-779592 GCA_013436015.1 Rhipicephalus annulatus
CAGACAGACAGATGGGCAGACAGACGGATGGGCAGACAGACGGGCAGACAGAGAGACAGACAGACAGACAGACAGACAGACAGACAGACAGACAGACAGACAGGCAGACAGACAGATGTGCAGACAGACAGATGGGCAGACAGACGGGCAGACAGACAGACAGATGGGCAGACAGACGAGCAGACAGACAGATAGACAGACAGATGGGCAGACGGACAGATGGGCAGACAGACGGATGGGCAGACAGACGGACAGACAGACAGACAGACAGACAGACAGACAGACACGGCGAGAGGATGATTAGTGGTTTGCTGGTAAAAAGTATGATACGCGCAAGGCGGCGGCAGCTGATGCTTCACTTCACTTCAGTTTATTACCTTAAAGACTACCAGAGGGGGTATTACATAAGGGGTGGGAAACATACAACAAGTGTAATACATATGCAGGATGGGTACAAGTATGAACAGGGTAACCAATACACAAATAAAATAATAAATGTGCAGGATCAATATTCATATTAACATTCGTAACACCTTGCCAAAAAGAAGACAAAGTGAGAACCAGTGGCACAAAAAGAAACAATGTAATGTATACAAATTGAAAAAAAAAACAAGTGACATTCTGTGTAATTGTTGAGTGGCACATTATGGTGGCGAGATCAGTAGAAAGGCAATTTCAGTCGGAAGATTCTTTGTTATCCGTTCACTCCAATTTGCGAGCGCACGAAAAAAGAGGAATGACATCACAACAAGAAATTGGCGATTGCCTGTTCGTGGGCGGCAACGTACGCTAGGGGGCGCAGTGTAGTAAAACAAAGGCCGTTTTCGCGCGCACGCGCGTTCAGAAGGTCGGCGGATGGACAAGGCTGCAGAGCGTCGTGCGCGCAAGGCCGCGGTGGCTCGCACTCGAAGAGGGAACCCCGATGTGCGAGCGCGCGAGGCAGAAGCACTCCGTGAAACTGCGTGACGGCGTCGACAAGACCTCGGCGATCAAAAGCGGATGGCCGAAGTGGTGCAGCAGCGCCGTGCGGACCCAGCTTCGCTCCACTCTATATCATTCACCCCGTAGATATGCTGTCATTTTATTAACACATGCCGCATGGACATAACAGTTTACCAACTTTTTAAACAGACGTTTCGGCAATTGTTTCATTTTGTGGGTCACTTTACGTTATATGAGAAGATTTATCTTTTCCCTCCGATTTCAAAACAGAAGGCTTTGCCGGAAGCCCCCGTCAGTAGAATGGTGCACTTCAAATTGTTCCACGTGAAGAACAGATTTTCACTAGGCTGTCATACACAAACAAAAAAAGAAAAAAAAAGGCACAACCTGCTGAGAGCGGCAACATAACTGTACATAGAACATAAAAACAGCTGCCTTGAAGGCACGCCTTATCATGACGATGTTAAAATGGGTCGTCCATTTTTGCTTTTTGCTTCACTCCGACAAAAAAGGGCTCGACTAAAAAGGGCCCCTAATATCTATTTTCACGCTCTGATGTCGTTTTCATTACATGGTCGCGGCAACTTGCTCCCCCACATTAGATTCATATTCTATCTCTGATGACTCGGGAAGCGGTGTGAGCGCTACGGCTGTACCCTTCTTCTGGCATCGTTTCATCTCTCAAACGTCCCTGCTACTTCGATGGTTTGGCTACCTAATGACCTGATGTGTTTCGTTCCTTATCATATGGCTAAGGAACAAAACACATGATCAGAAGACTCATCGAAGAGATAGAACCGAAAAGAGCGACATAACTGTAATGACGGAATTACTTAGACGAAAAGCGTAGAAGGGTCATGACACGCAGATGTTATGATTATCATGTTGTTTGGATGTGTCATTTGGCTATGTCATTCGTTCGCGTCACGTAATACCAAGTTTGGTACATGTGAAGCTTGCAAAATAGCTGCGAGCGCATCATGAGCGAAGCCTGTAGTGATGTTGTTACTTGACACGCATCTAATGTTTATCATGTTTGCACCACTATCATGTCTTCCTCGTCCATTCCCGTCCCGTAATATCAAATTTGATATAAGTGAAGCTAGCGAAATGGCCACCAGCAGATTATGAGCGTGGCATGTAGTCATGTTGTTACATGACACGCATTTCGTGTTTATCATGTTTGCACCAGTAACATATCATCGCCATCCATTCCCGTCCCGTAATATCAAATTTGGTATAAGTGAAGATAGCGAAACGGCTACGAGCTCATGATGAGCGCAGCATGTAGTCATTTTGATTGATTATTGGGGTTTAACGTCTCAAAACCACCATTTGATTATGAGAGACGCCGTAGTTGAGGGCTCCGGAAGTTTTGACCGCCTGGGGTTCTTTAACGTGCACCCAAATCTGAGTACACGGGCCTACAACATTTCCGCCTCCATCGGAAATGCAGCCGCCACAGCCGGGGTTTGATCCCGTGACCTGCGGGTCAGCAGCCGAGTACCTTAGCCGCTAGACCACCATGGCGGGGCAGCATGTAGTCATGTTGTTACATGACACGCATCTCATGTTTGTCATATTTGCACCAGTATCGTACCTTCGTCATCCATTCCCGTCTCGCAATATCAACTTTGGTAGAAGTGAAGGTAGCGAAACGGCCGCCAGCGCATCCTGAGCGTGGCATGTAGTCATGTTGTTACATGACACGCATCTCATGATTATCATGTTACCACCAGCCACATACCTTCTTCATTCATTCCTGTGGCGTAAAACCGAATTTGGTATATGTGATGCTAGCGAAACGGCCGTGAGCGAATCATGAGTGTGGCATGTAGTCATGTTGTACATGACACGCATGTCCTGATTTTCATGTTAGGGTCTGTTGCTTGTGTTGGCCATGCAATCATGCCATACCATACCACTTTTGCAACATGCCATTAGAACGAAACTACAGCAATAGCTGCAGGACAAAGCTTGGCATTCATGACATACCTGTCATGATTTTCATGTTATGACTTGTCAAATATGTTCTTCATGATGCTATGTTATGGCGCTTCAAGATTAGTATTGATACCTTTGTCGAAACGGCCAGGAGAGCTAAAAGTCGTAGGCGGCTAGATAGATAGATAGATAAATATATAGATAGGTAGATAGATAGATAGATAGATAAATATATAGATAGATAGATAGATAGATAGATATGCTCAATGTTGCCGAAGTTCACTAAGAAATGCTTCGAATTTAGAAAGCGCAGCAGTAGAACATAACTCAATAAGGGAGGCAAACATACGGTAAAAGGAAGGATTGTACCAGGTTACGTCAAAAACATCATATATACAACAAAAAATGAGCGTCACTAGCGTGTTGCTGATTTTACGGTTTGGCCAGCAAGATTCAGATATTTTTCAACAGTGGTTTGTGTGATTACCATTTCTGATAAGACGTTCTACTCCGGAACAACCCATGGAAATGACTAGAAAGTAGACGCATTGTTTCTGCGAAATTTTTAATACCAAAGATTGATGTGGGACTTTTTACGGGTTTTTGTAGAAGTGTTGCAGGAAATGTAAGCATTTTAATCTATTTGAGTTTTGTCATGCAGGATTAGGTACGAAAATTAGAGAAGGAACAGCATTGCACGACTAGCTAATGTATGAAGACTGAACTCTGATAGCATCTGTGTAGGTGGATTGGTGCGTCTATATCTGCCAGAGATAGAACGCGCTGATTTTCCTTGTAGTGCCTCGTTAGTAGCTACTCGATTTTGCGTATAGACGCGAACCACAGGACACTCCCTCGCGTATTCTAAGATGGGGCATGCGTACTTCTCGTAGACAAAAACCTTTGCTCTCTTGTAGAGTACCGCAAGACCCGCTCTGAAAACATAAGATTTCGCATTGATTTGCTTGTGACGTGTTCTACATGAGTTGACCATCCTAAATATAACGATATGACCCAAGTACTCTTACTGTGTGTCGGTGTTGAGCATGATATTATTATAGCCTAACAAAAAAGTAAGTTGGGACTTGTTTTTTGTTTATATCACTTAAACTATTTTATCAAAGTTGATGGGCATTTTTCAGCTCCTACTTCATTGTGCTAACAAAGCAAAATACTTGTTAATGCTGATTTGATCTCTCTGGATTCGTATTTCCCTCAGCAGAAAGCAGTCATCTGCAAATAACCGAATCTTGCATTAAACCTGGCTAGCTATATCAATTATAAAGGGAAGGAACAGGATATGGGGCAAGAACAGAACCCATACGTACTCCAGAAAGAACCGGCATTTTATAAATTGTGAATTGGCATTTAAATTCTAATTTATTGTTTTACGCACATCACAGTGGAAGATAGATTCGTGATTTCGGATCCTTCATATGTGTTTGAAAGGTGCTAGGTGCAAACTGTAACTTTTTTGTTCCCCCACACACACTCTGCCTTGCCTCTTTGGGAAACAACAAAAGGCACCTGGTGCTCTACCGACTGAGCTATTGAAGTAGTCGCATGGTTCGTACGAACACGCCTTACATCTCTCACACATTCACTCTCTCTCCGTGCTTTCTGTTTAAGAAGCGGGGCGGCGCTGTTGTCTGTGAGGGCTCATGAAAGGAAATACGGCACGATGTAGTCAAAACACGACGTTCGACATTGCGCACCAGCGAGCTGTCTTCGAAGCCAGTGTTAAAGATTCTCGATAAGAGTGCAGAACTCTGGCCAAGTGAGCATCGGAGAGTGAATGCTGGTGCAAGTTCACGGTTCAAGCTACAAAACTCTCCGTCACGTGTTGCTAAAGCGCAGTATGCGTGAGCACTGGCGTAGACTGGAGGAGCACGCATCGTGCTGTCTTAATAGCTTACGATCCTTCAAGACGAGCCTATTAAGTAGTAGTGTTTATTGTGTGCATGTTGATGTCAACTTTGTTCACGATTATCGATATGCTGTACTCAGGTTGATGCCAGCCCTTCTGTTACATAGCACAATGGTTAAATGACAATGATGGTTGGTACTCGTCACAATGGAGCCATGCCACTAAAAGTCAATGCAGCTGTGACCAGGTCAAACGGTGCTGCAGCTGCGAAACGCCAATATTTATAGTTGAAAAAGCTCTCATATAAAACTATACAATAAGACACTTTAATGAAGAATGAAGAAGTGTTTCACTTTTGTGTTATATCGATTTTATGACAGAGAGATCAGCCATGGTTTTTCAATATTTCGGAAGCTCTGTAACTGATAAAAAGAGCATGAATGTAGTAGATTAAGAGAAATGCTCCAGTTAGCCGTATGAGATTTTACCTACAGGACCGCATATCAAGTAAGGTGCTCACTTATAATCGAAGAAATGACAATTAGTAAATTTAGTAATGGCCAATAGATATCACTCTTGAATACTTTTGTGACCCCTAGCTCTATGGGCTTCCCTTTCGTGAACTACCTTGCTTCTGTTTAGCTTCTGTCTTGTAAATTGTGTTGCAGCTTTTTATCCATGTTCAATAGAAGGCAAAGATTCCGCTGTAGAAAGAGAAACAACATTCTGATATTTAACTACGTTTCAGCGCTGCCATTAATCCGTTTACGTACTAAAGTGTCATCATATCTATCAAACGCAGCGACGGAACCCGGAAATATCGTGAGAACTTTAGTCCCCACTATCCTTTCTCCTAAAGTTGCTCGAATGAAACAATGAAATACAATTGCAGGTTTGAGATTCCCATATATTTTCTTAGCATGCCATGCTATATTATTTCTTTGTTGAAAAGTTCTCTTAACATGCCAGTCCCATTACGTGTAAGGAATTACATAAAAGGTGAACGTGTTTTCCATTCAGGTTGACATACGATGCCTGTTGCCCTATATCGTTTTGGGAGAGCTTCGCCGCATATCAAGTACTGTCTCTTTAAGCCTACACAATAAGGAAATTCTCCTGAAAGGTTACACTATTTACGGGCGCCGCTGCTTCTTTTATTAGGAGATATAGGGAAGGACCATCGACTTCGAAAGACATTTCTTCAGAATGTCGCAAAACTAGGAGACGCAGAATGACGCACGAAACTCGAGCGGGACGCTGCTTCACTGTTGCTCACAATTCTTACTGAGTGAGCCAAATGTGATTATCGTTAGAAGACTGTGCTGTTCTGCTGTGTAGTTTGATTGGACCCTTTGCCATAGCATAGCCATATCGCATGATTGCATAAGTGCAAATGAATGTGTACACTTGATAGCCACTTACCAAAAGCAGTGGATGCGCGTATATTACTATGCATATTTAAATCTGCCGTTCACCCTCAGCGCCCAGTGATGGGCGTCAGGGAGAGAGAGGTTACATGCGCTAGCGAATCGGTCGTAGAAGTGTTTTTGAGTTGAAAGGATTTGCCAGCCTAAAGCTTAACTCGTTAAGGTGAAGGTGATTTAGGCAGGAATCCCCCTTAGCTTAATTGGCGTGCTTCTGTCGCGGTAGTGATGTCAAAAAATACGCATATTAAGACAACAAAGAAAAAAACTTCTGTAGACGAGGGTTCGACATATAACCTCACGGCCAGCGACAACAAAATCAGGGCACGCTATCGCGGCTCCACATTGCCCACTCTTCGGGATTTAAACACGTGACTTTTATATCAAACACTTTTAGGGGCGAAGCTCCTTATAGCGGCACCCGCTCGTCCCTCGTAGCCGTTGTAGTAGTGTGTAACAAGTGTGACAGTTGGACCTCCGAGGTGTTGCCGGTGAGAGATTTCTTTTGTGCGTTGTTGAACAATAAAAGATAGTGCTCCATGTGCATGCCAATGGCTGCTAAGTGGGAATGAGAGACAGGCGTTTAGTTAACGCACACGCTGCGAACTTTTTATTGTTTAACCTCGCACAGAAGACAAGAGGCGGTGCTTCTATATGAGGAATATATGACGAAAAAGATGCGAGATGGTGGTACTTGGAGTGTTGAATAGGTGGACGAACGGACACACACACAGATGCATGGACGGACGCATAAATGGTTGCACGGTCGGATGGACGCATGGACGGACGCAGGAGCCGATGCATGGACGAAAGCAGGGATGGACGCACAGATGAATGTGCGGACGCACGAACAGACACACGCATGGATGGACGGAAGCAAGAACGAAAGGACGGACGGATGCGTCGCCCCACTATCCATCGTTCACTCCGTGGATATGCTGCCATTTTTTTCTTTTACAATCTCTTGCTGAAGCGAATCAATGCATAATTACGATGACATTCCTGATTAGTTCCTTCAAATCATTGTTTCTGCCCCTCTGTTTCATTTGCAGCGTTTGAAATAGAAGTGCGACTTTGTTGGAGCCATAAAGTACCTCCAGGTAAAGACCCAACTCTTACGATCGGCTTCGCTTATACTATATATTTATATCAAAAATAGCTCTACGATACGCACCTGCCTCACCTGGCGTTCCTCGCGTAAGCGCGCCCATTGAACAATTGCCACCGGGCAATGGAGCGACATTACGTGCGTTCCTTTTCGCTGTAGTCGAGCAGACGTGTTCAAAAGTTCTAACATGTCGTTTGTAGTTGACCTTAGCGCGAGTACGGCGTCCAATCAATCACGCTCTTCTGGCTGTCACATCGCTTCCTCTGATTCCACTCTCTTCGTTAACTATCCAAGCAGCAGCAAGTGCCTATGACCACAAGGATTTGTTTGCTTAGTGATCACGGACGTTAGTCGTCTGAATAGAGATGTAGCACTTAGCGTCAAGTGGGATAGATCGACGTTGAACGGTGCTGTCAAGCATCCATGGGCGTTGTGCAAGCTCTTTTATATCAATGCACACTAAACGTTCCGCTACTTCTGTAAAGACATGTTTTACTTCCGTGCTATACTGATTCCTAAGATGAAGCGATTGAACATGTTGCTTTGCGCTTTATAGGTCATCTTGTTTTATTAGAAAAACATTAGTCGACTCATAATGTGGCTTTTTGAATTACCGTCTAGGACGTGAAATTTGTCGCAGAAACAAACCGTGGATATGCCTAGGCGTACAAAATAGATTCTCAAACAGCACACCGCGGAATGCAGGGGTTTCGTGAACAATATCTTGTACTTCGCCCAGTGGCCGAAACTAGTACAACCTGCGCTCGGTTTATCCAAGTGAGACTAATTTATCTAATTATGCAGGCAAATTTGTGTTGAAATCTGGACTTGATGAAGCCATCACGAGCAGCATTTGCACATTGCGCGTCTTCGGGTAGCAAGATATTGACGTACTAGCAGAACTAAAAACTCGTCACCTAGTTCAAGCCATGAAACTTATATTATTTGCGAATCCGTGGTGAGGGGACACGCGCAGTTTAGTTTATTTCCGTCCGAGAGCGTTCAAACCTGTTCTAATGACCCTAATGGGCACCTCGGTGCTTCATTCATGTCTAACGGTGCGTCGGCAGTCATGTGATAGCGTTACCATCGACGTAGGTTCGCAGTTGTCTACCTGTTTTTTTTTCCTAAATGAAAATGCGCAACGACCGCTTTGGTACGCGTAAGACGCGACACTTCGAGATTACTGTAGGCTACACGAGCATCGAGGCTTAGCTTCAAGACCGCCTTCAGTGTGAGGCTAGCTGCTTCCCCGTTTTAGGGGCGAATCTCCTTACGCCGCGGGTCGTATGTCGCGTGTCGTTATAGCAGCCAGTTGGATTGTATTGTATGGCAATAAAAATGGTGTCATAGCATAACCACGGAGTGAATAGCGATCAGTGGGGCTGAAGCGTTTGTCAGTCCACCCTTGCGTACGTCCAGTGCATCCATGCCTCCATCTGTTCAACCGTCAGTCTGTTTGTGCATCCATGCGTCCGTCCGTCCATCCATCCGTCCGTCCGTCCGTCCGTCTGTCTGTGCTTTGCCCCACTCGTTATCATTCACCTCGTGGATATGCTGTGATTTTTTGTTTGGCGCAAAATAAAACGCTTCTCTGTTCACCCTGCACCTCGTTGCATTAATGAAATGCTTACTGCAGTGGCAATCTTGAAGGATACACTGTGCTCGGTGGGCACTTTACGCGATTCGGGAGAGGGTGCGGGAGGAAGAGCAAGTCTCTCGGGAGTTCCGCGCCAACGGCGTTAGACTTCTTATAACTGCAAAAACAATAGGCAAACTTTGGCATTGTTAATACTGTAGCTGCGCTGGCGAGAAGCTTTGTCCCTCTTCTTCCCCATTTCTCTTCCTCCCTTCTCTTCTGATTACAATGAGAAATGGTGCACTGAATGTCTGTTCAAATATACCGCTTATCGTTTTACGTTGCAATAATATATGAAGTAGCCCCAGTGGAACCATTTCAAACAGTTTTGGTTGTTTTTATGTCCGAAAAATCAAGACGGGTTCCTAGGCACTGCAGAAAAGCTGTAGGGTTTCTTGTATACCAAAAGTCTGAGAATCCTTGTTCTACAGTATACACTCCAATCTATGCAATGCTATTGAGGGTGCTACATGTCTACATATGATGAATACATTATTGCATGAAGTACACTAGGGTGAGCAAAAAGTCACAGATTCACTGCTAAGTCGACGCAATCGGTGCTATATTAACAAATTGTAATTTCACATGATGCGAGGCTCGTAACCTATTCTCTTTTAAGCATATCTCACGTAACTCAAGAAAACACATGTGTAAGTAACGCGGCCATAACATTGGGAGAAGCGCTGTTCAATTAATAGATTCGAAGGATCGAGAGAACAATACATAGAAGTGTTTACGAGTCGTTTGCTTATGTCTGCGAAAAGAGCACGTGCAATGGCACCATTTCGGCCAAAGTTTGCAGTTTCTGCTCGAGCGACGCAGCCCCCCATCTTTTTCGCGCTGGCGGCTGTTCACGCTCGTTAGAAAGGCAAGCGTCATAATTCCTCTCTTCAAGACCAATTGACGGCAGTCAACGCGCGCGGTAAGATGTTGTTGGATGCGCCCTTCGGCTTCACTCGCTTTCTCATCTGTGCTAGTGCACTTTCACTCACTGGTAGAACATACGACGCGCAGGGAAATGTTGTTGATTTCGGCTTTGTACAAAATATGAGCATTACAATAACAAAAAAATTGTGGGACGTTTTTGCTCCATGCGCATCACCTTCTTATCTGCAAAGCGGTTTTTGTTCTCTCTGCAAGACTCAACCGTGCAGTAAAGAACGGACGGCTTTTACAAGAAAAATTAAGCGCCCACTACGCCAATGTTACTTCTTTTGTGAATCGACGTATGGACCAGTACGCGTTTGCAGGTAACACGCGGACCTACGCAGCTGTTCACATTGTTGATGGCTCTGCTAGTGATGGTGAATAAATATGTCTGAGCACTTTGTATTGGGTGCGCCATGGGAACACCCACTTGTTGCTAATTCACATATCTTGATGTAAGCCGCGATTCTAAGCTTCTGCCATGCGTTATAAAGACTCCTCCCACTACAGGACATTCACATAGTGTCTGTTTTTTTTTTCAAAGCAGTTCGCAGGATTGCCGTGGCTCTTTGGTGAAATCCTTACTCGCCTCACAGGCAGCTTGGGATAAATCCTCACTCGGACGCCGATTTCGTTATTATTTATTTTATAGGCAACGTTTTCGATTGTTCCGTCCCTGACAAGATGACTTCTGGCTCACAGCAAACGAAGCCAACACCGCCGATAGAATTTCTGCAAAATGAGCTCTTTAATGTCACCGTGTTAAAGTTACGACAAATCCCTTGCCTTCTGGAGTAGGTTTACCGTGAAGCGAGTGGCGAGTAATTATCTAGGCCGCGTTTCTTGGTGTTCATCCAAGCGTTAGGAGTTAAATTGACTTGTTTTTGTGAGTTTTAGATAGGTGCGTGCAGAATGTGGGCTTAGCAGGAACGTCGACTTCACTGGTGTTTGATAATGTCATACCTAACATATGTAAGACTATCAAAGCTGTAATATAGCTGGTTTATTCTGAGCAATACAGATGTAATCGTTATTACGCTGCCATAAAAATAAAGTCCTGCATTAGAACTTACATTTTATGTAGACACGATATGACACCAGTGCTTTAGGAGTACATATGGTAATTGCTTTTTTATAATTAGAAATGGCGAGCAGTGCAAGCTAGATTGAAATTGCACCGACCTAATGCCTGCGTGGGGAATACTTGTAGCAGACGTAAATTGGTGCAACGCCGTTCGTGGTTGCACTGCTGACTGTCTTATTGCAAACTGACCCTACCAAGGCATCATTTCGGGGAAGAAACTGCGTTGGCTTGAGTAATAAAGTGTTTTATAACAGTAGAGTAGCAGCCAGGCCTCACACAATGCGATTTGCGGAACAAGTGGGTCATTCAATGCTCCAGCCCATTACAAAATTCACAGGCATAAGTCTTCATTGCATAAGAACATCGTTGACGCTTCCAATCAATACAAAATTTACGATGATTTATGACGTAGGGGGTGCCAAACAAGCGTGCTAATTGTAGTTGCCACAAGAGTCTTTAAAAACGTCTTTTTTCCGCTTTCCGTTTTCGCTGTGAATGTTTTGCGCAATCCATACAAGCTTGCGGTTTTTTTAAACGACAGTCTTTTGTTGGAGACAGTCAACGCAAAAATTTTGGTCTGTTTGTCTGTGCAATTGTCTGCTGTCCGCCTTTAATGCTACTCTAAACGGCACCAGACAAAACACCAAACGCCCGACCCCATCTACAGCGCCCACCAATATTACTCAAGATTCAGCGTTCATACTTGTGCGATTGTCAAATAAAAAGCAATCATTGCGTATATATAAGGCACCACAACAACACGTCAATATTCTGTAGGAAAGGCATACATAAGTAATTCTAAGTATCGTAGCGATCATCACACTGCGCTGACTATGCAACGCTTGCATGAAAAGGCAAGTGTTTCCAACGCTTTGCTAAGACGACACGGTGGTGAAAACTACCCGTCACCTTGCGTTCTACACCTTATCACCTCCGAGAAGGGTGCGCACGTCGCGCGCTTTGTTTTCCAAGATAACTGCCAGATAGCGCTCTTGTCTCAGGTGTGAGGTGACTTGACGCGCTCGTTCGCCTCCGCTGAACGCTCGAGGCGCTCTAACAAAGCGCCTCCAGAATACCATTCACCGATATTCTTTGGCAGAACATCAAATGAACGTTTATTTCACTCTCTCCAGACGCAAGATAATCATCTTTCGACGACACTTGCAGTGTAACAGGCAGATACGGGACCACTGTTTTCTATTTTTACTTCTATTATATTTAAACTACAGCCGCTATGTTCTTGTTTGTGTGGTCCTGGTTCAATACTTCACGAGCAACACATCAGTAATGGAGGCAGCGAAGCACAGAATAACCCAAAAAGAATATAGTACCACCACAAAACACAAAACAAGAAGCCAGCGACTATAAATATTGTTTGTATATTGTGCCTTACTCGCGTGTTTTATGCGTAAGTGCGATCTATTCACTAGACCCGGTACAACGTCTTCAAAGCAACTGACTGCTCTTCGGTTGGCTCCTGCGCGTGATTTGCATCCGCGGGGAAAACGGGTGCCTCTCTCAGTCTCTTGGATAGTTGCTGTACGTGGCGCATCGTTGGTGGGGCATGGACGGAGCAGAGCAGCGGGTGCCTTGAAGACGTTTGCGCTCGGCTTCCTGAGCTCGCGTCTCGTTGGTGTTATCTGCGTGCCATCTGCATTCCCGAACGCAATTGAACGCATACACGCATGCACGATTGGACGGACATACGGACGCATGGACGGATAAATATTCACCCCATTCATCATCATTCACTCTGTGAATTTACTGTGATGTTTTTCTGGAGTTGCCTCCTCCCTTTCAGTCTCCTACCCAACCTTTCCTACGGTTACTAACGTGCTCGAACAGCGTTATACGGGTCTGAGGAAGACAGAGATGGCACCCATTGCGAGCCAGCTACGACGTTCTGTGTGCAACGAAGACGTACTGAACCGAGACTCTGTGCACCCTATGTAAGCCTCTCTTAGGCTCCGCTACTTTGTCGACACTGCCAGCGACGCCTCCTGTTATCATAAAAGTAACGGTTGAGGGCACATCATCTCTGCCGAAGTGTTCCAGGCAGGCAATTGGACACCCGTTTTCTACAAAGCCTATGCGTCTCGATCATGCTGTTCACAGAAACTGCTTTCGCAACCCTACGCTATTTTCGAGACAGCCAACCCGAAAGCCGGGAACATCACGTGCGTCGAGGCAACCGCAAGTGGCAGAGGCAAGGTGCCAGCCTACCTACCACCTGCTACCAAGGAGACGCGCATCATTGTACAACGCAGCAAGCAACTGCCACCACTCCCACTGAATGCTATTCACTTCGTCGTTCATACGCGATGTCAACTGCGACTCCGAGATGTCTCAATGCCTCGACTCATGAAGACAATGCAGGCCGCCCTCCGAATCACTCTCCTTGATGATTTCTGCCTGCGCATACACCCCATCAGTAATACGTTTACTGCAGCTATAACACACTCCGCAGCAGCTGAGCACGTAAAGACGCTGAATTCACTCTCCATTGGCAGCCGTGCTTACCCCTGCGTGGCTCACGTTAGCACCCCGACCAGGAACAGCAAGAGGATTCATCTCAAACGCCTTGGACGACGAGACCCCAACGCAGCTCTACAAAGACCTGGTCAGACAGAATTCCGAATACTCAATACTCGCAGCCTGACGAATGGGTAAGATGCACTCCATTGTCATCACTTTCGACGCCAATGAGGTAGCACATTTCAATAAATACATGGGAGTCATTCACCGCTGCACTTCATTCCACGGAAGTACGGATGCCTGTAGGAATTACAGACTACCAGGTCATCGTTAGGACATATGCACAAGCCCCAAGACTAATCTTTGCCTACGTTGTGGCATCCAACATCCGCCCAGGAACCTCCTTGCAAGCCTTAGTGCATTCTGCGCGAGGGCTATCATCTTACCGGTACTGCATCATGCAAAGGACGCAACTTTCGCCAGCCACGCAAACAGACAAAGAAACCTCAAACGCAGCGAAGAGGACCAGATGCACACGGGGACTGCTTTCCCCAGTTGTCGCCGGAGCCCACTCAGCCCAGCCAACACAAGCAAGCCTGACCGCACCGCCTAAACAAGACTTAAGCCCTCCCCATTCTTCCTCCAAGCACGCAGCATAATAAGCAGCAACTTCCAGTCTACAAGACGCTCTGGCCAATCTCATGAGGAGGCAGTGGCGACCGAAGCAGACGCTCAAGCAGCCCGAGCTGAAGCCGCCGGCCTTCGAGAACACATCGCGAAGCTGGAGATAGGGCTTCTTGCGTTTACTCCTAGTAAACGCAAGAAGCCCGAAGCAGCTGAAGGGCAAGACAACCAGCTCCCTGACGCCGCTAATGACTCCCAATGTCTGTGCAGCCGCTGCGCCCCTTCTGCATTCTCATTATGTCAGCTGCCAACTGTAATGTGACACTCTGGCAGTGGAACTGCCGAGGTTTTGGCCAGAAGCGTCATGTTGTCCACTAACTGTTATCTTGCGCTGCGGGACCCGATATCCTTGCCCTGCTATAACCCTCTTATCCACTAAACTTACCGGGCTATACTTCTAGTACACACAAATCGCCTACACCCTTTTGGGGGGCGTTTCTTATTAATCACTCAATTATCATCATCCCCCACTGTTTAGCAGACCCAAACATTGATCACCTTCTAATCGAGCTTATGCTGCAACCTGTTTGAGCTAACTGCCTGTTCATCCTGAATGTACACTAGCAGCCCAAAGTGCTTACAAGGCAACTTCCAGCGCCTCTTCACGCTCGCAAAGCGCAAGCCAATAAGTGCCCCCTACTTGTAGTGGGAGATTTTAACGCCCCACATATGGCCTGGGGTTACCAGCACGATATACTTAAAAGACGTCGGGTGTGGTTAGCAGCGCAGCAAACCAGTCTCTCCCTGCTCACCGATTGTGCCTTTCCAACACGTATGGGGAATAGTGTCTGCAAAAGATACTACACTAGAGCTCACGTTCGCACATCGCCTCCCTCATGCCACATGGTGCAACACACAAGAGAATTTGGGCTAGTGAAACATTATCAAAACTTTCCTAAATATGCAACTACCCGCGGGGTTCCCGGAGGTTCCTCTTTCACAAGCTGGGATTTTTCCTTACTTATAGGGCAACGCGCACCCACGCCTCTGTCACAGACATCACTGAATGGTCAAAGCAACTTTGGAGTGATGTCCAATAAGCAAATCGTCTAGTACGAGAAGACTGCCCAAACGACACAGTCGACTCGCGTCTCCTACATCTATAGGAAGCTAAAGCAAGCCTAGAACAACGCTGGCAAAGCCATTATTGTAACTGAACTCTTTGCCTCGACCTGCCTGAGCAAAGAGATAGAGACCCGTGAAGCTACTCTTTCACGACAGAACAGAGAATTGCTTTGCAACGAATTAGATGGCAATATGAGTTTGCCGCAGACTTGGAAGTTGTTCAAACACTTAATTGGTCCCACACTATCAAATACTACCCAAAGACATAACCTCACCAAACTCATAAATACTTGCGAGAAAACTCCCCCTAAACTCCTCCAGGAACCCCGAAATCAGTACTTCCCAACATACTCCACCGTACTGCATCCCGACCATACAGGTCCTCATAATGAGCTCTTCGAGCAACCCTTTATAGAAGCCGAAGTGAAAGCCGAACTACATAAACTAAGCCATTTCTCAGACCTGGTCCGGAAGGTATTCACAACAAAGCACTCCGTAATGTCCGCTACCAATGATTCCGTCCTTACTGAATACTTTATTGGGTACTGGCTAACGAGCATCCTCCCACCAGAATGGAAAGAGACCAAGGTTGTCTGCCGGAACCTGGAAAAACTCTCCTTACGTCTAACTTCAGGCCCATACCCCTCACTAATTGTGTCGGCAAACTCATGAAACATGTACTCCAAACCAGGATATGCAAATACCTGGAAGGCAATAATCTGTTGCTTACTTGCATGTTTCGTCTTCACCCTGAGAATTTCACGTAGGACGTTTTTCTGCAACTGAAACGCCACATTCTTGACTCTCAAACCTGCGATGCCAGAGCTATCTTGGGAGTACATCTAACAAAGGCATTCGACAACGTTGCCCACTCAGCTATCCTAAAGAACCTTGTAATCCTGGAAGTCGGCGCAAATACGTACAACTACGTCCAAGACTTCCTAAGCCACCGAACAGTAACACTTACCTTTGGCGATCACAGCCTGCCAGGCATCACGCTTGGCATACATGGTAGGCCCCAGGGAGCAGTTTTCTCACCTATTCTCTCTACCATAGCACTCTTTCATCTGCCCCAAAGCTGGCTCGAATTTCCGACATTCACTTCAGCTTGTACGCTGACGACATCACCGTATGGGCAAACCGTGGTAGTGATGCCGAAATAGAACACTTACAGTTGGCACTAACCACCATCAACACAAATGTTCGAGAAAGTGGCTTTACCTGCTCCCCTTCCAAATCGGAGCTCTTTCTTTACCGACCGAAGCAACATACTTCAGCCATTCCTCCTATCTCTCTTGTGCTAAGTGCCCACTTCATACTTGTCTCCGAAATTCGAGTGCTAGGTTTAGTTCTCTATACACATGGCGTGCATGGAAAAGTAATCAGGAATCTCCAAACACATGGTCAGTAGACCACTCGGCTGATTCATCGTGTATCAAACCATCGTGCGAGCGAAACACGCTACGTGATTGAAACATGCTTCGCCTCACCCAGGCTTACATTGTGAGCCGCACCATGTATGCCCTTCCTTACCTTCTCTCCGACAGAAGGAGAGAGACCGGAATTGCGCACTTTCACGGAGTTGCACAAAAACAGCTCTATGCCTTCCCCCAAGCTCATTCAATGACAGACTCTTCAAACTCGGTGTACTTTATACAATTAAGAAACTCGCCGAAGCCACCTTTACAGCACAAAGATTTTGTCTGTATAATTCGGTGGCTGGCAACGCTCTTTTATCCCAATTAACTTAGCTGCTATTACACACTCAACCGAGGGGGCCCCTCTTATTCTAACCACCACTCTCACCTAAACGTATCCCCCCATCTCGAAGAACATGCAAGCTGTGCGAGACGATAAATGCAGGAAGGCCAGAACTCGGGCCCTCCAGAGAAAGTATGGCGAGGGCCAGGATGTGGTCTACGTGGAGGCACCGGAATATGCATCAGGATCCTGCATGGTCCTTGCGGGGGCTGACAATCAGGCAAATCTAACTTCGTGCTCAACCGTCACACATTCTTCCACTGAGGCAGAAGAGGCAGGTATCGTGCTTGCACTCATCTCTGCAGAAACCACCACAATCATTAGCGAATCGAAATTAGCGATTCTGTACTATACAAATGGCTTCATATTCTGTACCGCTGCTCTCTTGCTACGCTTCTAGCAGCCTCAGCGTTCCACAACCCTAATCTGGACGCCAGCACATGCCAGCTTCCTTGGCAACAAAGAGGCTCATTCTTTAGCTCGAAGTCTCACCTTTCGAGCAGGAGAAATGGAGCCCCTTTCACAGCTTGAGGAGCACTTGCTCTCCTTTCGTGATATTCTATCGTATTACCGGGATCAACGAAGAATATACGCTCCCCCAGCCTCATCCCTAAACATAGCGCAGGCTGCACATTGGCCAAGCCTAAAAACTCGTTCTGCTCCATACCTCGTATTACTAAACGCCCATTACCCACACCAATCCCCCCTTTCACGCAAATTTAGCGATAAACCAAAGACTTCCTCCACATACTCCTCACATGTCCGCCCTTCCCACATCCCCCACCTCCGGCTCTGGCAGTCTCATACTGGGAGACAATCATGACCAGCACTTGTGCATTCGACCTGCGCAAGATCCTCTCGAGCACCATGAAGATGATCGCACTTTAACGGCTTTTCTTTGTTGTGTAAGTTCATGAAACGTGGGTGCTACCTCCTCACCGTGAGGTAGCACCCACGTGCCATGAGCTAGCTCGGCCCCCGCGCTCTAAAGGGGTAATAAATTGTTCTACCACCACCTTCTCCCTTTCATTCCTTGTGGTTTAGGGGTCGATAAAAATTTTTAGCAAGGAGCACTGCTGCCTCACAGTGAATGTTTCATAACTATTCTGGTATCATGTGTAATCGAGCTTCGTGCAGTAATCACAGTAAACACAGTAATCGAGCTTTGTGCATCGAATGGCAAATCCAGCGTCGATTCCGCGACTATCTGGCACTGCCCATTGACCTCTAAAAGACATAACAACAACTGAAACTGCTGTGAATTCACAGCTGGAACCGCTGTGAATGCACAGCAGTTTCAGCTGTGAATTAACGGCTATCCTTACACAGCGCGGCTACGCCTCCCTGAACTTGACTTAAGCTTCTCTGTGCGGACCAACACTAGTGAATATGGCCTCAGAGCAGTTTTACTTCAAGAATATAAAGGGATGCTTCACACGCTAGCCACAAGTTATCAGGCACAGAAAGGAACTGGAACGTAACAGAGCAGGAGTGCGTTGCAATCGTATTCGCGCTGAAGAAACATGACATGTATCTGGATGAAGCTGCATTTACGATTAAAACCGATCATACTCGTGGGCCGAGAAAAAAATGCGCAATTAGTTTTGAATGCAAATGCGTTTCTTAGTCGGGTTATTTAAAGCCCTTCGTCGAGATCCGTCCACCGCCCTCTTCCATAGCAATAGCTACGGCTGTACGCACTTGTCCTTGCCCCTAGCATCCGGATAATGTGGTAAAGAAAGTGTAGGAGAGGTTAGGTGCAGTGCTTCACCGCTACTTCTCTCGCCATTCGTTCTTCCTTCTCTGCACCCCACTCTCTCGTCCGCTCGCGCCTCCTTCTCGACAATCCGCTAGCTGGGAGCCTGTCAATCCGCTAGCTGGCTGAAGTTGGTGAAGACGAATGCCTAACGGCGCAATAGTTCCTTCTCTCGACGCAACGCATTTCCTCACGATTCGCTCGGAGAGATGGGGGCATTTTCAGGTGGCGTTATACAGGCCAACTAGCGCGTGAGTGCGTTGTGGCAATGGTTGGGCAGCTCTTGCACATGCGCAGTAAGGGGGGTTGAACACACACCGGGTCGAACTAGGCCAAAAAATGCTTCGCATCTGAAACATACAGCCAGCTGAAACGATAAAGGACAAGAACATGGAACTGTACAGTGTACCTGCGGAAGTCTGAAATGCAAAAGAACACCCTAACGCATACTTTACATTCTCGTTCTACGCAAAGAATCAGTCCATGTCGACGAGTGGTTGCACTACAAAGAAATCGGGACACAGAAAACGACACACAGAACAGGCGCGGTATTATCGGGTCTATTCTTTGCTGTGTCCCTTTTCCCTATGAATAAGGGGTTTTCTAACGTCCCAAACCCACCATATAATTATGAGAAACGCCGAAGTAGAGGCGTCTGGAATATTCGGCCAACTAGGGTTTTTAGGTTGCACCCAAATAGGAGCACATGGGCCTACAGATTTTTCGCTTCTATCAAAAATGCAGCTGCCGCAACCAGGATTTGATCACGCCACCGGCGGGTCATCAGCAGAGTACCTTTTTCACTATACCACCGCGAATAGGCGTCCCGTATTCTTCGCACTACACTTTGGCGTGTAGCTTTCCCAACTCGCTCAGTACCCTACGTTACATCAGTTCGTAATTAGTCCGTAAAGACTTCCACAACACTTTGACTATACCGATAAATATGTAAGGCAGTTATTTCATCGACATGCAGAGAACGCACTACTTACATATCAATGTCTACGTTCCAATGTGTTGGCCCCTAGTTTTAAATGCGAAGCATTTTTCAGCAAACTTGGGCAACTTTGAGCGTATCTATCTATCTATCTATCTATCTATCTATCTATCTATCTATCTATCTATCTATCTATCTATCTTTCTATCTGTCTGTCTGTCTATCTATCTATCTATCTATCCATCCATCTATCTATCTATCTATCTATCTATCTATCTATCTATAGCCGCTAACGACTTCTAGCTCTCCTGGCCATTTCGATAATGTATCGGTACCAAACTTGGTGAGGCATAACATGACTGTATCAAGAACACACAGTCATACAGACTAGCCATAATATGAAAATCAGGACACGTATGTTATGAACGTCATGATTTGCAGTTCATGGTCCCAAAGCTCTTGCGATGGTTTCGTTCACTGGCATGTTGCAAAACTGGTATTGTATGACATGGTTACATGGTGAACACAAGCGACAGACCCTTACATTAAAATCATGACATGCGTGTCATGTAACAACATGATTACATGCCACGCTCATTATGCGCTCGTGGCCATTTGGTTAGCGTCACATATACCAAATTTGGTATTACGGAACGTGCCCAGATTACAAAGGTATGTGACAGGTGCCAACATGATGATAATGAGAGGCGTGTCATGTAACAACATGACTACATGTCACGCTCATGATGTGTTGGCGGCCATTTCACTAGCTTCACTTATACCAAATTTGGTATTATTGGACGTGAACGAATGGTTAAGGTATGATACTGGTGCAAATATGATCAACATGAGATGCGTGTCATGCAACAACCTGACTACATCCTACGCTCATGATGCTCTTGCGGCCGTTTCACTAGCTTCACACGTACCTAACTCGGTATTACGCGAACGGACGACATAGGTTAATGACACATCCAAACATGATAATACATGATAATCACGACATGCGTGTCATGTAACAACATAACTACATGCTGCACTGACGATGGGCTCGCGGCCGTGTCGCTAGCTTCACATATGCCAAATTTGGTATTACGTGATGTCAATGGATGACAAAGAATGTGAATGGTGCAAACATGATAACCATGAAATGCGTGTCATGTGAGAACATGACTACATGCCACAGTCAAGACGCCAATACATTTCGACGTGACGTGGTGCGCGCGCTCGCCGGCGTTCATTTCGTTGCGTCACGCCAGCAATGCCACGCCAGGCGCCGGTCTTGCCATGTACTTGCAGGTGCACGCTGCGCTGCGTTGCTTTGACGCATGCGCATTTCAGCGCGTCCGGCGCCCCGAAGAGAGGGAGATGCAGTGTTGTCTGGGTAACGCATCGGCAGAAATGCAGTATGTCGCATTTCGCGCCGGTTGCCGTCTGGCCGCGCCAGTCGTGACTGGCGTCAGACTAGAGTGCTCGCGTTTTGCTAACTATGCGTCGCTGTGCCCAGCGTGCGCACGCGTCAATGCTACTTCGAAGTATATTGGGCCCTTCATGATGCGCTCTCGGCCATTCTGCTAGCTCAACATATACAAAATTTGGTGTTACGTGACATCAATGAATGACGAAATATATCACTGGTGCAAACAAGATAATCCTGACACGCGTGTCATGTAAGAACATGACAACATACCACGCTCATAGCGTGCTCGCGGGCGTTTCATTTGCTCCACGTATACTAAACGTAGTATCACGTGACGTGAATAGATGACGAAGGTAAACGACCTATACAAACATAATAATCATGACACTCAAGTCATGTACGCCTCATTTACCTCCACCTCGTAACATTGTGCTGATTTTAAAGTGACATATGAACCTTTTTCATTCGTGCTTCGCATATCTTCAATTTCCACTGCACGTGGGATTCGCCAATTTTTTTTTTCTAAACCGATCACAAATAATGAAATTCTTGGATAAGGAAGCGTGAAAAAAAGGACACATACAGCTAGGAATATCACTCTTTAATTAGTTCATGTGGTCGCGATCATGTTTTTCACGCTGCTTAACCTCATATACGCATAACACCTGGCACAGTTAACTACGCATTTACATTCTTGTCCACAGAATGACATCGATTGCACTCACGTTCATGATGGCCACTGTACGCTCGACTCCTAGCGTGCCGCTCTCACAGATTCACGAAGGGTCGTGTGTTCATCCTTTCACATGCTTTTAGCCTGACGTATCCCGAATGTCTGTTGCTCCTTCAAAGAAAACATTTTTCGTGACCCCTTGACGTGAAGGAGGTGATGTTGCTGCAGGGTATTTATGCTATCCTCTGCATAAAAGTTTACATCCTCTTTGTGTTTCTTGCCTGTCAATAAGTCACGATAGTGCCATGGCTTTTGGAAAAGCATGAAAATACTGTATCTAAATTTTAAAGATAGAATCAAAGACCATTGGGTGCATCAAGCGGAATCAAAGCTAGCCGGAGGTGTGTCAAGCCGGACTCATTTCTGAGTGATATTTACATTTACATTTAGCATCGGCACACCTTCTACCAAAACTTTTAATTTTTTGTGTCTATACATTGCTCCTGACATATTTTTGTATTCTTTTATGAACATTGTTCTCAAAGTGCAAGTGTACGAAACTCCTTCGAGGTGGGACCGGTGAGCATCGTATACTGTGCATAAGAGCAATGCTAGATATAAAGACTCATTTTCCGCACCACAATAACAATTTTACTAGCGTCTTTTGTGAGTTTCTCTACTGCCCTAATAAGCGTTCCCACAAATATTCAGTGTACTGTAAGAGTATTGTACGCGCGTTACACTATACAGTTCTACAATTTTCGCCGCCAATGTTACAAAACCTCATATTTATGTAAACAAATTGAATACCTCCTGACACTTTCAACATTATTTTCTTTGAAATATGCATGCCTTTTTCGGCTGTTGTTTAGAGAATTTCGTAACCGTATATTACAATGGTATAAGCTTTTCTGGCTGTTGTTGAAGGAGACACACGACCTCTTTCATTTCTCTGATTAGGTGTGATTGGTTTGTTATTTGTCAACTAGATCAGCCTTTGCATGTTACGATGGGGCCCCTCTTATTTTGATACTACTTGTTTCTCAAGATCTCTTGCACTAAAAATGTCGCTTAGCGTTAATAAATAATTTAAAACTCAATTAAACCACAGCAAATACCTTGCAAACTATTTGATGAAACAGGTTGGCTGTCATCAGATTCTATGGGAATCACTTGTAAGTGTAGGTAGAAAAAACGCATGACATAAACAGCAGAAGGCTTGATCACATCAAGTAATTACAATGAATCCGAGAATGAACACTCGGCACTCCACATTTTTACATTTCTCATGTCATTACTTATTCATTTTAATGGTTCGACAACGAATGAGGCCTTCATAGTTTTGCTTGGTCTCCTGAGGTAATGCGACTACTGCAGTGCAGATGTAGAAAGCACTAAAGACACCCCGGCCTTTCCTAATTTCCGCTCCGCTCCGTGGAACCATTATTAATGAGATGCCGTTGTGCTCTGGGGGATGAATCTTCGGACAGAAGACAGGCTCCGTAGAGTGTATGTATCGCCTCAGCGAAGATTTATCTTTCAGTCCTTTATAGCTTCCTATAACAATGGCACGGTTTTTTCGATGTCTGTAGGGTTAACCCTAATCACCATGCATCAAAAATACGTATACATGTAACCTAAAAGCTAATGAATAATGACTTGTGCCTGAACATGCAACGATAAATCTATTTTGTGACCAGTAATGTCATTCTTCCACTTCTTTTTGATTATTGTCGCTTTACTTTGAACAACAGTGATATTCTCTAAGTACTACTGGCCACGGTACTAGGTGAACTAGACCAATTATTATTGTTTATCACTTGCTTGTAACTGCACTGTAAGCCGCTAAGGATCAAAATGGGCCTGAGTGCTGCATTTCACAACCTGGATCAAATATTTAGTCTGAAGACGGAATAACTGAAAGACGAGAGTGCCCTGTGTAAACGGATGAAAGAACTGCAGGACCATACAGAGCAACGTTTATTCCCTTAGAACAATCCGGCGTAGTAACCGTCTCGTATGAATGGGCAACATGCGGGTATGAAAATAGTGCTCTAAAGAAGTCTGCTGTTAACATTTATTTTAGTATGAGCAGTAATTTACGGCAGAGGTAAATATCGTTTATGTGGCATAAAATTAAGCTTGTGTGTAAAGCCCCGCCGTCCACCCCTCCTCCAAAAAATGCTATCTTAGAAGCTGTATCAATGTTAGGCGTTGTGTTCCCGTCATATCCAAGGAGAGGTAACCTCAATTTTGAATCGTTGTGCTGTAGATGTGTGCTGATTGATATGATTGATATGTGGGGTTTAACGTCCCAAAACCACTATATGATTATGAGAGACGCCGTAGTGGAGGGCTCCGGAAATTTAGACCACCTGGGGTTCTTTAACGTGCACCCAAATCTGAGCACACGGGCCTACAACATTTCCGCCTCCATCGAAAATGCAGCCGCCGCAGCCGGGATTCGAACCCGCGCCCTGCGGGTCAGCAGCCGAGTACCTTAGCCACTAGACCACCGCGGCGGGGCTGTAGATGTGTGCTGGTGTCGCAGTTGCTGCTGCTGTCACTTGTCATGCACTGAATCATTCTGGCACAGTGTCAATTGTGATTCACTACTGGAATAAAGCGCTACTACTACTGGAATTCACTACTGATTCACTACTGGAATAAATACCAGGCACCGACTGTGGCATTGCCTGAAAGATGGAAACCTTCAGGCAATGTCGAGGGAAACCTCGACATTGTCTCGAGTGGACAAAACCGCATTCCTTTCCGCTCGGACAACTACCACAGGAACAACCAACCAGTATTCGACCAATGTGCTTTCCGCCCAATAACAGGCAGGGTGTACTCGACAATACAGTGAGTGATCTTCCGTCCTTGTTCACTCTCCTCAATCCCACGTGAATAAAGCACCATTGGTGTTGGTTTCCACGGCAATGGTAAAAGTTCCGACTCTTTCAGATCCTGGCTGAGTGGCTTTTGTTTTCGGGGATTGCATAAAAAACGCCGGTGAAAATAAAGGCTTAGCTTTGGGTAGGGTAAGCACTAATCAGCTCGTGGCCTCTGCCCATGTTCTCCCTCCTACGCTTGCACCTCGTTTAGCGGATACACACGATGGGCAAAAACTTCGGCAAGGTTTCCTGCACCTACGCTATATTTTTGCCCCATGATTTTTGGAGGCAATAGCCAAGTCGGGGATCATGCTTGATATTTGTACGGGCATCTAGAATCATGGCAGCAATTGAAAACCACTCAAGATTGTGCCTGCATTGCAAGAACCCCCATCTGATCTGCTTGCAAAAAATGTGCACATGTTCTTGGAGCCAACAGAGGATTGTTCTTACTGTTATGGAATCCTTCAAAGAGCCATCACAGCTAAAAGCCAGAATTGGAACACCACTAAAGCCCTTTGCTGCAATGTTCATGGAGGTTCCTGTACAGAATAATGTATGGAGACGCAGGGTCGACAAAGGTGGCGTCCGGCCTATTCGTTTAAATCCACGTCCCCTGAGCGTCCACCTGCGTGAACTTCTCGGCTCTGCCCACCACGAAATGCTCGCGACTGGTGCTGTAAGAGCGTCGAACAGTCCTTGGGCTTTTGCAGTTGTTTTAGATGCAAAAAAAGAATGGTTTCGCGCGGCTGTGTGTTCACTACCAGCGGTTAAATGCCGTCAAAGATAGAGACCGGTGCCCCTTTTCATCAATCAACTACGTTATGTACTCCCTTGTAGCGGCCGAATTCTTCACTACCCTTGACTGTACCTGGTGCTTCCTGCAAATTCAGTTAGCAGAATGCGATGCTGAGAAAAAGGCATTTTTTGCCATAGGGGATTGTTCGAGTTTTCAAGATTATCTTTTGGGTTGTGCAATTTACCGGCCATAATTCAGCGTGTCAAGGACATAGTGCTTCGAGATGCCGAATTCAGTTATGCAATGGCTTGCACGGACGACGTGTTAATGATTTCAAAAAGCCCCTGATCCACCTAAACACTGTACTACAACGAATGCAAGACGAAGGCACCACCACCCAACCGCGGAAAGTTCAGTGTGTCTCAAACATAATCAACCTCGTAGAAATCATTGTCGAGGAATGCCAATACGGCCAGATGAACAAAAAATGGCAGCATATTCACGAAGTGAATAATGAAGAGTGGGGCGAAGCATTCTTCCGTCCATTCGTTCTTGCTTCTGTCCGTCCATGCGTCCATCTGTGTGACGTCCATGCGTCCATACGCTCGTCCGTGCGTGCGTCTGTTCGTGCGTCCGTCCCTGCGTTCGTCCATGCATCCGTACCTGCGTCCGTTCATGCGCCCTCCATGCATCTCTCTGTTCGTCCGTTCGTCCATCGATTCAACACTCCAAGTACCACCATCTTGCATCGTTTCATCATATATTCCCCATATAGAAGCACCGCCATCCAGTGGACATTCCAAGAACTAAACGAGAGGTGGCACTCGCAATATTTCTTATGGCTTGCGCTTCGGGTCTACTTTCCACCTTTAACCACCTTGAGTTCATAATATAAACTATTTCACCGTATTCTTGGAGCTGCGGCACAACGCTCGCTAAACCTTTCTAAAACCAAGGAGGTTACGCCCAGCGACTATAACGTAGCAACCTTTTCCTGTCAGATATTGCTCAATGTACATGCCAACGGCTGCTAGTGGGAAATGAGAGACAGGAGAATTCGGCTTTTACTTTCTTACGATTTGCGCTTCGTATCTACTTCCCACCTTTAACCACCTCGAGTTCATGGTATATACTAGTTCACTGTATTCATGACGCTGTGGTTCAACGCTCGCTAAGCTTTTCTAAAACTGAGGAGGTTACACCCAGCGAGTATAACGTAGCAACCCTTTCTTGTCAGATAATGCTGAATGTATATGCCTATGGCTGCTAATGGGGAATGAGAGAAAGGGGCAACCGGCTTTTAGATAACGCGCACGCTGCGAACTTTTTAATATTCAACAAAACACAGTAGAAATCTCCCACCGGCACTACCTTGTAAATCAATATGAAACACTTGGTACACACTACGATGACGACTACGAGGGACGAAAGGGTGCCGCTTTAAGGAGCTTCGTCCGTAATATTTGAGGCCATCCAGCATTTTCCACCACCAACGGGCGTTAGGAGCCTGTACGCTTTTTGAGTATGGTGGGCTTCTACCGCCACTTAATTCTTCACTGCGCTGATCTGGCAAGACCACTTCACAGCTCCTACGCAAGGGTACCCGCATGGGTACTAACATAGAGCAGGCAGCATTCCAGGCTCTGTTGGAGGCTATCGTGACACAGCGCGGCGACGCCTCCCTGAATTGACTTGACTTTCTCTGTGCAGACCAACACGAGGGAATATGGCCTCAGAGCAGTTGTACTTCAAGAATATGAAGGGATGCTTTACACGCTAGCCACAAGTTAACAGGCACAGAAAGGAACTGCAGCGTAAGAAAAAAGAAGTGCGTTGCAATCGTATTCGCACTGAAGAAACACGATATGTATCTGGATGAAGTTGCATTTACGATTGAAAGCGATCACGAGGCGCTGTCATCGCTGTCAAAGCTCCAAAACTTATCCGGTTGTCTGGCCCAGTGGGCTCTTGATCTTCAGAAGTATAATTACAAAGCAGAGTACAAAAAAGCAACGGAAACAATGTGGCTGAAGCGCTTTCCCTAGCGCCACATTCTGAGGATGATAAACAAGCCACTGAGGTCCGGGTTGTGACAGTGCCTCAAGGTGCCTGGCAAACACTGGTCTCACAACAGCAGCTCGTTGATGCTCAGACAAACGACAACCACTTCGAGCAGATATGTTGTGGCCTGGGCGCTGCCAGCTCCACTGGGAATGCACGGTCCAAAAATACGCATGGCAGCTACATTCAAGTCTATGACGGCCTGCTCGTGCGTTGCATACCTTCACTTGAGACGCAGGATGAGCAGTCCCCGTTCCGCGTTTTTATTTCCTGGACTCTATACAAAACGTTCTTGGCGTACTTGCATGACACGTGCCTCGCTGGTCACAGGAATGGCGAACAAAGTTTTTGAAATGTTGCATCGCCACATGGCATCACATGAGAAAGGGCGCCATATAACACGTTCGCACTTGCTCTGCCTGCCAGACCACAAAACCGAAAGGAGGCAAGCCACAGCGCCTCATTCAATCTGTGGAAAGCAGGTACTTACGAGACATTGTTGCCTGTGACGCAATGGGCCCCGTACCCGAGATCAGCTAAAGGGTGTCTGTACTTGTTACAAGTCAGTGACAACTTTTCAAAATGGATAGAGCTGTACCCAGTACGCCAGCTCGATTCAAAAGTAATCTGGACTTGTCTGCTGCAGAAGTTCACTCGTTTTGGTTTCCCAAAGCAGCAAATAACAGACAACGTCACACATTTATCACATAGAGTATTTGCGGACACTTGCAAAGTTCTTGGCGTACACCACAGAAGAATGACACCTTACCTCCCACGGGCCAACTTTACTTAGGGAGTCAACAGAAAAATTAAAACATTGTTGGTGGTTTGCACTGACCTGCCCAGAGACTGGGATGCCCGCGCATAGGAAATGGCATTCGCCACGCGAAGAAAAGGGAATCGTTCAACTTGCTTTGCTCAGGCAGCCATCCTCATAGGTCGCGAGCTTAACTACCCGTTGAACATGCGCTCACCCATGGCACTGAATCACCGCGCTACAACTACGCGACGTTCGCGCAAGATCTTTACAGTCGCTGGAGCGAACTTTTGGGGAAAGCTACAGAAAAATTAGACCAACTGGACCATTGAAATCAATATAACATGGACAGGCGACCACTAAAGTTCGCGATCGGTGTTGAAGTGCTCCGCCGCATGCGTCCCCTCGGTAATGCAGAAAAAGGGTTTCCCGCCTCCCTTGCATCAAGATGGAATGGTTTCTACGTGGTCGGAAAGCAATTTTTAGGTTGGCATACCTTCTAAACAAACGCGGTGGTCAAATAATAGGCCGTGTTAACGTGTGGGACCTCATAGCTCACTACTAGCGCCAATGGACGCGTAAACACATTCCCACACTATCATCGACATTGCGGCCCTGCGTATGAGTTGTTTGTCGATCAGGATGCGGCGCTTTCTTGTTGTCCTGCTGTAGTAATCCTGCCTTTCACAGAACGCCCGCCGCTGATTCAGTGACTACTAGCCCGCGGCAAAGCACAAGTCTGACACCCGTCATGAAACGCCGGCACAGGCTGCTGTGAACACCGATACACGATAAGTGCACGTTAAATTATGTGAAACCGGCGGGACAAATACAGGTCATGAATTGTTGTGTGATGTATTACGTGTGCGCAGGCGCCATTAAGTGCAACTCAGGACAAAGACGTGAGACTAGTGGTGATTCGTTTTGGCGTCTGACAACTGTGTCGCCAGTGAAATCCGACTAATAATATAGTGTTGTGGTGCCCGATTAACTGTGTGCACTAATCAGGGAGTGCTTCTTAGTTTACTCTTTTCTGTTCCTATATGGTATTTATTATTGCTTTTAGTAGCCTGTGGACTATGACACTAAGTGGAGTGTGCATTCTTCTGCGTGGTGGGAAGGTCAAGCCTATGAGCCTTTATTTTCAGCACGCACGGTCGAAGCAGGGCCAGGAGAACACATGCGCATCGCGCATGTGCGTGACGAGCGTCGGTATTCAAATAAGCCACAGGGTGTGAAAAAGTGGCTCGCTAATAAAGAAGGAGGTGAGACTAGCCAGGGGGCTTTTCGGTGCAAGGCGAGTGGTGAAATGTGGTGCCGGTTGTGCTAGGGGCGAGGGTTTTTACCTTCAGTGCGTGCTAAAAATGATTGATATGATTGATATGTGGGGTTTCAACGCCCCAAAACCACCATAAGATTATGAGAGACGCCGTAGTGGAGGGCTCCGGAGTGCGTGCTACAAAGCAGAGGCACGCCGGTGTGGGGCGTGCGCTAAGGCGATACGATGGCTCGCATCCTATGGCGTATTACGCATGACTTTGTTTTCCTGCTGTTTCGTATCGCACTGGCTTTCCTGGCGTTATGGTCCGCGCCTATGTCATTGACCACCAGTCAGCAGGCTTTGTTCATTCGGGTTTCTTGGTCTTTCTTCCTGCGCTAGTGCTGTGGTGTGCCGGTCCAGAAGGCTGGTTGTGATCAATTTAGTCTTGAATCAAAAGCAGTTATTGTTCTCAGCGATGCTGGCTCGTGTCCAGCGAATTTTCACTGACTGACGCCACAGAATGGAGGTGCGCGCTTCAGTGGAAAGGTGGGTAGGGCTATGGACATCAACGTTTTGCCCAGCAGTGCATGACAGGTACGTATATTGGTATGAAGCTGAAGGGTATTTAATGCTGAGCTGATACACCCAGCTCATACAATGCAATACACGTATAGGCTTATACATAGTAATGTGACCTTCATCAGCACGAAAATTTATTCGGTGGCTGTGAACCTGACGGAAAATTCTAGACGCGTTCCCAGCAAGTGCGCGCAGTTCAGGTTGGCTGATTTTGTTCCTGTCAAGCATGAACAAGCTTGTGTTTAGACCACCTCAGTGCTAATAAAACGCATGGCAAAGGAAAAGCCATTGTGATCTCTACGTCTGGAGTCACTGCACACCGAGTACGAGGGTACCGGGTACAGCCAGGTCACCAAGCAAAAATGAGTTCGGGCTACGCTGGACCAACACCTCTGCAGGGAATGTGGTCTCGGCTCTCAGGTACTGTGCCGGACACCGGCACAATGTAAGAGCGCTGCCTAAGTGCATTGTTGGTATGAGGGCAGGGGGAAGAGCTTGCTGTTGACACGTTGCACTGCACAGCACCAGCCTCGAGGTGATGCCTTTCCAGAGCTGAATGCTCGTTCAGGGTGAGGTTGCAATGGACGGTGGAAGTGAGTTCATAGCCAATGCGTTTGAATGCTGCTATCTGCTTGGTGCTCCAGTGTGCGCAAGACTGCTGCCGAATGCCTTCCAATTTGTGCCACACCGCGGTATCATTTTGAAGACAGTAAATAGCAATGCACCGTTTCTGTTGGTACATTCGATTCTCGCGAGCTCCGAGGCCTTTGACGGTCACCAACCAGCAGGCTGTGTTGTTCTGGAACCCGTAGAATTTGGGTATTTCACAGGCGGCTTGCGTTGATAAGACCTTAGGCGAAAAGGCACAGTGTGCCAATGCAAAGCTGCCCAGCTTGTCCTCGAGTTGAAAGAGGCTACAGCGGTTCTCGCTCTCACATTGTTGTGATGCACCAGAAAGGAAGCCTGGACGCCGTTCTTTGGTGGCTCGTGCATTGGAAGAGTACAGGCAACAGATTGCAGGCTTTGGTAAGATTGAACAGAATTCGCAAAGTACGCGTCCCATGCGTATTCCAGCCGCGAAGTGGTAGCATGGTGTCCGTTAGATCATGCCCTGGTACCGCCGAGAAGGCATGGACGCCGTGCACTGGTGGTAGGATGGGCAACTGAAGTGGCGGCCGGGTTGATGACTCCATCGGCAAGAAAGCGGGACGGCGTTTCTGGATGAAATATCTCGCGCTGCCGACGACCCACGAGGCTACGAACAGATGACTTGAGCCGCAAGGTTCAGTTGTCGAGCTGCGCCATTGTAATGAGCGAGGCAGGCACAACACCCGTTTCGTGGGCAAACTGTTTTATTCTGCCTCTTCTTCCTCGCTCTAGGTACCCGCGCGCTGGAGCCCCAGCATCTTTCTTGGTCATGACAATGTATACATATATAACGCCATGAGGTTTGAGCTATGATAAAAACTAGTCAGAATGGTACTTTCAGACTTGAGAATTGAATAGGTGCTCTCCCGCTACGCAGCACGCTGCGTTCACCACTCTGTCACAGATGCGCACGTCCTCCAGAATACAAACGGCGAGCCATTTATATACAACTTTTATTGATGGTGGTACGACGATCTCTGGGGAATATACCAGGGCATCACCATCGAGTTGGCACTAAGTCCGTGTTTGGCGTACCGCTCCATGTCATTCAATTATCCCTCAACCGGCACTTTGCCCATTACGGGGCATTGTTGCCTGCGCCCGCTTGCACGTGCGCGCTTTTGTTGCGACGAAGGCAGTTTGTATACCGCGTGCTTTCGCGGTAGAGATTGCTTTATGTTTCCGAGCACACAAAGGTCACCTTGCTTGCTGCAGAGGCCCCCAGCTGCGAATGAAGCGTGTTGTTAAAACATAGTGCAGTAACACCTGTGACACGGGGTCCTTCCCACTCTTGCTTGTATACTCGTCCATATGTTTCGTGAATATTTTGGGCTTGAGCGGCACGCTTCAACATGAGATCTGCTTGCCATTCTTCGCGTAGCATTCGAATTGGCTAATGTCTTCTGTGAACTGACTTAATTTCCTTACCTGAATACTCCGGACCCCAGCGCAATATACAAACGGATAGGGGCGGCCACTCACCACAAAGCTCTTAAAAGCGCACTCCTTGAGCATCCAGGTAAATTTGGGGAGGCTATTTGTTTTTTTTTGCAGCACAATTATTACCTTCTTGGATGGCGCTACGAAAAGTGGGGTTAGTCGCCTCGGCAGCAGTGCGAGACTTGTGAAATGTGCGTTTTTTCACTGGCATGAGCATCCGCATGGTTTGGAAGCTAGACAAAATTCTTCGCGCGCGTCTTGTGCTCTCGTATTGACAAAGACAGCATCTAATTTCTAAGAGGTGCCTTAAGTTGGTGGAACGTGTTTTGTACTGAATTGCGTTCTGTCTATCCTACTTGTGCGGAGCGTGTACCTCTCTTCAAAGTGTCATCCGCCATTGATCAAGCGGAGAAGTGCTGCCATGCAGTTGAAAAAAAAAACAAAGCTATAAGTCCTGTTGGCCATGTTTGTGCCATGCATTTGTCAAACGATACAATTTTAACAACACTTCAAACGGAGCTTAAGAGAAGCGTGTTACTGGGCGTGCCAGAACACATATTTTATCTATGAATGTTATTCCCACCTAATCTGTGAGCTGTTTTAAGAACCTCACACGGCCAAGATAACCTGCAAAGCCACCAAGGAAGGGTGAACGTCCTGTGGAAGCACTCAATCGATGACTTTCGATGTCAAAGTGAGTGGACTTTATTTTAGAATATAAAACGCCTAAATGAAATACATTTATAAAAGATTCGTTTTTAGAAGCTTCATTTGCACAATTATATCTTTTTGAGCTGAACTCCTGTTCAACACCAGCACACAAAAGCTTCGCAAACACTTATACATCATATCGTGAGTCTTTTCGCATGAGTGGTGGCACCAAATCTCCCTCAATGCGTACTTTTGTGAGGAACTCTATGCGATAGAGGAATGTTATATTTGCTTAAATTTCATGCCGTAAAACCACTGTTTGATTTTGAGGCTGTCTTAGTGGGTGGTTACTGATGAATTTTGACGACGCGTGGTTTAAGATGCACTTAAATCAACGCACTGGTGTTCTTTGCATTTAGCTTCTAGAGAAATACAGCCACCGTGTCTGTCCCGAAAATTTACTAATGGAGGGTAGCATCCTTGCTCACGCTTTCTGAAATATTTTGTGTGCGCAAGGATGAAGGCCTTACTTAAACACACTAAAGTACAAATACGGGCAAGCGGAGCTAGTTATGCTATGAGAGAACTAGATGGAAACAAAAGCTAATGGCACAGAACAAATAAGCGAAGAATACACTTACACTAAGCAGGAAATGTTATTTGCGGGGGTTTCCGCACGGGTGTGATGCACAAAGAGTGGTAAGGCCTTGCTGCGATTGCAAATTGCCTCTCATGGTATGTATCCACCCCTCTCGTAATCCCGACTTCCTCGGCAGTAAGACGTTTCTTCCTGCGGCAGCATTGATCGACAGGAAGCAAGCATTGCTTCTTCAGCCGAAACCACAAATAGGAAGCCCAAACATACACCCGGCATACTGCTTCTCAGCGAATGTGTTGTTTACAGCCGTGACTGGGGGCTTGGCGACCTTCAGATGTACCATGCAATCTGAAGCAGTATCACATTTATTGTCGAAATGAAAGGACGTCCTTTCATGAAGAAAGGAACTTCCTACGGCGTTTCGCAACTTAAAACAAGAAACTAAGTGGAACATAAAGTGCATTGAGGCATGTTTTTTTGGTAGTCTGGTGGAACTTGAGTATGGTGACGATGCTAGTTTTAATACACATAAATATGTAGAGACCAGTTTGAAAACTCGGTACGATGTCTTAGAAGAGGCCACCGAGTTCTGTTGTTTTAGGCTGCCTTGCTATGAAACACACGGACAGAGAGCAACATAAGAGATGGGAAGGGCGCTGAGTTACAACTTATGTAATTGCCTTCGCCAGCGCATATGTGAGCCATAATCGCTATAAACTCACTGAGACAATCAGGTTACGCCAGAACTAGCAACCAGCGATAAAAACAATCTAACAATTTGCTTCACAGTGAATTCTCATGAGCATGCGTGCGGTAATGAAAGCACTTTGAGCAAGAAACAAAACGTTTCAGCAGAAGGGTGGTACAAAAAAAAATAAATCAAAAGACAAGAAACAAAAAGACATCCTAAACCAAGATGTGTGAGTGAAACCAACGAATAAATAAAAACTTTCAGATAATCTGTCTCAGCTTGTGACAAAACAGTGAGAGGCCTGCTGACGCAGTTGTTACCTTTCCTATGATTGAAGAAGAGCCCCCAAAATTTAGCGCTCAGGTTAATCTTGCCATTTTCTTATAAGCTACACATTTTAAAAAACAGCAGTACAGCAACAGCGCTTGCGATGCTAACCCAAAAATCATCTTGTTGGATAACAAACTTTAAACTTATGTTCTATACCTGCTTCAATAAAGCAATGACTATTCTGACCTACTTACTGCTGACCACAACTCAGGGGAGTGCTGTAACCAACTTCAAAAACGCACAATGTAAAGTCGAGGTGGTGTTTCGTGGCGCAGACGCGGCAGTTATCAGTGTCAGTGAAAGCATACAACTTTGACAGTTTCCCTGGTGCGGAAATACAACTTGAGCGTATTTTATCAAAATTCGCCTAATATCTGTCGACCACTGGTGCAAATACGAGATAACCTTCTCTGGGATGTCAGCTTTTCAAGCTAGTGGATTGCAGACGAAGTTTGATACTATGCAAGAAGGACTCACATCCGGTAGTTATGAGTTCTAGGGTGTAACCACCCCGCTTTACACTCTTAAAAAAATGGAGTGACGTACTCTCCATTTAGGAAGGAACGGCGATGTCCCCAATGTTCGTCTTCAAATAGAGAAACGTTGCTCCCTCATTCACGGAGAAACACGTTCCTCCTTATGAAAATCAACATGGCTGCCCCCCGGCGAAGCGAGTAGGCTTAGCAAATGCAACGATTCTCGACTGGTAAGGAGTAGACGGCACTGAAAGCTACAAAAAACGGTCCCGCTGAGCTTGATATTGAACGAAATGATTATAAAAACAAGCAGACGAACCTGTGGCGGTGAACACATCGCGAAAGAGAACGATGGAGCAACTACGTTTCGTTCGGTCAGCGAAGCCACGTTCACTCCGAAAGACACGGTTTCTGCAGAGCCCTCACCTGAAGAGTGCATGCTAGGCTTGCTGTATTTATTTCTCGCAGATTCACATAGTGTAGCGACGTTATCCATGCGCTTACGGGTCCACAGGTCACCAGATGTGCCTCCAAACCGTACACTCGATCGCAGCGAAACCATTCCGAATCCTTAGTGCAGCTTTGATAGATAGATGTTCAACGATATTTAAATGGCTGGAGGTGTGAGAACGTCATAGCAATGAAGTACTAGGTGGTAGGTGGCGCCATCTGGAGGGATTGAACAAAACTTAAAAAAAGTTGACTGCCGCGACGTTTGTTGTTATTACCCACTACCACGGCTCCCATGCGGAGTGTTTACGCATCAACCCATTCAAGACCACTTCCGGACACCGAAAGCCTATTATGTGCTGATGCAAACCACATAGCTACACATGCACACATGGTCACATAGCACACAAATAGTACGAAACAAGTACACTAGCGTATACGCTAACAAGTACGCAACAAGAGCACAATTAACCATTCAAACCAACGGCTCACACCTCGACGTGTTTACTCACACTCTACTATGAAAGCGCGCCAGCTTATATGGCAATGAATTTCAACTGACCTGAGTGGCACAAGTTACAAGTAGGTTTTCTTACACTTTTTTTACGTTTTTTATCAATACCACAACATGCGCACACGTAAATATATCGTATCTGATGCTTAGGCAAACCTTAGGTAATTAATGGTTGCACAATAATGAACGGAATAATTACTAGAGCTTATCAGGTTTTCACGAAGGCGGATGCCCCAAGCCGTGCTTAGAATGCCCACAGCATTTCGAACGCTGCGCCATCTGTCGACCACTGCCATAGTAACTTTTTTTTCTCGAAGCCTCTGAGAGTGCAAACGCTTGCCGCGCGTTAGCCATTTCGGAGGTCACGTCTTTTTTTCTTCTTGTTACTTGGAGAGGGCGCAGCATGCAGACCAAGCTTTGCCTCCGTCGTGGTAGGTGTTCTGTGGTGACGTCGACCTCGTTTAGTTGTTTCGTCTTAACGTTTGCTTATATTCTTTTTACGTGCGTACCACAAGTGTGACCGTTAGCCATGGATATAGTACACCACTAGCCCTTCAATGACAATGTTTTTGATGCGGTAACGACCGTCCTAGCAGTGTATACGTACGTTACAACGCGGGTCTTGCGAGATAAATAAGCGATGACCTCGCATCCGACGGTATTTTTTCGTGAGCCATGACAGTGGCTGTTGGCGTCACGGCAGCTCTCATACTTGAGTGGAGGAACTATCGCTGCAGTGCGCAAGTTTACTATAACTTTATTGAATGTTGTGCCTGCATACTTTTCTGCTTCAGATGCCTCTCGCGATTCGCCTTGCGTGTCAACTTGCAATCATAGTGCGTGCCACAATTTTGTTGTTAGCGCTTTGGCTGTGGCGATTATTACTCTGGATTCGGAATACTCTTTTCACAAAGGTGAGTGAGCGTTAGTACTTACTTGCTGTGCACAGCTGCTACTAGAAGTGCATTTCGTGTTGAGTTTCTCACGACAAAGGAGAATCATGGACGAGAAAGACATACTGCTCGCGTGCATAATTCCTTCCTACTTCTCAGGGCTGGCATGGGCAATTCAAAACGAATGCGATTGAGAATTTGGTTTAACCTACAGAAGTCATTGGTTCACTTTTCACAAAAGTTTAGTTATGATGATGTTTAAAAAGTTTCTGATGGTTGTAATCTAGTCTGGCGAATAAACGCTCGGTGAAACTTTGCAGCCTGTTTCCCTTTGTGCTTTCACCTGCCGTGGTAGCATAGTCTTATTGGGTGTCGTAAACAGGTAGGTGTTCTGTGGTGTCGTGTGACTGTGCTGATGGACGCAGGTTCGACTTCCGGCCACGGCGGCCGTATTCGAATGGGGGTAAACTACAAAGAACATCCATATGGTGGTAGTGGCACGTATAGCTCTATCAATTGTATATGATCGTATTTTCACGCATGGACTGTAGAGTGTATCAGGTTTCCTACACTATTGAAAAAATAAGAGTGATGCTTTTTTACGCGCCTCGTTGAATTCATGAGTGCTGTTCGTGCCGTGCGAAACTAAAAATGCGTGGGCTTACCAAGTGTGTCGACACCGAAAAAAATCATTATTTTTTCACACTCTAAGGAAATCGATAAAGCAAGACTGCTTTGGAAGCAGAGCTCCTTGTATTCGTGACAAATTCGTAGTATGAAACAACACGAGACACACATGGAAGTGTGCGGAGCATCGTGCGAGTGCCTGACGATAAAAAAAAGATGCTCTTACTCTATACTAATGAAACAAAAGAAAACGTCATTCCTGCATTGCTTACAACAATCTTAGGTAAAAGCAATCGCTCGCGACTGGCCGCGCCTGGCTATAGGCTTGGCGTGCGCATGCGCGCGAGCAAGACCCCCGTGATTGAGGAGCAACTTGAACGCTGAAGGAGGAACGTTGCTCCTTTGGTCCTTGCCGCGAGAGGGCGCGACGGGTAAAGAGCCCGGAGGGGAGGAAGTCGCTGCGCCGAAGGAGGAACGGAGCCTGTTTCTCCATTCTCGCTCCCTTTCTTTTTAGAGTGTAGTCTCGAACTTCACTACAAAATGTTCAGAAAGAGTGCAACTGCAAGCATTATTGAGGGCTGAGTTTAAACCTCCACTGCGCTTGGCAATTTTCGAGTGAGCGCTGCAGTACGACAGTGTAAAACTCTTTTAGGGTTGTATAACGAACAGACATCACTATAATAAAAGTGCCACCTGTAATGCTGGAAATTTTAAGCTGATTCTTTGCAGGCCCTTCAAAGGTAAACTTGGCTCCGTTGCCTTCATTCTGAACTACAATGAGAACACTACAAATCTTTCAGGAGGAGCAAAAAATTGTCCGCATGCCAAAACAATTTTTAGATACGTGGTTATTGTGGGTTTGTATCAATGTGGCGTCCAAAAACGACAGAATCAAACATACACAACACTGCTGTAAACGCTGAACCAATAGAAATTATTTTTGTTCAACATAATTGGTATAGAACTGCGACGCGGTAAAATCCAAATAAAGTTTTCCGAAAATTCGAAATATACGACAGAGGCACTGGAAAGTGTAGGTTCACCATGTTCCTTGTGATCTCCTAAAATGTCATTATTCACTCATTACGCGGCACACAACGGTCACAATGGGCCATGTCAAAAGAAAACCCACTGAGTAAGCCCTCATTTGTACCTTGCAAAAACCGGGGGACACCCGAAGTCTTCTAAATGACAAACGGTTCATTTCTCACAAGCCCTACAGTCGCTTTATTAGGTAGCCGCAAATGAGATGCGGCCAAGTCACTTTTTAGAAAGCAATAGCTCGAAGCGGAACTTTATATATGTGTGTTTTAACCACGAATGATATTTCTTCGAATTTTTTATCTTCTTTTTTTCTGGGCGTGTTCTGGTTGTACAAAGGATTAAGTCATCCAGGTTCTGAAGTGCAAAGAGTTTTCGTTCTCGAGGGTCGAGTGGAACGTGCTTAGAGTATTTCTCAATTGCAGAAAAAGCTTTCTTTTCAAACAGAGAGATTGGGCACTACGACGAATCTCCCTTCTTTGCCTGCCTGAAAAATAGTAAATAAACCCTCACTCAAGACCCTGAAAACCTTCTAGAAAAGCCTTTTTACATATTTTTTGTGCTGTTGCGTCATTTAGGGCACTCAACACAATTCTGAAACAACACTTTTTTTTTTCGCTGCTTGCCATTGAGTTGGCAAGTTGACGAACGAAGGCTACCTTACCATGCTAACGTTTACGTCAGGCAAGTGTAATGTTAAACTAAAGACATGTTTTCTAAACACCTTTGACTTCAACGGAAATAATAGCGCCCTTCAGTACAGTGACGCCATTTTCTTTTGGACAGAATTTTTTTTCCGAGATCCAAAGCATGAATAAGCGAAAGGCCGTGAGAACTGAACAGAGACAGCAGCCTGTTTTTTTACTTGATCACGCCGCTTAGATTTCATTTTTTCTTTCCCGTTAAGCACAAAGTCTCGTAACGAGACTTGATAAATCGTTTATCGCCTTTACTACTAATCTTCAGCATCTTCCAAATTCGCTTGCAACTACTGCACGATTACAGAACGACGCCAAATAAAAACTGAACTTCTAATGAAGCAGGGACAACTGCGTTAGCAGGCCTTCAATTGTTTGTCAGGTGGGGAGATCGACAATCTTAAAGGTTTTGCTGAATGTTTCGTTTCCCTTGCACACATGGGTTTATGATGTCTTTTGGTGCTTTCACATGCTTATGATGTTTTACTTCTACGCAGCACTCATCTGTTGTTACGTCTTGTTCGTTGTTCATAGTGTTTCTTCGCTCCTGCACGCATGGTACATGCGATTGTTTTTGCCGGTGAAACAAATTTCTATTATTGTTTTATCGCTGCTTGTCAGTTCTGGCAAACTGTGATTGTTCTAATGAATTTCGAAGCATTATGTCACGCGTGTATATGCACTGGTGAAAGCAATAAATATCAGGTCTACGTCAGCGCCTGTCGCGTGTACTATGTGTCTCTCTGTCCTTGGTTTCATGGTGCTGCACCCCAAATCGTTTTACCTCGAACCAACTAACAAAAACCGCAATTCTGCTACCAATCATCAATAAAGGCAGAATTCATCAACGCTTATGCTAGGTTGGGATATTAGGCAATAGGAGGCTGAATTCATAAGACAGAGGGTTGGTCGTCCAAAGCCGTTTCATTGCCAACATACTCATGCTAAATTGGGTTTTACAGGTTACACTCTCATAAGTCATAAGGAAGTGTCCTACAGGTTACACTCTCATACTGCGTATTTTGAGTGGAATTTACGTGTTATTGAGTATATATGCCAATCCAGTGGTGATGCGATGTTCCCACCGCCACTTAATGACTTCATGTGCTCTTCAGCAACCTTCAGCTTCATGTGCTCTTCATGACTTCATGTGCTCTTCAGCAACCCGCCTGGTGGCAACACAAATTTATACAAACCACAACCATACGTCACTCGATGTTTCAATTACTCTCCATAATTTTTCTTTGCATAAACTTTCAGTCTTGTTGAGCGTGATGCCATGGCTTGGAGGCTAATGGACAGAGGACAGGCAGAAGGAAGAAGAACCAGAATGGAAGAGACTGCCAACATGGAGGGTGTGGTCTCTGTGTTGTTCCTCCAAGATAGCGTAGTCGACTCAGTTCAGAAACTTTCTGTGCATTCGAGTTATCGTCAAAGTTGTTTTTGTTAGATTGGCAAAGAAGTCATAGAAGGTGGTCGCACGCATTTGACATAGTAAATTTGTGAAATTCACAACAGATGGTTTGTTCGGTGTAGCATGCATAGTATAGTGACGTATCTATATTGACGCCTGAGATCTCGAAGCAATTCTCGTAGTATCAATCGAGCACGCGGTGTACAACCTGCGATCCGCGGTGGCTCCCGTGTGCCTTTCACTTTGAGATGTTTGCCCTTATATGCTGGCAGGAAGGCACTGTTTTCAATACTCAACCTAAGCCCACGCCAGGACAGCAAGAGAAGTTCACGCAGCAAGACAAGTCTATGGCACCACAGCAAGACACACAAAAAGACTGGACAGACAGAGCACTGCCTGCCGATGATATTCAGCGCATCATCTGTGTTTGAATCTTTTGTACGCGCATGTTTTTCTTGTCCGTAAATTTATCAATATTATCAAGCAGCTTGCCTCTTAAAAATTGCTGATTTATTTCCAATGTTTTTGGTACTTGTAATACTTATTCGCTGCGAATTTAACATAGACGTAGTTCACTAGCCCGAGGTATTCTTCTTTGGGGAACTAAAAAAATGGTACGAAAATTCGTCCATTTTGCTAGACACATGCTTAATGTTGTCGTCATATTACTGGAATGTATTTTCTCGATTGACTTTTCACCGGCATGTCTGTTCTTTTTTTATTAAATATTTCTGAACACCACTAATATTTTTCTTCGTTAACAATTGCGAGCTGGTACATGAGAAAATAAAGCTGTTTTCCTCACTGTTGCCTTCACTTTTTTCTTTGATGTTTTTGTTTATCCAGCTCACTGTTTTTTCTTATTGCACTTGTGAACCATTATTATAGCACATTAAATTGGTGCTGGATAACTGTGTTGAGGGAAAGTCTCCTGTTGAGTTTTTTGTCAAAGACAAGGTAACGAGTCTGATTAGCTAATGCAGATAATAACAGTTTCTCGCAGGCACGTTCGGAGCAAAGATGTTGAGAGTGACATCGGGGATCATCTGTCGAGTACAAAGTTTAGGACGTACGACTTTTAACGTAGATGTGCATGGCGTTTGCCATAAGGAGGGCAGCAGGAGGCCATTCCTACTCCAACGCCTCCCCCCACCGTACTTGCTTATGACAAAGAGAACAAGCTCAGAACAGCTTACCATTGGTCCACATTTTTCCGGTGGTAAAGGCGACTAGGACGGAGCTCTTGGAATGAGCATCAGAGGCCCTTGGCTGCCATAATTGTAGATAACCTGCATAGGCGTTTGCTAGACTATCAAACAATGATGGCGCAGGTGTGACACAGTGGGGGTCCTTATTCAAGTATGGTCGCCCTCCCCTCGGATAAACAATAAGAGAAGGAAGCAAAGCCACTTTGTTACAACTTGCGCTAGTCTAATGTTTGAATGAGGGAACAGATCTCGAGGAGTGGCAACGCTATTGTAATCACATAGCGCATTTGTCGGGTGTTCTTTATCATAATTTTTCTTGTAAAGAGCACAACTATTCCTCAGAGACATTCACATAGCGAAGCAAAAACTTGTTATTCAACTGTTGCCCGAAACAGTTTTTCTAGAGCCATGAAAGCCATCAAGCAATTATGTACACAAGTACGGACACTGAATGCTGTTGTTGAAGAAATCACGATATTTACGGTCATGTAGGAGTTCAAAATTTTGGAGCCACTCAGGTACTAGGTCTCTGACTTTAGCCTTATCACAAATAATTAGGGCGAAAGCTGTCAGGAGATCAAAACAATGGCTCCTGTTGGTGCCATCGTTTTCCGTCACCGCCGCCGCCGGTCTCCGCATCCGCTATATCTCACAAAATAAAAAAATCAATATTATGAAATATTTTACCCAGAATGGGATTCAAACCCTGAATCTCTGCCTGGCAGGCCAGTATTCTGCCACGCTGGTGCTTCACATTTGTGACAAATCAAGAATCCTGAACGAATGAACGATGATAGGGCAACTTCATTTTTGTGTGTATAAAGGGAAACGGGATTGACACAAAGGCAGAAAAAATATCCTCATCACCTCATGGCTCGTCGCCCATCACTGTGCGTAGTTTCCTATAACACGTCGCAGTAGTTTTATCTTACTAGTTCCTTTTTGGCAACCTGTAAGTCCACTAATACTTTCAAGCATACCTTGACGTTAACATTGTCTCATCTAGTGGGACGAAGTGACGTTGCTCTGCAGGTGAGTTCATTTATATACTGTTTGGGGCATCATATAATATTCTGCCTTGGACTCATAAAAGGCACATCTTGTTTTTCTCGATTGCTGTGAACAAAAACCACAAGCAAACTAAAAGTTCCTTTTCAAATGCTTTGGAAGTAACTGTGCTCAGGCAAGGTTTCTTTTGGTGGAAGGAGGAATAATAACTTGTTGAAATTTTTCAAAATTCAGCTTTAAAATATGTGATTTTATCCCTCCTAAGACATTGTCACTGACCTGTTGTCAATGACTGTTAGAAGTCTTTCTAAAAAGTCGTATGTTATATGTGATTTGTTAGAGAGCCCTGGACAAAATATAAGTTTCGATATCTTTATTATCAGCATAGAAATATCATTCTGGTGTATTTCCCATTGGCTTGTTCTTTAGAAAATGCCAGTTTGTTCCTACAGTGAAGGTTTTGTCAGCAAACATAGCCGTTTGTAACCAACAGTTTTTCTCGTGGGGTTAAATTATGGCCCCTCGAGATGGCTCTGTATCAATAAAGCTCTAACTCCCAACTTATCTGCAATAAGGTGAAAATCTTCTTTGAAGGCGCCATGAAATTTAACCATCTCTGCTTTCGATTCAGTCAACTACCATTTCAGTATGTTTTCCACTTTTGTTGCCTTTCTATTCAATTTTTCGGCAGCTTGCGACGTGTGCCATTTAGAACACCACGAATTTCTTTAAAGGAAGGTGCCGAAATCACGTACTGGATAAGCATTGTTATTCATGAGTGCCTGTAATCACAGACCTTGAACATAAAAACTTGTCAATCCTCACTGCGGCTCATTGCAAATGCGTAATTGTAGAAGCCGTACCAGTGCTTCTTCACAGGCCAAGCTTTTGTTTTACTCTTCGAACTAACGCCCAGTCTAGGCGTTCGCGTAGACTTTTATCTATTTTACCGGCACTACCGTCAGTGAGGGAGTGCATCCAGAATACCACTCAGAAGATGATCAGACGGGACTCTCGACCGTCAACGACTTCCGACAGGCGGGAAAAGATCTGTTAGTGCACTTGTTCGAAAAGCGCAACGTGGCCGCAGCTGAAACGTGATATCCGCCTCAATGGACTCGACGCCTGTCAGTGACTGTCTGCCTTCTCAAAGATGACTCATGGCCTGCCTCCTAGAGCTCAAGTCAAAATCAAAGAAAGAAAGCTCCATCTTCTGCCCAAAAAGCAGCATATTGGCAGTTTGGAAAAGTGGAGACAAAGTAAGTCTTTTCGGGTGTATAGAATTTCGTCTTGCCGTTAAAAAGGCAACTTTCTATTTTAGCCTGCATATCGTCGCTTCTGACAACGCAAGAGAATCTCGCATTCTAAGAAACCTCACTTGATAAATTCGCAGCCAGCGGCCCCAAAAAGAAACATCCAACGCACTTGTCACAGTGCTTAAGTGAAAAACTGTAAACTAAACCGCTGTAAACTAAAGAAGTCAGGCTTTGGAGTTCGATTTTTTTAGATAGCGGCGCCTATGCTAGTACAAAATTTTAGAATCCCCTGGTAGAGAATATGAAGAAACCAAGTACCGAATATGTCACTTATAGCGTTTATGCGTTTTTGTGTGTGATCGGGGGCGGGGGAGAGGGAGGTTGCTCGGAATTCAGAAAAGATGATTTGATAGGATATATTGTTATGTTAGGAAACACATAGATTTAGAGGCCTTTCTACTTTTATTCCGCCAATTCTGTGTTTATATACGTGCCTTCATTTCTTCATGTTTTTTTTACGTGCACTACAAGAAAACCTACTGTAGATGAGCTACTATCAAGCCCGCATCGCATTCTCGTCCACCAAGAATACTGGCTACTTCGAAGTTTGGAGGGATCACGGGTATGAATAATTTTTCGTAGGGACATATAAATGCTGCAATGTTTTATCACGTGATGGTATCAGCCCTGCGGCTAACGAAGGAATTAGCTCTAACAGACACGCCGCAAAACATTGTTCGATATTTCATCACCTAAAAGATGATAGGATTGAGATATTCTTCTTGTTTTTTTGCACAACCTACACCACAGCAATAAGTGATATGTTTATTCCACTTCACATTTATGCCGTATGCAATAATATTTTGTCAGTAACCACCAGATTTGTTGTTAAAGATTAAATTAGAAGCACTAATGCGAATACGATTGCCCGCTTCAATATGAACTCACGCTCACAAGTTGCCCGCTGTTCGAACAGACTCGTAAGTGCCGAAATCAGCTATCGGTTTGTGTCTTTGACCCTGAAGACAAAGGTTGAGGTATGTTTTGTTTTCGGAATTTAAATCAGTTCTGTTTACTAGCCCCTTTTGCAACGAAAGTTGCGATGACATCGCAAGAAGGGTTACATGTGTCCTAATTGTCCTCCACCGGCGCTACCAGTCTCCGTAACCACTATCGCGCGAAATAAGAATAAAAAACTACATAAATAAGACAAAGCGAAGACACAGTGGGACTTGAACACGGGTCTTCTAAACCCTAGTCCAGCATTTCGCCACTTAGACAAGCTAGTCCTTGAAACTCCTTTGCACGCGTGCATTAGGTCGGCTTGACGTCGGGAAAGGAGTCGCGTTTAATGGGTAATGAAGCGAAACAACTAGGTGTCACACAATGCGAATCGCGTAACGAGTGGGTTATCAAATGCACCAATCGATTACAAAAATGCGTACCAACGGACCAAACCAGTAAACATCCATACCAATGGAAGTTACGTGAGGTGTACCGTAGAACAGTGTTTAAGCTAATTTCTACTCCCTAATTTTAATAATAATCTGCCCCAATTCACTGGAACGAACATCAAGGATTTTCACCGATAATTGGATTATTTATAAAGATATTAATTTTCTTTTAGATCAGATTGTTCTGAGCAATGCCCTAGAATTTGTCAGCCTGGTGTACGCAGCGGCAGATTACTATAAACGTTGAAACATTGGTCTTACTAAAAATATCGCAAAAAACATCATATTTTGCCTACGCTATTCACGACATGCTGCTTACTTCCCTTAAATATTATTATTTTGTACTGATGATTTTTAGTGACATTAGATCACAGGAAGGTGTTAATTATGACGCTTCTTTATAGTTAAAGGAACATTTTTTGAAAGATGACTATGGTCCACACCACCTCAAACGAAACCTTTACCTTAGAAGGCCTTAATTTGTCCATTCCTAAAATACGCCTCGTCTGGTCCTCATTGAAAATTCGCTAATTAAAAACCTAGAAGGTGTATAAGAAAAGTGGTGAAGTTTACCGAAAACAAATAGACTTTTTTTATTTCAATCACTGAACAAAGGGCAAGAGCGGGGCAACTAATATTACGAAACCACGCTAAACGCACACGCTAAAATTCTCTTCCAGCCAATTCATAGACAATTGTACATTGAAAGCTCTAGATTCTTATCTATTTAAGAAGCCAGACACTCACGCCACAAATATTTATTACCATTAGAGAATTACCGTTTCAACAGCAGTATTCTTTTTTCCTACAGTAAATTAGAAAATTGAGTAGATTTTTCACCTGTAAATACAACAATAATTATTTGAATACATTTAGAACTTTACTTAATAAACATAATCATGCTACTAAAATTTTAATGATGTTTTTTTCAGCTTTTTTTCTAACCTTTGCCCTTCTCGAGTGCCTTTTTATTATGTCAATTTTTCAGTGTTTTTTGTGATCACATTTGTCTCACGTTAATTAGCGACAAGTTTTCTACATCATTTAAAGGTGTCTATTCTGTACTATTTATTCCTAATAAATCATGTGCGCTGCATAGATTATCTTGCCCCTACTTCATGTAGTAATAAAGCATGTCGCGAGAGAGGAAGACGAGACGGTGGCCAACGTGGTCGTGTCTTCTCTCGCCACTTTATTACAGGCCTGAAGCGGAGCCGCGGTGGCTGTCCACGTCCAAACCGCCAGGCCAGAAGCTCGTTCTAAATCTCGCGCAGCTCGAGCTAGCATCAGCTGCGCGAGAGGCGCGGCGTGGTGATGAAGAAATGATGATGGTGATGATGGCGCTACAAGCACATCTGCAGGCATGCATTTTTCACTTTCCAATGAATGGGTATCTCTTGTGTATTTAGGTGGCCCTCCTGAAACAGTCCCGAGGGGATGGCACTATAAAAAAAAGTTCAGGCAATCGTCTTCGTCTTCGTCAGCCAACGCATAAAAAATTGTAGAAAACTCTTTGCGAGTAGGTAGCGGGTACCATTTCTCCGAAAAATGGCTAAGGATTGCATAGTTGGTACCTCACAAGTGTGCTTGTACCATTACTCAAAAAGTAATTAACAGAGTCTGAAAGGTCACTCTTCGAACTTTTGCTGTGATTGTGCTGCGCGCTCCGCGCAAGCCTGGCGGTTTTAAATTCGAAACATTTGTTTGCGTACTGCAAGAACATCTGGCGTCTATTGGCACACCTATCTATTTATCTATCAATCGATCTATGTCGCCGCTTACGTCTGGGTGCACTCGTGATCACCGACTTAACTTGGCTTGAACCAAAATTAGGATGGGAGGGCAAGATGGTATGACAAATATGACGCGCTGTTCAAAGCATGATAATGTCACAGTACCATCAAGTACGTCGTCAAACACTTACATGCCAGACAGTGGCACATACCAGTGGTGTGGTCTGTGTATGTGGGTATGTGCCACAAGTGATTGACACTTAGTATCTACCAAAGAACGAAGAGAACACCGATGAACAATTTAACCACGTGAGCTTTAAAACAATACCTGACATCTTTTTCAAGGTTTTTGTTTGTTTACAAATCCAACACCGTTAAATTATTACGAAGTGAATTGGTTTAAAAATCAAGGCATCGTCCCATTCATGGCCTATCTCCCTAGGTTGGTTGCGCGAAGTTGTTGAGAAACCGACCAACCGACCTGGCATCGGCAGCGTTGACGTGACGCATGCAAATAATAAATTTCAGGGTCCCAGCAAGGATTGAACCCCAACAATCTGCGTGGCAATCAAGCGATGTGCCACTGAGCCATGCCAGTTTTCTGAAATACTTTTCAAATATACCCTAATTTCGTGAAACGTCACTTGTGGTTCCAGTGTGGCTATCCAATTTTATAAACATTATATATGTATACTCTTATCATACTGTCGTCACATCGGGTGGTCGTTCATTCCATTAGGCGTCATGCGCTGAAGCTTACTTACGTAGCAGTGTCAAGGGCTACTATCTTCGCGAGCCCGAGCGCTTTGCATCAGCTTATTGCTTATGGTGTTGCTAATACTCATGTTCCTACAAGTTGACATCGTCATGCAAGCGCGAACTTGTTATGCAAACATCTACAACTTTTCAGCGACTGAAAGGCCAGGTACCAGGAAGACCATCCTATTTTACTTGCTCAATTTACTAACGGAAAACAGAATACAGATTAGGTGATATATAATGGCATAACACTAAGGGTGACTCTGAACCGTTTCGAGAAATGAAAGGGCTGCCCAAAAATTACTTCGTCATTTCGTCGGCCACACATGTGTTTTGCCCTTTTGATAAAAATACAAGTCCCGCTTCTTTCCCTCTGTTTTGTCACCGCATTTTCAGTGGTGTCTCAGTATATTTTGTGTATTTGAAAAAGGGCGATGGTAGTAAATCAATAATGCGCTTTTGCTTACTTGAGATCAAAAATGTGCAACCTGCTACAATTTATTAACGAGCTCCATCACTAGACATACAAGGTGTTCATTGTCGTTTTATTATTGCAAATAAAAGAACACACTCGGCTACATTTTACGGCCGGCGTCGGCGTCGACGTCGTTGTCGATGTCATGCGCCGTATACGTATACGAATCTCTATATATGAAAACGCAAGAAAGAAAGAAATCAGACAAAACACTTCGACGCAAGTAATCGAACGTTGGACCTCCGCGTCGTGAAAGTGAGGCGTTAACCACGGAGTCACCCCGAAGAATGGTCTTCACCGTTCAAACGGCAAGCTATTTATATCTACCACTTACAAGCTGCCGGGGAGTTCGGCCTTACCAGAAATACGGCGCAATGAGCGCACGTCGCCACATTGCGCAGCGGCACCCGTTCTAATTTCCTACGCATTTTTTGCCCGGCCTAGCTACGCTCCCTCGTGCGTTCATATCTCACAATGGCGAGGAGCGGAGGATCGTACGCCTTGGCTGGCCTCGGGCTTTTGCGTAGAAATATTCTGCTGTAGTTACCGGGCGCACAAAGGTCATTGCAATCATAGCTGTCTCCGTTTGCGAAAAGCGCGCGTTTTTCAGACTCAACGAAGTAACAAATTATTCGTGTACATCCATGCTGATGCTAACCTCCGATGGATAGCGCTCACCCACAGAGGGGGATGGTCCAAACTCTGGATGGCTGGACACCTAAATGAAACTACAATAATATTAAAACCCATCTGAAAATTTTGTTTAGAGATAATGCTACCAACAAACAAAAATGTTTGCTGAGCAAGTGGTCAAAGCATCTCTTGTTTTTTACAGACATAGGCACAAATTATTGACGTGACAGACATAGGTACAAATAACTTAGTGGAGCATATATCCCTGTGGCCGTAAGCAAATGAAGTGCCGCCAAGTGATAAAGGTACTGGTAGATTTTCTTGTATTCCTAGCTTTTGTAATGGGGCTACGAGAAATTTTTTTTCTTTAATAGTAACGGCGACTGAATAAAAAGAAATGTTCAATTGTTTCAATTTCGTTGCAAAAATTGCGAAGCGGTGACGCCTTGACTCGACTTTTGTTAAGTATATAATTTATTTGTGGAACTGTACAGCGCAATTTGGTATAAGTGACCTTTAACTCGCGAGATACACACCACTGTTTATTGCCGCAATACCTTAAATGCTCGAAATATCCAAATTTATCCAAATTAACTATTCCCCATTGGAGACAAGCATTTCGGAACGTTAGCGCTGTCATGTAAGCCGTATCTGGCAAAACTGGGTTGGTGGGCCCACCCAGGGATACTGCTGCTAAAGAGTCTGCCATTTCGTTCAAATATGATCCGCGGTGGCCTAGTACCCAAAGTAAATGCAGTTTTTTTACGTTTTTCGGTACTAAATGCTGAAACTTATTCATCAGCTCTCCATTTGCTGCCGCAGTAAGTGCATTTTATACTGATAACAAATCTGTAATGATAACTGCTGATGATTCGCTTGAGGGCGATTGCGTAGGTCAAGAACAATAGCCAATAATTTTGCAATGAATACAAAGGTATAATCTGGGAGCCGAATCGAAAAGAACCAGTCAAAATAAGGTGAAAAGATGTGAACCATAGCCTTTTCTTTTGACACAGATGCATCAGTCGCAATGATATTGCTTATCTCTAAGTGAGCTACATAATTTGCTAACTGGTCATTCAAGTACTTATGTGCAAATTGTTTCGCGTTATGAGGAAATATATCATGAAATCGTATGCTAAACATTCACATGAAATTGTGTATTGGACCAACATGTTTAATATCTACATTCAGTTGCTGTAGCATGGCTTGTGCAAATATTATTGGCGGGGTGTGTAGTCGCGACCAGTGTGTTTCGAAAAATAAAGTTGGTTCTTGAATGAAAACGTATAATGAGCGTCTTTGGTGAGAACTGTATATCCTTAGAAATGCTTGCACAGTAAGAATTTTAAACCTATTTATCAGAGAAGGTAGGCGAGCTTCCATACACAACATGTTGTTTGCAAGAAATTTTGGAAGACCCAGACACAAACGCCTTCGTGCGTAGTTGGTGCGCGAGAAACGCGGGGCACGTTTCATTCTGCTTTATATTCTGCGCGTGACCTTTTAAATTGTTGCTATCGCGTTCATTGCTTCACCTTTGGGGGCAAAGCTGTGACTTTTTTATCGATACCTTCTTGTCAGCTGCCTTGTCCTGGTGTGTTATATATTCTGAGTGAAATAAAAATGACGGCACACAGAAGAAACATTTCAAATCATGTATATAGTCTCAGCAGAGCTGTGCGAATGGTGAATTTCAGAACCAAATTATATATTCGAGATACCGAGTTGATTACGAATACAAGTATATAAGCACTGAAATAGATTTCGTGCAGTAATGAAACCGTTTTGAAAGCAGGCAGTGAAAAAGAAGAAGAGCCTGAAAGCTATGGCACACATCCAGGTTCATTGTGATGGGACACTCTGAAAGAAACACTTTCAAAGTCGTCGACAAGTTTATATTTGACTCGAATAGATATTATAGGTGTTTCAGCTGCTAGCAATTTTTCATTCAGCGTTTCTAGTCAAAAGATCTTAGATCTTCAGATACTGGGAGGTTACACAAAATTGTGCAAATAAGAACTACAATCTTTCATAATTAGCCTTACAGTAAAAAAATTGCTTCATAACTAATTTAGCTCTTACTAAATAGTAGCCATAAATCCAATATGTATGATTCGCCTGGCTCTTGGCTGATCCCTCTGAGTGGGTAGGTGACAATGTTCCAGGAAGACTCATCATCATGATCAACACCCACGCTGAAGGATTGGGCAAGTTACGATTTCCCAATCACGTTGTAATTGCGACGGATGCAACACAAAATCTTCAGAAGGCTGGAGCAGGTATTTTTTCTCACCAGCTTAATTGGTATTGTGCGCTCCGATGCCTGACTTCACACCAATTTATCTCGCAGAATTCCTGCCTATTACATTTGCTCATCATAAACTAAACTGTCAGCAATCAAAAGCTAATATTGTTTGGGATGCTTTGTCTGTATGTACACATCTAACGTCCGCAAAGCATCCTCTTCTCAGGATATTTTGGTCTATCGTACCGCATAGCCTACCAGAAATTCGGTTTATTTGGGTCCCCAGACATGCTGGAATTATAATAAATTAATTGCTGATTCGCTCGCTTCGGCATCTCTAAATTTCCCGGTAGTGCTAGTAGCTCCACAGTTTCCTTTTATTACTGCCGAACAATTCAAACGCCTGTTAATCTTAAAAAGCAACGAAACATCGCTTCTACAATCTGAAGAATTCCGGCATTTTCAATTCACATAGAACACCGCAAAATGCCTTTCTCGTCAATGTGAGGTGACCCTCACAAGCTTTCTTTGTAGAGTTCCTCGGTTAACTATTTAACTCCACAAATCAGGATTTTCATTAACTAACCTATGTGCAGTTTGCAATGAACCGGAAATGCGAGGCCGTATGCGATTTTCTAAAGGCAACAATACGATTAGAATGTTGAGCTGAGGCATAAATTCACTTTATTTCAAATCATATTAGCCTTTTCGTTTTTTTTATTACCTCTATTTTATTTCTAATTTATCGTTTTTCACTTGCTTCTTTGTTTAAATATCGTTATCTAAATAATCAGGGTGGTAAAACAACTCCACTTCACAAATGAGGCACATTGTTGTCGCAAGTACTCCACAAAACGAACATATAGGAAAAGCAGCTAGACAAAAATTTGGGATTAGTAGAGAAAATAACGAATCTAGAGCAGCAGCGAAGATCCCAGCTCCACATTTCTCATTCTTTTCTGAAGCATCCGTAACAATATCTGTCTTTATTGGTAGGTGAACAAGATGATCGCTCACACTAGAATTCAAAAGCCGGCGCGACATTATATTTGTTTGTTTGGGAAAAATTTCAATAAACTGTATTTTGATAAAATTGTAGCTATAACTGATTAATGACAAGCCTCTAATATGGACACTGAATTGATCCGCAAAACGCTGCATAGGCTGAACTTGAGATGTGTAAAATTTCAGCCAGTATGCTCCCAAGAACCACTCAGGCTGATAGATTTGAAACTATTTCGGAACGTTTGGCTGAATATTCATAAGGTTTAAATAGAATGGTACCGGCAAAAATTTGAAATGTGGCTGAGGTGATGAAAGTCTACCTTCCAGACACAAGGCTTCAATTGCTACAAGCTTAGAAATTACTAAGCATAGCCGTAAGGCTTGTTTCTCAAAGATTACAAGAGGGCGATGGTTATAAGCCGGAGTTCCAGCGTATATGTATATATGCATTCACAATTGAGGATACAAACACCCTTTCTTGCTATGTATTCAATGTGTGTCTTCCAAGACATAGAGCGGTCGTATAATAAACCAAAGTGTTTTACACGGAACACTGCAGTTTCATTTCATGAACTGCACTCTCCGATACACTTTTTGTATTGGCTCTTGGCAAATAGCTGTGAGAAATCGCAAGGGCTTTGCCTCCGCCAAAGGAAATCCTCGCAATCTCTTTCTTTGTTGCTGAAACCGGGACATGGTTCGCGAAAAACGAATTTTTTTATATTTACGAGCAATCCAGCCGGCTGACAAAGGGTCTGTTGTGCCATGAGATTTGTTGGAAAAATGACGCGTCTCGATTTGAAGTAGGCCACCACTAAAGGCGTTGTTTCTGCCCAGACGATTGGAAACACCAGACAGGCGGAACGTTCCTCCAAAGCAGTGGCTCCAGCTTTAGAGATAAAATTGACTCCTGGAAAGAAAATTACTTCAATTCGCAGCGGGTCGTTGCCGAAGCCTTTATAAGAGCCTCTGTGATTTTGTTGTGTTCTCATAAGTTATTTTAACATTTACCAGCATAAAGAAATCCAGGTCGCCTTTGACAAATGGATTAGTGATTTGCGACACCTCTGATAGAAGTGGAAGACGTGGAGATGGCTATCGATTGATAATATAGCAGGTGCTATTTTCAGACTATAGTATAAGAAACAGTCTTTTTGTGCCAGCTCTACCGCGAAGGTAGTAGAAAATAGCAATAAAGAAATTAGGCACGAGATTGTTTGCCTAGAACGACTAAAGGGATGTATATTAGTCGTATTCTACTGGTTAGGAATGGGAACGCGTCCGAAATTGCACAGCATAAAAGAGTGCACTCGTGCGCATCATTCGGAAAGTGATTGAAAGAGCATTCGGTATTTTCATGCAGTAAATGTGATTTAAAATAGATTCAATTACGTAGGATAAAGTGGCACCTCTGAGTCTAGCAAAGAATAATACAGTAGATTTTTACTAGACGCTTACAGCCAGCAGATTGTGTTGGCGGAAAAAAATTGGTGGTTGGCGGTCCGGCTATTACAAAGGTTACGCTTCACGCTTATGCTAATGCTAAAATAGGCATTCGGCTCATTTCTCAAAGAGTACTCTTTGTGATAACAGCAAAAAACCTAAATGATGTGTGTTATTGGTGAAAATTGCTATTTAGAAGGTATATGAATATACCTGAGAGATAACGATAACGTGCAAATGAAAACACTTCGTGCGAATTTTTTTTCTGCATATCTTCGTAAATTTGAATCACCCGCGAACACACGTTTCTAGTTTCCTCCAGATAATTAGGGCAACTACTGATATCTAGTGCTACATCGATTTTTTGAAAGTGTAATACCGGGACTTTAGGCGACATATAAGTCCGGTCAATGCGGCGCAAGGCTCCCTGTGTATTTATGCATAATCTCCTTCGAACAAATTGATTGAAGTACTTGCTACGTGCGTTTACTAGAAAAGAAGGTATGGCATGGAAAAGCTTCAGTTAGGTCCGTCGAGGCATGAACAAGCGCGTAGCGGGCCGTTCTGAAGACGGGATAGATAAGCCTAGTTTCTCCACCATGTCATCGGACCGTCAGACTTGGCATAGCTGTGTTATTAAATCCAGTCTGCGCAGCCCACCATTCACTTGGACTATGTAACGTCATCCATTTGTTAAACAGGCAACCACCAGAGCATGTGAACTAATCTGGTAAAGTCTGAGCAAAGAATGCATGCGTTTTACACCTGAATTTTAGAATATATCTTCTACAAGAGTGCTGGGCTAGGATACACCCTCACCTTCAAGAGTCTGATTGTCATTGCCTGAGACCTGTTCAGTCTACTGTGTGGTGGCGGATACTTTCGCCTCTTCAGGTAGAAGTTTTAGCAAGTTTATTGTACGTTGTTGGTGAATCTTTGTTATCCTGAACCTCATCACTGCGCCTTTAGCACCTACAAGGTCGAAGTACCATCACGCAGCGCTGTGGGCTGGCTAGTTGAAATTGGACAGAGCGCCCTCTATCTGTCGCATGTGAGCGGGAATCCAGACAATTATCAGTTGTGGAAATTCTTTTTTGGGCAGATCCGCAAGGCTGCTTTCGAAATAATGTTCTTAGCGAATACTCGGACGGCTGAGTTTGAGTCGCTATACACCGTTCTCTAGTGGGGACAAGACTATTGCGACCTGTCAGCCAACCTCAGTCGTTGTGATCCGAACCACCAAGGAATTTATAACTTTCCCATCTTGATCAACGGTGACTGCGACAAATGCTGTTCTGTTTTGGGAAGTAAACGCTGGTTTCCTGTTTCGCGCGTCGAAGCGCAATTACTGAGCATTTTTCTATTGGGCAAAACATGAACACTAGCACAATAGTTGCTGATTGAATACATCAATATGACGCATTTTTATGCTAGTGCCTGACCCGCCAGTCACTTAAAAATTATGCGGTAGCGCACGACACGTGCTTTCATGTGTGCTCTTCCAGCCTTCTAGGGTGTCGAGGCAGTGTGAAACGACAGAAACTGACTGTTTTATCACTAATTAGATATACGCAATTAAGAGAACGAGTGTTGGAGTGTTGTAAATTTCTATTAACGTGCCGGGAGAGCATGAGCCCCTGCATAGCATATCGATTAAGCTACGAAACGGAACTGATGCAAGTTGGCCACATGCAAGGAGAAAAATTCGTTTAAATAATATTGAGGGAGGGTTTACCGTAAGGCAGGAGTTCTTTTTGAAGCCCCACAACTTGGGACCAAAAGGGAAAAAAATCGAATCGAAAAGATATAACAATCACTTTGGGTTATCCGATACAAATGTTTTTTAAAAATGGAAAGATCCGATGAGGCACATATAAGTGCATTTGGCTGGCGGATATACGTCAAATGTGCCAATGGAACGTTGCAAAACTTTTTTTTTCAATGGCTACTGCTTACTTTTACATGAGAAGAAAAAGTCACCTGGTATGAGAGAGAAAACGGACTGAACAACACAGGAGGAGCAGTAAAGTTTTCGCTGTGTTCTAAGCTCAAGTGCCCTAATTGCTTCTTTTGCAACACGATGTTTCATTTTTAACTGTTAACAAACTTGAATAAAAGTGATGTAGCGCTTTCGGCCGGCTGGCTTAAATATGTCTAATAAAGGCGCTCTGTATGCCAGATTGTGCCAGGATGCATAATTTGGCATACTTTGAGAGCAATAGCCAATTTTAGGTCAACTATATGGTCATTGCTAGTATACACTTTTTAGAGGCGAAGCTTCTTATGCCGTGGGTCATACGTCCCGAGTCGTCGTAGTTGTCGTAATAGCGAGTTGCATTGCATTGCATGTCAACAAAAAAAGGTGCCACAGCATATCCTTGGAGTTACTGATGATGAGTGAGGTGAAGCGCCCGTTCATGCGTCTGTCGGTCCGTGCATCCATTTTGGGAAGTCTTGTGTCGTAGTTCTGAACGATGCGGAGCTTCCAGGTGTCGGTGGACAAGGTGCTGATATTTGCCATTTCCGCGTTGTTCACGCGCACTGGTATTACCACAAGGGCAGGCTGTGGAGAGCAACGCCCTACTCGTCATCATTCACATCGTGGATATGCTGCGATTTTTTTTGTGTGTTACTGCTTGTGCAGTGAACTAGCCAAGTGAGCGGTTCGTCACACCTTCTTTATTCCTTTTTTTCTCGCACATGGTCCTCTCCGAGTTGTCATTATCTCTCCTTGCCTTAATCCTTTCACCCCTGCACTATAAATCCTGCAGTGGCGCTTAATAAAAACGCTGTTACCCCACCTGATAGAGTGTCATTTATGCTGCTGCTTGTCACAGCAAGTTACTACTAAACCCGTGACTCATCCTCCTCCCATCCTATATTCTCCAGCGACTTATTACTCTACCTCTGTACGTTCACTTCCCCCTCCTTACTCTTTTTGTGCAGTGTTTTTTACCATGCTCAGCCCGCGCTAACTTTTCTACCGGTTTGCTTCCACATGACCGGTTTGCTTCCCTACGCTAAGGGAATGAGAAAGATGGGTTTAAAAATTGAGGAAGAAGAAAAATAAAAAAGAAAAAAATTGTCAGTACGTGCGCTGACGCATATGCAGTGGTGGTACTATGCAAAACAGACTTCTTGGGACATGACGTGCTCATCAATTGGTTTAGGTGCTTGTATTTTGTGAGCCATTTACTACGGCATTCCCTATGATTATAAGTTGTTTTTGGGACGTTAGAGCCCACTTATTAGCCAATGATTATCTTTTGGTTTCACGCGAAGATTGCTTCTTTATTATCGTAGCAACAACTTCGATCAAAATCTGTTATTTGTTTAACAGAGGGCATAAAAACGGTGGAATATTTCATCTCAGAATGGCTAATTGATTTTTGAGAAGAAGAAAATGACACCTACTTCCAGTCTGGTGGCAGAGTGCTTATAGCGAAGGGGGAAAGATAGATAAAAAGATTAGTGAGAAGATATAGATAAAGAAATGGAACAGGCAAGCGAGAGAAAAAAAAACAAATTCACAGAGTAAATGATGAAGAGTGGGGTGAAGTATCCTTCCATCCATCCATTCGTGTGTTCATCCGTCTGTGCATGCGTCCATGTGTCCGATCGTGTTCGAGAACGCAGATAGCACGTGAGTAACAGCGACGAGACGCGAGCCAAGAAAGCCGAGCACAAGCGTCTTCAACGCGACTGCTACTCTGCTTCGTCTGTGCCACACCAAGGATCCGCCACCTACGTTGACTATTGAAGAGACTGAGAGAAGCACTCATTTTCCGCGCACCAAGGAACTAATCACGCAGTAGCACAGCGGAGAGGAGCGGAAGAGTACCATCTATAATATCCTCACTCGATGGCAGTTTGAATTTGGGAGATAATGCCTTCTTTTTGTGTCACATGATGCGTGTCGCATCACAAGTTTAGACTAAGGGGAGCTTTGCCCTTAAAAAAGATATCAATAAGTTGGGAGAGAGTACTGCTTTGCTCTGATGAGCACCAGCTTAGTAGTATGTTACTTTGTGCACATATTTTACTTTTCTTGCTCATTGTGTCAATATATTAGTTGTTCGTGCCTTTTCTAGGTAAACCTCGCTCATCCTGTGCAAAAAAAGTGTTATATTGATTAATATTTCACTTGTTTGCAACTCAGAACTCTTCTAAATTTTGTTCTTCCATAAATTGGTTTTCTTATAGGCCCTTTCTGTTATTTCCTTGCATTGAAACTGCAATATCAAATGTATATGAGTAATTAACTCTTTCTTACGACTTCGCATAGAAGTCGGCAGTATTGAATAAACGAATAAATAAATAAATGAATAAATAAATAAACAAATAAATAAATAAATGTGAAAAGGGGATCCTATATGTAGGTAACAGTTGAAAGTTGGAGAGAGCAATTTTGATATGCGTCCTTATTCGAGGTTCTTTTGGCACCACTTGTGTGCCGCCTCTGCTTCATGGGCTCTCAATTCGGGGTACACGTGTTGACGAGTCCTCTTCGCTCTCGCGAGTTCTTCCCATGACATGTAGGTGGTGGGCCAGCATTACAGAGGCGTTGCGAGCTCTCCGCGCCACGGCCTTCGCTTCCAAGGCATTCATCAGGAATAGCTACGTAGAGATGTGCACTCAGCTCCCAGTGATGAAAAAGCGAGAGTGCCTAAAGCACTCGCGCTATATAGGCACGAGTCTCTGTATCTTGCGGAGCACCCTTGTATGCAGTGGAGACGACGAAGTGCAGGTGTGTTCCAGGCCGGATGGATGGATGTATATGGCTGTGCCCTATAAATCTGGTGGTGGCTCACGCCACCTAGCCATAACGTTAGGTACTATCACTGTGTGTTATGGGATTGAATTTCACTCGTGCCTGGATTGTAGCCACCAATCCAGTTAGCCCTCCTCCTGGTTCTTCCTACCTGTTTAAATTCGATTTCGCCTTCACTGTCCCCAAACCTCAATGCATTGAAAGATTTCACACCTATATTTTGGACTATAGGTTGGAGCCCTTTACAGAACATTATCAAATGTTCAGCCTTTCCTTCTACTCTCCACACGCACTACATACCGTGTCTGTGCCTTCGTATTTGGCTCGGAATGTCTTGGTCCTCAATACTCCCATTCCGGCCTCGAACAGCAGAGACGTACTCCGAGAATCATCGCTGCTGAAAAGTTAGGTAGATCTATAGAGATTATTTCGTACGCGTTCCAATATTCCAAAGGTTCCTCTATGTTTACTTCACCTGTTTATTACCTGATGCTTCCTTTTGACTTGGTATTCTGCTGTTGTATAAATACTTGCTAGACAATTTTTGAGTTCGCTTCCTCCATTCAGTTTCAACAATTGCATGTACAAGTAGCTAAAGTTTTTCTAAACCAATGCTCCTCTCCCCCTTAACTGAATTGCTCCTGAAATTTCCTTTTGCTGCTAGCTTCCCTAGTATTCGAACGGTGTTCAGCCCATCTCACCCTAGACCCCCTGATTTGGAGTATTACCGTGTGCTCCCAAAGAAAATGTACCTATGCCACGTTGTTTGATTTCAAATCTTGCTTGAACGCCTGATTTCATGCACAAGACCACAATGCCGAACGTCAAACCAGGGCACATGACACATTTCCTAATACCTCCCACCACGTCATACAATTTGTATATCCACAATGCTCTATTTTTTATTACCGTTGCATTCCCATTACCTTTAGTCATTACGTATCTTTTGTGCTGCCTTGAGTACTCAGCCCCATTATTTACCCATATGTCTAAATATTTGTGCTTATTCACTATATTTAACGTGACTTCCCGTATTTTAGGCTCACTGTCTTCATTACGATTAAAAATCATGATTATACATTTTTCCTTACTCAACTTCAAATTCAACCTATGTCCCTCATTACCGCAGATGTGTATCAATCCCAACAGATCTTCCTTGTTGTCGGCTATTAGTACTATATTATCTGCATACATCAATACTTGCAATGACTGTTCATCATGTTTTCCTTGCTTGGCAAAACAGAGGCTGAAGCCGAGTCTACTCTCCTCTAATTTGGCTTCTAGTCCCAGTACATAGAGCATAATTAACGAAGGTGGCAAGAGACATTTCTGTCGAAGCCTCGAATCCCGCATTGTATCTATATTGGTTTGAATACGCCTTCTTCCTGTTTTATAACTACCTCGTTATTTTTATAGCTATCCTTTAGAAGATTAGTTATTCCATCTTCTATATGTAGTGTGTCTAGTACTCTTCACATGTCTTCTCGAATCACTTTTTCGTAAACTCCCAATATGGCGGGCCACCGCTCAAAACGGCATAGCGCTATATTGGGGGCCATCTAGCAGGGGGACCTATGAGCTATTGCAGAGTTGCGCCTGTAGCAGTCGCCTCGAAAATTAGGTTAGATGTCTAGGCCTTCGCCTCGAGTATAAAAAACTTGGCGAGCAAGCTTTCCACGAATCTTTTACGCTTTGGCACTCCAATTTATTTTTTTTTTCATTTTTTAAAGAAGAAGGTGCTGCGGTCGCCGAGGTGTGCGGACGCGCTCCTAACGGCTCCGTCGTTATCAATGTTCTGCAGCGTTTTTTGGATATCAACCATGAATCTTATAGCATCAACGTATCGGCATGAGCTCGAAAAACCCCTGGACACCCAGTTTTTCGAGGTGGGTGCCCTTTTTCATCATTTTGAGACGACTTGTCTGCCAGCGTCAAGCAGGAACCGAGCTAACCCTGGATGTTCGCGCCAACTGAGCGCAGGTGTTCGCGACAGCTGCGGAACGCACGGTGCGTTCCCGCTATTCGCCATCAGTGTAAGCGCTTGCACCATGTCTATGCAAGTTGCGGTAGTTAAAGAGGTTGTTTCTTTCGAGGAACTTCAATCTCCTGGTTGGACCACGGCTGTTAATCGACGGAAATTCAAACCTCTACCCGACGCTACGGGCGAGGCGCCGAGACCGAAAGCCCGGCGTGGCGACGGTGTCGCAGCCTCGTTGGTTACCCACGAACGTCAAAAAGTAAGTCATAGCCGCGTTAAGAATGCCACAGCTTCCGAAAAATCATTTGCGGGTGATTTTCCGTCCACGCAATGTCTTCTACATGAGGCATGTTAGCCAAATCAAGTTTGCATTCACCCTCGCTAAGGCGGCGAATCTTGGCTAGGAAGAAATCGCCGAGGACGTAGTTTGTCCCAACGTCATGCAAAGCATTGCGATAGTGAGCACTCCGACGGAGAAGAACGCCAGGGCGTGAGTCCAGCATATCCAGTGTTGCGTTGGGCAGTGTGGAGTACGATGTCGATGCATATATGGCTACCCCGGACGACACTTGCAAAGGGGTCATAGAGGGGTAGCCCTCGACATCGTCTTGGTGAAACTTCAGGCTCTGATTGTTCATTACAGAAACCCAACGGCTCTTGAAGCAAAGCGAATCAAAAACTCGGAAGCGGTAGTGATTCTGTTCGACGGACTCAAAGTTCCCAATCATGTTGCTTGTGGAGTGAACATGTTTCAGTGCACATTGTTCAAAAGACAGGCGGATGTTTGCTACGCCTGTGGCAGGGTCGGACATCACGCTGACATATGTCTTACGCCAGATAAAGTCAAATGCAGGGGATGCGGTAAGAAATCCCCATCGGAGAAACACGAGTGCAAGCCGATGTGCAAACTTTGCGGAGACGCACACGTAACGGCAGACAGAAAGTGCAAGCAGCGCTTCCACATCCGGTATGTTGTGCGTCACAGGAGAAAGGAAAGACATAGGCAAGACTCTAACCTGGGTTTTCAGCGAGGCTACGCTGCGGAAAAAGACTTCCCACTATTGCACAGGCACGGAGGTGCCAGTGCGACACAGCGCGGTCGCTCCTGATCCAAGGGCAACCGATCATGATCCAGAGGGCGATCAGCCTCTCTGGTAAGATCCTTATCTAGGACATCTTCGGTTCGCATCAAAACACCAGGGGCTGACAAGGGACCGTGGGCCACCAAGGCCAAGAAGACGTCATAGCCACTGGTAAAGGGGTGTGCTGACTCAGAGCATTATTTTCGAGCTAGTTAGTAGTATCCAAAAGGAGAATGCTACTCTCAGAAGCATACTCGAACAGCTCAAGTCTGAAATAGCAGAAATCAAGGGAGCTAAGGCGGTGAATGTCGCTCCTCCATCGCGGCCAAACAGTCCCGTTGAGAATATAGGGGAGAAGCCAATAGCTGAGATGCCAATGGACACTCATTCTGAGGTTAGGCCGGCAAAAAGACAGGCCACTACTGAGCATAAGAGAAACGAGGAGCTTAATTTTCAGGTGCAAACCACAGATTCTTTGGTTGAGAATAAGGAGACTCTTAAGCAATTACCAAGGACGATGGCATCATTTGGTTCTAGGACTTCCAAGCTTGAAGAAGAGCTGAGCGAACTGAGAGCCAAGAAGGGCATAAAGTCGCTGGTTAAGAGTAGAGCTACTTTCTTGGGGGCGATCAATGGTAGCACCCAGGCTGGATCAGCCGCAATCACTAATGATGACTACGAGTAACAGCATATGTAACTTCACGATCTGGCAAAGGAACTGTTGGGGCTTCTCTCAAAAAAGGGCGGCCTTACAACAGTTCCTCAGCTCGGGAGCATCGCGACCACAGATTATCTTATTACAAGAGGTATTACGGATACAGTTTCTCTGTCGGGCTACACATCATACGTAAACAAAGGGCCGGAAGGTAGGGGGTCTGCACCCTGGTCTCTAAAAAACACACTTTTATCGAGCATGACTTAAGATGGGTTGGTGCAAAACTGAATACCTTTTTTGGCAAGGTTATCCCGAATGGCGAGCTCAAAAATAGCATATTCATCCTTAACGTGTGCAGTTCGCCTAGAGGGGGGCAGCATCGCTTCACTTCGTTGTTGGCCAAAGCAGTTTCTATAGCAGGCAGGGTGAGGGACCCATTGTTGTGTCCGGGGACTTCAATGCCCACCATCAGGCTTGGAGTTAACCACACACCATACGCAAAGGTGCGAATCTCTGGCAGGCAACGGCGGACCTTGGACTCACATAAATAATCGATTCCAACTTTCCCACTAGGATTGACAACTCCGTGTCACAGGATTCTACTTCTGAATTCACATTCGTGGTATTGGCAGAGAAATTTACCTGGGCTAACTTGGAAGTAGAATTAGGAAGTGATCACTATATTGTCAGCACACAGTTGCAGGTGGGTAGGAAGCCTCCCAGGACATTCAACTACATAGACTGGGATCAATTCTAAAAGATTAGGAAAGAAAGAGGGCTGAATCATTCGAGAAGCTTAAAAGATTGGATGGCCCGTGTCAGAGGGAACATAGAAGAAGCGACCAAGTTGATACACGCCTGAGCTCGAGGTTAATCAGATGAATAGCACATTAGCTCACTTACTAGAGACCAAGGATTCTCTGCTGTCTCGGTGGAAAACACAGAAGCTCAATCGCAGTCTTAGAAAGTGGCTAGCCGTGCTAAACAAGGAAATATTACACATTGCCAAGTACTTAAGAGACAGCTATGGCAGGAGGTGTGTAACATGGTGGATGGACAGATGCAAATAGGTGGAAAATGGAACCTACGCAAGCACCTGCTCCATAGAAATAAGACCAAAACCAGCCAGAATGGGGTGGTGGATAGAATTCCCCATGCGGAAAGGCAGCACCACGGGGATTACGAAATCGCCACGCGCTTAGCACGGAGGTACCTTCCTCTGGCGGGCGATGCTGGATCTCCGGCGCTGGCCTGGTCACGATATGAAGGCAAACAAGCCGCGCGCTTTGATAGGCCATTCCTAGAGGCGGATGTTCGCGAAACACTACAAAAGCTCAATGGCTGGTCAGCCCCGGGACCCTATGGCGTAACTAACAATTTGCTGCGCAACTTAGACGACAGGTCGATAAAGGTCATAACGGCAGATTGATTGATATGTGGGGTTTAACGTCCCAAAACCACTATATGATTATGAGAGACGCCGTAGTGGAGGGCTCCGGAAATTTAGACCACCTGGGGTTCTTTAACGTGCACCCAAATCTGAGCACACGGGCCTACAACATTTCCGCCTCCATCGGAAATGCAGCCGCCGCAGCCGGGATTCGAACCCGCGCCCTGTGGGTCAGCAGCCGAGTACCTTAGCCACTAGACCACCGCGGCGGGGCGTCATAACGGCAGAGATCAACCGTATATGGCAATCGGGTGTCTTTCCAGATGAGTGGAAGGTTGCGTCCGTGATTCTTATTTCGAAGCCTGGGCGCAGCCCCGGGGCTGAGAACTTCTGGCCGATCTCCCTCCCGTCTTGCTTGGGCGAGGTGGAGGAGCATGTGATAAATGATCGGTTCTCTAAGCACATTGAGGACGAGGATCTTTTTCCAAACAACATGATAGGCTTCAGACCTCACATCTCTGCGCAGGACGCCATGCTACTCATCAAGAATGATATATTAAATAGAGACATCAGAGACACTAGGGCCATTCTCGGTTTCGATCGGGAAAAGGCCTTCGACTAAGTGTCACAAATGCATATTCTAGACTCGATCTCCCGCCTTGACCTGGGAGAAAAGTTTTGCAGATTTGTGTAGTCGTTTCTCGGAGGTAGGAAGACCACCATCAAATTGGGTGACCTAACAACAAAGGCTTACGATCTCGGGCAACGGGTTACGCCACAAGGGTCGGTTATTTTGCCGCTCCTGTTTAAAGTAGCGATGCAGGGCTTGGCAGTCGAGCTTGAGCAAATGGAGAGTAATGGCTCCGAAATCTATGCACACGACATCGCCCTCTGGTGCTCTGGCGGGTCAGATGGCAGCGTTGAAAAAGCACTGCAAGCGGCAGTGTATTGCGTCGAGAAACACGTTAGTCAGATGGGCCTCCATCTCTCACCTTCTAAATCAGAGTTGCCCCTATATCGTCCTGCTAGAAGGGGACCAAAGCCTAGAGGTTGGAGGCTTCCCGAAGAGACAGATATTAGGGTACGAATTTCATCCGGGTGCGAGATTCCTTGAGATCGTTCTCTACGGGTGCTAGGCATGATTATTGAAGCTAACGGTCAGCACGGGTGTACTATAGATAAGCTTACAGGGCATGCTTACTGGAGTACTCCGACTCATTGCAAGGGTTTCCAATAAAAAGGGGGTGCTTAGGAAGATAATCTACTGAGGCTATTTCACGCGTTCCTCATAAGCCATGTGAATTATATCACTCCCATGCACAGATGGGAGAAACACGAGTTTACCAAGCTGAACAAGCTAATCAGGAAGTGTATTAAGGGAGTCCTCGGACTCCCAATGCACACACGCACAGAGAACCTAGCAGCACTTGGGATACACAACACATTGAAAGAAGTGATTGAAGCTCAGCAGACCATACATATTTCCAGACTCTCGTCTACGACGGATGGAAGGGGAACCCTGACTAAGGTCGGGCTTCAGTACGACAACATTAAAGGATAAGACCATTCAGCTTTCGGAGAGTGTGCGACAGGCTATTACAGTCTGCCCTATTCCAAGGAACGTGCATCCAACTTTCAACGCTGGCAGGAAGACGGCTCGCGCCTCCGCGCTTACGCGGTACGCGCATGCGCATGAGGCAGATTCGTATTTTGTAGACGCTGCCCAGTACGAAGGTGACTCCAATCGCTTTGTTGGTAACGTTGTGGGCCTAAAGAAACGCGTATTATCAGCCGCGTCAATCAGCACGTCGTCGGCTTGTAAGGCAGAGCAACTGGTCATTACACTGGCAATCCTCAGGTCGGACAGAGAAGAGATATTTACGGACTCGAGATCAGCCCTTCGAGCTTCCCTCAACTGGGGCTCTTTGTGAGGAATTTGCTAGGGCACTTGAGGATAAGGTGCTGACTCATCACGTCATTACATGGTTCCCGGTGCACGAAGGTGCCAAGGTAGGGGGGTTGGCCAACGTCAATGAGTTGGCTCATGCCCAGGCGCGAAGTCTTGCCGGCCGCGCCGGGCACTGGGAAGCCGGTGTGCCGGATGGGACCGGCGACGGGCTTGGTCCAACCCTTTGGAAAGCTGACCCACCCCGCTTCAGGGACATTCTCTCCACCTTTAACGAGATCACTAGCCACTACCAGATGAGCCGCAGGGCTTTCCCCTTGCCACATCGAAATCTCACGAGGCCCCAGGCCGTGACTCTCAGGCTTCTGCAGACAAAGTCCTATCCCACACTCTCCGTCTTCAGTAGGTACACAGAGGTCTCCCCTCTGTGTCCCGACTGTGGGACGGTTAGCGACTTTAAGCATATGCTTTGGGTGTGCCCCTCTTAGCAGCACCACACAATCCACGGCTTGACGGAGGAAGCCTTCTCTGCTTTGCCTCATGAGCCACGACTGGTTTGACGAACTTCGGGCTGTCCAGAAGGCCCAAGATGCGGCGGTGAGGCCTGGCCTTCCTGTCCCAACGTAGGAGCGGCCCGCAGTCTTGCTCCTATAAAAACGGGGTGAAGATTCTTCCGTACCCGAATAAAGTTAACTATCTATCTATCTATTTCTTAAGAACATACGTGCGTTGAAAAAGCAGGAAAATAGCGACCGCGCTTCCGAAGCTCGCCCAGATATTCTTCTCAGTTCAGTGCACACATTCAAAATGTGTTATTACCTCTCTGGTAATCAGGCGTGAGTCAGCAGTTGTCGATTCTTCTATGTGTTTCTCTGCCGGTTTGTTTCATAGCGTCACACTCCAAAACTTGATCATGAACAAACTCACCCACACCAGTGTTTTGCTGCTATAGGAATGCAAGCATCATGTTTACCGAAACTGATGATTGTAAACACAAAACGCGTTTAGTGCAGATCATGTAAATTAGTCTATGCGTCTTGGCCGTGGTGGGAAGAGCATTTATTGCGTTAATTTAAGGACGCGTATCTAGACAGTTGTTGTCCATGCGGCTTCAAAGCGAGGAAATACAGGAAGACTATTACTGTCGCCGACAGAGAAATGCCGTCGTCCTAATAGCGTTCGTAAAGTATGTTCTAAAGGAAGCTCGTGTGGCAGAACAGGTGTGTGATTTGAGTAACAACAAAACGATAAACTATTTTTTGCCGGTAACTGATTAAGAGAAAGAAAAAAGGTGAATTTGAAAACTGGGCGCAAAAGTGATCAATAAAACTAAGATGCAACCATAGCTTTCAATTTCAGGTACCCCTCAACAATGCCCTCTGGGCCATGAGGGTACCTGAAATAAATAAATAAATTGTACGTTGCGTTGTAAAGTGAAATACATACAAAAATTATTTGTGCATGCGCGGTTTTGGCCACACCTGCTATTCCAGCTAAAAGCAAAGCGGAGAAGTCTAGGTTAGGGATAAATATTGAAGTATTTCCATTCACCTTAATGATAGTTCATCAACAGCTCGCTTCCGCATGCACGACCACTGTTATCGATACACAGACGTCAACTGTTAGAAAGTTTAGTTCAATATCTTGCTTTACTGCCAAGCCTAAAAATGGAACTTAGGTATTCATTTTCAATTTCAACATTTCGAAATATAGTAGACCTTAAAACGTCTGTTAAAAACTTTTTATATGTAACTACTCCCCTAATAAACATTGTTGTGTATGCTCTACGTAGAGACTTTCATGGTTAAAACGAACTTTAGAAACCACACCTCTCTAGCATTCACTTAATTTATTTTACCTTGAAATTCTTTATTAAACCAATGTCTGTGCACAATTTGTCTTCTACTTGTTCATTCGTTTCAAGACCGGTAGAGCGTTTGTTACTCAGATTCTTCGCAGCTACGAAAGCAACACTGAAAGAAGCCTACTGTGTTTTTCTAGTCTGATATTTGTAGCGCTGAGTGATGTGTAGTTAATTCTGGCTGCCCCGATAAACGCAAAAATGAGCAATACTGGTACTTGAGAAAACAAATTTGAGACTTCAAATGTCATAAGATCCAACAGACAAGAAAAATCAAGCCTTGTTCAGATTTCACCATACCACTGCCGTAGAAAACACGACTGGCCAACGGGACGAGACGACGTGGCGTCGTGGAAGAAAGCGGTACTCTCGACTCTCTGTGCAGAACGCTCTCCAAACACTGATAATTCAGTGTGTGGCAGGATTTAAAATAAAGGTGAGTTGAAACATCTCCATTGTTGGGTAGCGCACAAACAAATGAAACACAGAAGAAAAGAACGGGCCAGCATTTTTCCTAAATACAGGCTTGAAGGTCCACCTCTGTGAGGCAAAAGCAGCAGTTTATCAGAGAATCCACCTTATTTGAACATTTTGCAATGCGTAATGTTCAATGTATTAGTTCCCGGACTATTTTGTATGAATGTAGCAACAAACATCTCAATGCATAGACGTTAAACCACAGTGGCGTTAGTAAATAGTTACCTGTCAATGATGATTGAATTCACCGAGGTTCAATAAATTGAATATCGCTGTAGCTGTCATTTCTTGCAGAGTATATTCAGCCGGCACGTGCTTGCGTTCCGTTTTCTGTTAATGTGCAATTTATTGCAGCCAAAACTTCTGGGTGAAGTGCATGTAAGGAAAAAGTTATGGTGCTGGCTCCTATTTTTCAGAATGACTAGAATGCGAATTGCAAGCCACGGAGGTGAGGCTTTCGAGTGGCAAAGCAATTTACTATTTCTTAAGTAAACTAAACGTGACATGCTCGAGGCCTTGGTAGAAACATTATGCTGTGTATGCGAATCCAACATCAGCAAGAAGGTTTCGTTTTTACATCTTATTAGTGAATTTTCAATATTAGTTCATATCACATTATTCATCAGAGCCTGCCGTTCACAGACTATTGCATCACGCACTATAAAGTAACAGCCATTATACTTTTGATGTTTTTTTATTGCGCTGAGAATTGGCTTTCTTGCATGAATATTTCTTTGTTTAGAGTGCCGTTTCACAGCACATACGTATATGCGACAAATTCAACTCTAGAGGCACAAAAGTGATGGTTTCATTGGAAATATTTGTCTGTAACGAACTCAATCTAAGAAATTCTTTAGTCAATTTTGCATTTCTTGAAGTGAAGCCACTCAAAATTGTTGCACAGGTTAGCGTGAAACATAGTTTTTTACCTTCACGTAGTCACTGAATCAACAATACGCCCAACACACTCTTTCGTTAACTTTATATACATCAAGCTACTTTACTGTGTTTCTTCTAATTTGGAGTCGACGTTCCTACCCGGCATACCTTGTTATTGTTTGGTGAACATTACCGCCATCGAGCAGAAAATAAAGTAAGTGAGGCACATCACAGCCATCGAAGCGAAAAAAAGGTAATTGCACAACCAGTGGTGCAAGGGCGTACTCGGATAGCTTCATTGGGTCGAGGATGACAAATTGCATTCTCGGACCTACTCAGCAGAACAAATAAGGCTGGTGGGGACGATGAAGTGGAAGTGAGTGTTTACTGCGCATCACAGGTTCCTGACTCACGAGAACAAATCGGCTGAGGCATCAATGGCGCCCAAGTGTGGAACTCGATGGTCCCAGAAAGAAGCGATCGCGACGTGCCGCCCATGACTCATAGAACAGTTGAGGAATTTTGCGTTTTGCGGTGGGAATGCGAAAGTTCGTTTTTTTTCCTCTATTTATTATTACCCTTTTCTTGAATAAGGTGCTATTCACTAGCATGAAGTATTCTAAGTTCGGTGCGTCTAGAAACAAACATCATCACTGCCCCAATGGCCATGTCGTATTTCTGTAATCATGGTTTGGTGTGCCGAAGTGTTCTTTGAGGTACTAACTGTAAGTAACTGAGAATATATGTGCTTCTACTGCAAGCACAAGTACTGTGCCTGTACCACGACGAATATGAGGCTACTTGGATACTCGTTGCTTCCATGCATGATTTGCGTCTGTGAACAGTTGGTACAATATACTTACTTCATTACGAAGCGGCACGACTCGACTACAAAGCACTAGTATAACTGTTTTGTCAAGGAAATTTCGTCATGAGTCACATCAGACGAAAAATGGTGCTGGTGGTTATCAGATATTAAGCATTCACACGAAGAGATGATGTCATTTCCTGGTTTGATGTTACTACAACCCCAATTTTCCTCCCATGCTGTACCCCACCGCGTTGGACGCCCTCTTTTCCACACAGCAGCAGGTACATAACATGCTTTTCTTTATGATTTCCCCGACAAGAAGATTGTAGTATTAATATAAAGCCAGGTACATTAAACATATTTTACTAAGGAGCTGATTAGAGTTTGATATTTTGCACAAAGAAGCCTATTACAAATTACGCTGCTTGTAGTCGACAGACAAAGTTGGAAATTTACCGTCGTAGACTCCATGTTCAGTCTATGTGAAAACACGTGCATTTAACTATTATATAGGCACCACTCTGTTGAAGTGCAGGCCTGCTAATCTTGATCAAAGCTAGATTTTAAGCTTCAAAGCACAGAGTCAGACTTGATCCTGGAAGTGATGATTAGCATGCATCGTTGTATCAGCAGTTTCGTCAAGTTGGCAGTATTTTGTTCTATTCACTATTTTTTATAACTCCTTTCGTGAGGTAGTATTTGAGTCTAAACAAGAAGCCTCTCATGGTTTCTTACCTAATGATTATGCACGGAAAGCGGAAGAAAAGTTGTATTTTGAGGTAATGCTCTATGTGGTTTATGTTACTTGACACGCAATCAAGGGCATGCGATTACACTATGAATGAAAAAAAACATAGTGGAGTAATGTTTAGGCTAATCTTCCTTTGCATTTTTTTTCCGTTTTGCAAACCAGCTCTTCCGGATCCCGCATGCCCGAGGGGGGGGGGGTTAGAAAATTGAAATGGACAACCAACCGTTCGCACCACAAAGCCAGAAAGCAACCCGTATATATATTTTAGAGGCTTTGTGCAACGGAAGGGTACTTGTCAATTTCATTTCCTTAACTGCACTGCCAACTTGTGGAAATCCGTGGTACTTCTTTGCCACACAACTTATCACACATCAGTATTAAGCATAATTTCACGAGGAGTTGCTCGATTAAATCGCCATCACACTGGACAGTGCTTGCTTCCTCGTTTGATAGAGTGACCTAACTGGAAAGACGTTTGATTTGGGTTTGATTTTCAGACCAGAGCGGATCTTCACGCAACTAAGCGGTTTTCAATCTCAGAAGTCTCCAGGTATTTCCTGCGGTCTTCGTGCTACCACCAGAGGGTGGTAAATTTTCTTTCTATCCAATCCAGTATATTTTCCGGACTATAGCCAACCAAGTCTCTGTGCTAGATCGGGCGCCAACTAGGGAATTAGTGAGAACAAAGGCGCAATTATGCGGTCTTAGCAAGACGTTGTGGGCGGAGAGAAGGTTTGGTTGCTTTACACGTCATTATCTCAGAATGAGATGAGCATTTAGCATAGTGTGATAGACATTTTGTTCTGCATATATAGAATGCTACTTCAGCATGGGAGTTCAAGGTGAAAATAAGGATAAAGAAATTATTCTATTAGTGAACTTTTCTAAGAGTTCCTTTATAGAAAAAGTGCGGTGCACAGTGAATTGGAATGTTGTTTGTGCTATGTTCGTTCGTCCTATGCTTATTGGTATTTGTTTTTCCCTTCACGGTGAACGTCCCGTACCGGTAGTGTCGTATCAAATCGTTAACTCACAGTGTTTTTTTCTTGTTGAATGAAGCGTACGACTCCGAAAGTGTTGTTTTACTGATTTCAAGTAATCGTGGGCACTCTTATATCAAAGAGTAAACCACACTCGGTAACCCGTGAATAAAGTCTCGGCGGCTTGTATTGCCTACCGAACCTTGTCATAAGCAATGAAAAGCAAAAATTTCGGCAGCTTATGCAACGCCTTGAAAACTGGATAACTAGTGCGCATCGGGTGTGGTTCTGGATTCTCAGGTCACGTTACACCGCACAGTGTGTGGCACTCCTAGCGACAAAAATTACCCCTAGCTACAAAAATTACTGCTATTGAATTCGTGAACAAGTAAGCTTATTTAACAACTTTATGGAAGTTTGAAACGCTTATGCATTTAAAACGTGATACTTGCAGTCATCTCTACCATGTGAAACTGGTGATATCACGTAAGGAACGTCTTTTCAGCATGCTTCGGAGAAGAGGCCCACGAGTAACTCAGAAATTTGGCCAGTGTTGGAGCACCACATATCTGCTACAATATATGTGTAGACAAGACTTTGCATGCCACAGGTACGTTTTGTTAAACTTTAAAATATTCTTGAACTATGAAAAAGGGATGACATCCCATTAGCCTAATCTTTATTTTAAGGAATATGGTGAGCAACTACAATGATGAAATAATAAATTGCTTCCGCTTCTTGTCAAGCATGCCATCTCTCCCGACCTCTCAAGTCATTCATAAAGCAGCAGCGCTTGTGTGCGAATATAAAGGCGCTACGGAACAAGGCACTTCTTTACAATACTTCCACCAAGTTCTCAGGGAACCAGAAATAAGGGCGGTAACACAACGTTTTCCTTGGTAGAAGAGCACTGTGCTTGTCTATAGAGTGACATTCGTAAACCAGTGATTGTGCGCTTTCTTGGTCATGAATCGACTGAAGTCTTCGGTGAACATCATAACATCTCCAACTGAGGATTTGTTAATCCACACAAAGCACTCAAGGAGTCATGGCGTTTTACGAAGAAATCATTTTATTGAATCAAAAGAAGGTAATACATAGCAGAAATATTATACAGGTCCCAAGGCTCTAGGCTGCAAGGGGACCTCCTGTGCTCGTTAAACCAAGGAAAATTAAAAAATCAAAGCGAATGGCAAAGAGAAACGAATAAGTTTTAACTGATCAGTACCACTTGACGGCAAATGAATTAAAACGAAATAGATTCTATGCAGGTTTACAAGTCACTTGACATCATCACAAACAAGGTGACGCAAGCGGAAAGGGACGCTGCTCCGCACCATTTACTCGATTTTTTGGATCCTCTTTCAAACTTCACTGTGGCCGACTTCCAAAGCAAAGCTCTTGGAGTTGTGAGTTTCGTTTTTACGTAGCATTTCTCTTGGATCCACAGTGGTAACGAGCTGAAATACTAAGGCTTGCGCCTATGCGTCTTAGTTTTTGCATGGTGGCACCGACATTTCACGCATGCTCCAAAATTATCCCCTGCACGCGCGAATTACGATGAACTGTCCGCAAATGTGTCAAATGTGCACGACGAACTTAAAAACTACTCAGTGTTACATTAAAAAAAGTAGTGTAGTAATATGTTGCCTTGTGCGATTTTTAAAATCTTTTCTTAATTAGCGTGTGTTTACTTATTTAATTATTCTGCCGCCAGCCGTGTTGCATTCTTGCATAAATAAAATCAAGTCATGTGCTCAATTGCATGTGCAGTATGTTTTTGATTGTATTCAATTGAAACAAAGAAAAACAATACTTTTGATGTTGGGCTTGGAACCTGGCATGTCAAACATTGTAGTGCTTTCACCAGAGTGACTGGCTCCAGTCATATACAGCACACTGAAGTGAAGCGACAACACGTGTTCTATTCAACTCGTGCATAAGGAATGTTGCCCTTTCTTGCGAACTAGTCCAAGGAACTGGCAAAATAGAATTGCATCCACCTATGAGAACCTTCCACCTATGAGAAATTGCGGCGATGGCGTAGTGGTTAGAGCATTCGCCTCGCATGCAAGAGGTCCGTGGTTCAAATCCCGGTACCGCGCAGTTCCCAACCGGATTAAAAAAAAAATTCGCTTGTTGATGGAACTGCATAAAGAGGCCTGGGGTGCGGCCTCACCGGCAAACACCGCCGAGAACGCACTCCCTCACCAGAGAAGGATTGGCCACCCTGGTGAAGTATCTGGCCACTACCTCCCACATGCTTACGTCAAATAACTCACGGCCCTCAGTCCCCAGCAACTGCGAAGCAACTGACAACGGCGGCGGTCAGATCTGCAACGCAGCAGAGGGTGCTAAGAATCTCTGGATCCGGACAGGCCGCCATTGGAACCTGAACTTGGCAACGTTTAACGCTAGAACCTTATCTAGTGAGGGAAGTCTAGCTGTACTATTCGAGGAGCTAGAGCGTGTTAAATGGGATATAATAGGGCTCAGTGAGGTTAGGAGGACAGATGAGGCCTATACGGTGCTACAGAATGGGCACGTCCTTCGCTACAGAGGCCTGGCAGACAGAAGAGAACTGGGAGTGGGGTTCCTAATTCACAGAAACATAGCTGGCAACACAGAGGAATACTATAGCATTAATGAAAGGGTGGTAGGTATTGTAATTAAACTGAATAAAAGATACAAGATGAAGGTAGTACAGGCTTACGCGCCTACATCCAGCTATGATGACGCTTCAGTTGAAAGCTTCTATGAAGACGTGGAATCGGCAATGAGTAAGGTAAAAACACAGTATACTATAGTGATGGGCGACTTTAATGCAAAGGTAGGGAAGAAGCAGGCTGGAGACCAGGCAGTAGGAGATTATGGCATCGGTACTAAAAACGCCAGAGGAGAGCTACTAGTAGAATTCGCAGAACGCAATAATTTACGGATTTTGAATACTTTCTACCGAAAACGAGAAAACCGCAAGTGGACATGAAGGAGCCCTGATGGCGAAAATAAGAACGAAATAGACTTTATAATGAGTGCACACCCTGGAATCGTGCAGGATGTGGAAGTGATTGGCAAGGTACGATGCAGTGACCATAGAATGGTACGGTCTCGAATTCGCCTAGACTTGAAGAAGGAACGACAGAAACTGATACGCAAGAAGCCAATCAATCAGCTAGTACTGAGAGGGAAAGTACAGGAATTCAGAGTGTCGCTGCAGAACAGGTACTCGGCTCTTAGTGAGGAAACCAACCTTAGCGTAGATACAATGAATGATAATCTGACGAGTATCATTACGGAGTGTGCAGTGGAAGTTGGAGGCAGGGTAGTTAGACAGGACACTGGCAAGCTTTCCCAGGAAACGAAGAACCTAATTAAGAAGCGTCAAATGATGAAAGTGTCAAGTACAACAGACAAAATAGAACTGGCAGAGCTTTCGAAGTTGATTAATAGACGTAAGGTATGCGATGTAAGAAAGTATAACATGGAGAGAATTGAACACGCTCTGAAAAACGGAGGAAGGGTCAAAGCATTGAAGAGGAAACTTGGGATAGGCAAAAGTCGGATGTATGCACTAAGGGACAAAGAAGGCAAAATAACTACCAATATGGATAGAATAGTTAAAATAGCGGAGGAGTTTTACAGAGATCTGTACAGTAGCCGAGACAACCACGACCTTAATACTATAAGAACTAGCAGTAATCGAGATTACACCCCACCAGTAATGTTAGAAGAAGTCAGAAAAGCTTTGGAGAGCATGCAAAGGGGCAAAGCTGCTGGTGAGGATCAGGTATCATCAGATCGGCTGAAAGATGGAGGACAGATTGTGTTAGAAAAACTAGCCACCCTGTTTACGAGGTGTCTCCTGACGGGAAGAGTACCAGAGTCTTGGAAGAACGCTATCATCATCTTGATACATAAGAAAGGAGATGACAAGGACTTGAAGAATTACAGGCCGATCAGCTTGCTCTCTGTAGTATACAAGCTATTTACAAAGGTAATTGCTAACAGAGTAAAGAAAACATTAGAATTCAATCAACCAAAGGAACAAGCAGGATTTCGAACAGGCTACTCAACAATTGACCACATTCATACTATCAATCAGGTAATAGATAAATGCTCAGAGTATAACCAACCACTATACGTAGCCTTCATAGATTACGAGAAGGCGTTTGATTCAGTAGATTATCAGCCGTCATGCAAACACTGCGAAATCAGGGCGTAGATGAAGTATATATAAACATTCTGGAAGAAAACTACAGGGGATCAACTGCTACCATAGTGCTTCATAAAGAAAGCAACAGAATACCAATCAAGAAGGGTGTAAGGCAGGGGGACACAATTTCCCCAATGCTATTTACCGCGTGCTTACAGGAGGTTTTCAGAAGCCTAGAATGGGAACAGTTAGAAATAAGAGTCAATGGAGAATACCTTAGTAACCTGCGCTTCGCCGATGACATTGCATTGCTGAGTAACTCGGAGGACGAATTGCAACTCATGATTACGGAGTTAGACAAGGAGAGCAGAAAGGTGGGTCTTAAAATTAATCTGCAGAAAACGAAAGTAATGTACAACAACTTCGGCAAGGAGCAGCGCTTCGAGATAGGTAACAGTGCACTTGAAGTTGTAAAAGACTATGTCTACTTAGGGCAGGTAATAACCGCAGAGCCGAACCACGAGATTGAAGTAACTAGAAGAATAAGAATGGGTGGAGCACATTCGGCAAGCACTCTCAAATTATGACAAGTAGATTGCCACTATCCCTCAAGAGGAAGGTATATAACAGCTGTATCGTGCCGGTAGTTAGCTAGGGAGCAGAAACCTGGAGACTTACAAAGAGGGTTCAGCTTAAATTGAGGACGACGCAGCGAGCAATGGAAAGAAAAATGGTAGGTCTAACCTTAAGAGACAAGAAGAGAGCAGAGTGGATTAGGCAACAAACGTGGGTTAAGGATATCATAGCTGAAATCAAGAAGAAGAAATGGACATGGGCAGGGCATGTAGCGCGTAGACAGGATAACCGCTGGTCATTAAGGGTAACTGACTGGATTCCCAGAGAAGGGAAGCGGGTTAGGGGGAGGCAGAAGGTTAGGTGGGCAGATGAGATTAAGAAGTTTGCGGGTTTAAATTGGCAACAGCAAGCACAGGACCGGGTTAACTGGCGGAACATGGGAGAGGCCTTTGTCCTGCAGTGGACGTAGTCAGGCTGATGATGATGATGATGATACAAATACACTGAAATACATGTCCGATCCCAAGCGAACGATACAAATCAGGATAATACAAATTACAATGCAACACTCATGTCCAAAGGGTAACATGTGGCAACAATAAAGCAGTCATGAATGAATTACTGCTATGCGAGATTTAACTTGTGATAATTCAAGGGCGATGAAAAAGATAAAAGGCTCTGCCACAAACCAGCAGCAATTTCAGCCAGAAGAATATAAGCAATTTCGGTACAATAAAAAAACAAACATAATAGGAAAAACAGTTTCTTTCGAAAAGAATAGATTGAAAGAAAAATATTTACGCTGTATAAAAACAAAAACAAGTGTTTTTTGCAACTAATGATCCTCGGAGACATTTTTCTGTCACTTGGAATACCATTTCAGACAGGAGTCACTGTGATTATGCCTTAATTAGTAGTAACTTTAGGTAATAAGAATTTATTATTTGACGCAAATTAATTTGTGTTTTGAGTTATGAGTTATTTTTTATTAAAAACTATGAATGGTATGTTTGAGTGAAGATAATTATATGTAAAGATTCCCGTGTTAAAGTAGATTAACTCCCTAATGGTTAGAATACGATGCTCTTGTCCGACGTACTAGATCGTGGTGACTCAACTATGATAAGGCGAATAGCCTGGTTGTGAACATATTGTACAGATGCTCGATGAGCGCTAAATGTATTACACCAGGGCGCATTTCGGTAGACGAAGTGACTGTGAACGAAGGCATAGTAAAGATAATGCAAGGTATTCAGACGAAAGTGAGGGCGTGCCTTGATTAGAATGCCAATACCATAGGGAGCTTTTTGCTTTGGGTGTGAGGCATGGGAAGTGTACTTTAAGGTTGAAACAATCATCGCTCAAATAAAGCGAATAAAAATGGCTGAAAGCTTCGATGGAATAATTATTGACCACTGCAAACAGAAATTCAATGACCATTGATGCATGGGGTGATATAGCAAGAAAACCACTTTAGTGCGGTTAATGAACAAAGAATTTTGAGGACATCAATGATTCAAATTTTCAAGACCGCTTCTTGTCTTAGAAGTAAGAATGTCAATTGAGGTGCACGCAGTTAAAATTGTTGGGCCATCCACCTAAAAGTAAGATAGGCAAAGCAATAAGTGAGGAGTTAGATCTGTATCCTAAATGTTGAAGACTGGCCCGCCTATTATTTATCCCTTACCTACTTCGTTACTGAATAGTTTGAAAATGGGGAAGCCATCAAGCATTTCCTAACAACAGAAGGCATTTCTTCGAGTAAAAGCTGTACCTGAAGTATTATTTTTTTCACCAAGAATTTCTAGTTGAAAGAGAGCATCTGTCATTCTGTGTTTCCTTTTGCGTCCTCATCAAACATGCCACTTTGTTACACTTTGAATATTTCACTAAGTCACCAGCACTCCTAACTGAATATAACAGTGTTGTAATAACGACCAGCTTTCATTCATACTTTCAGCGGAAGCTTGTTTACCCAAATCAGCTTCTTTCACCTGTATTCATTCATCCGCCTTTTTTTTCTACCGTATCAATAGGGGCATTCTCAAAAAACGTTCCTGCCAAAAATTAGTAGTTCATCCTGAAGCAGCAAATTTGCCATCTCTGCTATTTTTGTCACTACTTGAAAAACGGCTTTAAAATAAAACTTCGTAGTCCTTGCTAACAATCGAACAAACAACGTTCTTTTTTATATTTGCGTTCATTACTGCACTAGAGGACACACAAGTAAAATTGGCAGATTCTACGTACAGTGGGAATCGATTTGTGAAGCACGTATGAGAAAAACTGATATATCACATAAAATCAACACAACTTTACGTAGTGGAGGTAAATGATGCCGTACAGGGTTTCCGTGTGATGATTATCATGTTTGGGTGCGTTGTTTACCTTCGTCATTTATTTACATCACGTGATACCAAATGTAGTACATGTCGAGATAGCGAAATGACGCGAGCACGCAATGAGCATGGTATGCTGTCATGTTCATACATGACACGCGTGTCAGGAGTAAAATGTTTGCACCAGTCATATATTTCGTCATTTATTGATGTCACGTAACACCAAATTTGGTATATGTGGAGCTAACAAAACGGGCGCGAGTGCATCATGAAGGGTCCGATATACTACGATGTAGCGTTGACGCTCGAGCACGCTCAGCACAGCGACGCTACGTTAGCAAAACGCGAGCACTCAATAGTTTGACACCATGTGTGACTAGCGTCCGTCGGCGCGGCCAGGCGGCAACCGACGCGAAATGCGGAATGCTTCATTTCGTGCCAATGCGTTACCCAGACAACACTGCGTCTCCCTCTTTTCGTGGCAGAGGGACGCCGAATGCACTGAACGCGCATGCGTCAAAGAAACGCTATGGTAGGACCGGCGGCGCCTGGCGTGGCAACGCCTGCGTGACGCGACGAAATGAACGCTGGTGAGCACACACACCGCGTCACGTTGAAATGTATTGGCGCCTTGACTGTGGCATGTATTCATGTTCTCACTTGACACGCATCTCATGATTATCATGTTTGCACCAGTCCCATACCTTCGTCATCTATTGACGTCACGTAATACCAAAATTGGCTTATGTAAAACTAGCGAAACGGCCACAAGCGCATCATGAATGTGGCATGTAGTCATGTTGTTATATGACACGCATGTCGTGATTATATAGTTTGCAGCGGTATCATACCTTCGTTATCCATTCACGTCCCGTAATACTAAATTTAGTATAAGTGAAGCTAGCAATTTGGCCGCCCGCGCATCAAGAGCGTAGCATGTAGTCATGTTGTTACATGGAGCGCATCTGATGATTATCATATTTGCACCAGCCACATAGTTTCGTCATCTATTCATGTACCGTAATACCAAATTTATTATGTGACGCTAGCGAAATGCCAGTGAGCGCATCATGGCCTTAGCATGTGGTCATGTTGTTACAAGACACGCATGTCATGATTTTCATGTTAGGTTCTGTCGCTTCTGTTCGCCATTCAATCATGTCATACCATACCAGTTTAGCAACACGCCATGTGAACAAAACCACCGCAAGAGCTGCAGGACCATGAAATGTATATTATGTCATTCATGACATTCATGTGACGATTCTCATGTTATTACTAGTCAAATTTGTTCTCCATAGGTCAAGTTATGTCATACCAATTTTCGTATCGATACCATTATCAAAACGGCTAGGAGAGCTAACAGTCGTAGGCGGCTATATAGAGAGATAGATAGATTGATAGATAGATAGAGAGATAGATACATAGATAGAAAGATAGATAGATAGATACATAGATAGAAATATAGATAGATACATAGATAGATAGATAGATAGATAGATAGATAGATAGATAGATAGATAGATAGATAGATAGATAGATAGATAGATAGATAGATACGTGCAAAGTCGCCGAAGTTCGCTATGAAATGCTTCACATTTTAAAGAGGGCAGTTTAAGTTTACTTCACTTGTGAAGAAAAAATCGCCAGGCCTGCGCAGAACGCGCAGCACAGTCACAGCGAAAGCTTGAAGAGCGGCCTTTCAAAGCCTTCGCTAAACACTATTTTAAATGCTAAAAAAAATGCTACAAGCAAACTGCTCGGTACGCACTGCGCAAATATTATTGATAAATTTTGTGTAATAGGCCCTCATTCACAACGCTATCCTTCGTCCTCTTTTGGGGAAGCGTGGTATCCGCTAGACACTTGTTAGGAATTTGGTTCAATTTTTTTCTGCATTGACTGATGAACAAATATGTCTGGATTGGGTATGCGCTTCCGGGAAGCCTGGATCAAGAACAAGTTTTCGAATTTTTTCAAAGGCACAGCTCTGTGGTACGCCTGACGTAACTTCAGTTTGTTCTGATGTGTGCTGGGTAGTTTCCTTAGTTTATTTTCGTAATGTGTTGGCTCATTTGATGAACAATTCGTTAGGCAATTCGCCTTCTGTCACGCCTGGCTGTTCTTTGGATGCTCGAAAGCACTTTATTACTCATATTACCGCAATTCTTTTCCTTTCATCGAGCCTTCTTATGGCCAGTTTAGGAAGGAGTTCCAAGCATCGGCGTGGCTCATTCGTTCTTTCGCCGGCTCTCGCACGCATCGGGCACAAGCATCATTGGCTTCCGCGGAGAAGTGAAGGAGGTTCTTGGTGGCAGCGGAAACAGGATTACAGATGAAAGTGACAAGAATTTTGAGATAACTTTGCGGAATCTGCCAACAGGACGTGTTGTTTTGTACACAGTGTTTTCGCAAGGTCATATTTTAGTGAGACCTATCAAGGTCAAAGACTTCCTGTATGCGCTGGCCAAGGAACGACTGGTTAGCGACGTAATAGCATTGAGCAACTACCAGATTAACCATGTGTGGGCCGTCACCTTTACCAGCCAGGTGGTGACGAAGAAGTTCACTGAACTGAAAGAATTCCAGGTCAAGGGACGCCGCTGCCTTGTAATCGACCCTCAGGAGGTGAGGCTGTGGCTTCGCTGGCTGTCACACGGCTTTGTGGACGAAGATGTCCACACGGCGTTGGGGAAGGAGTAAGTGGGGAAGAAGTAAGTGTAAAGAATGGGAAGAACACTGGCGTGGGGAAGGAGTAAGTGAGAAGAATGTGACGACCCGCACTGTTTTCATTAGGCTGAAAAGCGGTATGAAAGTGGAGGACCTGCCTCTTCAGATACGAGTCGCCGGTGAATTAGCCCTCGTGGTAGCCCCCGGTTAGCCTCTGCAATGCCTGCGTTGCATGCAGCGGCTCAAGACATGTGCGTCACGAGTGTACGGTGCCACGAGGTTCAAGGTGGCGGTGGTTCGGGCTCGTGGACGTGGAATGCGCCCATTCGTACGCCTCAGTGACCGGGTCAGCGGAGGCCAAGGATGCAACGAAACATATTATGGAAGTGACAGAAGCAGAAGACGCGGCTAAAGGTTGCGGAGATCAGGTCGCAGCAAATTTGAACTGCGAATCTGCAACATCTTTAGGCGAACCTACACCAGCACCTGTGGACATATGACCAAGTGCTGCAGCTGTATCAACCGAGACGGCTTACAATGCAGTGACAGCGGCAAGCTGTGAAGCCACCGGAACGTCTGCCCTTGCGTTGAAGCAGGGTCAAGTAGTCAATGGCGCCTCTTGCAACGTTGATTTTGACATGAAGACGGACAGAGACTCGCGCAACGCTAGCTGTGTCTTTGAGACAAGTGGTGTCTTCACAGACGTCAAAATACCAGACAGAAACAGCACAAGCAGCGAGGAAGAACCGCCGGCGAAGACGCTGACTCGCAGACGCACCAGCATTAGAAGAAAAGCTGGTGGCATCACGGACAAAAAAAGCTGTAACAAATCAATTCCACTTTACAGTGAAACCATCCGGTCGGGTGGTCCCAGAGGCATATAGCGTAGCACTAGACGTGCGAGGTAAGCGCCATGCTCCAGCTCTAACTCCTCCTTTTGGTTGAAAAGGCGCCTCAATTGTCATTTAGCTTCGCCACTCTGAACATTAGAGGCTGAGGTTCAAAGAAGAAGCAAAGCCAAGTGTATTGATTGCTTTTGGAAGAAAAAATAGATGTATTTGCAACGCAGGAGACCAATGTTAAAGGAAATGAGGAAACTGGGAGCATGGTGCTTAATTTTATGTCTTGATATTTTGCGACTGTGAGCGATGCCAAAGGTACATCTAAGAGATGTGTTATCTTTAATAGAAAGCTTCAAAGATTAGCCGTCAAAGATGTATTTTCGGGCTCATCAGGCCGGCTCGCATGGCGTAGTGTTGTTTATTGTGATACTGAAAGTCGCATTTTATGTGTTTACGCTCCAAAAATTTGCCAGAAAATAACTATTTGTTTCCAATCTCCGACAACCTATGTGTACTCTAGGGAAGCCTTCATCTTGGGGGATTTCGACTGTGAAATGATAAATCAAGCAGTCGTAACGTTAAAGACAAGAACAGTGATGTCCTTGCAGAGGTTATTATTAAATACGAAATGGCAGATGTAGCAGAGTGCCTGTATAGCTTCCGAGGTGGGAAGTATGCCAACTTTCACGACACAAGTAATATCCTGTTTTGAAAACACAGGAAAATGAACTCCAACCTCTCAAGCGATGAGTCATTTATCACGTCATATATAACGGAAATTTACAATATTAGCATGAAACATAAGAACAAAACAGGAGAAGAGTGGGTGCTAATCAAGCAACGAATCAAAATAAAAGCAATCTAGAGATCTAGTGCTAATTCTTTTGAATCTCAAAAAAAAGCGAAAGAGCTTAGTCGGACACTTAAGAGGCTAACAGCCCTGAAGATGAGAAACCTGGAGTACAAGCTGACGTTTTGCGGAGGACTAAGGTATAGGAGGAGGGATGCCATTGCAGAGTGCTATTGCAAGCGATAGCGACATCAATGACTTTGCTTGATCACTTGACGAAGTGGGTGCTTGAATTTGAAATGAGCCAGGCCAGAAGAAAACATATAGTTGCCATTGTAGTCAACGGTATCGAAGTTTCAAACAATGAGAGCATAGTACGGGCGTTTTGTAAACGCTACGAAGCACACTTTGCTTCCACGCCCATTGATACAGAGGCATTTAAGCAAGAGTCCCCTAGGAGAAAGCCTAAATTGTCTGATGACACCGAATCAACTTTAGAGCTATATATATCGCCAATGGAAGTAAAAAGGGCTATAGATAACACGAGTTCCGGTAAATCTGCCGAGCTGGACGGCCTTTGTGCTTCGTTTGATAAGGAGTTTACAAATGAAGTATCCAGAGTACTCGCAGAAGTTTTCGATCAAGCTTAGAAATTTGATGGCGTCCCTAGGTCTTTCAGTGTAGCGCATACAGTTTTAAATGCTAAGACAAAACAGTCCGAGAAGTTAAAATTAGTTTCTTCGTATATACCCATATGACTAACTAATTGTGATTACAAAATTTTAATGAAAGCTTTAGCATGACGACTTCAGGGGGTAATCGAAGATTTGGTAGGGCCTTACCAATCGTCTGGGATTATTGGACGCTTAATTGGGACCAATATACACAAGAAACGCCAATCAAACGGGGGCAGTCATTTCACAGATTGATCTCGAGAGAGCTTTTGATTGTGTTTCCCACAACCTTCTGCTGGCCATTCTTGGCCAAGTCAACGTTGGTTCCGTAATCAGAGATGGGGTATCCATGCCATACCGGAATCGCACGACCAGACTGTTAATCGACAAGACGTTAGGAAATATATTTAGCATAACGCGTTGTGTCCATGAGGGCTGCCCGCTGAGTCCCTTACTGTTCAGTTTATTATATGTTGAGTCTTTGCGCTTAGCAATAACTCAAAACAGTAGCATTCAGAGTGTAAAGGGACGCTGAAGTCAAATAACAATATACACAGAGTAAGCTCAATGTGTGACGACATCTAAAACGACCATATTGTTAACAACAGTGCCTTACTTACCGAGAAATTAAGGTAAATGCACAAGAACGAAAGTGCCACAGTAGAATATTACCAAAATGATCCCGATGACATCAGACGGACCGCTTACAGTTAATCACTAGTAGTCAATTTAACTGCACTAAATAAAAACCTTCCGTGCATCGAAAGACACAATAAAATGTTTTTTGTTCGTTTCTGTTTGATTCATGGAAATAAGAAGTGCTGGACGTTACTATGAGGAATGGCGCGAGTGATTCAAAATTTAATTTTCGTGGGGTTACACGAGACAGGTGGTGCCATCTGATGGGGCGCAGTAGAAGCAATAACGTGTGCATTGTTGAAGCAAAAGGGGGGAAATCGATTAATATGCGTAGTTAATGCTGTGACTACCGCTGCTTTTGATCCGCTGCTACTAGCGCAGTAAAACCTGGCAACGTTGTGCACGCCAACTGTGACGTGAGTCGGTCTGGTCTGTCCGCTTCTGGAGGCGGGTAATTTGAAGTGCGCTAATACGATGCGGACAACTAAAACGTGAACTTATTTAAAATAGACCCTTCCATGGCACAAAATTAACACTACGAGGTTACTGGACTGCCATTTCTACAATCAACGTCGGCTTGATAGTTGCCTATAGTGTCCCTTTAGGTTACAAAAATCAGAAGTTCAAACTCCACCGAATGCGGACGATGAATGTATGTTGTACCGAAGAAGTTAGTGTTATCACTACCATCACTGTAATTGAAAGGTTCGGCAATGCAACGGACAGTCTAGTAAACGGGGGAACGTGCTTGGGCTTCTGGCATTAATGTGGTCGTCCAGACCAGACTATTTTGCCAATGAGAAGCGGGTTACGACACTTATCAAGTACCTTGTTGTGCCGCTAGAATATGATAAATATAACGAGTACTACTTGGAAGAACAAGCGAAAGAAATCCGGAAATCCAGAAGGAAATCCGCCAGTAAATAGATGTCACGTTAACTGTCTGTTGGTGTTTTCAAAAGTGACTGTCTGCATTATCTTCTTTGCCTCAAAACTTTGGTATTATCAGCAAGTATTGCACTGTTCAAGGCCAAACATACAGAAGCTTCATTGCATCTTCCTAGCGTTCGTGTGAGCCTCGAGCTAGGAGAGATGTTATAGAGCCAATCTTTCTTGAAGAGAGAAACACGGATGGCTGGGTTCACCTAATTTTTCATGCGTCAATGTCGTATATACGCTCTTTTTTCTCGCAGCACAAGAAATCCATTCTCACGTACAGTGTGCCAACTGAGACTGATGCGGGCTTTACCTGGATATGTGTTTAGTACGAATCACATGACCGGTGCCATCTTCAGATATCTTAAGGAGGTTATTTTAAGTTTTATTTGTGAGATTTTTCAAGGAATATTTGTTTTCAGTGACTCGTCAAAAGTTTTACAAAGATTTGTGTGATGATGTTTTACTAGAACCACTGTACCGCACCATGTATGCACTGGACGTAAAGCGCGAGAGGTGCTTAAGCGAGTGAAGCGGATGCAAGCGGCTCTTGCCCTGAAGTCCTTATTAAGGCTTCACACGGGTATATAATCTCTCAGGGCATTTGAAGCACACCGTGGCTCTTACTCACCTTGGGGGACAAACTACCTTATATGTTGAAAATAGGAAACTATAGAGCATGTTTTCTTACATTGTTGGGAAGGAGAATATTTTCAAACGTACTTTAAAGGACAATAAAGACGGAATTACTTTTAAATACTTGTGGTATAAGATTTCTGCCAACAGTTGATGAAGAGAGAATACAATTTGATTTGATTATGCTATGTGGCCTTCACTGTTTATGGCGGTCCCGTATGGTGGGATTTTATTTCAATCAGGATGCATGGCCCACACAAATGCATTTCCGGTAATAATGTATGGCCAAGTATTTTGAACTGCAGAGAATTCAGGAGATTTTACCTGGGCGGTTGTCGAGGTTGGAACCTTAGGCAACACTTAGAGGATTTCTGTCTGTTTCCCTCTTGTAGGACTGTCACAGCTTGCTCCTGCTATGCTTGTGGTTTGAAGTACGCGCCTATGAACAGGCAATAAATAAAAAATGGCGTAGCTTAGTGGTACAATACGGGGCTGGCACGTCGCGAACCTAGGTTTGAATCCTATTGTGTTATTGGTGTTCCTAAATTTTTTTTGCCTGATACTTGTTACGGGCACCAGAGGTGGTGGTGTTCAACAACTACGGCGCCGCCCATGACCCATGTTCTGATCACATAACAGCTCTTGCTGTAAGAGAAGTAAAAAAGAAGCTGTCATGGCCCTTGCACTGAAAACGAACCACGGATGTGCATCCATGACTTGGTTTTCTTTCCTGCATATAAATGTTCGTGTGATTGAAATAAGCGTCTGCATATAAATGGTGAAAAGTTTTTCTATCCTAGCTCGAGAAATCTACGTGAACAATTCGCTCAGGCATTTCTTTAGTCTACTAAGTCGTAATACCACCGTTATTGTATTGAACATACAGGTTCAACGAATGTTCTTCACGTCATGTATCCCCCGAATGGTGACAAACTTGTTGCGTCCACACTTTTCATGCATTTCCAAGCAAACAAAAGAAGATAGACTTCATTTCCAGGCCGGTGTCTGTGAATGCCCATGTCATCACAAAGTCTCAGCGTGATTTTTTTATACATGAAGAATACAAGTAACATGGAAATCACTTTCCGTGGAAACGGCAGAGCTGGAGCGGAAACAAAGGCAGAATGCCGTTTCTACATTGCGGTGAACCATATAAACTGTTGCATAGGCCGAATTCTCGACATTGCACGAAACTTGCGTGAGTATGGTAGAGTGAATACAGTGAGCAAGGTAGGCCCAATCAGGCTCGCACGTCTGCATTCTGAATGTAAATGATGTTTACGGCATTTTGTTGGAAAGAAGGCGAGTTTGTAGGTATGCATTGATGAATGGAGAAGTCGCGAATAGGGCATCGCTGACAAGATTTTCTGGCTGAACAGCAAGGCTCTTCGAAGAAGACTTAAAATATTTTTATGTGTTTCATGTAATTTCTATAAATCACTCACCAATTTATTTTAAAGAATGAGCTACATCATAAGCAAGAAAGCCGTTAACGCTTCAATGGAAACACTGCTGTGATTTTATGTTCGAAAGATCCCCTGAACACTCGCATATCTTTGCATTGTTTCATTATAATATGCAATTACCTAAGCGAGCTTAAAGGGGCCTTGAAACAATTTGCGAGCACTTTCAAAAAAACGCTGCCAATCAGTTGCCGAGACTTACCGCAAGATACGAACCAAATATCATAGCACAGCACGTGGCCGGGATGCAAAATAAGTTCACAAAGTCTACTAAAAATGCTTTCTCTTCTTCAGACAAATGACGCTAAATTCTAAAAAATCAGACGTCACAGCCATTGTATCAGTCATTTTCTCGTTTCAGCATTAGCGTGGTCCTCACTGGGGTCAACGCGGGAGGAAGCGACTTGTCCACGCGTAGGCCCGTGATTGCACTGTAAGTCACCGTATTCGAAAAAAAAAGAAAGACAAAAATACTCGAAGTCACAACGCACGTGTGACGTATTTTCTCCCCTTAACATCCTATTTTCCAGCTTCCATCTGGACGAGAGAAGATGGTATGCAATTTCAGCGCGCAACAAATCTTTGCAACTCCACTCCAACGTGATGGAATCAGAAATGTATGAGGCGTTAGAATTGTGGGGTATTAGGCTTTTAGTGAATTCGTTTCATGGCTTTTTAAAAATTGCTGCGGGGCGCCGATAATATATGTTTACTTCAGAAAACATAAAAGTCTTGAAGAGGGGTTGCATAGTTTTTTATGCGTGAGATTATGCACAAGAAATGTATTGGGGATCAAGACTTCGTCCGCAAATGTAGGTGGGCATAACATAAAATTCAGGTACAAGTGTGAAGCAGATATTACACATTCTGTGCGTTTCGGTTCTAATTATTGAATAAATGTGGCCAAAAACACTTACGTGTGCGCATAGAGGAAGGTAAAGTTGGGCGCTTCTTTGAGCATTGCGGCTGTTGATGTTCAATATTCTAATAATAATATTTTGTGGGCGGCAGCTGAACCGGTGGCACGGATCAACGCATCCTGGTCTAAGCGCATTCTCTATTTGTTGCTGGAGAAATTGTCCAAAATATCGTCTCACCCGGTGCCGACGATGATCACAGTGGTCTAGCCAGGAAAGATCGACACGTGTACAGACTGACGTCACCGCCTTCCCTGAAAAGAGTCGACCACAGCCCGACTACCATCATTTCGTGGGCGGCAGCGGTAGCGGTGGCATGGATCAACGCATCCTCGTCTAAGCTCATCCTTTATTTGTTACAGGTATGTGACTTCTTTGTTTCTCACTCAATACCATTCCCTAAATTTAATTCCGCTGTTTTCTTGCTGCCACTGCCCCTAAAGGTGCTGTATTTCTCTGATACGTGGGCTGTCGCTAGCTCTCGTCTTGTGACAAAAATTGAAAAAAAAAACACATCTGGTCGTGGCATGGGCTTCTTGTGGCGTTGTGTTACATGTTGGGAAATTTGGTGAAATCGATGATCGATCTTTTGGTGCTACAAAAGACGCAACCAGAAAAACCCAGAAATGTGGTACTTGTATGAGTGAGACACTGACTGTCTCTGACCCATTGCAGGCACTACTGGCACAAATTAACAAGAAGCTGTCTCAAATTTCTGGGCTGGAGACTAAAATATTAGGGCGATGGGTCTATAGGATACGGTACAGCTGAAAGAAACATCTATCCAGCACTTGTCTGACACCCATGAAGAACTAAACATGCCCTCATCAGCAGAAAAGGAATATTTCGGATTTGCGTCACCAAGTTGGAACTGTAAAAAAGTCGCAGGAAGGTTTGCGAAACTCGGAGTTGAAACTACAAGTGAGCGAGTGGAAGCAGTTTAGCAGGCGACATAATATCGAAGTTCATGGCCTTGCATAATGTGAAAATGTAAAACTGCTAGAAGAAGTTAACATAATAGCACTCTGTCTTGAGATCGCTTAACTGTCTGAGGATGACTTTGACGGGTTGCCCCACCTCCCGATCAAAGAAGACAGGCCTCCAGTGGCTATTATCAGAGTTTCATTGATAGCAGTACGGACAGAATAGTTCGCAAAGTGGAAGAAACTGATGAACAAGCTTCAAGGATAAATATTTTTTTAATAACCTGACTGCAGCAAACAAACAACTGTTCTGGATGGCGAAACAAAAAGCAAGGCAAAAAGGCTATCAGTTTGTCAGGACTTCAGAGGGTAGAATATGTGCGCAATCGGCATGGCATGCGTGCTATCATAGTCTCTATCATATATGACCTAACTAGAATCGCGTAACAACCGCTGACAGTAAGCAAGCGGTCCCACTAGTAAATCATGGCTGCTCACTTCACGCCTGAAGCAGAGTGATCTACAATCTAGTCTCAACATTTCAATAGCTCCGTACAAGTTGAGATGTGCTTTCATAAAAACACGTTTCACTTTTTCACATAAACGCAGGCAGCCTGAAAAAAAAAGATGTAGAAATTGTAGCATACTTATATCGGTTAGATTGTTCGTTTCATGTCTTACCTTTCTCCGAAACTTGCCCCACCGCGTGGGTCTAGTGGCTGAGGTACGCAGCTACTGACCCGCAGGTCGCGGAATCCTTGCTGCGTAGGCTGCATTTCCGATGCAGGCGGAAATGCTGTAGGTCCCTGTGCTCAGGTTTGGGTGCACGTTAAAGAACCTGAGGTGGTCAAAATTTCCGTAGCCCTCTACTACGGCGTCTATCATAATCATCTGGTGGTTTTGGGACATTAAACTCCACATATCAATCAATCAAGCTTTCTCTGAAACTTGGTGTTGAGAAAACGTAGATGTGCTCAATTTGTCAATTATAAGGATGCTTCTATGTTTCCTTCCGGGAGATGGGGCGGAGGCGTGTTCTTTTTTTTCACCAGCATAAATCACTCCGAAAGAGTTTACATGCTTTTGCGATGATTTTAAAACAGTTGAAATTGTGGGCCTCAAGTTTGCTTTATTTGTTGTCTACCGTCCACCGCAGGCGATACTTCAAAATTTTGTTTGTCAAAAAACTACTGCATCACATCAGCGCTAACAATTGGCAGGTCACAATTGTTCGTTGACTTTAGTGTAAACCTGCTTTGTGATAGTCAAGCAAAATTTCAGCTACTTTTCAGCGAACAACTGCGATAACCTAATTCACCAACCCGCGAGGTTTACCGCGCAGAGTAATACGCTCATTGATTTATGCTTCACAAGTGTACCAAAGGCTGAAACTTGTTCTGGTGTCTTAGCTACAGATGTCAGTGACCATTTATCTGTATCTGGAATTTTTCCGAATCGTAACTCTTTGAAACAAACTGCCCCCGTATCTGCATGTTACACTGCAAATGTCGTCGAAAGACGATAGTCTTGCGTCTGGAGAGAGTGAAGAAAAGGTTTATTTGATGTTCTGCACAAGAAATTCGGTGAATGGTATACTGGAAGCGCTGCGTTAAACTGCCTCGAGCATGCAGCGGAAGTGAACGAGCGCGTCACGTCACAAGTGAGACATGAGCGCTATCTAGAAGTGATCTTTGAAAACGAAGCGCGCGCGCCCTACGTGCCCTTCTCGGAGGTGATGAGGTGTAGAACGAAAGACGACGGGTAGTTGCCACTACCCTGTCATCTTATCAAAGCGTTCAAAACACTTGCCTTTTCGTGTAAGCGTTGCGTCATCTGCGCAACGTGGTAGACTCTGTGGTCCTTATAATTACTTATGTAGGTTTTTATAGTAAGAGACATTTATAAAGAATAATGACGTGTTGTTGTGGTACCTCAGTTATGTACAATATATGCTTTTTATTTGACAATACACAAGTAATAAATCACACAAATTTGAATCTTGAGCAATATTGGTGGGCGCTCTGGATGGGGTCGGCCGTTTTGGAGTATCCTTTGGCCACTTTGGTGCCGTTTAGATTACCGTTGAAGGCGGACAAACAGATAAATGTACAGGCATACTGGATGGGGTCGGCCGTTTTGGAGTATCCTTTGGCAACTTTGGTGCCGTTTAGATTACCGTTGAAGGCGGACAAACAGATAAATGTACAGGCATACAGGCAGATCAAATTTTTTGCGTCGAAGGTCCCCAGGAAAGGCTATCGTCTTGAAAAAAGAGTACACTACGAGATACATAAACGAACGCAGCATCATTTTATTGTACTCTCTAGTCTTGAGCACCGACTGGGAAGCGTTGTATTCCGTGCATAATTCGTCTAAATCAAATGAAATATCCGTGTCAAAATTACAGCACAGTTATAATGCTGCTTTTTTCATGACAGCAGCCATCAACTATAGAAAAAACCCGGAAGGCATGGATCACGAGAGACGTTCATTATCGTTATAAACAGGCAGGAAAAAAATATTCACTACTTATCTAAAAAGACGCGATCTTGAATTAGTGCAGAAATTCAAGAAGTTTAAAAATAGGTTAAATGCTGACTTGAAGAAGGCTAAACTTGTTTTTCTTAACGCCAATTTGAAGGTGTCGACCGGAATAGCCGCTAAACATAGAAAACCTATCGTGAACTAACAAGCACTCCTTCATTGGGAGTATCACTGTAAATTTGAGTTTGAGGTGTAACATACTCTGGTGACACTTTGGCAAACTAGTTAAACAATTCTTTTATCAACGTTGTGCTGCCTAATCTCTCTCTACCGTACAACCGGAGTGAAATCCTATGCCGTACGTGCATAGCGCTGTAAAAGGCATGTTATTGCTGCCTCCAACTTCAGAAAATGAACTCACATCCAATCTAGGTTCCCTTCAAAATAACTCGGTACCAAGAGAGAGCGGCATAAAAGCGTTACCAGTTTAGCCTGTGGCACATGCCATTGCAAAACAATTAACCCAAATTTTCAACGAAATCATGTTGTACGGTATTTGTCCAGGCTAAAATTGCTCGCGTGATATTACTTCATAAAGATGGCAAATTATAGTGTTGGGTAATTATAGACCAATATCTGTGCTATCACAATTTCTGAAGTTGCTGAGATAATATTTGCTCACGATTTGTTAAACTTTTATAGCAAAGAATGTTAATACAAGGCAACAACTCGGATTTCAAAAAGAAAAAAATCAGAAGAAATGCACTAGTACGAATTAAAGTTGAAATCATACAAAGCATTGAAAAATGCACAAGTGCGAAATAAAGATAAAATCATACAAAGCATTAAAGAAAAGTTATTTTCAGTAGGTATATATCTACATTTCCAGAAATCCTTCGACTCCATCAAACATAAAATTTTATTTCATAAATTAAAGCTTTTGTCTTCGGAGGTAAAGCTCAAACCGTCATTTGTAGTCATCTGCAGAATCGTTTACAGTACATTTGTCTCTCAGACTCTAACTCTGAAAAAGCTATCAAATACGGGGTGCCCTAAAGCTTTTTACTAGGTTCTCTACTATTTAGAATATATGTCAATGACATCGTTAATATCACTTTTACTGGCAAAGTTTTATTGTACGCCGATGACACAAGCGTTCTCTTTTCTGAGGCTGATTGGAAGGAGCTAGAGGCAATTTCAAGCAACTGGTGGACTAAACTTATTTTTGGGTATTTTCGAATGAAATAAAAATTTTGGTTAAAAAAGACAAAGTTCATGCTTTTCTACCCTAAGAATAAATACATATATTTAACATAAAACTCTATTATGGCGATTCTTTGCAAGACCTCGTAGATGACAATTCATTTTTAGGCGTTACTTCTCAATAAAATTCAGGCTGGTCCTAACACGTGAACAATGTAAGAAAGAAGGTAGCGAAGGCACTTCTCATGTTGAATCGCTTACCTAACTTCTTGACTACCAAGCTAAAGAGAGAATGGTAATATTGAATAATTCATACACATTTTAGGTATTGTTTGTTAGTATAGGGTACAGGAAGTAACACTGATAACGAGACACTTTCCACATTGAAGAGAAATGCAGTAAGACTACTTCACTCGACATATAATGTAGACTCATCAGATCTCATATCGAAGTATCACATTCCGCAATTCTACTTTATTTACAAGATGAAACTGTCTATGTACATATATTATGAAGTATCGGGAGACTGGGGCTTGTTCAGCCATCTCTACCTAAACGAGAACACCGGTTATGGCCTACGTATAACACGCATAGTTCTTGAAAAAACCGGTAATAATTACGGTATGCAGGCAATTTATTACCAACTGATGAAGTAACGTTTTGAGCGCCCTGAAATAACTGAACAGGCACAACAGTGCAACAGCTTTAAAAATATTAACTTGAAAACTCGGTGCTTGCGTAACCTTTAGGATAAATTGACATTTCGTGCAAGGTTGATTGGGCTGTAGTCTCCACCATGATGTGTATATATATGTGTGTGAGTGTATGTATATGTATTTGTGTGTATGATATACGTATATGTGGGTGTCTTTATGCATATGTGTATGTCTGTGTGTATCTATAAGCCCATCCACATGCTTTCCATTATATTCTTTGCTTTTTAACCTCTTTGTGCTCAGAAGTGGACTGTGTCAAATAGTATTAATGTTGTTCTAGGCATCTTCTCGTGAAAAGGTCTGTTGTCTAGCTGACGGCTGCTTATATGCATATGAATATTTCATGCAATACTCTTTTTTATTGTATATGCAATGTTCTTTTCAATTGTGAATGTCTATTTAGCACTACCGCTGTTACATCCAGTGCGAGCAGGACCTCGTCAGGAGGCAAACCATTTTCGTTTGTGCTGACCGTGGGCAACACAAATGTATTGTCTGAAAATTGAAATAAATGAATGCTTCCTCAGTTCCTCAAAACTTCTGTGATTGGCCTCAGGTGCATTCAATAAACAATATTGGGATTGCCTTGTGAGGGCGGAATCCGCCTATTATGCCGGCGGTGGAAGTTGTTCTACTCATTGAACATAGTTTGCATGTCGGCTTGTTGCTGTGGCTACTGCTTAAAACTTGCTATTGCGGACTTTAGAGTACGTTACAATATCTCTAGCATACGTTGCTTTTGTTTCAGTACGTAGCTCATGGAATAGGGAAACTAAACAGCAACCTGTGTTTCAGATGTCGGGGCAGAGGCGTAGACAGAAACATTTTAAGGGGGCACCACATTGACCTGAAGTGGGGGCTGGGCAGGCAGATTTGGTAGAGCGTCATATTCTGTGGGCTGTGTGGGATGGTGAAAAACAAAAAAAATATTTATTGGGGGGGGGTGGCTCGGGCCCTATGTGGGCCACCCCTTGGCTATGCCATTGTGCTGGGGTTCCCTCCGAATTCTCCTTTTATTTGAGTATTTTTATTCATATATACCCTGGTGGCCAATTAGGGCATTACATAGGGGGTTTTCGTTATACAATACACTTTCCAATCAGAGCACTCCTAATGTACAATGAAAATAAGAAAGTAAAATACTGTTTTGTAAAGAAGTGTAAAAAAGACATAATGTAACATACAAGTGAAAACTCAATGCGAGGGACAGTGTCTAATGGGAAATGTCATATCAATATTATATTGAAAATTTCCATGAAAGCGGAGTAAAAATAAATGCATACATGTACATACATTGCAGTAAGATGGTATGTTGGACTACTTCATTGGGATCCATCGTGAACTTGTTTACAGCGCAAGACCAGAAACACAGGACACGTAATGCGTGGCGCACCTAAGCTCAGCAGCTTTTTCCTACTTCAACTGCGACTCCTTCCCATTTCTTGCTTCTTTCGCCCTCTCAACTGCCAACATCTCTTTACGCTACCTATTTCTTTTTCTGCCATATACATTTTTGTCGTTCGGCGCCAGAAAGACCCATCTTCTTTCCAAGAGCTACCAACATCACCAGATTCATCGTGCCTCTAAAATGAAACCCTAGCCGTGTCACAAAATATCTGCCTAAATAAGTTTTTCGAAACGCTGTCTGCAGACTCGTTAGTGACAACGCCGTGAAACACATAAAAATCGTTCCGATAGCATTACCAACGGCTCGAGGCTCTTTCTCACTACCCTGAACACAGTGCCCCAAAAAAGGTCCTTGTCGTGGACACCACAATGATTTTCACTAGTACGGTTAAAAAAAGAAGCATTCGTCGGGCTGATTCCAAGGGCCAAAGGCCCCCCCCCCCCGAACTGCACCACGAAAGCACGTACAATTTAGGTGTTGTCCTACTTGCATGCTAGCCAACGCTGGCGTTGGTTTAAAGAGCGAGTCAGAACCGAGATTGGATGTCCAAACGAAAATATATTCTCAAATGTGGCAGAACGAACAACACACAATTGTTCACTCTCGGCAATATTTCTATACAGTAAGTCACCAATTGCAGATACTCAAATCAATAACCTACACTATACAGCAAGGTATACTCAAAACAACGGGCAAAAACAACAACACGCGCTACAACGCAATCTCACGCACTACCAAGACACACAAAGACTAAAAAGTTTTTCGAAGTTATTTAGTCTGAAGTTCATGAAACAAAGTTTAAATAATTCTCCTCGAGGAATCGCTCACTCAAAGTCCAGCACTGCTGTTCTTCCGCTGCTCACGAAGTTTCTCTTCCAGGAAGCTTCGAGCCGTCAAATGTCCGCATTTTGATATGAAGATTTTTTCGCTGGTGACAGGACGGCTCTCACGTGCTGCGACGGCAGAACGCGTCTTCGTTCACGGGCAGAAAACACACCTTTATTGTGCTTGTATTACAAGCCTTCGCCCAATGGTGGCAAAGTTTGTATCTCCTCCTTTACGCATCATGGCGCAAAACTTTCTTCATCACCTGCTTTGGCGGTTTTGAGACGTTAATTCCCACATATCAATCATCTCCTGCTTTGTCACCGATAGCACTAGCCTTCACCTATGGCGGAAAAACTATCATGTCCTGCTCACCACCAACCACTGGTCGCCTATATACGGTTCGCCCTGGGTTCTGGACGTTTGTAATCGTTTCGTTGGGGCTGCTACACAGCCGAGGCTAGAGAAAGGGCGAGACATTTAGAGAACAATCCACGACACGTGACTCACCGAGGAAGTGACTCACGCTTTCGTTCCCAAGAAGCAGTCGTCAATTGGGTCTTCAGGTGGCGGTGGGTTGTCGGGGCTCGCGACAGGCAGTCGGCGTAGGAGTGTTTTTGCCGGAGTTTTAAATGACGGTGATGCCCGATTTATGAAGACTCAGGCTCAATCGCACAAGGCAACCTGAAGGTTATTTCAAGCTAGCTAGCTAACACAAGACATCGTGGTCGCTCACAATTTTGAAAGGCCTGTCATTGAGGTAAGGACGAAACTTTGAGGTCGGCCAACTGATGACAAGGCACTCCTTCTTTGTTGTGGAATGATTTATTTCTGCTTCAGACAGCAACCCGCTAGCGTAACTAATAACCCTTTCCAATCCGCCAGTCCTGAGCATATGGACGGCGCCGAGTCTTGCGCAGCTTGCGTCAAGGTGCACTTCTGTTTCGACGTTTTTGTCGGAATGCACGAATATCGAAGATATCTGCAGGCATCGTTTTAGTTCCCCAAATACTTCCTCTCGTGGCGTTTTCCACTTGAACTCGACGTCAGTTTTCGTCAGATTAGTGAGTGGTTCAGCGATGCGGACAGCTTTTGACAAAGCGCCTGTAATATGCGCACAGGCCGAGAAATCCACGCAGGGATATCTTGTCAGCCGGCGGCGGAAATGCGGCAATAACGGCTGTCTTCTGCAGATCATGTCTTGCTCCGAATCGCTTATCACGTGGCCCAAGAAGGAAAGTTCTTCGTACGTAAAGTGGCCCTTTTCTGGTTTAAGGGTGTGTCTGCAAGTTTGAATGGCTTCAAGTACAGCTTCAAGGCGCCGAAGATGCTGGTCGAAGTTTGAGGAAAACGCGACAATGTCATCCAAGTAAACGAGACAAGTCTGCCACTTGAATCCTGCTAGCACTGTGTACATAATGCGCTGAAAAGTCGCTGGTGCCAAGCAAACACCGGAACGCATAACCTTGAACTCGATAATGCCGTCTAGTGTTATAAACGCCGTCTTTTCTCGGTCTTTCTCGTGGATTTTGATTTGCTAGTAGCCAGTCTTGAGGTCCATCGACGAGAAGTACTTCATGTTATGCGATCGATTCAAGGCATCTTCTATCCTTAAAAGAGGATATACATCTTTTTGTGATCTTGTTGAGGCGGCTATAAGTAAAACAGAAACGTAGGTTTTCGTCCTTCTTCAATAACACCACGGGTGACGCCTACAGACTCTTGGACGGTTGGATGATATCTTCACGTATCATTTCGTCGACTTGTCTTTTTACGGTTTTGTGTTCTCGGTCGAAACTCTGTACGGGTCCTGCCTTAGTGGTCTGGCGTCTTCTCTGTTAGGCGATGTTTCAAGTCGGGGTTCTGGCGCATTTTCGCCGACAACGAACAGCAGTCCTTGTATTGCTGAGCGGGGCCTTGAGCTGTTCTTCCTTATGCTTCGAAAGGCTCTGATTGATGTAGAAAGCTGGGTGAGCAGCATCGTTCCATGAAGTAGATTGATGATATATGGATTCTAATGATCAATCTACTCCGCGGAACGATGCTGCTCACCCAGCTTTCTACATCAATCAGAGCCTTTCAAAGCATAAGCAAGAACAGCTCAAGGCCCTGCTCCGGCAATACGAGGAGTATATTCTGCAGAATCAGTGAGGGCAAAAGCATTGGTGGCTCCCATACTATCGTTGAAGTAGGCAACCATTCTACCTTTGTTCACGTGTTTGTACTCGTTGCTGAAATTTGTGAGCATAATTGTTGCTTCTCCTGCCCACAGTGGAGCGATTCGTCTTGCAACACAAGTGTCGCGGTTGACCAATAGGTGCAGATTGCCTTCAACGATGCCTTGGTAGTCTTCTGGTTTTGGAATTTCGACGGAAGCCATGACGCTTGAGCGAGGAGGGACGGTGACTTCTTCCAGCACATTCAGAGCACGGCTTCCTGATAGCGCGCGTGGCGGTAGTTCTTTTTTTGTGCATGTTGTTATTGACCTTGTTCTCAGGTCCATGAACGCGCCATGAAGGCTGAAGGAAACAATTCCGAAAATTACATCTCACAAGCAATGTTGTAGTACGGACGAAGAGTGCTGAACAAACGTGGCTGTTACTGGTCACTCTGGCTGCGCAGATTCCCGATGGTGTTACAGGTGGCCTCCAGCTGGACGGAATTCAGTGCCCTCCCAAGCAGTCCTAACTTTTTAGCGGCGAAGCTGCTTATAGCCACACCCGTTCATCCCTCGTAGTCGTTGTAGTAGTGTTTAGTAAGTAAAACATTTTGACCTTCAAGGTGGTGCCGGTGAGAGATTTCTTGTGTGCTTTGTAGAACAATAAAAGATAGTGCTCAATGTACGTGCCAATGGCTGCTGAGGGGGAACGAGAGATAGAAGAATTCGGCTTATAGTTAACGCGCACGCTGCGAATTTTTTATTGTTCAACAACGCACAGAAGACAAGAAAGGGTTGCAATGTTATACTCGCTGGGCGTAACCTCCTAGGTTTTAAAAAAGTTTACCGAGCATTGGGCCGCAGTGCCATGAATACAGTGAACTAGTATATACAATGAACTCGAGGTGGTTAAAGGTGGGAAGTAGGCAGGAAGCGCAAGCAGTGAGAAAGCGTGCGTGTGCCTCCTCTCGTTCAGTCCTTGGAATGTCCGCTGGATGGCGGTGCTTCTATACGAGGAATATATGATGAAAAGGTGCATATGATAGTACTTGGAGTGTTCAATAGGTGGACGAATGAACACACAGACAGATGCAAGAACAGACACATGTATGGCTGCAGGGACGGATGGACGCATAGACGGACGCAGGAGTAGATGCAAGGACGAAAGCAGGGACGGACGCACAGATGAGTGTGCGGACGCACGAATAGATGCAAGCACGGACAGATGGATGGACGCATGGGCGGCCACACAGACGCACGCATGGATCGACGGAAGCAAGAACGAACGGACGGACGGATGCTTCGCCCCACTATCCATCATTCACTCCGTGAATATGCTGCCATTTTTCAGCTTCGAGTCGAAAGTTCCGCTGATTGATTGATTTATTGACTGATTTGTGGAATTCAACGTCCCAAAACGATCATATGATTATGAGAGACGCCATAGTGGAGGACTCCAGAAATTTTGACCACCTGCACTGTAAGCAAAAACTACCCGAGTTTGGGGTTATAGTTTTGGGAGGCTCATGACCTCTGAAAACTCTTTGGCGTTCAAAATTACTACCTTGTGTTTGAGTAAAAGATGATACATGACATAGTTTTACCACCACCTCTGAGGCACGTAGTAAAAGGATGTCGAAATCCACTTTCACCACGTAGGGAGTTTTCTATCACGTGCATTTTAACCTGCGTTTCAGAGTTTATTATTACGTGACTGCAAGGTGCAGCTGCTTAGGTGCCTTTTGCCCCAAACCCCCCTATAGTGACGCTCTCAGTGAATCCTGAAGGTACGCGAGGACCACAGAATTTTTTTTGCATCGTTGTGCCTTATGACTGACCTCGAGTCAGCGCACTTTCACTGAAACTGGGGGCGGCATAAACACAGCGAGCGAGGACAGCATTCTGTGAACGAAAAAGAAAAGCGGTGTAGGGTGCTCTAAAAAAAAAGAAAACCTGCTATGGAAAGTTGTCCTGCATATTTTCGCAAATGGTTTGCTTTTGCTGTGCGGTGGCCTTGGAGACAGACGGTGCAAAAATCTCGGGATCTGTGTGTTTGGTTGAGCAAATGAATGCCACGTGTTTCCTACATCGTCGAGCGACCGTGCGCTTATGAGCGCCGACGAATCTGCACGATGCGGATACTTCGCTTCCGTGCCGAATTGCCAAGATCTGCCAGTGGTAACAAAATCAAACTGGTACGTGTCATCGCCCATGGTTGCTTTCTGCAGAAGGAATAAGCAAAACGCCTCACCATGTCATCGGTACCGAGCCGCGGCCACCAGTCACCAGTGGGAGTGTGTCGCCGGGGCAGGTGAATGAAGCTTCGCATATACTTGATTCCAAAGGTGATGTCCTTTGGAGTAAAGTGCAGCCGGTATTGTCCGCCCCATGCGCCAACTGTTCTCAAACATGTAGCACGACGGCGAGCACCGATACGAGCTAGACGGAACCAACAAGTGGCTGCCGGTGAGAACGAAACAAACCGAGACGGGCCGTCTTTTTCACTGGAAGTACATACATCGCCCCATCCCTGTAAGACTCCGCAGATAGAGGACACGTGTTCGTTTCTGACAGAAATGACGACGAAATTCGCACAGATCTGTGATCTCCAGCCGTGTTTCATCGCATAGCCATGCTTCTCCAACAGGCCCAGCACGCCGTTGGTAAGCAGCTTGTGCAGGCGTGCACCGCTCATCTACGCCCGTTGTCATGAATGCGTACTGCTGCTGTGTTTGTGCAACGTCACTCAATAAAAACATTGAGCTGCGATGGTTTGTGTGTACTTAGGTATATATTATGGACTTTCGCATCAGCAGTGCTAACACGTGTGGGGCCAAAAGCCGGGTGTGCAAAGTAATTGTTAGGTAATCGAAAAGGTAAGATCGGGCAGATTTCAAATAAAAGGTTCGTGTGACATTCAGCCGCCTGCAGCCCACTTCGAATTTACGCTTGCTCCTTCAACCGTTTTTCCTAATCGACCCCAAAAAAAAGAGCTGTCCAGACGGCCGGTAAAAAAGTTGTGCATATATATACCGGATTGTCGAAGTGCAGTCGAGTAACGTCCCTACTGAAACGTTCCGTATGCGATGTCCAATTATTCTGTATGTTTACGTAAGAATACATATGTTTCCTACATATTTTCCATATATTTCCGTAAGGTTCTTACGGAAACATACGGAATTATTGGACATCGCATACGGATCGTTTCAGTAGGGGTGTGCAGCCTGTTCGGTCAGTGTTTTATTTTGCATTTGATGTGTGCGCGTGTTTATCTGTATGTGAACGTATGTGTCATCAATTCTTCCGACGTCATTAGTTATTTAATAATTTTGTGGACTTTAGGCAAATGCACCCTTCAACTTTTATTTTTTACTACCGAAAATAACTCTCAGAAATCACCTCAAAAACCTTGTGAAGGTAGTAAAAATTTGCTCTCTATACTCGCTCAAAACCCCATTGGGGTAAATAATTACTATCCTTCCTACGTTCAAAAACTCAGCACGAGAGTAAATTTTTACCTCGATAGCAGGTGGTTGAAAAACCAGGAAAGGTAGTGTGCTAGAGGACATGTGGTTTACCCAGTTTTTGAGGTTATTTCAGGTTATTTTCGTTTAGTGTGTGTGGTTCCTTAACGTACACCCATATCTGAACACATGGGCCTACAACATTTCCGCCTACATCGAAAATAGAGCCGCCATCGTCGGGATTCGATCCCGTGACCTGCGCGTTAGCAGCTGAGTACCTTATCCACTAGACCACTGCGAAAGTCCCGCTGGTGAATAGTCTGCTCCAGTGTCGTCGAGAAGCTGTGACGCTGTGACCGTCAATGAGAATGTCGAGGTGGCTAGTTCGTCGCCTGAAGTTTTCAGTTGGGTGGTGGCGTCGGATCACGCCTACGACCATTTGCAACACTGCTTCGACGTTTCTTTGTCAGATCTTCTTCTGGTCGCGAATGTTCGACAACGGGACTACGTTGAGGTTTCGGCGGGTTCTTGAAGTCGCGTGGTGGTGTCGTCGTAGGTGGCCGAGGATCATCCGCTGTTCGTCGCACAGCAACCGCACCTCCATTGGTTGCTGTCCTTAGTTTTCCGAATAATGGACAAGCGACGGTTGCCGGGTCTGGCCAGTGTACAGCCTACGGTGAAGGGTGCACGTAGCAACCGGGTACACGTGAATGTGAAGATGCACGAGGCGCCGACTGTGTTGCTGGAAGGTAGTCTGCGATGTCACGTGGTTTTTCACCCCACTGTGGATGAGGCGCGTCGATGACGAAACCACGCAGTCCAATTTGGTGGTACTGGCAGCGGCGGTAGGTGTGCCCAACTTCTCCGCAGCTGTAGTAGAGGGGTCAGTTGTCGGGGGCACGCCACACGTCGGTTTTCCTCGGGACGTTCCACTAATTAGTGGGTGAACGGTATGGCGGTGGCGGTAGCTGGCGGCGAAATTGCTAGGGGGCAGCGCCTTGTCGTGGGCGCGGAGGAGCGTTGCGGCCAACTGCAGCGGCGTAACTCATACCTTTCGACTGATGCAGCAGTTCTTCGGAAACTCGAAGTGATTGCTGACTCAGCTCGCGAACAATGTCGGCGATTGAATCCACTCGGGGCTTTGCCGATGGTAACAGCTTGCGCAGCTCCTCCCGCACGATCACTCGGATAGTCTCGTGCAAGTCGTCGGAGCAGATTGGCTGAACAACTGCGTATTCTGGCATCGCATGGAGATTTAACTGACAAGTACGCGTCTCCGGTGTCTTCTCATTCTTCATCGCTTCTGAGAGAAATTAGTGAGCAGTCATTGCTGGCTTTCACATTAAACCCTGCAAGAGCTCCTGTTAGACCCCTCGCATGAGGCAACGAATTTTCTTCATCTCAGCAAAGTTCAGGTCAGTGTGATGGAGCAGGCGGGTCATTTATTCTGGGAAAAGGTCCCATTTTCAATTGGCAGCTGCACCCGGGTCAGTAACAAAGCAGCAGCTCTCTCTTTGCGAGACACTCGTGAACGTTTGCAGGAATGCGGTGCAGAAAAACTCCCAAGTTTGAAGTGAGAACACAATTTTCGACCAATGTTCTTGTGGCATTTTCCAGGTAGAGGTACACGTGATGGAGCTTCTCTTCCGTGTTCCAGTGGCCACGTCGTCATTAGTTTCTAGTCAGGTCTCTTGGGGCTTGAAACGATGATCCACGGAATGTCGGTAGCTCCCTCGGCTCATGCAGGACGATCGCGCGTGCTATGACGCAGCGGTTGTCATATCCGCCTTAGTCGAGGTAATGGCCTTGGTCTTCCAAGCGTTGTCTTGTAGAGGCCCGTACTCCGGTAGTACCCTTGTTGTCTGCGGCTTGTTCGCTGCTTATGGCTGGCGACGGTGGCTTCTCCACGACTTGGGCTGGGTTCACGACTTCACGGGGGCGTCCGGTAATTGAGCAAAGCAGCACCTTTACCAGATGTCACGGGGTCGTGATGTGGCTGAAGACAGGAAGGGGTATGATGAAGTCTAACTGTTTATTTGGGAGAACCTGTGCCCGGTAAACGGAAAGTCGGATTACAGTACCAGTCCTTGCACTGATAGCGGTGAACGGAGCGTCCGCTGGCGATGAACTGACAAGCAGGGAATGGTGTCGCCAATTATGCACTTGCCATCTAAAATTCTAGCGTTATCGCTAGCGGCAACGTGGATTTGAGAATAATACGACGTGTTCAAGAAGTGGTCGTTATATTAACGAAACTGTCCACTACAGGCCCGAAGATTCTCTGACACTCCAAGCACAGTTTTTGGTGATATTTTTGTACCATTACAGGGAGATAACAAAGTATGTGGAAGGATCGTGCCAATATTTTTCGGTCAAGTTGTTTTGTTTGAATGGTTTTGCTTTGATCCAAGTTTCGTTCATGAGCGAGCTCATTGCACATACATTTCGAAAAACGCTGTCAACTGAAATGGCCGAGGCCCGTGTACTGCGTGATGTCACAACACCGTAGCACGTAAAAGAACACCAAATGGTAGAAATTTCCGGAGTCCTCAACTACGACGTCTTTCATAGACATATGGTGGTTTCAGGACGTAGAATTGTACAGATTATTATAATTATATGATTGCTATTAATCATGAATGGCATAATAATGATAAAAATGTAATATTAATATATAATAATAATAATAATAATAATATTATTATTATTATATTATTATTACTACTGTTAATCCAAAAATATATATTATTAATATTTGACTCTTTTTACCGCTTCTGAGCGTTGTCCTAATTGTGAGAGCCATTTCTTTCACAACTGTAATGCTCAAGTGAATGTCCTTGAGTTTAGTGCACACATTCGTTTGATAAATTTTAATAGTACCAGAGAGGTATATACTTGTAGAGACTAAATTCACAACTTGATCCACTTTATCAGGACCTGAGTTAGTTATCATTTGCCATGCACATTTAGTCAGGTGGGCTACACAAAATAAAAGAAGAAACAACATGAACCAGTTCCTACATGTCCTACACACAAATGATGATCACAACCACGCGCGTCAACACAGGCTGTGTATTTCTGCTATGCGTAGAAAAATAGCCAATTCTGATGCAATATACACACTGGTATTTGTACCCAATAATGATTCACTGCATAAGTGCTTCGGGGACGGGGAGGAGAGTGGTCTAGCTTTGTTGGAATTGAAAAGAAATTTAAGAAATAACGTGCAGACTTACCTATAGTGACTAAAGAAACCACTGTGTACAATGCAACACACTTTATGTGCCATATGCTGCTTGCTGCTGACTGATTTTATGACTCACTGGTCAGCACTGCGATGCGTCCCGAAATTACTATTAGTATTGCCCTTAGTTCCATCCATGCCTTCGATCGTTCACAGTTAGGCAATGGGTAAAACCATGCTTGACCTAGAAACCTTACGTCCCTTTAGCGTTGTTGCACTCCTTGGATATGGGAGCATGGAATATCGGAGCCGGCCAATAACGTCTGCAATGTGCGAGCATATTGCTTGCTGCCCACATAAAGCACCACGAGTGGCTTCCGTATTCGAGCTGCATCTCAGGAAAAGAAGAAGGAAGCGTAAAACTTAGGCAGTCGTCATTATCCCACGTGCTCCCCAAAACTCTGAACGACGAGCTAAACCTGAATTGATATCGCGTTCTGGAAGGAGAGCAAACAGTAAAGCCGCCGCCTCAACCTATGACAATAGCACTTCGAACTTCCAAGCTATGCAAGAGCGAGTTTGCTTACGAAAGAGATGGTAAAAGTTTCACCGCATATGGGTCTGTCAGAAGGCGTCCCAGCTAAATAAATATTGGTCTTACGGCCACAAGAACAAGTGTTTACCCAAGTTTCCCACACACACACACACACACACACACACACACACACACACACACACACACACACACACATATATATATATATATATATATATATATATATATATATATGTGTGTGTGTGTGTGTGACGTAAGAAGCTACCGATGGTTAGTAGAAGCCGAGAAGGAAGAAGTGCTTGACGCAATAAACAAGGCGTATGAGCCAGGCCACGTCTCCCATTCATCATAGCGTCACACGAGTCGGCAGCATGAAGACCTCGCAGTCACTCATCAACCAGCCATCGTCATTGAACACCTAAGCGAGACGCAGTGACCCAACGTGGAACACAGATGTGCATCGCCACTGGACACCGTTGCAACCATCATGACGCAATCATTGACTGACCTTCCCATCCCCAAGTACACCGGAGCAGCGGATGATGGACCTTTACAACACTGGTTCGACCTTTTCGAGCTCAACGCCGCTGCTGCATCATGGTTGGAACGGGAGATGGTCGCCAATTTTACCGACTACGTCTCCGGTGCGGCCTTCAAAATTTAACTCACCCATATATTTCAAAACAACGAGTCATGGGAAACGATCAAACTAGAAATGAGCGTTTGGTTTAAAGAATAAAATGACGGCAACGACGAAGACTTGCTTATAACCTACCATCCACAGACAACCGCACTCGGTCGTTACAGTCAAAAGCAGCCTTCACGCATTGACCGACATCCTGCTTTTTCATCGCCTGGAGCTGCGGTCGCTCACAACGCCCCCCTCACGTCTCACACGTCCTCCCGTCAAATCTGTCCTACCAATTTCAATGCTTGAAAAGCGTTACAACAGCCCACAGATTACCAACTGCCGACTGCACACTACATCAATTTGTAAATAAAACCGGCATGATGTTCAAGAAGCGCTCCCACCTCAGCACGTTCGAGTACAACAGCAGCAACGCCGGCAAAAGCGAGTACAAGGATTCGAGACACTCCAACAGATACGGCAACAAGGACTACGACGCAAAGCAAGCCTCTTAAAGCAACCTCTCGACGTGTGGCATGTACGCATAAGGCATCGGCGCCACAAAAGCGTTTTGCACAAGAGATCAAGACTGCGCCTACAATTACAGCTCTGAAACCGCAGAAAACGACGAAGGAGACAAAAAGGCATCATCTGTAGAACGCAGAGACCAAGACACCATTCCGTCAGCCGCGACTATCGCACTCGCACACTGGAAACACACCGTCTGTTCCCACCGCGACACACAATTCCACACCTTCGACATTCGAACCTGAAATGCTACAGGGACTCCCAACTTTGCCCGTTCCTCACAAGAACTCAACCGATGTCGTCACCAGTGCTGATCTCCAGGGTGTGCTTATGACATCTAGGACGCAACAGCCAGCATCGTCCACCCAAGTTCCCTTAGATATGGCCGGACTGTTTCCCTCTGCTGTGGAGCCCCGCCGTGGTGGTCTAGTGGCTAAGGTACTCGGCTGCTGACCCGCAGGGCGCGGGTTCGAATCCCGGCTGCGGCGGCTGCATTTCCGATGGAGGCGGAAATGTTGTAGGCCCGTGTACTCAGATTTGGGTGCACGTTAAAGAACCCCAGGTGGTCAAAATTTCCGGCGCCCTCCACTACAGCGTCTCTCATAATCATGTAGTGGTTTTGGGACGTTAAATTCCACATATCAATCAATCCCTCTGCTGTGGATTTTTGTGCGACTTAAGGAGCTCCCCTCTGAAATGGAACATAGGTGCATTTTGACATTTTCGCTTAACACTCTGCGTTTTTATTGTTTTGTTAAGTGTATGACGCGACTTCTTCCGGGAGAGAAGGAATCATGTGACGTAAGAAGGTACCGATGGTTGGTAGAAGCCGAGAAGGAAGAAGTGCTTGATGGAATAAACGTGGCGTATGAGCCAGGCCACGTCTCCCATTCATCATAGCGTCATATATATATTGTGAGTGCGACAAGCGAATGCCTCTTTATTCTCTTTGATAACACCATTCACCTGTACATCTTTTAGGGGCGAAGCTCCTTAGGGCGTGGGCTGTGCGTCCCCTGTATGTAGCCACCTCTAGTTTAGTTCTTGCAGTGTTCACTAGATGGCGGTACCGTCCCCTGTATGTGAGAGTGTGGTAGAGGTCGGACGTGTTTTTGGAGAGCTCCGGAATGACAGCTACAGATAAGTGTTTTTGCATGTTTCCAGCTTGCCTCTGTCTGTAGCGTTATGAGAACGTAAGGCGCTAGCGTAAAGCTTGATTAGGTCTATTACGGTGTACGTTTTTTTTAGTATTTTGTACTGTGTCTTTTTTTTCTCCAGCCACCACGTGGCTGAGGTCTGCGCGTAGACCGACCACGTGCATGCGCAGGTGCTGTGAAGTGTAGCGAATTTTTTATTATTGTGGTTCTTTTTGGCCTAGACCAGTGTATTTTAGTACAGTTTTCTAACATGTGGGCATTGGTAAACTGAGCTAGCCATGGTCAAAAAGACCGTAAAGTGTTCAGAGTGCGGGGTAGGTTGGAAGGTGGAAGTTAGTGCGGAGGAGAAAGCAGAAGATGACGCCAAGTGTAGACAGTGCGAGTTCGAGGAGAAAATGAAAAATATGATGGCGGTCCAGAGTGGGCTCATGGAGAAAATCGCAGAGCTGGAGAATGCATTGGCGAAGGAGCGAGAGAAAACGTAAGCCATGGAAGAAAGGCTCCGGTCAGCCGAGAAGGGCCTATCGAAGGTCGTGAAAGGGAACGAAGACGCAGGTGACGGCGGAAGCATTATGGCGACGACCCCCCGTGCGGGAGAGATGAAGGAAACAGGCATGACAAAGGCAGATACATTGGCCACAGGGCCCAGCTACCAGGGAAGTAGTTTTGAGGGAGGGAGGGAGCAAACCAGCAGCCGTGACTCACGCTAGTCACCTAGTCAGCAGCCAGGTGCAGGTTTCAGAAGGAATGTCTGAACAGGTCATCATCGCCGGTGACTCAAATTTAGTCCGATGCGCAGCGGCAATCAAAGAAAGGGTGAAAGGCGACAAGAGAGTTGCGATAGGGACGTTCCCAGGACAAACGCTGGGGACAGTAATGAGTCAAGCGGGTGAACAACTCGCAGCTAAAGCTAACAATCGTAACCTCGTTGTAATTGCGGGAGGGCTAAATGACGTCCTGAAAAAAGAATCGTCAGGACTAGCGACGACCTTGGCGAAAGAGGGTGGATGACATGTGCGCCGTGTCCCCCAAGGTGCAAATTGTAGTATGCACAGTACCGGAAGTACCAGTACGCAACGTCAACCTGCAAAGAGCGGTTGTCGACGCAAACAAAGAGATATGGCGAATTAGTCGAGAGAAGGGTTTCGAGGTAGTGGATTTAAACAGAGAAGTGCACAGGTGGGGTGGATTCCAAAGAGACAAGATTCATTTCGATAAGAGGCTTGGACACGAGGTGGGCTGGCGACTGGCAGGACGCGAAGTAGCTTTTTTGGGGGGCTCACGGGCCCTTCGGAGTCCGGGGTAGCTCGTAACAGGGAAAACAACCAGGAGGACGCTTTGACAGGTAGAATTGCGAAAAAACCAGAAAAAAGGTAAAAGAAAAAGGAAAAAGGCTCGTGTTGCAATTAGTTACATAAACATGCAGGGTGGCAGAAAGAAGGCAAAATGGTTAGAGATTGAGGAGCAGTTAAACAAAGAACAGATAGGCGTGTATGCGGTTACAGAAACACACCTTAGAGACTTGGAAGAGCCACCACATATTGAAAATTATGTTTGGAAGGGTGTAACAGGACCATATCGGAAAGGAAAGGTGGGGGTGTAGGAATGCTAATTCATCGCGGAGCCAAATGGGTTAGAGTGAAACAGACGTGTTCAGAGCACCTCTGGGTTCTGGGCACAGTAGGTGGAAAGGAAACGTGGCTAGGGGTAGCCTACTTGTGGACGGGGAATAACTGCAGAGAAAAGAATCAGGAGATAGTGGATTGCATGAGTGCGGATATTAAGGAATTTGGTAATGGGGCCGAAATCATCCTTCTAGGGGACATGAATGCCCACATACATGACCTTGACGGATATTCAGACACCAATGGGAAGTTATTACTAGATCTTTGCGAGCAACATAGTCTGGAGATAGTTAACACGGGGCCTAAATGTGACGGCCAGATCACATGGGAAGTCGGAAACAAGCAATCAAGTATTGATTATTGTCTCATGACTGAAGGAATTTACCACAAACTGACAGAAATGAGGATAGACGAGGAAGACATTAACAGCTTGGGTAGTGATCATAAACGAATAACATTACAAATGGGATACGAAACTGAAAATATGAGCATGGAATCAAAGTCTGGCAGCTCGTATTTAAATGACAAACAAATAATAAATATAGCCGCAAGAGTCGAGGAAGAAGTAGGCGAAATACCAGGCAAGGACTGGGAGTATAGTGAGCTGTTACATCTAATGACGAAGGAGATAGGGAAAGAGAAGAAAACTGTTTGCTGGAAAGGAAAAAGGAAGCCAAAAAGTTGGTGGAACAAGGAAATCCGGGAGGCGATCGAGAAGCGACGCGAAGCATCACGGGAGCATAGAAAGGCAAAAAAGGAGAAGCGGCCGCAGGACGAAGTCAAAAAAATATGGGAAATATATTTAGAGAAAAAATCCCTTGTACAGAAATTGGTAGAGGCAAAAATTAAAGGTGAAAGTGAACGCTGGATGACAGAGATACACGAAAAAAAGGAGGCCGCGCCTAGGATTTTTTGAAGCCACATAAAGGCGCTAGGTAGCAAGTCTGTCACAACGTAACAACATATTCTAGATGAAGGAGGAAATCAATTGGAAGGGTACGAAGCGCTAGGTTACATCCAAAAGGTAACAGCCGATTCGTTTCAAAAGAGCGTCCAGGGGATCTCCCCGGTGAGTAAAAGTGTGGCGGAGAAAGCAACAGAGGAAGAGCTAGTACTTGATAATTTCAACTGGAAAAAGGCCCGAAGGAAAAATTCAAAGCGCACTGCCGCGGGTTTAGATGGGATTCCCATTAGCCTCATTAACGAACTAGGACATAACACTAAAGAAGCATTGTTAAAAGCAGTAGAAAAAAGCTTAAAGGACGGACAAATACCGGACAGTTGGCGACAAAGTAGAATGAACTTAATCTATAAAGGCAAGGGAGAAAAGGACAAGATTCGCTCGTATAGACCACTAACCATTACATCGGTACTATACAGGTTGGCGATGCAAGCAGTAAAAATGAAAATAGAAACATGGGCCGAACATAACGATATTTTGGGAGAACTTCAGAACGGATTTCGAGTCGACAGGCGGTTAGACGATAACCTGTTTGTTCTCACTCAGTGTATAGAAATATCTAAATAGAGAATAGGCCCTTGTACGTGGCTTTTCTAGACATCACTGGGGCATACGACAACGTTAATCAGGAAATTTTGTGGGATATATTGAAAGGAATGGGCATGGGCGACGACTGTATACAGCTTTTGAGGGAGATATACCGAGAAAATACAGTTTGCATAGAGTGGGAAGGAATGCGTAGCAAAGAGAACGTTGAGGTTAGCAAGGGTCTGAGACAGGGATGTCCTTTGTCCCCGCTGTTATTCATGCTGTACATGGTGAGTATGGAAAAAGCGCTAGAAGGTAGCAACATTGGTTTTAATCTGTCACACAAAAAGGGCGGCATGATGATTGAGCAGAAGCTTCCAGGTTTATTTTATGCGGACGATATCGTCTTATTTGCGGACAGTCGAGATGATATACAGCAGCTGGCGAATATATGCGGAAGAGAAGGTGAAGCTCTTGGACTAGGATTCAGTGTAACGAAGTGTGGATTGATGGTATTCAATGATCCCTGTGATCAGACGGTGTCCATACAAGGCCAAGAAATACCGAGGGTAAGTGAATACAAGTACCTTGGAGTATGGGTAAATGAGAGTGATAGATACATGGAGGTACAGGAAAAAGCCTCGGCAGCAAAAGGAAAGAGAAATGCGGCAATAATGAAGCACAGAGCGTTGTGGGGATACAATAGGTATGAGGTGCTTCGAGGTCTGTGGAAGGGTGTGATGGTTCCAGGGCTTACTTTTGGGAACTCAGTGGTGTGCATGAGGGCAGAGGTGCAATCGGGAATGGATGTAAATCAAAGGACTGTGGGACGCCTCGCGTTGGGTGCTCACGGGAGGACGACAAACGAGGCTGTAAAGGGCGATATGGGGTGGGCAGGTTTTGAGGCGAGGGAAGCGCAGAGCAAAATAAGGTTCGAAGAAAGGCTAAGAAATATGAAGGAGAGTAGATGGGCAGAGAAGGTGTTCCGTTATTTGTATAGGAAGAGCGTGGACACACAGTGGCAGAAAAAGAACTAGAAGACTCACTAGTAAATATACGGCTGGCATTGTAAGCCATATGTCAACAAAGAGCGTTAAGGGAAAAGTCAGGGAGGCGGAGAGGATTTACTGGATGGCAGCTATGGAGAAAAAACCGTCTTTCAGTAACTACCGAAAGGGCAAAAATGAAATAAGGAGGGAGGCATTTTACGATAATTCAAGGGGAAGCGCTTTACTGTTTGAAGCGAGATCGGGTTGCCTTAGAACGCGTAGTTATAAAGCAAGATTCAGTAAAGAAGAAGAACAATGCACATGCTGCGGGAAAGATAAGGAAACGGCGGAGCATGTTCTGATTGAATGTGGAGATATCCACCCAGGTGTACGTTTGGGCACGAGCCTACAGGAAGCCTTGGGTTTTAGGGACAACAATGGAAAGCTGAACACACCCGCGATTGAAATAAGTAAGAGACGGTTAGAGTATTGGTGGCAGAAAATTAGAGAGAAAGGACAAAAATAAATATTGGAAAAATAAAATATGGACAGTGTGCCGTAAATGGCAGAGAACTTAAGCTGAAAATTTTTTTCCATTAAGATAGAATTTATCGAAGTCAGAGGCATTAGGCCAACATCAAAAAAGAAAAAAGCTTTTTTTTTGTCGAGCCTGGTGGCATACTTGTCACCACCCCGTTATAAAGGGGACGCTCATAGCATCCATCCATCCATGTAGCCACCTCTAGTTTAGTTCTTGCAGTGTTCACTAGATGGCGGTACCGTCTCCTGTATGTAGCCACCTCTCGTTTAGTTCTTGTAGTGTTTACTAGATGGTGGAACTTGTAGCTGATGATGAAAAGATGCAAGATGTTATAAACTAGAAAGCGGTACTTGTAGCTGATGAAAGACGCGAGATCTTATGAAATAGGAATGATGTCACATATGGCGCGTGTCATTGGTTGAAGGCAATCGTTCGATTTAGTGCGGCGACGTACGCTAGGGGGAGCGATGTAATAAAATCGAGTGGGCAAAATGTACAGAGGATTCATGGTTTACCAGGTTTACCTCAGGAGCTTCGCCCACTCATCATCATTCACTTCGTGGATATGGCGGCACTTTTTCATCTGTAAATATCATCACCAGCGTGATTTAGCTCGAGCCTGGGTGAATAAACCGGTTTCTCACAAGTGGTGGACGGTGCTTTTCGTTCCCTCAAGTCCTCTCACCCGTTCTCGCTGGAGCTCTGCTCGGGTCGTCACATACAACCCCCTGCCAGGGCGGCTTAAAAGAACGCTGGCTCGTCCAACGTCGCCACCATACTGCAGCCACCACCATACGCTCCGCCCAACAACATTCGCATGCAATGATTCATCTGTGTTTTCTGGTCTCCGAGGCGTTGCTGTCGAAGACTGGATCAAGAACTACGACCTCATTAGCGATTTGAACAGGTGGTACAATTCACAGAAGTTGCGCAGCGTCCCATTTTACTTGTCCGATGTTGCGAAAACTTCGGTTCTGGAACCACCACCCGGATCTTCCCGACTGGAACACTTTCGAGCAGCAAATTCGTCAGATATTTGGTGCCAGTGCAGTTCGAACTGAGGCAGCAAAGAAGAAACTCGCTGAATGCACGCAGCTGCCGGCTGAATCTTACACCTCCTATATTGAGGATGTCCTTGCAGCTGTGCAAGCGCGTTAACACCGGCATGTCTCAGGACGACCAAATACGCCACTTTATTAAAGGCATTAACACCGTCGCCATTATTGCCCTTGCCACTCAAAATCCTGCCACCACCCAGGACGTGATAACCATCTGTCAGCGACTTGATTAGCCTCAGTCTCTTCGCCTTTGCTACAATGCCACCCACAATAGTTTGCCTGCACCCCTCGACTTGGGTGCGTTTATTCGCGACATCTTTCGTGAAGAGCTTCACGGGCGCTGCTCTTCCTGTGCTGCGGAAGTTACTTTCCCTTCTGAAAAAGATAGCTTGCGAGACCTGAATAAACAAGAGATCGCCTCCGCATCGCGTCCGACGTGTTCCAACGGTCCCTGCGTGTGCCAGACGCGCACGTATGCCGAAGTTGCCGCCCTCTCTGCCATACCCACCGTTTCTGTGCCTACAACAGCAGACCATACGCCTGTGGATTCGTTATCACCGCCATTGCGTGCACCACCTTACTACGCACCTCAGCGCCCACCTCGACCAATCTGTTACTACTGCGGCTATCGAGGACATATCGCTCGGTTTTGTCGAAGGCGCCAACAAGACGAGCAACGCGGCTACGCTCCTGACGAACATCGAAGCTTCCGTCCGACCGTGAACTACCTACGACCACCCTCCCGATCGTCCTATTACCGTTCACCGTCTCCTACCTACCATACTGACATGCCTGGGAATTCCCGTGCGTCCCACCGCAGGTCGCCTTCGCCAGGTCGCCGTTCAGTGTCGCCTCTGCGGCCCGCCTCCCATTCCACGAACACCCACGCGGAAACTCCCCAATGCTGTTTTAGTAGGAGAAACTGCATCCACCGGACAGCTAACAATTCCTCCAGAGCGGCCATCGAATTTGATAGTAGTGCTTGTAAAAGGTGTTCGCGTTGAGGCTCTTGTAGAGCCTCAACGCATACACCATTATTCGTGCTGATTTTTGTTTCCGCCTTTGAAAAGTCACCAATCCTCATGGCGGCCCCCCTCTACGCGCGGCGACCAACGCTCTCATTTGTCTTCTTGCACAGTGTACCGTTCGTGTCTGCATAGAAGGCATTCGTCATCCCATTGTTTTCGCGGTATTTTGTGAGTGCACCCACGGTCTCATTCTGGGGTGGAATTTCTTGTCTTCAGCGTCCGCTTTCATATCTTGTCATCAGCGCCTCGTGCATCTAAATGCCACTGACTCTTCTCCGCTTGAACACGATGGGTGCATCCGCCTTGTCACCACGTCAGATTATGTACTTCAGCCATACATCGAAGAAATTATAAGCGTTAATTGCCCCGACAGTGTGGATGGTGACGTACTTATTCTCCCTTATGGCAATACCCTACGTAGGGGCATTGTGATCACACCAGGGCTTATTCGCTTCTTCGATGGGTCTACGTTCTTAAGCGCCCCAAATCAAACGCCCGAGTGTATACTGCTCCTGTGGCTCAACAGTATATTGCGCGGTCGACAGTGAGCCTGTTGCGATTGTTACTCTTCCGAACAACAACCACAACGATTTCTCAAAGTCACAATCACTGCCATTCAATGCCTCTTCCACACCTGTGTCAATTCAATTCAATTCAATTCAATTCTTTATTCATCAAGTGCGAACATGAAAAAGTTTATGGGTACAGATTCACCGGGAGGTCCCAAGGTAAGAACCGCAGGCGGGACCTCCCACGGGAAAAAAAAGGTAATCGTCAAGCAACACTGAAATACAATTGTGAGCAATTAAACACAGTATAAAAACAGCATAAAAAAGAGAAAGATGAAAAAAAACAAAAGAAAACAAAAAACCCTCGTGTCGGCTACCACAAGCACTTACTTAACACCTGATCAAACTGAAGATTTGCTCGCCGTGTTAAATAGACACCGTTCTATATTTGACGTGAACTCACCCGCCCTCAGCATGACTACCACCGCTACTCACAGCAACCAGGCTGACGGCTCTCGTATTGTACATCGGCGTCCATATCGCGTGTCTTAGGCAGAACGCAAGATCATGGAGGAAAACGTCTCAGACATGCTACGACGCAGCATCATACGTCCTTCCTCGAGTCCCTGGTCATCCCCAGTTGTTCTCGTTCAAAAGAAAGATGGGACAGTGCGTTTCTACGTCGATAACCGTGCGCAAAACAAAATAACGTGCAAGAATGCTTATCCCCTCCCTCGCATCGACGGTGCACTGGATTCATTACATGGCGCACAGTATTTTTCTAGCCTCAAGTTGAGGACAGGCTACTGGCAGACACCAATGTCGGAGTCTGATAAAGAGAAGACCGCCTTTTCAGCGCGAGATGGGTTGTACGAGTTTAATTTGATGCCTTTTGAACTCTGTAATGCGCCCGCCACCTTTGAACGCATGATAGACGGCGTATTGCATGGTTTGAAATAGAAAACGTGTCTTTGCTATCTCGATGGCATAGTAGGTGTTTTTATCCACGTTCTCGCAGCATCTATAACGTCTTGACGAATTCCTCACATGTCTTGCTAAAGCCGGTCTACAGCTTAACATCAAGACATTTACCTTTGCTAGCAAGACAATCAAGGTTCTCGGCCACCTTGTCAGCAAAGAAGGAATTCAGCCCGACCCCGAGAAGCTTGCCGCCGTCCTCGATTTTCCTCGTCCACTACGTCTAAAGGAGCCTGCGCAGCTTTATTGGGTTATCTTCTTACTTCCGGTCATTCATTCGTGACTTCGCGGAACTTGCGTCTCCGCTCCATCAACGCCTCACAAGGAACATCCCCTTCATTTGGTCCGAAGACTGCGAAAGCGCTTTCACGGCATTGAAGCAAGCCATCACGTCGGATCCGGTACTGTGCCACGTTCGATTCCACCGCACCTACCATCCTTCACACTGGCGCAAGTAGTCATGGTCTTGGTGAAGTACTCTCGCAGCGTGACGAAAACTCACGCGAACGCGCCGTTGCTTAGGCAAGTCGTGCTCTTACCGCTCCAGAAAAGAACTACACTATCACCGAGCAGGAGTGCCTTGAGGTTGTTTGGGCAGTACAAAGATTCCGACCATAACTTCATAGCCGTCATTTTACCGTTGTGACCGACTAAAACACACTATGCTGGCTTTTATCGCTGTAAAACTTATCGGATCGCCTCAGTCGCTCGGCGTTTCGCTTTCATAAGTATGATTTCAACGTCGCCTACAGATTTGGAAAGAAGCATCAAGATGCTGATGCTCTATCGTGCTGTTTTTTGCCCAGACGAAGCCACTCATCATCGATACTCCAAAACCACAGCACCTTCCCCAATCGCAGCACTAAGTTCATCACCTGCCACCCTATCCGTCCATGTTTCACAACAACGTGTCGACCCATACTGCCGCACCATTGTTTACCGCTTGACTGGCTCTACTACTCCTCTAAATGCCAGACTCCGTCGACAACTTAAACAATTTAAGCTTAGTCGGGGACTTTATGTCGCTACATTTACCACATCGGCGGCAACAAGTGGGTACCCGTCATCTCAAGTTCTCTGCAACGTGAAGTTCAGGAAGCCTTTCTTGATGCTCCAACCGCCGCTCATTTCGGCTATCACAAGACTTTCGACAAAATACGAAGTTGTTGTTTTTGGCCTGCCCTCTCTTCAGCCGTCGCTAAGTACGTCGCCTCTTGTGTCCATTGCCAACAGCAAAAACGACCGACAACTGCTACGGCTGGCTTAGTGCAACCTCTTCCTTGTCCCGCCTCGCCTTTTGAAGTCGTTTGAATTGACTTGTATGGCCTTCTTCCTATATCATCCAATGGAAATTGCTGGATTGTCACGGTCGTCGACCACCTTACTCGCTACGCAGAAACAGCTTCTATACAATTTGGGACTGCCACTGAGATGGTTGATTTCTTTCTTCGCTACATCTTTTTGCGTCATGGAACTCCACGCATTCTCCTGAGTGATCATGGCAAAGTTTTTCTTCCATTTTCGAACAAGTTTTGCGTGCCTCGAACACTGTTCACAGCACCACTTCTAGCTACCACCCGAAGACCAACGGATTCACTGAACGGTTTCATCGCACCCTATCGGACATGATCGCCATGTTCATTCACCCCAACCACACAAACTGTGATGCAATTCTACCCTTCGTGACATTCGCTTATAATACGGCTGCTCAACGCACTACCTGCTTTTCTCCATTTTTTCTCGTCCATGGTCGCTCGCCGAGTTTCGCTCTGGATGTCTGTTTTATTTCGACCCCTGCACCCTCGACGGCTTCCCTTCTCATGAAAAATTTTTATCTCATCTCGCACACTGCCGTCACCAGGCCCGTGTTAACACCGGCCTCTCTCAAGACGTTCGAAAATCTCACTACGACTCGTCTCGCCGTGTTGTGAGTTTTTCCAATGGTGACGAAGTTCTTCTATGGACTCTACTACGCGTCCCCGGCCTATGCGACAAATTCATCAGTCGCTTCACCGAGCCGTACACGGTAGTCGAACAGACATCTCCTGTGAATTACCGCTTTTCTCCTCTTAGCACAAATCCTTATATACGGTGACCAGGAACAGAGATAGTGCACGCTTATCGTTTAAAGCCTTATGCGCGACGCATTTCATAAAACTGTCAAGTGACCTGACGGCCGCTTTCACCGCGCGGGGGAATTAGTGTGAGCGCGACAAGCGAATGACTCTTTATTCTCTTTAATAACATCATCATCGTGTACATCTTCTTCATCTGTAAATATCATCACCAGCGTGATTTAGCTCGAGCCTGGCGAAATAAACCGGTTCCTCACAATATATATAGTACATATATATATACATATATATAATTATTGTGCTGTGACACATTAGTAAGGAGTTATAACTGACAATAATGCGAAGGAATGTGTAGGGGAAGTTATTAGAACCATTATAGAGTAAATAAGAAAAAAAAAGTTGGTGAAAAATTCACCTTCCGTTTGAGCGCGTTAATTTTTCACCCACATTTGCTTTCTTCTTATTTATTTTACATTGTTTGTAATGACTTCGCCTATACATTCCTTAGCATTATTGTCTGTTTTCATATATAATATATATATATATATATATATATATATATACCCTATTGCTAAAACCAGCTCCACCGGGGACCAGCGTCCAGCGCCGTGCCTGATTATGGGCCCAGTATGGCGCTGCTATCCAGCGCCTCCCAGCGCAGGTACTGGGACGCTGGCAGCGTCCTAGTACTGTGCGCGAAATGGCTTCCCAGAGATAAAACGGGGGTGGCCATTTGCCACAAATGAATAAATAAATAAATAAATCAGTATTATAACGCGCATTCACAATAAAAAAATTTAAAACTGAAATAAAGACAAAACACCGCTTGACCGGATTTGAACTAGGTACCTCCTGATCTCTAGCTGAGTACACTACCCAGTACGCCAAACCATTTTTTCTTTATTACCGGTTTTGCACTAGGTACACACATCAATATAAGACACTGTAAACAACAACATACACAACAGAAGCGATGTCATAACAGTCGCGGAACTATTGGTAGTTACAGTGCTAAAATTTCTTCAGTTTCACCAGGGGTTCAACCCTGGAGAGCCATTCAGGAACAAAATCTTGTTGTTTGAGTATATCAATGTACTCAGCAATACTTTTGCGGAAAAGCACGTGCGCCCGGCGCCTGTCAGGGTCACAGTAGTAACCGTCCATTCTTGCCCGCCATAGACAATGCAGGCCAAGCAGCATTATAAGATCAAAAGGCAGTCTCCTCCTCTTTTTCTACTGTTAAAAACCTGATACCCAGTGAATGTAAGAGAAGTTCTTTTTTTAGAGTTCTCTGTAACACATCCCAGAAGTAAACCCCTTCCCAACAATGCAAATAAAATTGTGATTGATTGTCTCCGGCTTTCGGGAAATCAAACAGTTCGAACCCCCACTGCATATAGTCCTCTATATTCTAAAAAATTTAAAGAGCGAGCTTTTTCCACTTGCCTGAATTGGCATTTTTTAACACGGTTAATAACATCATTACCTTCTCCTCCGCTATTGATTACCCTATATATAGGAACTGCAAAAATCATGTCACATATGTCTTTCTGCAATTTATTTCACCCGGCCAAAAAAGGTATTCATGCGAAAACCGAATTGACAAGAACCGGACACTGTCCGCAACTTTCTTAAAGAAACTACGCGTAGCTCCGGGCATGCTTGTGGTGCTAACCACAGTTAGGCAGAACACGACAAAGGCGCAACTGGCACACTGTTCTTAAGAAGGGGTGTTCAGCATCTCAAAAGAAAATAAAACGAATAATTAGTTGTCGCACGAACAGATGCGACAGGTTTAGTCCCCCTTGTTTTACTCTTCGAAACAGATTCGTCCTGCTACATTTTTCTTAAGTAGACGCCCATATAAACACAGCAAATATCCTATGCAGCTTTTGCACTTGCACCCGTGAGCAACACAAAAGCTGCATCACATACCATGATTTGCTCAATAAAAATATGTTGCATACAGTGGATCTGGCAAACATTGAGAGACAGTTGCCGTTCCACTGCGCTGTCCTTTCGCACGTTTCATTTATTTGTTCAGTCCAATAGTCATTAGTGTCTTTGTAGTGCTGGAAAGGCACGCCTAGATATTTTACTGGAGTATTGAACCAGTGAACGTTAGCATAGGTATCTGGGGTTGATGTCCAGTCTCATGCCACAACCCCAGACACTTTCCACAATTAACACGACTTCTTGTAATTTCTTTAAAATGTTTAACAACGGCATTTGTCTTTTGTACACTTTCTTTCGTGGTGCAACACACTGCTACATCATCAGCGTATGCCAAAACCTTTGCATCGTCGTCAAGCAGTCCTGAAACCACGGATGGTCTCGTTTTATATTATGACCAAGCACAAGCTCTCTATGTACAATGCAAACAAGAGTGGACTTGCCGGAAAGTCCCTGGCGTACAGAACGTTCCAACCTAATGGAATACCCCGGGATCTTGTTATTAGTTAGACGTGTAGTAGAGTTCTTATACGCCAAAACTATGCCCTCTGTAATCACCGATCAGACATTGACATGTTCAAGTGTGGAGAATCGCTCATCCTACGGGACGCAGTCAAAAGCCTTTTCTAAGTAAAGCTGGAGGATCGCCACATGAGAATTAAAAGCGTCGCAACTCTCAAGGACACATCGCACTGTGTGTGTGTTCATCAATATTGAGCGCCCCTTGATGCCACACGTTTGGTGCTCCCCAACTATTCCGGTGATTACGGACTGCAATCTACCTGCCAATACATTTATGAGTATATTGTAGTCAGTCTTGGTTAGAGAAATGAGCTTATATTACGAAACTAATTGTAACTTTGCTTTGTCATCCGTCTTAGGCATTAGGATAGTGTGCATCTCGGCAAATGAAGGTGGCAATGCTTTGATTGCGTAGGCTTCTTTGAAGACAGCTTGTAACACTGTTAAAACTTCTGTTTTAAAAGCTTTATATCACATCGCACTGAGACCGTCAGGCCCTGGTGACTTCCCAGCGGCGAGATTATCTATTGCATATTCAATTTCAGAAACAGTTATAGGCCTCTCAAACACTTCTTTCGTTTCGAGGGATTATTGCGGCGTCTGGCTCAGGAAAGTGTCCTTGAACTTCGTAACATATACTAATGCGGCTGCTAAGAGACCCTTGTAATACCGAAAGAAAGCTTCAGCGATAGTACTGTTAGTATTTAACAGAATTTCATTTTCTCTATTTCGTCGGTGTGATTATGACACGCTCGTGATTCCTCAGTTCCAAGCGCGCGCTTGGTAGGAGTCCTCCCCCAGAGCCCATGCCTCTGCTCTCGCTCGAATAAGAGCTCCTCTGTAGCGTTCCTGCTCTACTACCTCAATTTGTCGTTTCACCATTCGAGTATCTTCCTTATATGCACCTCGCTCGTTCCTTTCTAATGCTATCAGTTTCTTAAGCGTTGTTCTGAGTTGATTTTTTTTCATTCTTTCTTGATATTTTAAAGTACTAGGTCTCGACATGTCTTTTATTTTAACGCTTTGCTTCAAAAGCTACCATTCCTAGAGTGGGCGCGGTGGACCGGGAGCGAGTATGTGGTCTAACAAGCCATTCTTCTGTCTCGTTCAGGTGCTTGTTCTTGGATCCGCCGGCTTAACTCATCGAAGGGAACGTGTGCCTTCCGGAATAAATCCGCAGCTCGAACCAACCGAATTTGGCCAGCTTCATCAGTATTCAGCGTCATCAGAGGAGCCACATCGTGATACTGCCAGCAGTGCGATATCCGTGCTTCTTGACACCCGTGCGCAGACGCTGTCGGCACCCCATGTAACTGCCGCAGAGCACCTTATAAGGCAGCACCGACAATACTCTTTCAGTGGGCGCGGTGGATCAGGAGCGAGTATGTGGTCTAACAAGCCATTTTTCTGTCTTCGTCCAGGTGCTTGTGCTTGGATCCGCCGACTTAACTCATCGACGGAAACGTGTGCCTTCCGGAATAGATCCGCAGCTCGAGCCAACCGAATTTGGCAAGCTTCATCAGTATTCAGCGTCATCAGAGGAGCCACATCGTGATACTGCGAGCAGTGCGTTATCCGTGCTTCTTGACACCCGTGCGCAGACGCAGTCGGCACCCCATGTGACTGCCGCAGAGCACCTTATAAGGAAGCACCGACACTACGCTTTCAGTGGGCGCGGTGAAACGGGAAGCGAGTATGTGGTCTAACAAGCCATTCTTCTGTCTTGTTCAGGTTGGTGATTACTTCAGCTCAATTAAGAGCGATCATCGTGGTCTTTTGGTCCTACCGTGCCCACAACGCTTATTTAGCTGTGCAAATGATGTCTTTTGTGTGTGCTTGCTTTTGATTTGTGGTGACGTGGAGTCAAATCCCGGTCCTTCAACTGAGGCCTTGCTGAGTGAACTGTTAGCTGGTCAAAATAAGTTAGCTGATGAAGTGACAGCCATTAGAGCTCAGCAGAATAATATGGAAAAGCTCATTGCTGATTGGGTCGCTCGTTTTTCGGAATTAGAAAGGCGAGTGGCACGTATTGATATTCTAGAAAATACAGTCAAGTCCTTGGAGGCGAATTCGACTAATATAGAAGACAAATCTAGGCGTTCTAATGTGATGGTTTTCGGCATACTGGAAGAAGCACAAGAGACCAATTCTATGATAAAATCTAAAATTTTAGACGATGTATTTTCGAAGAAAACTTGACGTTCAGTTTAAATCCATCGGCAGAATTCACCATCTTGGTAGACCCGGTAAAAAACGTCCTGTAATCATTTATTTTCAAGACTATAACAAAAACAACAAATTCCTAAAGAATGCCTACAAACTCAAAGGGACTGTCATATCATTGCAAAATGAATACTCGCACACCACATTAAGAAAGCACAAGCTCCTGTGGGACAGTGCAAAATTGGAAAAACAGCAGGGAAAAAAGTCAGTCTAAAGGATGACAAGCTACGTGTCAATGATGACACATTTATCTGGGACGACACCCAAAACGCTAGAATTAATATTCGGACCCACGGATCTTCTAAACAGAACTGACTTGCCCATGAAGTCTGCAAGGAACTACGTCTACTTAATATCAACGCGCGCAGTATTTTAAATAAAAGTGACCAACTCGAGGCAATTGTTTTAGGATATGCCCCTCACATAGTGGTGATAACCGAGACATAGGTTACATGATGATATTGACGATACGGTTGTTTTCCCCCCTTCTTATCGGGCTTTTCGTCGTGACAGGAATACTAGAGGAGGAGAAGTAACTATTTTTATCAAAGACGATATTCCAGTCGTGCTTTTACGTCAGCGTTAAAATATGGACTGCGTTACTTCAAAGATTACATGCTGGAATATTTCATTGTTGGTGTTTGGCTTGTACCGCCCGCCTGATTCATCCCCTAAGTTCTTACATGACCTCTGTGAACACATGTCTTCATTTTCTCATGACAAAATTTTTCTTGTTGGAGATTTCAACCTGCCTGAAATAGATTGGACAAATGAATACCCTGGTCCCTGACTTAAATACAAATTCTAATTATATAAGTAATATCATGTTGTACCACAACTTGAGGCAGGTTGTCAATCAACCGACACGTGTTCATGGTACGTCAGCTACGGTACTCGATCTTGTCTTTGTCAGTCAAACAATCAGTGGTTTTTCTGTATCGGTTGAACCAGGTATATCTGATCACCACATGGTGTATTTTTCTTGTCCAATACAGTCTTGTAGCACCAATCCATGTAAAAGGGTGGCTGTTAAAGATTTCTTCGCGCGCCAGAGACGAGAGTGTGTTCGACTTCCTTGATTTTAGTCTCAACAGTTGTCATGGTGGCGATGTTATCAGTCTTTGGAAAAAGTTTATAAACATGTGCATGTACTGTATTATTATTTAATCCTGAAAAAACAAAAGAAATAGAAAAGAAAAATCCCTGGATGACGCGAGAAGCACTGCAACTAAAAAGAAAGATTAAACGCTTAAGACGACAAGGCGCTTCTCGTGATACTATTCTAAATATTCAACCTAAATGAAATGAAATAGTGAAAAATGCAAAAGAAAGGTACCTCCAGCACTACACTGCCAGGTTTTATGCGAAATGCCCCGGAAAAACTTTGGAGGTACTTAAAAAAAACAAAGTCAGTTTACCAAATTGTACACTGAGGGATCCCTAGTCGTCGAGAAGCAAAGCATTGCTGATCATTTTAACAAATTTTTTCACAGTGTTTTTCCTGTTCTTATGATCAGCCGTTATTAAAACTTATGCCTCACATTGTACCACCCGATATAGTATCGCAACCAGGGGTAGTTTCTATGTTGCTCAATCTGAAAACTAAGTCATCACCGGGTCCGGATGCCTTACCAAATGCTTTTCTGCGCAGATATGAAGAAAAGTTGTCCCATTTTTTAGTTGTCATTTTTCATGCATCGTTATCTTCTGCAGTTCTTCCTAGCGATTGGTTGAGGGCACGTGTCGTACTTGTGCCTAAGAAAGGAGATGCAACACTTTTAACTAACTATCGTCCGATTTCACCTATACCCGTGCCACACGGGCATAGAAAATGACATTTGGTGGCGAAGGCCTTCAGTTCCCGAATGACATTTGTCTCGCCGGCGCTGCTACACATCCAAAGTGAATGACATTTGACTTGATGATGTCGATCACAGCACCTTCCAAGTGAGCATTGAGTGAATAGAAATAAAAAAATTAAGAAGCATTTACAAGCTTCATACACATCAGATAATCATCAAATGTAGAAATAAGCGTATTACGCTGTCCTAAGTTTTAGTTTCTTGCTTTGTTTTACAACGTTGCAGCCGACCGTAGCAACCTAAGCCAACACTAGTCAGATCCACAGCGTAAATAGAAAATGGCGCCTGTCGCATCGCACGGTTCGCACCTGTCGCATCTCTCAGAAGAAGATGCTCGCAGAGTTCGTTTTTTCACGGAAGCACTTGTGTGTGGGAAAACGTTAAATCGTCTAAGTGGGAACTGATGAAAAAAGCCGAGAAAGTCACGGAGAAAGTAAACTCGATGGCGATGAAAATACCAGTGTTCATGCTTGTTTGCCAAAGTTTCGCTAAAATTGACAAGCGTTTCATTGTCAATACTTTATTTTCTTCGTATAACGTTCAAAGCATCTTTTTAAGACTTCAATGCAAATAAAAGACGGGAAATTTCATTTTTAGTTCAATATGATTTGTTTTATATACTTTCAGGTAAATCGCACTTCGCGAGCTGTGTCGTCGAGAGTAGGGCATGTCTCAGTCAACTGAGTTCTGGCGAAGGCAGTTGGGGGCGAATGGCATTCGTAATGGCATTCGGATGAATGCCATTTTGTTCGCCCGTGTGGCACCGCGCGAATGGCAATAAATCTGAAGGCATTCGGGGGTAAATGCCATTGTTTCTGCCCGTTTGGCACGGATATAACATCCTCTTCGTGCAAGCTGCTTGAACATATCATAGCAAACGAGATTAACAAATTCCTTTCTGATAGAAATATTCTAACTACCAGCATGGCTTTCGTAAAGGGTTTTTCTACGGTTACCCAACTGACTTCTATCGTTCATAATTTTGCGTTTGTACTTGACAAATCTGGGCAGATTGATGTAGTTTTTTTAGGTTTTAGGAAAGCGTTTGACCTTGTTTCGCACTGTAACCTTATGAAAAACACTCGAAATGATTAACTTGCCAGCATATTTAATTAATTGAATTTCTGCCTACTTGACTAACTGTAAGCAATTTGTTGTTATCGATGATAATTTTTCAGGTGAACTTCTGGTAACTTCGAGAGTCCAACAGGGCAGCGTTTTAGGACCTTTGTTATTTTTAATTTACATTAATGACATCACTGACACAATTACAGAGCCCGTTCAAATCAGATTGTTCGCCGATGACTGTGTGATGTTCAATGAAATAACTTGCAGTGACGACCAAGCTGCACTTAATTCTAACCTTCAAGATATCGTATCCTGGTGTGGAAAATGGAATATGGAATTAAATGCAGAAAAGTCTGTCTATATGAAAATCACCAAAAAGGTTAAAAAGTTATCATTTCCTTATATATCGCTTCCAAAGCCCTAAGTGAAGTTAATCAATATAAGTAATTAGGTGTTACTATTACTAACTATTTATCCTGGAATACGCACATCTCTAACATCTGCAAGTCGTCTTTCTGTAAGCTCTGCTTTTTGAGGCATAAATTAAAACAGGCTCCCCACAACACTCGTCTAACAGCTTATTACTCGCTAATCCAGTCCAAAATTAGAATATGCATGTACTGTGTGGGACCCTTACACCAAACGTAACACTGACGCATTAGAAATGACGCAACGCCAAACAGTAAGATTAATTTTCTCCAAATACCGTTCAACTGATTCCCCATCAACCCTAATGCTAACTAATAGCATTCCAACTTTACAACTACGGCGTAAAATTCTCCGAACTAAAATTTATGTTCTTGCTGAAAAATAACCGTTTATCCCTTAACCCGCAGCCTTTCGAAACTCCGCTCGAAGCACGCCGGACAAGACATCGCCACGCTGAATCTCTAACGCCTTACAGCGCTAAAACCAACGTATTTAAGTATTCATTTTTTCCGCGTACAATAACAGACTGGAACAACTTGCCTTGTGAACAGCTGTTCAATATTGACGCTATTGCTCAGTTAGGATGTTAAGTTTTTTATGCTTTGTATATGCCTTGTGTATACCTTTTTGTTCTTGCCCTGTATATGCTTTGCATATGCTTAGTTTATATGCCAACTTTTGTATTGTTTCTTTTCCCGTTCCATAATTACAATGTTGTTTCCCTCTGGTTATTATATTGTGTACTTCCCATGCCCCTCCTGCTTGGGCCCTTACCTGGGCCTGCAGTATGTCATAAGTAAATAAAATAAATAAATAAACATTAGACGCTCCGATAACTTAATGTTCTTAATTCCCCCATTCACGATAATATTAAAAATGTCATCTCGAAGTAGTTTAGCGTTAAACTTTCATAAACCCCAATCAAATTTGTTTTCCTTTTGTTTAGGTTCCACGTTACAATTGTACAAGAGAATGGTCAGAGAAAGAGACAGGTAAGACTGCGTAACTATTGCTTTTAGCTGATGTCTCCCCTGTCATGTATACCCTATCAAGACGGGCGTGACTGGTTCCCTGAAAATGCGTTAATCGAACCTCGCGACCTGCTTCAAAGCACTCCGCAACATCACCCAGGTCAGATTCATTCAGCATTTCATAGAGCACTTCTACGCTTCTGTCTCGCACATGGCGGTTATTAATTCTATCCTTCGTACTGAGTACACAATTGAAATCCCCCAATAAAACCAGCTGTTTTGGTGTCCGTAAATGTTGCCTAATTAACGAAAAGAAAGTTTCTCAGTCTGCCTCCACGTTCGGCACATAGACACAAATGACGCGCCATTCACTTTTGCTAGCACTAAAATCACAAGTCACTGTTCTACCAGAGTCGCCAGAAAAGTGACTTTCAACAATTAATCCCGGGCTCTTTTTAACAAAAAGCACACAACCGACCGAAGTTCCATTTGCGTGACTAACTATGGCATAATATTTAGACGTAAACCGCAGCATCATGCTCCGGGTCTCCTCTTCACCTTCCACGTTTGTCTCCTGCACGGCCAACACGTCAATATCTTGGTCAATTAACACGCGATACACTTGAGCCTGCTTTTTCCTGGAGGCCGAACCTCAGACATTTAAAATTGCACAACTCAGTGCCCAGTGACTAGCAATCGTTATTCACTAAAAAAAGAGGGGGTAGGCCGGGAGCATGGAGATTACCGTGTACGTCTAGCTCCCTGCTAGACGTCTCCGGGACCATCCGGTGGTCCGGCATCAGGTAGCTGCTCGTGCTTTGGAGTGCCAACCGGTCGGTCCACTGGTAGATTGGACCTCGCTGTGAGGACCGAGCGCCGCCCCGGTGTCGCTTTCGCTGGTGGTTCCTCGACTTTGCTCTCGTGAGCAGTGCTCGCAAATTGCTTCCGCGAACGCTTGACTGCCGAGGTCGTGTTGATCCCGCGGGTCATTCTGTGCGCTGGCATGTCACGTCTTGCCGCCGCTAGCATCGACATGTCCACCAGTTGGCTTTGTGCGTCTTCAGTGGAATTTTATAGGCTGGTGTCCGCCTTAGCCGATTCTTTCACCTCGGGTTCCGACGCTGTATCGTAATCTTCAGGTGAAACCGTCCCGCGTTCAACCAGAGAACTAGCCGCGTCTCCTGCCCCCTTAGCCACGTATTTCGCCTCAGCGGCATTCATTGTCTGCTCTTTGATCTCATCACACGTTGCAGCGCTCGTAACTTCTGCGTATGACCCCACGCACTGAGCGTCGCGAGGTTCAAATCGCCGACAAATTGAATACCGTGGCACCCTGCAGTCTCGCCGTACATGACCAGTCCCTTTGTACCGCAAGCATTGCATAGGCCTGCCCGGCGCCACAATTAGGGCCCATTCCCCTGCAACGCGCACTTGGTGTGGAAGGGCCTCCACCGTAACTCTACTCTTTCACTTGAGTAGCACGGTTATCGTCGTCGACGATTTGTCGCTGACGCCTTCGACTCTCCAGCGCTCTCGATTTACTACGACAACATTGCCGAAGGCTGCGAACGCCGTCCGCACATCCTCATCGGTGACTCCGCAGAGCAGCCAATGAAGCCGCAGTTTTATCTGCTGGTCCTGGGGAACAACGATGAGGCACAAGTGTCCCTTCACCTGAAGTTCTTTAAAGGCCAGCAGTTTCTTCGTCGCGCCTTCTCCGTTCAGTGTAACAGCCCAGACGTGATTAATCTAGTACGCACCGAGTGCTATGACGCCCGTTAGCACCCAGTGGGGCCCAATGCGTCTCTGAAGTCTTCAACCATGTAGGGTCTCGCTCGAACGTCTCCATGCAAAAACACGGTATGTAAGGCAACGCGTCCTGTTGGCAGATGAGGCAGAATCATTTGGTACTCTTCAGTTGACTTGTTTTCTTGGCCCTCAAGGGCCGCTGAAGCCGATCCGATGGAGCCCTGCACTCTGCGTCTGTTTACTACCGAGGCCGAAAGCAGATCCACTACGCCAAACCAGAACATGCTAGTAGAGCTGTAAAACGACTATTTATCCGAAGAACGCGCCATTCAACTTCATGTTAACAAGTGCACAGTCAAGACTGACACAATATTTCATTCCAAATAACAATTACGTCTTAATTTAACAGCGACAAACAGCTTCCGGAAAACCAAATGACATGCAAGAGCGCAAAGGTTTTTGATGAATCTACATCAGAACTCTGAAAAATCTCAAATTGACTGTAGGAACAGCCACAGATTTTCAGCTGTTGGTGCCAACAGTTTTTTTTCTTTCATAGTCGTTTCTAGCTTTTGCTACTGGTGAATAAGCACAGATGAATTACATGTCTTCTTTGGTAGATATGAACGCACACGAATGACTGAGTTTTTTTATTATTTTTTTTCGCGCAAGCGACGATGTTTCAGTACACATTCGGCGTGTCAGATCACATATTTGCAGTTATATCTATAACTGCGTCTAAGAAACCGCTGAAGAAATGACTAATGCCTTCCGCTGAAAACGTATGCCTGTATGTTAGTTCACTAAGGTGTACAGAATTACCAACTCAAAATTGTGCGTTCTTACGTACGAGTCAGAGAAGTACCGGCTCCTGCGCTCAGAAGGAAGCTTTCGGTGACAGCCTCCGTTGCTGTAAGCACGACACATCGATCGTCGCCGCTCCTTGTGCGGGCACCGCACATGCAAATAAATGGTCGTTTTAGGCTCAGGAATGTCTAAACTGTACTTTAAAGTCACTCTTACACTTTAGAATTGTGCCTACTTAAGGTTAAAAGTGCGGGCAGCAAGGAGGTACACCAACGCGGGCGGCATGATAGGCCTCGCTGGGACGGCGCTTTGGGTAAGGCTGCTTGCGAAGCAGCTAAGTGGCGAGGCTTGACGTTTCTGCATTTGAGCTTCGAAATATTTCTGAATGCTACCTAAACTGTTCCTTAAGTAAGTGGAAGGTCAGTGAATGCCAAAAATGCATTTAAGGAGTGGCAATACTGAGCAACAGCTATTTTTCTGGCCTCCGATGGCAATGTACAGTGGGCGTGCCAGTGTACAGATTGATGCAGTTATATTATTAGCAACAATTGAAAAAGAAACACCCATATAAATACCAAGGCAATCCGCTGAGAACGTAGGCCATGGAGTCAGTTCATGAAGGCGTACAAAATTACCAACTGAAAATTGCGTGTTGTTACATATCAGTCGGAGAAGTATCGGCTAAGTGCGGCCGGCAGCTTTCGGTGATAGCCTGCGTAGCCGAAAGCACGACGTTCGATCGTCCGCGCTCTTTGTGCGCCCATCGACCCAAAACAAAATAGATGATTTAGATTCTTGATTATCTAAACTATACTTTACAGTTATTCTCACACTTTCAAGTTGTGTGTTATTCTCACACTTTCAAGAAGCGCCGGTAACATATGTTCCAACGCGGCTGGCACGACATGTTTAATGCTCACTGGGCCGGGCACTGGGTAAGACCACTCTTGACGCGTTAAGTGTGTATAGTTGAAGGTTCTGCATTTGAGCTTCGCGACATTTCCAACTCTTACCTCAAGTAAGTAGGATAAGCATGACCAGATATAAATTTATGCGGTGTGGCGGGATCGAGCGACAGCTTTTTCTCGCCTTCGCTGGGAAACCTTGCGAAGCGACCGAGAGAGCTCATTTACGTTTCCTCAACTTTGCGGCAAAAACAATTTCCTGTTTCTGTTTGGAGTGGCGTGCAGCTCCAGGCTTACAAACACTGCAATTTGGAATCGTTACAGCAATACACGGATGATGCGAATATGGCTTCTTTACACGGGGGCATTTGCGAAACAGGTGCATTATAGTTGTTGCGATACATACGTGCGCCACTAAAGTTAAGTATGCTCGGTATCTGGTTGGGTAGCATCTCTCCGTGCCGTTTAATCAAGCGTTTTATATTCAACAACACAAAAACAAACCACGGCACAAGCTAGAATAACAAGCACGCTGCAGCTGCGCTGGTAGAAACAGTGCGTGCTCTAGTATTCACTAGCACTTGCCAGTGAAAATTCCAGCGCTTCCAGCGCTTCGCAGTGTGCACCAGCGTCCCAGCGGTTAAGCCAGCGCCCCTACCAGTGCAACACAGCTTTTTCCCAGTGCGCCCAGCGAAGTGCCAGTGATTACAATCGTGTACCAGTGTCTCCAGTGGGTACCAGTGCCAAAAAAACGTACTGGTATCACGCTGTTTTCGCAATATGGTATATATATATATATATATATATATATATATATATATATATATATATATATATATGTGTGTGTGACGTATGAAGTGATGGTTGGTAGTGGCAGAGGAAGAAGAAGAGCTTATAGAATCAACATGGCGTATGCGCTAGGCCACGTCGCCCATTCATCGTAGCGTCACACAAGTCGGCGGGATGGAGACCTGTCTGCCCCTTCATCAGTCACTCATCATCGACACAGTTCCCCAGAAGACATCCTGACCATACATTGACTACCAAATCATCGCCTAGAAGGACAACGACCAGCACCATGACAGAACCATCGGCTGACCTCGACATCCCCAAGTACACCGGATCAGCATACGACGGACCCGTGCAGGACTGGTTCAACCTATTCGAGGTCCACGCCACCGCTGCATCCTGGTCGGAACGCGAGATGATCACGAACTTCATCGACTACATCTCCGGTGAGGCATTTAAGTTTTATCTCATCCACAACTTTGAAAACGACGAGTCTTGGCAAAAGATCAAAGATGAGATGATTACCCGTTTTAATGACTATGACCAAGACCTACTCATTGCCAACCATCTAGAGACAACCGCACACTATCGTCCATTTCCTAAGCAGTCCTCAACCATTCGAAAGCCCAGCGCGAATCGACAACTGCCTCAAGACGAAGTGGCACATGAGTTTACTTACAGAAGGCCATGCGTATATTGGCAAAAACCTAACCGTCAAGCGCGCCTCCCTTCTGCGCGAAAGTCAGCATTTCCAAAGTCATTGCTTCAGCATATGACCCCAGACGTTGCTCAACCACCTGATGCCCTTCACTCTTCGTCTCGCATACGTGGTCCACCACCTAGGTTTTCGTCACGCGGTTCTTCAAGTGCTCCTAACGCTCACCACTTGCCTTATAAGGACGCCATAGTCATTGTAGATGATCTCGTGCATCGGAAAAATACCCTGTCAAGCCATTCTTTTTCCGTATGGTTTCATGCATCACCATCCGGTGCACAGACCCTCGAGTGTGCACACACCCTCGAGAGTCCAAACAAAACAGAAGGCACAGACGCATCGAAGGTCGCACGCTACCAGGCGCAAGAACTACTCGCAGTGAACTGCGAAGAAGCCCCTGAAGAGCTTCGTGTCATTTCTGCGCCACCACAGACTTGCCAAAATCTGCAGTAAAAACCTAGTAATGCCACGTCACCTGTGATATCCCCATACAGTGATTACAGCTCCAAGAACCGAAAAAATTCAGAAGTAATACATACAGCAAACTTCGCACGCAGCTGTCTCTCCGAAGCGTCCATACTGGAACCCCTTACCGAAGTCTTTGAAGAGCACAATAATGGCACATTACCAACTATGCCCGATAAGCGAGACACCAGCTCACCATGCATCAGCAGTCTACAGGACGCGTCTAACCTCGTAGGAAATAAATGCCCGATTCCAGAAGGGGCGCCACTACAGCCATCTCCTGAGCAGCACCTGCAAAGCAAGCAAAACGAAGTTCACAAACTCAGAAAACAACAAGAGAGAATGCAACGAGGGCATCTGTGAACGCCAAATTCAATGGAGGCACGTTCACCAGTTGAAGAACATCGAAAAATAGGATCTCCAAACCAACAAGACGTCAGACACTCTCGGACAAAGAAAAGTCGCAAGAACGCTCCCAGCGCCTGCTATTCCGCTGACTGCGACACCACAGAAAGCGCCGAGAAAGACGCGGAAGCACTGCTTGCAAACCGCAAGCACTCAGGCACGCCATCACAGTCTGTCGAGAAGCACGCAAGCAAGAAGCATCAGGATTGCACCATTCACGGCAAAAAATACAACCCCGACGACATCCGAGCTGCCGATGCAACAAGGCGTTCCAACCTTGGTCAGCCCGAACAAGAGTTATAGCAGTACTATCAGTATCCACGTGTATCCCGCTCTGTCCGGAACGCAACAGTCAGCCTCGCCCACCAGAGTTGTTATAGTGTTCACCGGACTGCTCCTTCGGGCTTGAAGATTTAAAGAGACTGTGGAACGCCGTCGGGACGTTATACTGCGAATTTGGACATTGTCTGTTTATTGTCTTCTTCAATGTTTTGTAGGTTATAAACGGTGCCATCTTTCAGGGGAAGGGGAAATCGTGTGACGTATGAAGTGATGGTTGGTAGTGGCACAGGAAGAAGACCTTATAGAATCAACACGCCAGGCCACGTCGCCCCTTCATCGAGCGTCATATATATATATGTATATATATATATATATATATATATATATATACGAGATTTACAGACAATAATTCCAAGGGAGGTATAGGGGAAATTATTTGGCCAATTGTAATGTAAATGAGAAGAAATAAAAGTGGGTGAAAAAATAACTTGCCATGGGCAGGATCCGAACCTGCGACCTAACGCGTTCGATGCTCTACCACTGAGCTACCACGACAGCTAACTCTTCAGCCACTTTATTGGGTATCTATGTCAATTTAAACGTGGGAGTGTTGGTCAGCGCCACTAGTAGCCATAGCGGCGAGTGTGGTACACTCTTTATGAGCCTGTTTGGCGTCGCGTAGCACGTGAACTTATTACTAACTGGCAGCTGACCAATAGAACCTCATATACAAACTAAATGCACCAAGTCTGCGAGTACGAGACCCTTGTTAATGAATAAGGGAAACAGGTGTATACTTAAGGGCTCGTTTTTCGTGTTTACACAATATTAATGAGATCTAACAGACAATGATGCTAAGGAAGGTATAAGGAAAGTTATTAGGTCAATTGTAATGTAAATGAGAAGAAAGAAAAGTGGATGGAAGGATAACTTGCCGTGGGCAGGATCCGAACCTTCTACCTTCGAATCTTGCCCACGGCAAGTTATCTTTTCACCCACTTTTCATTCTTCTCATTTACATTACAATTGGCTTATTAACTTCACCTATACCTTCCTTGGCATCATTGTCTTCTGTTAGATCTCTATAATATTTTGTAAACACAAAAAACGAGCCCTTAAGCATACACCTGTTTCCCTTATATATATATATATATATATATATATATATTTATATATATATATTGCAACGTTACGGCCGGGGACCAGCCTTCGTCAGGGCATACGTGCATATTACACTAACAAGCACTTCTTAAGAACATAGCATGGGGGCCCCCAATTGTGAATAATCACTCTTAACAATATTGACATACATGTTAACAAAAAGATATTCAGACATGCGCAGCATTTGGTTGATAGCGGAACAGCAGCGCGCTATACAGATTATGGTAGTGCAAGGTGACTTGAAAACATAGATACAAATAATATGATGGACACTTGTGATATCGCAGCAATTGTGAATGAACAAAAAAAGGCAATGCCATGGCAAGTTACATTCGTTGTCAATGAAATATACACGAGCATAATATCACCATTGATGTCACAAATGTGGTAACAGAGTGTGCATGCGTTCTGGTCAACTAACTAATGTGTCACCAATGACACCGCAACGTAATCACGGCAGTGAACAAACGTGTATGTGGGCTATGGTGGTTGATTTTTCTGTTTTGCTGGTAAAAACGTAAGCCTCCCTGGGTTCTCGTTAATTCCAGACGCGACGGCGTTAAATTTAAGAATAAAAAAAGATTCACGAACTTCCCTTTCGTAGTGCGATTTAAAACCAGATTCGAGTATTGTGGCAGTTATGTTGTCGAAAGATTGGCCTTGGGTAGCGAGGTGTTTGGACAGGGGAAGGCTAGGCAGGCACCTAACGTGTGACCTGTCATTATTGAAAGCTGTCTCCGTTTGACCAATATATTGGAGGTCACACAATGAGCATATATATATATTTATATATATATATATATATATATATATTCCTAACAGTCTGTCCGGCTAGTGGAAAATTTGGTGCATTCCAATTATATCAGGATTTCAGGATTTAGATAACTTTGCTAAAAATATGCACCTACGGGAGTACTTCCATGACGATGAACCAAGACAAACAGTAGTCCCTGGTTCTTCAGAAAGAGCTTGGTCGCCACCTCAATAGCGGGACAGACACCTAAGCATTTATATATCGACTGTACAAATAACATCGTATCGGCTTCTTTAAAAACAAGGCGCTATAGAAACAATCTCTCCTCGGAAGAGTGCAAGCCACTGGAGCTCCTACGCCGTCGAGCGGATTTGGTAACTAAGGCTGCGGATAAGGGTGGTACGATAGTAATATTAGGTAGAACTGATTACCTGAGAGAAGGCTATTGGTAACTGGAGGACAAGAACTTCTATGCGAAACTCGAAGATGACCCCTTTAAATTATTCGAAGCAGAAATAATCCGTGAACTAATTCACTGCGTAAGAATGGAAAAATCACGGCTGATATGCTCAAGACAATGCAGCCGATTCAGCCTGCTCCAGGCCGGTTTTAATTTCTCTCTAAAATACACAAAGCCAACCACCCCGGTCGTCCTATAGTTTCAAGCAACAGCACAGAAAGAATGTCAAGCGTGCTAGATTTAATCATTATGAATATTGTTCCAACTATCCCTTCATACATTAAGGACACTAATCACTTTCTACGTGAAATCAGCGGACTCGAGGTTCGCAACGACAGCCTCCTTCTTACAATGAATGTAGTGTGACTACACACGAACATCCCACAGTCAGATGGCAATAATGCAACAGTCGAAGCCAACACAGAGCCAACCACCCCGGTCGTCCTATTGTTTCAAGCAACGACACAGAAAGAATGTGAAGGGTGCTAGATTTCATCATTATGAATATTGTTCCAACTGTCTCTTCATACATTAAGGACACTAATCTCTTTCTCCGTGAAATCAGCGGACTCGAGGTTCACAACGACATCCTCCTTCTTACAATGAATGTAGTGTGACATTACACGAACATTCCACAGTCAGATGGCAATAATGTAACAGTCGCAGCTTGCAAGAAGGTCAGAGTGCCGGTGTGCTTAGATGAAGACACGTTGTCGGCTTTACTGTGGTTGGTACTCAGCCACAATAACTTCGATATTTAGCAGTTTCTCCAGATTACCGGCACAGATATGGGTACAGAGATGGCTCCTAATTACGCGAATACTTTTATGGCATCTACTTAAAAACCATTTCTTGCAAGCAGAACTTTGAAGCCTCTTGTTTACAAAAGATTTTTGAATGACATTGTCACGGGGTCGTGACGTGGCCGAAGAAAGGAAACTTTGTTATGGGATTTAACTGTTTATTTGGGCGAACCTGTGCCCGGTAAAGGGAAAGTCTAATTACAGCAGCAGTCTTGCACAGATAGCAGTCTCGGACTGATAGCGGCGAACGCAGTGTCGGCCTTCGATCAACAACTGACAGGCGGCGAAGCGCGTCGGCATTTATACTCTTGCCGTCGAATGTTCTAGCGTTATCGCTGGCGGTGGCGTAGGTTCCAGAACAATCTGTACCGTTCGCAAAGTGGGCGTGATCTTATCGAAATCATCTACTACAGTCCGGAACCTTCTAGAAAACTGGAGGCGCGGTTTGCGCTGAGAATCGTGTGGTGTTTTGGGACGATAACAAAAACTTGGGAAATGGAACGTGGCATTGCCCCCCTCTCAAAAAAGGCATCGTCCCGATGCTTTAACTAAAGATGAAAGTACAATAATAATGCAAGAACGTACAATGAATAAATTATGATACAACAATAATACAAAAAAACTGGTTCAGTTTGTTAACGTGCATGAAACGGCTTGAGGCGCGCGACATGGACGACTTCAGGTCGCGATCGGCGTCGTTGAGAGTTCGTGATGCCGTCGGGGACAACCTCGTAATCAAGTGGGCCGAGACGTCAAACCACCCTGTACGGTCCGAAGTACCGTCGCAGAAGCTTTTCACTTAGTCCACGTCGGCGTATTGGCGTCCACACCCAAACACGTTCACCGGGCTGGTATTCCACGAAGCGTCGTCGAAGGTTGTAACGGTGGCTGTCGGTCGTCTGTTGATTCTTGATACGGAGACGCGCAAGTTGTCGGGCTTCTTCGGCGCGTTGAAGGTACTCGCTCACATCGAGGTTTTCTTCGTCGGTGACGTTGGGTAACATGGCATCGAGCGTCGTTGCCGGGCTCCTTCCGTAGACCAGTTTGTATGGAGATATCTGCGTTGTCTCCTGCACCGCCGTGTTGTATGCGAAGGTCACATACGGAAGAATGGCGTCCCACGTCTTGTGTTCGACATCGACGTACATTGACAGCATGTCGGCGATCGTCTTGTTAAGCCGCTCGGTGAGGCCGTTGGTCTGTGGGTGGTACGCCGTCGTCCGGCGGTGGTTTGTTTGGCTGTATGCCAAGATCGCTTGAGTTAAGTCGGCAGTGAATGCCGTTCCTCTGTTGGTGATAAGGACCTCCGGGGCGCCGTGACGCAGGACGATATCTTCGACGAAGAACTTAGCTACCTTGGATGCACTGCCTTTTGGCAAGAATTTTGTCTCGGCGTAGCGGGTGAGGTAGTCGGTAGCTACCACGATCCACTTGTTTCCGAAAGCCGACGTCGGGAACGGCCCCAGTAGGTCCATACCAATCTGCTGGAAAGGTCGGCAAGGTGGATCAATTGGCTGCAAAAGTCCCGCTGGCACCAGCGTCACGACCCCATGACATCTGGTGGAGGTGCTGCTTCTTTGATGTACCGGACGCCGCCGTCAAGCCGTGTACCCAGCACCTCCACCAGATGTCACGGGGTCGTGACGTGGCCGAAGAAAGGAAACTTTGTTTTGGGATTTAACTGTTTATTTGGGCGAACCTGTGCCCGGTAAAGGGAAAGTCTAATTACAGCAGCAGTCTTGCACAAATAGCAGTCTCGGACTGATAGCGGCGAACGCAGCGTCGGCCTTCGATCAACAACTGACAGGCGGCGAAGCGCGTCGGCATTTATACTCTTGCCGTCGAATGTTCTAGCGTTATCGCTGGCGGTGGCGTAGGTTCCAGAACAATCTGTACCGTTCGCAAAGTGGGCGTGATCTTATCGAAATGATCTACTACAGTCCGGAACCTTCTAGAAAACTGCAGGCGCGGTTTGCGCTGAGAATCGTGTGGTGTTTTGGGACGATAACAAAAACTTGGGAAATGGAACGTGGCAATATATTCATTATTTTGCACTATGAAGAGGAAAGTCTGCTGGCATTCATAGATGATTTTAATTCAGCTCACTCGTCAATCTCGTTCCCGCACACCTACTCTAAGTCAAATATAAACTTCCTTGATGTCACTGTTCAAATGACTGAGAAACGAATTGGCACGTACCTATACAAAAAACCAACGGATCGCCATTAGTATCTTTATTTTAAGAGTAGCCATCCGTAACACTGCAAGACAGCCATCGTATACTCGCAAGCACACCAATACCACCGAATTTGTTCGGGCGTGTCAGATTTCGAATGTCATGCCAAGGATCTTAAAACGGCCCTTGTGGCAAAAGAGCACCCAGAGAAACTAATCGATGATGCTATAAGCAGGGCACGTAGTTTAGATAGGAATGATATTTTGTTGGGCTTGAAACCACGCCATTCAAAAACCAAACTAACCTTGTCATCACATACTCGTCCACACTACCCCACCTCGACAATATCCTTTGAAAACATTTTAACATTATACAGCATAGTGCGCATCTATCCTCAATTTTCACGTAGCCGCCGCGAGTGGTCTACAGCCGCGGAAAGAACATATAAGACATACTATTGTTAAAGCTAAGTTGACCAAATCTGAAAGCAGTGAATCGGGTTGCAAGCCACGTGGGAAACCACGCTGCCAAGTCTGCAAACACATGACCATAACCTGTGTTCCCAAGGCTTCCTCTTCAGACTTCACATTCAAAATTAAGGACTCGCTGAATTGTGACAGCCAGAACGTAATCTATATGCTGCATTGCAATGTCTGTGGCCAGCAGTATATCGGTCAGACTGGTTCGGCATTCTGACTATGGTTCAATAACCACAGAGCTCACGCACGCACTCTACCAAAATTTTCCTTTTTCGAAGCATCTGAACTTGGCAGAACACTCATTCGAGAAAATACGAGTTGCCCTTCTCTAGTCAGGATTCCGCGGGACTCGTGAACGGGAACAAAGGGAGTCATACTTCATCCACAAATTCCAAACACACGGCATCAATACAAGCATCGGCAACCTATCGTTCCTTAGTTCCTGCAGCGGCGAGGTGGGACAGGAATCGAGTCTGGCGTAGCTTTCATTTTTAAATTTTTTATTCTTTTTGAATGTTTTTAATAATTTTTATTATTAATTTTTTAGCTGTAACTGTCATTTTTAAAAAGGGTATTAGTAATATTATTCCTCGATGTGCTCAACTGAGGTGCCCAATGGTTATCGGGGAAATGGACCAACCGGGAAGAAAATTTTGTGTCTTTGTACTATTCGTATATATACCTTTGTTGTGTGAATTTTTTTTGTTCCATTTTATTATTTTTTATCATATTTATTCAATTTTTGTGTTACTTCTTGTCTGTCTGCATTGCCCTAAGTTTCTGAATTTATGCACATATATCTTGCACAATATCACCATTCCATTATGTTTGTTGTTATTTCTTCAATTCTCACTGTTCACCTTTCTTTATAGTTTCTTTGCCATTTCGTTTAACTTATGTTTGCCTTAAGCGGGAGAGCCCAACCAGCACCAGCCGATTTCAACCACAGGCGCTTGGGGAAGTAGTACAAAAAGGCTGTAGACACGCACGCAGTCATATTGAACACGTGTGCCCTAGATGTCGGTTTTACTTTCCAAACCACCTTTTGTTTTCGCTATTTTGCGTGAAATCTGCCCCTCCCCTTCCCCCTTATATGAAATGTGTCAGTATAGTTTCTGTGAAAACGAAACACGTGTTTCTCCTTTTTTTTTTCTCACTGACCACGGAAGGGGCCGAGTCAGGCACTTTCCCTGCCAGAGTCTCTAGTCTTGCTACAGGTAATTGACTGCCATCCAATCTCACCCACAATGTCCCACCGTGACCTTCAACGACACGTCGCAGAAGCCACCATATCCCCCTCTTTCTTTTTCCTCTTACACCCTGTTTATTTTTTATTTTTTCTTCTCTTTTCTCCCTTTTTCTTTCTTTTTGGGTCTTTTGGTTTGCTCCAGCGAATGAGAGAAAGAAGAAACTGTCCGGCACAGCATATGTCACCACTGTAAAATACCACGAATTGGTCGCTGTCTACCGTGTCCTTCTTGCACCACTATGTCGATGCGGCATATTCGCATAGCGTCGCACTTGTTCGCAAACCCTGACGAAGACTGGTCCACCAGTGGAAACTGCCATGAAATGAACAATACATAAATTTATATCAATTTACTTCTCTCATTCGCCACACTCGCGAGAAGATACTACTTTAAGATAGCGTCTTAAGTCAAATATGTTAAGGGAAAACAAAGTACACCATTGTGAAATATGAAGATCAACTGCTGTTGTTTTTTCTACGCAGGTGTTACAAACAGTAAGCATCGCTGACTTCAGATTGTCCATTTAATTTCGCGTCTGCAAAGAAGAGTGATGTGGGCTATAATGCACACAAGACGTTCTGAGGAAATTGCTTCTGAAGTTTCCTATTACAAATAAATATTCTAGTTTATCAGCCATACCTTTTTCGACACGCGTATATTTTCAATGTATGTTCCGCACAATAACACCAAACCACATTTTTATAAAACTAACAAAGGCATCTCATTTCAAGTTCTCACGTAGATATGGCAACTTGTACTTTACATAAGGCTACCAGCTTGCCATATGACATATGTGTCGAAGGCTCAAATTTTTTATATGCAAAAATATATCAGTATATCAGTAAGAAGAAAAGTTTAGAGACAGACAGATGCATAATAATACAGCATTACCTACCATCTAAACGAGTTTCTCCTTGCTGCCAATTATATAATTTCCTTTTTGCACGCCCAACGACTCCACTGAAAGTAACTGTTGACCACCCGCAGAATACAAATAATACGACCACCGTCCACTTATCATCGAACTTGAACGAAGTGACTTTGTCTCCAGAAGAACAACCTTTCAAAGGAAGTAATGCATAATGCCGGCAATATACAGCAAATAGGAGAGCAGTTATCATGCGGTGCAGAAATGGAATCTTGTTTTTCTGTACTCCGCTCCAACCTTTGGTAGGTGCGTTCACAATACATTGTTCCGATCTTGTGGTACATCTTTTACACAGAGAAATCTCTGCAAGATGTTTCAAATGATTCAGATATGTAGTAACATTGCACAATGTTTTTGTGTGTGTGTATGTGTGCGTGTGTGCGTGTGTGTTTATGTAAAGGTGCGTATGTGTGTATGTATACGTGCTTTCTTCATGAGAGGGTTATTGCTCAGTGCCTAATCTTTCTATTTCTGCAACCTTGGGAAATCAGTCGTCCAATGGTTCGTAATATAATGGTTTACTATCCACAGGAATGCATGGCAGTGTATATACAGCGCATAATATTTTATTCAAGTAGAGATGAACATTTTTGGGAAGGTTATTACCGAAGAACACGTAAAGTAACCGCACCGCCTCTGCCTCAAAGTATTATAACTAATGAGACACCAAATAGGATAATCGTTAACGATGTCCGCCACCTAGTGAACCAACATTCAATAATGAACTGTTTAGTGATTAGTAGATGTAGTAGTACTAGTAGTAGTAGTAATATTAGTATGTAGCCACCTCTAGTCTTTTAGTTGCTGACTAGATGGCGCTGTGTGTATATGTGCTCTAGAGTTACTGTATATGCTACCTTTAGGTAGCAGAAAGCGCCATGGTACGCTATCTTGGATTCAAATGTCTTGCGGGAAAGCCGGTCACCACCCGCGTAGGAGCAGCGCTCGCGCTTACAGCGTTGCTTTGTTTAAAGACGAGAGTCTTACTTGGGGAGCTTCGACGCAAAAATTTTGCTCTGTCTGTCTGTCTGTCTGTCTGTCTGTCTGTGCATTTGCCTGTTTGTCCACTTTTAATGGCATCTGGTACTTGAAACGACCGACACCATCCGCAGCGCCCACTGATGTTGCTCAAGGCTGAGCGTTCGTGCTTGTGCAATTGTCAATTGAAAAGCAATTATTGCGCATGTATGGTGCACCATAACAACACGTATAAATTCTGCATGCGCGTTTTTCACTAAGAAAGGCATACATAAGTAATTTTAAGGACCATAGCGCTTATCACGCTGCACTGATCATGCAACACTTGCACGGAAAGGAAAGTGTTTCCAACGCTTTGTTAAGATGGGATGATATTGGCACCTACCCATCGCCTTGCATTCTACCCTTTGTAACCTCTCAGATGGGCGCGCACACCGGTCTCAGAGCCACCCGCCGTGTTTTCTTACAAAACTGCCATATGGTGGTCATGTCTCACGTGTAACGTGCCTTGATGCGCTCGTTTGGCTCCGCTGCACGCTAGAGGCACTCTAACGCAGCGCCTCCAGAATACCATTCACCGATTTTCTTGCACAGAACATAAAATGAATGACTTGTTCACTCTCTCCACACGCAAGACTATCGTCTTTCGACGACATTTGCAGATTAACATGTAGATACAGGGCCCATTTTTCTGCTTTCATTTTTTCTATTTTTTATGAAGGTACAAGACAAACTCAGCTTCTCTGGTCATGCCTTGAAGCCTTGCTTTTATGTTTAGGTTTTTCGTAAGCAAACAATGAAAAAAAGCGTGCGTCAGCTCATTGAACCAGTTGTACATATGTATATATATAGTAGGGCACACATTACCTTCAGCTTCTTTTGGACTGTTTTTCCCATTTACATGTATAATATTATTTTCCTCTCTTGATCGCTATCGAGCCAGTGATTCAGTATTTACATCGCGTTGGGCTCATTTGTTAATTGTGTGAGCTAACCAGCTAAAGTGTTGTAGTCTTCATCTGAATTTTTTAATTAATTTATTTAATAACACTGTCAACCCTCGCTTGAGGGTCATAACAGGAAGAAAGTACAAACAGAAAACCAGAACCACTGGCACACAAATAGCAATGCACAGAAGAAACCAAATTTGGCCATAGTTCAATTCAACGGTGACGAAAATAAGCATTGATTCCTCTGTCAAAAGATTGCACATCGGTACTATCAACAAAATCACGGGGTAAACGATTGAAATGTTCTATAGCATACGGAAAAAATCACCACAGAAAGATGTCAGTGCAAGCGTTGAAAGGTTTATTGGGGGCATCAGGATTCAATCTAGTGCTACGTTTTCCGGGAAGGCGTATGTACTTGTCTTTAGGTATTTTTAATATCTCTTGCAATATACGATATAACGCCTAAAGTTTTTGTTCTTGTCTTAGAATTTCCAGTGGTTCTAAATTGCATGAATTGAGCATGTCAGTTACTGAATCTCGTCTCTTATATCTAGAGCACACAAACCGTACCTCACGCCTCTGAATACAGTCTAATTTGGTAACTAAGTGTTTTTGGTGAGGGCTCCAAATTACGGAGGCGTACTCCAGTCTAGGTCTATTTATGTTTGGTATGCAAGCAGCTTAACGTGTTTGAGTGTTTTATGCAACTTCGCTCGAAGATAACAAAGTTCTTTAAGTGACTCAGAACAAACTGATTCAATATGACGGTGCCACGTAAAGACGTTTGTAATTGTCACCCATAAGAATTTAAAATATGTTGTTTACCAGAGGGTGTGGGTGTTGCTCCCAATGATGTATTAAAACTTGAGAACACTTTTCTTATTGGTAATGTGTACATAAGTTGTTTTTTGTGGTTAATTTGCATATCCCATTCGCGACACCACAATTCCAAGTCTTCAAGGCACTTGTTTAACTCAAGCTGATTATCAGTACAGCTTACAGGCATATAAATCAAACAATCATCAGCATAAACTTTCATCCTAATCCTAATAGGGGGCTTTACAATAGTACTTATATTGTTGGTGTACAATAAAAACAACAGCGGGCCAAGAACGGACCCTTGAGGCACACCTGAAAACACATCTAACGTAGTAAAAATACAGCCGTCCATCTTCACCACTTGCTTGCGGTTAGTCAAGTATGCACCAATCCAATTTACTATTTCATCACTGAATCGCATTTTTCTCAGCTTTTTTTTCTTAGTTTAAAAAGCACCATAGTGTTGTTGACAACATCAAAAGCTTTCGCAAAATCAATGGAAAAAAATCAACATGTTTGCGTTCATCTACAGCCAAACTGAAATCTTGAATAGTTTGAATCAACTGTGTCCCTAAGCACTTCGCACTTCTAAATCCATCCTGACAGTCATTAAAAATTTGATTGACCACCAAGTGAACCATGATATGCTTTGCTATATGATGCTTTATAACCTGGCAGCAAACCGACGTAAGTGACACAGGACGATAGTTGCTAATCGAGCTGAATAGCGATCAAGAGTGGTCGTGCATCTCGTATTGCGATCGTAATACAATCGCACCTCAAGAAAATTGATGTGAATCATCGTTCAACAACCCTGTCGTGTACAACATTCTTTTCGCGTAAGGTTTCAAAGTGCATTCAATTCACCCAGTAGCAGCTACACCTTGCCGATTCAAATAGCTCTAAAATAAATTCTCCCTTTATTTTAACCTTTTGACCACCAGACTCATTTCGACGTATGTAGCTGACACACACTGCCAAACTCTTCATGTACAACGTATTCACTATTGCATCTGTGATTAATACAAATAGAGCAAGTTTTTCAGTGCCGTGGACAGATTAAAAAAATGAAAGCGCATGGGTGTCAGCGGAGAAGTGGGAAAGGGGTCCTTTTCCCCCTCAAGCCACAACAGTACTTGCCCTCACCCAAGCTAGACCAGTGCTCTCGCTCTCCCTAAGCCGCATTGCAACAGTGGTTTGCACCCTCAAGAGAAAATGCTACCGACAACAATAATTGATTGATTTGATTTATTGATATGTGTGGATTAACGTCTTTAAACCACAATATGAATATGAGAGACGCCGTAGTGGAGGGCTCCGGCAATTTCGACCACGTGGGGTTACGTGCACCCAAATCTGAGCACACGTGCCTACAACATTTTCGCCTTCATCGGAAATGCAGTCGCCGCAGCCGGAATTCAATCACACGACTTGCGGGTCAGCAGTCGAGTACCTTAGCCACTAGACCACCACGGTGGGACTAGTGGCTAAGGCAGGCCAAGCGTTTATTTTTTCCGACCGAACACTAATAGTTCTATAGCAACACCCGCTGCACCCCCGTCTAATCACATGGGCTCAACGTAGCAAAATTCAACATGAAATGCGTTCGCTGCCGCATTTCTTGTGAACAACAGGCAGCATAGCTACATTACTGGAGAAGCGCGGCGAAAATGACAACAGCCGTTGTCAACCCCACTTGATCTGCCCTAGAATATGCGTAGCGTCAGCTTCTCCGCAGTGCCAATGAATCACCCATGACCACGTGATGACGCTCAAGAATAGGGGCGCTGAACTCCTGTAGGTGGAGCGAGCGGTGCCGAAAACAGAGGCGCAACTCTGCTACCTAAATATAGACTAACTCTAATGTGCTTGGAAATAATGTAGCTAGATGGCGTTTGTGAATTTCACAGCATATCCACGGAATAAATGACGTAGAGTGGGGCGAAGCGTCCGTTCGTCGGTCCATGTGTTCAACCGTGCGTCTCTCTCTCTCTGTCCATGCATGCTTACTTCCGTGTGTCTGTCCGTCCATCGATGCTTTCATCAGTCCGTCCGTGCATCCATCCGTACACGCGTCTATCCCTCTATGCGTCCGTCAGTCAGTGCTTCCGCCTGTTCATCTCTTCTTCCGTCTGTCCATCCATCCGTGCGTTCGTCACTGCGTCCGTTCGTCCATTCGTCCGGGTATGTGGACGGATGGACACAACGACAGACTTTTAGCCCCGCTCATCATCATTCCCTCCAGAGATAAGCTGTCACTTTTTAGCTTGTTCATGCACCGAGATATTCAGCTGCAAGTTCAATTTTAGTACGATGATTTTATACACTAGATCAGGGATATAAAATGGTCTGTTACCCTCGACGTTCACAGTTGCGGCCCATGGTCCACATCTGTTTGTCTTCAGCACACATTTTTTAACCATGAAAACATCTCTAAACATGTTTACGAAGAAATAACACATGTAACAGTGCACAAAACTAGAAAAGACGACAGACACGAGGTAGCGCTGCCGGAGTTCTTGCCATTATTTAGAGCCCTGCTATGTTGAAATGAAATAGCCCAGCAAGCAGCGACTCTTACTAAGTGTGTCTGTGATCGTTCGCAAGACAGATCTGTGGCTCACCGTCGACCGCCGTCCACCGTGTTTCAATTACAAAAAAGCTGCGCATGTTTACCACATCTGCCCATACTGTGAACAAAGATACCCAACTTATGCGCCGACTTTTTCACGCCCTCATTTTTTCACCTGACGTGACAGTGCGCAGGCGCGAGCACATTCATTCGCTACGTATTGTCGATCCTGCTCTCCATCATCTTCACCGAGCTCTTCGCCGAACCGTCGTAGTTAAGTCGACGCTGTCTAGGGCAGGTCCCCAAACCCTACACGGGATAACTAGAAGCTGCAACCTTTGGAGGGAAGGTTACCGCCCATAGACATGCTACAATACCTCAAGTAACAGTATGATACGACGATACGACGAATGATGCAACGCCACCGACCCCACAGGAAATCAAAAGCGCCGACCTAGCTGCCTACATAGATGGACGTCTTGTGACAGCGCTAGTAAATACTGGCGCACATTTCTCCATCATGAGTAGAAAGCTTGCCAATTGGCTTTAAATAGTTTAAACATCCTGGACGGTCCCTAAGAAAAGAACCGCAGGGGGCCAACTGATGACGCCGACTGGAAAGTGCACTGCCGGAATTAGTATCGGTGATTCAGCTTTCGTCGGCACGTTCGTAATTTTGTCCGAGTGCTGCAAAGACCTGAACTTGGGGATGGATTTCCTGTGTCAATACAGCGCCGTCATAGACATTCCAGAAAGGTCAGTTATCTTTCTGATGGCCCCAGATCAAGTTTCAGATATGAGATGTAACAAACAGTGACGTAAACATCTGCGCGTCTTCGAAGATCACGTGACCCTTCCACCCCGTTCAAGTGCTCTCATAGCTGTAACATGCAACCACTCAGGACACTTCGAACACATCGCTCAACAAATTCCAGCATTGCTATTCAGCCGTGACCTATCTATTGCAAGAGCCGTCGTAAGCCTCAATTGTGGACACACGCACGTTCTGGTGACGAATCAGTATTGAGCGACGACATCTTGTGAGAGGTATGGCGGTCCCGTAAGGGGAGTAATTCACTGAGGTTGCAGGCTGCTTGACTCTGGAGAAAGCCGATGTGACTGGTTGAGCCCCTCTATCCGTCGACGTTGGCCCAAGTTTACTGATCCCACAGAAACAAAGTTTTCTGGAGCCTAATATTGAGTTTCAAGACTGTTGTTCTTTGAAGTCCAGAGTTCGCCAAACGCCGTTGACAAAACAACGCATAATTAAGGATGAAACGGCCCGACCCATACGGCAGAACCCATACAGAGTATCTCCGGGGGAACGTGAGGGCATAGAAAATCAGGTGCGAAAGACGCTTCAGGATAACGTTATTCAGCCGTAATAAAGTCCTTAATCATCGCCGGTAGTATTCGTGAAGAAAAAACACAACACCTTACATTTCTGCATTGATTACCGCAAGCTCATTCAGGTTACAAAAAAGGACGTTTATCCGCTGCTTCGTATACACGATTCCCTTGATCGACTACACCATGCACGGTGTTCCTCACCGATTGATTTACAGAGTGGATATTGGCAAATAGAGGTTGATGAAAGAGATCGAGAAAAAACAGCATTCAAGATACTTGATGGTCTTCATGAGTTCAAAGTTCTCCCGTTGGGTTTGTTCTAGCATTGGCAACGTTTCAGTGACTCATGGGCACAGTCCTAACAGGCCTGAAGTGGCAAACGTGACTTTTATATTTAGACGATGCCAATCTATTTTCAGCGACATTTGACAAGCACACGTGGCATTTCAAGCAATAAGATCGACCCGACTAACGCTTAAGCCTGAAAAATGTCACTTTCGCTTCGAAGAGCTTCTTTTCTTGGGACACCTTGTAAGCAGTGAAGCTGTATGGCCTGACCCAGACAAAATAGCCGGTCTTTCAAGTTTTCCCACGCCGTCAGACATGAAGGCAGTCAGTTAAATTTTGGGCGTCTGGGCCCTATTACCAAGGCTTCGTTGCGAATTTTGTCGCGTTTTGCATCGCCTTTGACAAAACTCACTCGAGAAGACGTCGCGTTAATGTGGGGGGAAAAGCAGCAGGCAGCGTTCAACGAGCTGCGACAACGTCTTTCAAAACCCGCCAGTTCTCAGATACTTCGACGATGACGCTCCGACACCAGTTCACATCGACGCCAGCAATATCGGCTTAGGCGCTGTGCTCGTTCAGTGGCGAGATGGCGCCGAACGAGTAATTGATATTGCAAGCACGAGTCTCTACCGTACAGAGGAGAATTACTCCACCACTCAGAAAGAGTGCCTTGCGGTAGTGTGGGCGGTTATGAAGTTTTGCCGATATTTGTATGGCCGCCCGTTTAAAGTATTCTGTGATCACCACTTTCTTTGCTGGTTGACGAACATAAAGGACCCATCAGGAAGATTGGCGCGCTGGAGCCTCAAGCATCAAGAATTCGATACGGCCATAGTTCATAAATCCGGAAAGTAACATACCGACGCCAATCGCCTTTCTCGTGCCCTATTAGAAGACGCAAATGCGGAAGACGATGATGTGGCGTTTGTCGGTGTAGTCAACACATCTACAATCGCACAGCAGCAACGCTACGACCCCGAGTTGCAACCTCTTATGGAAGGACGCATGGCTGCTATGCCAAAGCTATTCGCAAGTGCGCTAGTATAGTTTTGTTTGCGCAAAGAGGCCCTTTATAAGGTGAACTTTATTCCAAGCGGCAACACCTACTTACTTTTCGTCCCAACACCACTCAGAGAAGGAGTGCTAGAGGCGTGCCATGACGAACCGACATCTGGTCATTTAGGCCTCATAAGAACGCTATACCGAGTGAGACGGAAATATTACTGACCGACACTGACGGCAACCATTTACCAGCACGTTCGGACTTGTCTTGAGTGCCAACGTAGAAAAGTCTATACAATTTATGTATCGGAAACTCCACTTGCTCAAGTCGGAATGGATCTTCAAGGACCATTTCCAACTTCGGCTACTGGTCGCAACTGGATAATTGTAGCCACAGACTACCTCACTCGCTAACTCGAAACCAAGGCATTGGAGCGAGCACGGCAAGTGACGCAGCCCGGTTGTTGATTGAGAATATATTGCTGAGGCATGCCGCTCCATCTGTAGTAATGATTGACAAAGGAAAAGCATTTACAGCCGAGCTATTAAGCACAGTTTAAAACCTAAAGGGAACAACTCACTGGCGTGCAGCGGCATGCCATTCTCAAATAAATTATCTGACGGAACAGCTGCCAAAAACTCTTGCGGATATGTTTTGCATGTACGTAAATGTGGAACATAAAAACTGGGACGAGATACTGCCCTATGTCACTTTGGCTTATAATATGGCACAGCAAGAGACAACACACATAACACCAGTCAGTCTTCTCCATGGCCATGACGTCACAACTATGCTCGACGCTAATTTGCCGCATGAAAGTGAAGCCGTTAAAACAAGTGGAGACTACATAACTAACTCAGCTTGCTCAAGAAGCCCGGCAACTGGCCCGCGTACGTATTCGTCGCCACCAGGACTATGATACTAGGCGCTCTAATCTCCGTCACCGACCAGTCTCCGGTGAACTAGGGGAGAAAGTTTGAATCTGGGCTCCAGTTCGCCGTCGTGGCCTCTCAAAAAGTTCTTAAAATGGTACTTCGGGCCGTATAAAGTCCTCCGGCGTCTCAGTGTTGTTAACTACGAGGTTATTCCCGGCAGTCCACATTGTTCTAGACGTCAATGACATACACCAGAAGTTGTGCACGTGGTTCGAATTAAGCCTTATTTGTATGAATAAACCATCGGCTGCCAGTGGCTACAAACCCTGCCGCCATGACGATGAATCATCTGGACAACACCCTCTTGGAATAAATGCTAATGTCACAATTATTAGTCGCAAGCATAACAGAGCAGGAAGTAGCCAGCATCACGAGTGGCACACTCTAGCGTTTTTCGAGGAAGACGACGTTGCGCGCCTGCTTTTGCGTTTTTTTTTCTTCTTGTGTGCAAATAGAGCCTTTGTAGTGAAAAAAATACGGGCTTGCTAGAGACGATGAAGAAGTTTGTTGTGGCAGATGCTCGTGCGGCTGCAGATGCTGCTGGAACCGCTGGCTGCTGTCTCGCTGCTGTTCGGCCCGTTAAACGGTTGCATCTCCCCGGCGTGGAGTCTAACAGTATTCTTACATTTGATGGAGAGTGCTGGTTGTCTCAAACTGGAACTCCGTTCCGGGACTCTACCTCAACCCCCCGCTTCGCCAATGCCTCACGACATGACCCAGCCACCTGCAGTCATAATCCCATCCGTCACCTGTTCCGGAATGCCACGACAGCGAGATCCTGTAATTTTCAACGTGACCGGCGACCAAGACGCCGACGACTGGCTGTCTCAGTATGAAGTGGTAAGCGCCCAAAATAAATGGGATGACACCGGCAAGCTCGCTTACCTTCATTTCGATCTGGCGGGTGTGGCAGAACTGTGGTTTAATAATCACAAAGCGGAAATACCATCTTAGTCAACCTTCAAGACGCGCTTTGCAGAAGTCTTTGGTCGACCCGCTGTTCGCAAGCTCCGCGCCGAACAGCGCTTGCGTGGCCGCGCACAGCACTCTGGCGAGACCTTTACTTCGTATACTGAGGATATTCTAGACCTCTGCCGTCGTTTCGATTCCCACGTGTCTGATACTGACAAAATACGGCACATCATGAAAGGTATCGAGGACGATGCCTTCCACATGCTCGTTGCAAAAAACCCGCAAACCATCGCCCAGCTTATTAAACACTGTCAGAGTTTAGACGAGCTGCGGAGAGAGCGCATTTCTACTCGACGTCCAAACCTCGACACAAGCTCTACATCTGCGTTAACCATTGGCGCTGTTTCATCAAAACAAAGCACCTTAATGCAGCAAATTCAGCATTTCGTCCGAAAAGAACTGGTGCGCCAATTGTCTCTTGTGCCGCACGTTCCGATCAGTGCAGACACACTGACCCCAATGCTTCGCAAGACAATTGAAGAGCAAGTTTCTGATGCCCTGTCTCCTACATACCATCCTTCGCCTATCTCCGCCCCTCTCACTTACGCTGAGGCTGCCAGACGATCGTCGCCGTCACTACCAAACACCACGGATCTTGCTTGACAGCCCCGTCCCATCTATGCTGCAAGTCCCCCTTTTCCGTCCCCACCCACCTCCTGTTCGCCACGCCGCGCTACCATCAAATAACGCTTGGCGCACTCTGGACAACAGGACAACTTGCTACTTTTGCCATCTTCCCAGTCATGTCGCACGCTATTGCCGCCGTCGGGATTATAACCCAACTGCTGGTGAGTTCGACTTACGGCTATCGGTCAGAGCCACCACAGTCGTCTTCGTTCCACCCCACGTCAAAAGAGTCGCCACCACGTCGCCGCGGCTTCGACAGCAATTCGTCGCCCTCACCACGGCGCCGTTCGATTTCTTCTATCCTTCCTCGATCAGCCCATACCCAAACGGAAAACTGACCATCGCAGTTCCCGAGGCAAGAGCTGCGCATATATCGAAACTTTCAAGGCCTTCGTTTCTACCTGCTAATGAAATAACTGTGCATATTTATGGTGTACCGGTGAAAGCGCTCTTTGATACTGGTGCTGCCGTGTCTGTGCTAAGTGGTGAACTGTGCCGCAAGTTGAAGAAGCTTACACTGCCACTTTCTAATGTCTCTCTCCGCACGGCCACTGCGCATCAATTCCAACCTTCTGCGGCGTGCACAGCTCGACTGGTCATCCAAAATATTTTGTTTGTAGTCGAATTCGTTGTGTTTCACCCATGTTCGCATGATATCATCTTAGGCTGAGACTTCCTCTGCGCTCATCTTGTCGTCGTTCACTGTGCGCCTGCGACCTAGAGTTGTCGATGACGTCAGTACTGCCCTTGTGTGAAGCGCCGACGTCTGAAAGACCTTTCAAGCCACTATCTTCCAGAGTCACCATGGCCGCGGACACTCCCATCCCTCCTTTATCCTGTGTTCTTGTGTCTCTCTTCTGCGACGACGCGCCCTCTGTCACCGCCCTCTTTTACCCCTCCGACACCTTTGACTCTCGCAAAAGCTTCCTTCTCCCGTTCGCAGTTGTCACCATAGAAAACACTAGTGGCTCCATTTATATAACAAACTCGCTTCCTTCCCCAGCCATATTATTCCGTGGCGAAGTCCTCAGTCACGTTGAGAAAATTGATTCTGTTTCATCCAGTCACCTACCTGACGTTTTGCCATTATCTCACTTAAACACCATTGCATTTTCGATGGAGGCGGAAATGTTGTAGGCCCGTGTGCTCAGATTTGGGTGCACGTTAAAGAACCCCAGGTGGTCTAAATTTCCGGAGCCCTCCACTACGGCGTCTCTCATAATCATATGGTGGTTTTGGGACGTTAAACCCCACATATGTATCTATCTATCGTTTGGCTCTGGATTCCACCGAGCACTCCTGGCCTTTTGTCAAAATTACTCGCACGGTACCGCGAGCCCCACGACATTCTCGCCCGTACGTCACCAGTCATTTATGAGATTGAGCAGTTGACACAGTCTCATGACTTACGCATCTTACGCTAGTCGCACCATTACTAAAGCGGAAAAGAACTATTCAGTCACCGAGAAAGAATGCCTTGCTAATGTTTAAGCAATCACAATATTCCGACCTTACGTATATGGCCGCCCATTTGACGTCGTGACTCATCACCACGCATTGTGTTGGTTGTCGTCATTAAAAGACCCATCTGGTCGCCTAGCTCGCTGGTCACTACGTGTCCAAGGTTATGACATTCATTTAATTTGTTGGTCAGGCTGCAAGCATTCGGACGCCGACGCTCTTTCTCGCTCGCCACTTTCCCACGATTATGTTACAGCGTCTGTTTCCCGCTACGAATGTTCTTCACTTGAACATGTCGACATGTCCTCTGAGCAACACCAGGACCCATGGATAGCGTTTCTCTTAGAGTACCTGTCTCAGACATCTCCAAGTAATGACAACCGTGTACTTCGACGAACTGCTCGCCATTTTACCATCCGTGACTGTCTTCTGTACCGGCGAAACTACCTATCTGTTGGCCGCGAATGGTAGCTGGTGATACCTCGCCACTTACGTTCTGACGTCTGTGCCTCCTTCCACGCGGATCCTCAATACGCTCACGCAGGTGTAGTGAAGACGTATGCTCGCCTACGAATTCGATATTACTGGCGCGGAATGTACCGCTTTGTTAGGCAGTACGTGCGTTCATGTACCTTGTGCCAACGCCGGAAGAGCCGCCTCGCACGACCATAGGACCACTCCAGCCACTGCCATGTCCTTCTCGACCTTTCGGCCGCATCGGAATCAACTTGTACGGTCCCCTACCATTCACACCAAATGAAAATCGCTGGGTTGTCGTAGCCGTGGACCACCTCACGCGTTACGCCGAAAATTCGGCACTTCCCGAGGCCACTGCGCGTGAAGTCGGCTTGTTCATTCTGCACAACCTCGTCTTCCGGCATGGTGTGCCCAGTGAGCTTCGTAGTGACCGTGGGCGTTCCTTCTTGTCGGAAGCTGTAGAAGCACTTCTACGCGAATGCAACACCGTGCATCGAACAACCACCGCATATCAACCCCAAACCAACGGGATGACCGAGTGATTTAATCGCACGCTGGGTGACATGCTGTCCATGTATGTGTCCGATGATAATAAGAAGTGGGACCGCATACTGCCATTCGTTACGTACGCTTACAACAGCGCAATTCAATCTGCAACTGGATTCTCCCCGTTATTTCTTCTTTATGGTCGGGAACCTTCATCGTTCTTGGACACTATCCTTCTGTACCTCCCAGACACTTAGAATCGACGACTTTCGCAGAAGCCGCCACATATGCCGAAGAATGTCGGCAGCTCGCACGTGCGTTTACTACGCATGATGAGGCTCGCCAGAACGACTCCCATAATCAGCGCTCATCTCCATCGTCATACGTGCCTGGGACAATCGTGTGGCTCCGCTTGCCACCGTCTGCCCCAGGCCTTTGCTCAAAGTTCACACTCAAGTATGACGGTCCGTACAGAATCTTGTGCCAGACATCACCAGTGAAATACATGGTTGAACCTATTCAGCCACCTACAGATCAACGGCGCCGCGGTCGTGAAACTGTGCACGTCGATCATCTGAAACTTCACTACGGCCCACCAGTCGTGTCTGTGCCATAGGTCGTCAGGATGGCTCCTTTTGCACTGGAGAGTCAATGTAGTGACAAAAATACGGGCTTGCTTGAGACGACAAAGAAAACGTTTGTTGTGGCAGAGGCTCGTGCTGCTGCAGCTGCTGCTGAAACCGCTGGCTGCTGTCTTGCTGCTGTTAGGCCCATTAAACGGTTTCATCACCCCGGCGTGGCGGCTAACAGTATTTTTACACCTTGTAGTTCACGTCGAAACGCAGCCTTGTGTCCTGTTTTTTGCACTTTGCGACGATATACACACACCATAGACAACCTGACTCCGCAGGGGCGTCTGCGCAAGTAGTCGATTCGTGCTTAGCGACACCAGGGACCTGAGATAACGGGAAAGTTTCGACCCGCTTGCACACCTAGCCGTGCGTGGCTTTGCCGTGCCCGGGCAAAAGGAAAGACTGGGGCTTCAGCTGACGTTGGGTGATTGGACGTTTAAACCCCTTCCCCCCTGGCATAGGCAAAACTCCCCTTTGGCTCCCACTTCACGTAAACTGCACCTCTGGGCTGACCCACCCAGGGGAAATCGGCCGTCGCATTTTCCTATCTCTCTCTCCTTAATTCTTCTTCTTCATCTCTCACTTTTATCTGTACTGTTTTTTACTTCCTTACGTTTACTTCCCAACTTCCTGGCGGCTATAGTTAACCCTGTGCAAACTGTTTTCTTTAGTCTAGACGCAATGGTTTATAGTAGCGTTGTACAGCTCGTGTCTGCAGGTTTTGGCATCTGCAAATTTGTAGCGTCCCCTTTTTGGGCTCCGTGGTGGGTGGCCGCTAACCGTTTTGAAGAAAATAAACAGGCATGCATGAAGCGTTTTGTTTTTAAGTGATCGTACTGCCTTAATGCGCGTATGCAACGAAGACTTCGGTTTCTTTTTTACCGATCAAATGAAGACTGCCCCTGTTTTCATGTCATACATAGTGAGAAAAGTGGCAAGCAAGCCAGAACTGTATCTCCTTTTGTAGTATCCAGGTGTCTTACAGAAACTCTTGGGGCTGGGTACAAAGTTACCAAAATGACCATTGGAGACCTCCTCATCGAAGTTAGTGAAAAAGAACAGTTTGAGAAGCTACACAATCTTTGGAATTTTGGTGGCACTCCTATCACTGCAACAACACACAGATCAATGAGCACAACTCATGGACAGGTATCTGACACTGATTTGCTTGGCCTAACCGAAGCGGAACTTCTGGAGAAGTGGAAGGGTCAGAATTTTACCAATGTACAAAGGAATAATATCAGAAGGGAAAACAAGCAAACACCAACAAAACACCTTACACTCAAGTTCGCTTCCAGTAATCGGCCAGGAACTATTCAAACTGCGTACACAAAGACTTCGATCACGTCATACATTACTAACTTACGTCGTTGTTTTCAATACCAGAGGTATGGCCAAGCCTCACAAAGCTGCTGCGGTCTCCAAAACTGTGCACAATGGTCACCAAAGCTGTGCACAAAGCTGGCCTCACATAAGCTGATGTGGCGCGTCAGGGGGCAGCACCGCACCAGCCCTCGCCGCTCCTTCGGCCAGCGCTGAGCAAGCCGTCGGCTATGGTTGCCTGCCCCGAAGGCGGCAGTAGTTCAGTCTACTCCGCCTCCTAATGATTCGAGACTGGAGACTTCAGTGTCCTCAGGTCTCAAGGCCTCACCTCATCAGGCGAGGCCTAAAATCCGAAGCACCAGCTCGATGGTGTGGGCATTCAGTGCCTCTGAGGAGGCATTGGATACAACGGTACTCTTGGTGCCGAAAGAGCGGCGTAGCTCCTTGGAGTGCACCAAGAAAAATAAAAAAGCCAATAACGGAGCCGGACAACCGTCCTGCCCCCTGAATCGAGTTCACTGCAACACAGGATACTCTCTGTACACAGAGCAGCATCTATTCTTAATATGCAAACTTAAATATTACTGTGGAACATCCGAGGCCTTCTTCGAAACCTCGATGACCTATAAGAGCTCCTCCATGAACACAATGCAAGAGTGCTGTGTGTACATGAGACACACTTGAAACGAACACACACACACTTTCTACGTTACCACGTAATCTTCCAAAAGGATAGAGATGATGTCATACCATCATTTGGCAGCGTAGCTGTTATAGTTAGCCGAAGGGTAGCATGTGCACGAATGCCCCTTCGAACTTCCCTCGAGGCGGTGGCTGTCCGAGCAGTTCTTTTATAAAAACTCGTCGCCGTCTACTTATTGTACATACGTCAATGCCACCATGTTGAAAACGTGTATTCCCATTTTTTAATGGACGAAATTTCTGAACCCTATCAGGTCCTTGGGAACCTGAACCTGCATAGCGGTCTGTGAGGCGATTCTAGCTCTGATGCACTTGGTCGTCTCACTGAGCAGTTCTTCTTTTTTTCCGGTGCCTGTCTGTTAAATAGGAAAGAACCAACACGCTCTAACATCGCCTACAAAACATACTCGTCTATAGACCTCAGTATTGTATCTCCTTCACTTCTATCTCTACTGAAATGAAAAGTAATAAATAATCCATACGGAAGTGATCATTTTTCTTTAGTTTTGTGTACACCAACGTCATATGAATGTCAACCACTTGTCCTCAAATGGCTGATAAACAAAGCCAACTGAGGACAATTTCGTAGTAACATTGCTCATATAAGTTGGACTGGCATATGTGGGTTCAGCATAGATGAAGCTGTGCACTACTTCACAGCTTTTCTTACTGACGCAGTAGCTAAGTGCATCTCGGAAACATCTGGAGTGCCCGGCAAGCGACGCGTGCCATGGAGGGATATTGAATGTCGAAATGCGCGAAGGAAGCAGAACAGGGCTTGAAGGTTGTTGCGCAACTCACTGACAGCAGAAAGTCTTGCAGATCAGAGAAAATAACATGTCTAGGCAGTAGAAAACGTCCGCAGGCCAGATGTTAAAGTTGGCACAAGTCTTTAACAAGGTTTAACTCGTATACAAAGGAGGCTTAAGTCTGGAACATGGTTAGTATAGGTAGCAGGGAGACAAGTACACTAGCTCTAACTCGTAAACACGCATGGTGATAGCTTGGAAGATCAGGCGAACTTCCTCGGCATACACTTTGAATGGTTTACCAGATCGTCAAACTCTACCGACGCTTTCCAAACACACAAACCTGGGGCGAAAGCACCGCAGGAGTTTATAAACTCCTGCGGTGCTTCCTCCCCAGGTTCTGATCAAGTGGTGTACGATATGTTGAAAAAACTACCAATCAAAACATAAAAAACCTAACTTTGCTTGTACAATGCTATGTGGTTTTTTGGCGTTATCCCTACTTGTTGTTATTGTTCTTGTTTCCCTGTGCAAATGGTTCATACTCAAAGAAGGGAATTGGCCGATTATAAGGTGAATTTGCCCTAAACTTACAGTATTGCGTCATTCCTACAAATTTTTTGTAACTAAATTTGGATTTGGAATACCGATATCAAGTTTGCAGAAAAAAAAGAAAAAAAATAGTGAGACAGCAATTTAGCAAGAAAATCGTTTAGTCGCAGTGATGTATTCTTGAACAGCGAATAAAACATCCCTGTGGCTTAAACCCAGTGTAGAGGCTCCAAATAAAAGAAGATCAGGTTGTATTTCTGGAAAGATGTTATTATAATCTTCTTTTCAACAGAGGGTAACGACCTTTTTTTAGTTTTGAGTTACAGGACTATTGCACTTACAAGCTGCATGTGCAAACTTTTAAAAAAATTATAAACTCCCGACTTGTACATTTCTTTGAAGCAAACAATTAGATCCACCCCTTTTTGTGCGGGTTTTGAGAAGGTAGATTCACCACCGAACCTTGTTCGTATCGAGGCACAGATCAGAGACACTTTTGTTCACAAACAATATTTTTTCTTTGTGTTCCTGAATATCTAAAATGCTTACAATGAAACATGGTGCTTTGGAGACCTGTCCCATCTTGGCATGCGTGGCGGAAGTTTACCATAATCGAAAGCTACTTGTCAAATCAATTATCCCGAGTCCGAGTGGGCAGCATTCTTCGCCAACCATTTGTTCAAGAAACAGGAGTGCCGGAAGGTGGTGTACTTAGCTGCGCACTTTTTATCATCAAAATGAATTATGTGCCCTTGTCAGTCCCTCGAAATATGTTTTACTGCACATATGTTGACGACGTCCCGCTTGGTTTGTAATCTGGCCTTGTGTGAGCCGCATGTTCAGCTTCGTTTGAACAGTCTCCGATGGGGCAGAATAATACGGGTTCCGACTGAATGGACAGAAAAGCAAGTGTGTTTTGTTCTCCATGAAGACAGGCATTCTTTCGGTACCCGATATTCGACTGCACGAGCAAGGTCTTTTCGTTATTACTGAACACAAATTAATAGGCCTAATCTCGGATGCCAAGCTAACCTTTATACCACACGTCACGTACCTCAAAAACAAGTGCATAAAAGCTATGAATATTCTTTAAGTGTTGTCACGCGAGGAGGTGAAAAATTGTCTGATCAATTCGTATACAAGCCCCATACGCACTCGCCTAGACTATTGGGCAACAGCATATCCGTCTGCGACACCTACGGCCCTTAAAATGCTTGACCCTGTTCATCCTCTAGGCATCCGTCTCTCTTTCTCCCTCTCTCTCTCTCTGCGGGTGCTTTTCGCACCAGCCCCGTGGAAAGCAACGAATGGCCGCTCCACCTAGAGAGATGTTATTTGCCTTCTAAATATTATCCTAAAGTGAACGCAGACAGAAGAACATCGTTCACAATCAACGATCAATGACATGTCAAGCCTTGTAGTGTTTGATAAACAGCCTTCTAATGAGACAGCCCTACTCCCTCTATGTGAGGGGCCTAACGAAGGAAAAGGGTGTACCACTTCAACACCAGTTGATGGCTCCTGCAGTATTCCTGCCACCGTGACAGAAGCAGGCATTTGATTGCGACGTGTCTCTCTTGGAGGTTACGAAGCACGTGCTGATTGCAGATATTCACACTTAATTCCTACAAAAACAACAGAAAAAGACATTTGCTGAGTTCTTTAAGGATGCTTCAAAGGCCAGCACATTTGTCTCGTACGCTGCCGTCGGCTCGTCCTTTTCGGAAGCCGGTGTTCTGCACTCTGATACAAGCGTTTCCACCGACGAAGCCTATGAGATACTTGCGGCCGTTAGACACATTAAACACATAAAACTACAGAAGGCAATATTATATACAGATTTCCTAAGCGTAATAAAAGCTCCGAGAACTTTTGAAAAGCACAAAAACCCTGTCCTTGTCTCGCTTTCTTCGCTCTTATGCACAGTCTACTCATAGAAGCAGCCTGTTGTATTCTGATGGGTGCCAGGACCCCGAGAAATACAAGGCTACGTTCTGGTGGACCAGCTAGCTGGATACGCCAACGAAACCACTAGCAATACATCGACACAAATTTCTGCACTTGACTTGAAACCTTTTCTAAAACAAAAGCTTAGGGGTTATTGGCAGAGCACATGGAACACACACACAGGTAATAAACTACATGTCATCAAGCCGCCACCTGGTCATCGGCCACCAGTATTAAAATCACGCCACATACAACTTACAAGCCTAGAACAGGACTTACATCAACTACACAATCTTTTGTCTGTTGGCAATGTATCTTTTTGTCATAGACGTTAAGGAGCACTTGCCCTACTTCACATTCTCGTCCAATGTAGAGGATAAGACACCCTAAGACGACAACACTTTTCATTACCGTACCGACAACACATACCACTTCATTCTGCAATGTTCATCGGTAGGCAACCACTTTTCACACATAAATCGTTGTAGGCTTTTTCGAGAGAACTCGGTACTTTTCAGGTGATACACCCCGCGTTCCGTAGCACAACCACTACAGAGAGGTCTCCACTGGGGTGGCTACACTGAACGAAGCACTTTCCTCAAAGCCCTTTGCCGCAAGTGTGTGAAGGATTGAGGCACTAGTGCTTATGCCATACATGCCCACCAAGGTTTTTCTTATCTCAATATTTTGTCATCCATTAAAACCACATACTTTTCATGGCATGGTGATAATTTATCACTTCGATATTTTTACCCGCCTTAGCGCGAGGAATTTCGAAGCCTTTTACAGCTGCTAATCTCAATCATTGTTCACATCTCTTGTCCCATAAACTGGTGCTCTTTGGCCATCAAATCGCCCTTGCGCCACGAATGACCAAACACCATTATCGTCATAGACAATATGACACCCCAGAGTTTCCTGCCATCGCAATACTCACAGGGCTAGTATTGGAATTGAGCTCATTTGATTTCGACCAAGAGCACTTCCGACAAATAAGCGTAACCGTACTGGGCACCAAGCTTGCACCAAACTACGAAAGCATTTAAATTGGAAAACTATAAACTCTACCCGATTCCCTTGAACCTCTCCTATACAAAAGGCACATTGCAGACTTTTTTCTTGAAGACGAACTGCTAAGCTACAATGATACTTGCAATACTGTGCATACAAACAAGCGCTTCACACACACCTACTCAATAGAAACCGTAAATTGCCTTGACGTTACCATAACAATAGCAGATGACAAACTTTCCAAAACCCTCTACCGCAAACCAACATATCGTCAAGGGTACCTTCATTGCGAAAGTGATCATCTACGTTACTGTAAAAACAGCAGTCTATATAGCCAGGCTGACGGTTTTAAGCAAGTCTGCTCTAAAGACTCTGAATTGCTCGCTCACAAAGGCTGAAACTTATGCTCAAAAAACAGAAATATTCTCCCCATGTGATTGATAACGCTATTCAAAGAGCTAGAAAACTGAAATGTGGTGACCTTCGTATGAAGCGGTCACCACAACACAACCTGCAACAGACACAACTGTGTTTAACTTACAGCACGAACTTCCCCAACGTTAACAAGGTTCTTAAACAACATTACAACGTACTGGAACAAAGTGAACGGCTGAAACGCGCATTTTGATCGGCTACTGGCGTCGTTTACCGACAAACGCGCAACCTCAAAGGCACACTTGCAAACCCTCAAATCAATCCTTCAACTTTCAACAGTTCATGCCAACCTTGTCTAAAGCTTCGATGTCCTGTATGCAAAGCGATGCGAGAAACCAGCAAGGGAAGCAGCACACTGTCCAAGTTTTCAGTTAACATACAAGGAAATCTGACATGCAATTCTTCTAATGTGTTATATCTACTTGAACGCAACGTGTGCGGCATGCAATACACCGGACAAACGAAACACTGTTTAGCATTCGTTTCAATAATCATTGAGCCCACGCAAAATCAGCACCGGTTTCATAAAGCTTATGAACACTTCCTAAGAGCAAACCTAATTATGACTCATCTTCCAGTGAATCACGGAATTACCCCGTAGAGGAACATGCGCTCCTAGCAGCAGCACATATTGTTGGCGCTGTTCACGATTAAGAATACATATGCGTAAGCGCTTCGCAACGGGCAGCAGTTTAAACCAACCAATTTGTGCTTTGTTCATGCAGAATAACTTTAGATCGAGTCTACATTTCTTCCAAGCAATAATATATGTTTCTAGGCTACTTCTAGGACTACATGTCATATGTATATGAAGAACACACTGAAACAAATCCTACCGAGAACACGGCATAAGATGGCTTAGGGATCTTCAACTTCATTGTAATCTTCAAATGCAGTGTATTAGAAGAGAGAGAGAGGGGGGGACTTTTATTCGAAAACAGTTTTTTGTCAGCGTCTATATATCACTTACATGCTTCGCTCTAAAAAGACCAGGAAGGTGAATGAACGATTTCGGGAGAGAGGAAAGAAACTCACGAAAAAACATTTAAAAGTATGCAATCACCAAATGAACCTGATGAAACTATTTAAGTTAGGGTATAAGGTAAGTCAAGGCTTTCCTCTTTTCATTAGTGCCTTCCGCTAAAGCCAATTTCAGACAGGAAAAATGTTTTGTGGCAGTTCAACACGGCGCTGTTTTGAAGATCCGTGTAGTGGCCCCAATGTTACGCGACCTACACTGGTTACAAATCATGTACATTCGTCGTTTACGGAATGGTGTGTTTTCTCGTTACGCAACGAACTCAAGTTCTATATGTTCAACTGTGTCTATGTTACCACACATATCACAAAAAGAATTTGTGGAACGTCCTATGCGTTACATATAGCTGTTCTTGTCTCTAGGGGCAGTCAAAGTTGATGATACAGCAATCCTGGGTGACGAGTAAGGGATAAGGAAATTTTCGCACTCACTTCTGGATAAAACACTTGGGAAAACTACCTTTGTGAAGTGACAAATTTCAAAGGCTGTACTTTTCTATATATACGTTTCTTTTTCTGATGTTCCAAGCGTTGCCTCTGGTGAAAAAATATTCCTCCTAAACTCCAATAATGTAGTTCAGTTTGGGCGGTTTCATCTTATAATTTGTGTTCCTAAAAACCAGCATGGTCGGGTATCTATCGAAAATTCATTCTATGTCCAGAATTATTAGCTTTGGATAAAGACAGACGATATCAGCCGTTACAAGTTGGTGATTATGCCTGCTTTACGTGCTTTGTAAGGCTGGTCTGAAATCTGTATATATATGCACTTTTCTTGGAGCTGGTGTGATAGAATAAGCATTAGAGCTTGTCAGATGCCATAAAAATGAGCTGAAGTAGAAGATGCTGCTCTCTCAAGACGAACGCAAGTTATTTTTGTGTAGAGGGCACTACACTTCCAACGACCTGCATTGAGCTGTACAGCTGTCTGTGAATATGTGCGCCACTGCAGTGTATTTCATCTGCATATAGTCCGAGTCTACTTGATTGGTTTCTGCTTCGGGCATTTTCCTTTTTGCTCCGATCACGGGGGTAGATGGCGAAATTTCCAGTGGTTAAAGTGTTCAGGGTGAGAATATTTGGCAGTATAGATGGCGCCTGTGCGGGGATCAATATACCTGCGCATGTATATTCTTTCGACGGCATTACCACAGCTAGTTGTATAAATGGCTTGAGAAATATTCTATAAAAAGTCAGTCTTGGTTTGAATAACATGCATCAGGTGAATTCGAAGTTTCTGCTGAGAAGATATCAGTTTAAGAGGAAGTCATTAGGCCTCTGCTACAGTGCTTGCGCAAGTGGGCTGCTTTGGAATATGAAGATGAATTCGGAGACTGTGTTGCATCCTGTCTTAAGTTTTCTGCTGTTTGTATACGATATAATGTGTAGAACGAGAAGGTAATACCGCATAGTCGCGTCAACGTAGGCTTTGCGGAGGAGCCCCATTGATTGGCAGGCGCTGCTCCTCTGGGACCTGGCAAAAAGTTGTAATACTTGCGACGCCACCGAAGTCTTCTACCTCAGTTTCTTCATTTGAGCAGACGATGTAATATTCATATCATCATTCCCAGGAACTTTTGTATCTTGACGTGTGGTCGGGTGCAACCACCTAACACCTAATAAGTATTTTTACATTCTCCTCCTAGAGAAAGCCGTGACAACACTTTTGTAAAAAGACTGGTTGTTACCTCTCGAATTCTGGTAGCCAGATATACTTCCCACTGTTCTTTTGGGGCGCTGCTAGGTATTCTTGCGGGAATGCACCGCACTCTGAAAGCAGATATCGTCCGTGAGCAGTTAATTGCTGAAACCTCGGGGCAGGTTCTCTTACAGATGAGTAAACACTACATTAAAAAACGTGACAAATGCCATTTTTTGAGAATCAGTATGACACAAAAGTGAAACGTGTCTTTAAGAGGTAGTTCAGCCTTCATTGTTTCAGCAACAGCAAGTAATTGCAAAGTCACGTTAATAACGACAAGCAGCTCGAAAATTGCCCCACACACATAGATCAGAAAGCACGCATGAAATTAGCATACACAGGACGATCGCAAAATAACAACTATCACAGCTCGACAAATAAAGCGAGCGGTTTGAACTGAAAGACGCATGAAACGAGCGCACAAATACACACAGGACAAGCGCGAACACCTGACACAATTATTCCTGCCACGTGCGTGAGCAGCGTGCTCCTTTCTTAAACGCTGCCACGGCGGCATGCGAAGTTAGCTTCGCACTCTCTCGAATTACGAGTCTGATAAGCGTGTGTGCAGCAGAGGCTGCGATACGTGGAGGTTGCGCTTCGTGGAGGCGACGACCTTTAGCGCGCTCGGAATGAAAGTCCGCTGCCCCATTTAGGCCCTATTAACAAATACACGCTAAAGTTTTGATGCTTTGGGGACTGCCAAATGATGTATTGCGTATATACTTGGCTTACCATTAGCACTCCAGGCAGTTTATATTCCGCAGCGTAGTGGTTAGCGCTGCACGCTTAGAATCGAGGGGCGGCTATTTCGATGACAATTGCTTGCCTACTGGTTTTTTTCTTTGCAATCTCTTCGTAAATAGTTTTCAACGTCACTTTCGTAACAGAAGTACACCAGCGGAGCTGTGGTGGACCTCGACATACAACACTTTCAGGCTAATATTACCGGGATCAATACAGCTCTTTGTGCCACCCTCTTTTCGACAGAATAACATGCTGTAGGGCTCTTCGCCGTACGCATGAAAAGTTGCGTCATTTATGGCATTCAGCATTTATTGGGTAAAGCCTTCAACCAAGATTAAGGGCCCTTAAGACATCGACTATAATTTTCTGGGCAACGGAGCCACACGCTGCCTTAAAGTCCAACAATAACAGTGTAGGTGTGTTTCCACAAGTCAACGTTTTTTTCAAATTGATGAGAGCGAGGCAAAGACATTATCAATTCCAGACGTATTTTGACAGAAGCCATTCATTTTCTCCGAGTAAATTTTCATAGTTCACAAAAACCACGTGAGTCGTTTCTTAATTGGTTTTTCGAACAGCTTTCCTACGTAACTCAGTGAAGATATCGTTCTGAAGGAGGCGTAATAAGTTGGCTGTTTTTCTGGACTGATCATAAGGAAACTTTCACTTTTGTACTCCATTGGGACCTCCTAATTTATTCATGATGCCGTGTAGTACTCCAAAAAGAGCAGTCAAGAAGTGTGGCTTGAACTTACGAGAACTTCATAAGTCATTACTTAAAGCATCATATCCCGGCCCTGATCTCTTGTTTGTGTCACCAATTGCTGCCATGAGCTCCTCATTTGTAAAAGGCACCAAAATGTCAGCAAAGGTCACTCGGGGTGTACAAGGTGGATGATTTGAAATGTTCAGCGAAGTATCTGCCTCACAAGAAACGCACCTACAGTACCGCTCTGCCACCTCTTTCAGCCTGTGATGTGCTGATTTAGTGACAGCACTTTGAAAAAGGTAAAGCTGTTGCGACTTTTTGGGTGCCTCTGATGACATGATGGCCTTGCAGACTTCCCTCAGTGGATTTCGTATAGGCAGTGTTTTATAAAGCCCCACCATAGTGGTCTAGTGGCTAAGGTACTTGGCTGCTGACCCGCAGGTCGCGGGATCAAATCCCGGCTGCGGCGGCTGCATTTCCGATGGAGGCGGAAATGTTGTAGACCCATGTGCTCAGATTTGGGTGCACGTTAAAGAACCCCAGGTGGTCGAAATTTCCGGAGCCCTCCACTACGGCGTCTCTCATAATCATATGGTGGTTTTGGGACGTTAAACCCCACATATGTATCTATCTATCGTTTGGCTCTGGATTCCACCGAGCACTCCTGGCCTTTTGTCAAAATTACTCGCACGGTACCGCGAGCCCCACGACATTCTCGCCCGTACGTCACCAGTCATTTATGAGATTGAGCAGTTGACACAGTCTCATGACTTACGCCGTCGTGGCCGAGGAATTGTTCATGTGAGTCGCCTGATGCCGTATTGCAACCCCGCTATAGTCACTACTTCTTAAGTCGCCAGGTTGGCTACGCTATTCACTGGGGGCCAATGTAGGGAACTATGCGAACGACGACGAAGCAGCAAGAAACGGCAAGCCACAGCATTGGTGCACACGCGCGACCCGAGCTTGCGTTTGTTTTGTATTTTCGGCCTGTTCACGTTCCTCGCTCTTCTGGCGTTCCTCGGCCTTCCAGTAGGTCTGTACGTAAATAAACTGCGTGACGTTATTTTCATGAATACAAGCAACGAACCACAGTAAACCGACTGCTCGTTGTATTTAGAACCGGCCTACCCGAATATATAACTGACATAGGGTCACATGATAAGGGTGACTACGTTTTTAACACCGCAGTATTTGTATCTAAAACGCTTTCCCAGATCAACGTCTATTTAGACTCAGGCTCACCGTTAGACGCACCAAGAATCGGAAACTTTTGACAAGCGCTCAGCCTGCCCTTGTCACTTGCCGTGATTTTTAAGACACACAATCACATTTGGGCCAATTCGCGTACATTTGCTCGTGACGCTACGCTGCCTAAACGTCTTGTAATTAGCGGCATATATTCCTTCATTGATAGCAGCATAACTTACATAATGCATGGGAAGACTGTCAGCTGCATTAATGTCAAATTCGTATGGAGTGAGGTAGCCCCTTTATGTTTGGGTGTTGTAGAGTGAGCCATACTGAGAATTCGAGACACGAGGCAGTGATCACTACCTGATCCTCATATGAGCCAAGTATTTAGAACGTCGGCCAAAAAGATTAAACTGCAGTTTGTAGGCTGGGAGGCTTGCACAAAAGAGCTAGACACAGGGATCACAGCCTCGACTTTTATAATGCGGCATTACTACCGAGAATAGCTCAATGCCTCCAAAACACACTTGCTATGATTTTAAACATTACAATGTACTAGCTAATGACAAAGAATCTAAAAGATTATGTACCATTAAAAGGTAAGCCGAATGAAAGGCTGTAAGTACAAAAACGTGTAGGACCTGAGATTTTACCAACGAGTAGAGCCACACATATCGAGTTACTTAACCAAACTGAACCGAAAAAAATGAAATGGCATTTATGGAATACACATTTACTTATTTATTTATTTATTTATTTATTGATATGTGGAGTTCAGCGTCCCAAAACCACCATATGAACATGAGAGACGCCCTAGCGGAGGGCTCCGGAAATTTTAGATTGCAGTCTTGAATGCAGACCACGTAATAATGTCAGCTGCGTGGTTAATAAACCACAGTTGCGCGGTGTCCGCAAGGTAGAACGTGACGTAGCCCAGCTTACTTGGGTCGTTCTTTTTGTTACTTGCGCCAACTTTGTCGTATACTTCGCCAACCAATCTTCGACGTCCGACTCAGTGGAGCCCGTGAAGATAGGAGGATCTCGTTGAGGATACACGGCGCCGCAAGTGACATGGACGGTCGAAGGTCCCACCTGGAGAGGCGTCTCGGTGGCCATGTTCGTGTCACGTAGAGAGGGAAGCTTACGGGAGCGAAGTTCCAGGTTTTTATGAGAGTCCACACACCGCCACCAGATGTCACGCAGTTTATTTACGTACAGACCTACTGGAAGGCCGAGGAACGCCAGAAGAGCGAGGAACATCAACATGTCAAAAATACAAAACAAACGCAAGCTCGGGTCGCACGTGTGCATCACCGCTGTGGCTTGCCGTTTCTTGCTGCTTCGTCGTCATTCGCATAGTTCCCTACAATAATAACATTTTCACATGAAGTTTTCATCTACGCGAGACTCTGAAATCACCGTAAAAGGGAATTATACTCTCGCGGAAGAAACTCAAACTCTGGTAACTTTATTGCAAACCACGAGCATTTAGCCGGAAAAAAGCACATGTACGCAAACGCTTGTAAATCAACACCAGCGAGTATATTGGTAGCGAATCCATCGTTGTTACTCCATATAATGACGGTGTTGGGCCGTGAAAGTAGTTGTCAGAATGATTGAATAGCCAAGACCTCCTGCACCTTTGGGGTGCTTTTCAACGACGAGTTCGCTCGAAGGGGAGCCTTGATTGCCGCGAACGTTATGAGAATTAGCCTAATTGATATGTAGATGACGGGACTGACTTTTTCCTGAAAGTTGAGCTAGTTGGTACATTACTATTTCTGGGTACAGCGCGAGAACAGCGTGAGCATCTTTTCTCTTCCGTCTTCGTAGATCGGTTGTTGCACCGAAAAAAAAGGTGGCTGCCATTCAAAATCTCTCCTCGTCTGTCCCTGTCATGCTGCGACCTCAGGGACATTTGTTGTTTACTTGCATCTTGATCATTTGAGGGCTTTCTTGGCTTTTCCTTGATGATGGTTTTTTCTTGTCTTTCACGACCCTTGCAAAGGACTTTCTTAAAGGCGCGTCAGTGTCTTTTTGCTTTTCATTCTTAGATGTGAGTATTAGCTTCAGGTTCGGTGGCAGTTCTCATTATTTTCTCTTAGTTCCCGAGAATTTCGATTCATTTTGTTTATTACACAAAAATTGCCCCCAGCTTCCCTCGGGGGAACACTGAGGAGGATGCGGAGCATATAATTGGTTAACGAGGTGTTAAAGTGCGACTTACTTGGGTCGATGGCTAAATTGGTTAACGTGGTTGTGAAATGGGGTGTTAAATTGCGACTTACTTGGGTCGATGGCTAAATTGGTTAACGTGGTTGTAGGAGGGGGTGTTAAATGAGTGAACACGTACACACGTATGCGAAAGGGCGGCGCTGGTCGAAGGGACGTCGATCATTGTGTTTGTGAATTGGTTGGAATTCATTTCACCGCGACCTTGAACGTCGACGCGCCGTACAAACCAACCGACGAGCGGCAACTGAGCGAGCGAGCGGCGACCTTGAGTATATATACAGCGCGACGGCGCATGCACTGTCAGCTGTTGAATGTTCTCGAAGCGCGACGGCGCATGCGCGTCCACTGGAGAATCAGGAGAATTGTAGAATGTTCTCGAAGGGGAGAAGCGCGCGCGGCACAGATGGTGGATGACGGTGCATGCGCGCGTCAGCTGTCGAATGTTCGAGAAGGGGGAGAAGCGCGACGGCGCATGCGCGCGCGTCAGCTGCCGATGTTCTCGAAGCGTGACGGCGCATGCGCGCTACTTTATACAGCTAGCGAATGTTCGTGAAGAGGAGAAGCGCACGCGGTGTGTAGAGGAGGAAGGGTGCACAGAAGGTGGAGGAGTGAAGCGCGCGCGGTGTGTACAGGAGGAAGGGATGCACAGATGGTGGAAGAAGGAGGAGGAAGCTTGCGGACGGCGCCGCACCACAAGCCTCGAGTATTAGATGCTGCGCATCTAAAACTTCTTTTTTTGGTCACTAACCTTATGACACAGCGCGCTCAGCCTCACACTTCGCACATCGAGGCTGCGAACAGGACGTGCGCTCCTTGTGCGTATGTTGTTACGTTTGGCCCGGCAATTCGTCTGGGCGACGCCATTATTTGTAAGCCGGCACTGCCAGAGATGCTGTCAACTCAATTTGCGCCCAATCTTCAAGACGCTGTCCTTTAGATGTTCCAGGTAGCAGTCGGGTGTAAACGAAAGCTTCGCGAGACAAGCCTTTTGTTGAACGGGCTCGAACAGCGTGGGACGGCACCACTGTGGCTGGCGTGATTAGTTCAACCTCTCGACTCGGCTATTGTCGTAATTGACGCAAAATAGTCACAAAAGCATGATCACTCGTGAAGCGTGCAAAGACGTCGAAGAAGCCGTCCCAGGATCGAGCGTTTGGACTGTCAGGTTGGAGAGAGTTCTGGAAGCGTTTAGCTGAAAGCAGCCATGGACCACTGCGGACGTTCGGGTCAGCGGCCATTTACTCGGAGGAGCTTTCTGGACTATACCTCCTCCTCTACGGTGCCTTCAAGTTAGGGGCCGGGTGCGTCATTGTGTGGTGCGCTCGTGCTACCATTGGAACTTTTTTGCCCAGCCGAGGGGTACAATATCTGCCCTGTTTTTGGTGGGCGGACAATTAGGACTTCGTCACAGAATTTGTAGTGAGTGCTCACCACCTTCTTCAAACCTCCTTGTAAGGAAATGGTTGGCTATACAAGCTGAAGCATTTTGTAAATGTGAGGTGCATCATGTGCTGAATTATGAACTGAATCTCTGTTGTACATAATGCGGGATCTTCTGAATTGCTGTACAGTTCCTATCTTTCAACTATCATGTAAATAAACCTTCGTTCCCACTCTACGAATACGTCCCCTCACTGGCGAGCATCGGCTATGTGAAAAACGGCGGGAAGCCAGCTACCCAAAGAAAAGCCGCCATACATGCCATCATTAAATTCCTACCCTTTACAATGTACGCCAGCGCAAATCTTGCAGCCGATGGGGCCTCTGACATATTTTGCTACGTGCCAATGTAGTTCACATCTGAAAGAATAAGTCATAGATAATATATACTTTGTTGCAGGATGAATTCAGATTTAAAATGACACTTTCTTTGGTAAAAAGCCGTGTTTGCTGAATTTGCGAATGACCGAGCCTCTGTATCCGTTACTACGCCATCTTCGTTTGGAAAATATGCAACTTGCCTTTGCAGATATGGCTCATTCTTTCCTCAAATACTCCTTGAGTCGTCATCCGAGTACTCAACAGGACCCTCCTGTATCCTCCCATACATGCGAGAGTAGGAGTATAGAATTCGTAATTCTACGGTAGTACCCAGGAGTTCAGTCGCCGCAAAAAGGCGATGGGCTTCAGGGACTGCAGGTCATAAAGCTTCCTAAATAAACACGAGAGGGAACTCTGGCGCAAGTGTGTATGGTAGCTGCGACGCATAGCGCTTCAGCGAGCATGTAAACTATTGGTATGACATTGACTTACTTAGACATAGAACTTTACGTTTAATCTGGCTTCGCGTGGATTCGAGACGCTTAGCCACGAAACAACAATGGGGAAATGTTTGGCTGTTACGCTTCAGCACATTAATATTTAGGCTTATCACTTCAAACTGGATCGCGAAGTGAAAACGCTGTTTATTCTTTCCATCAAAACAAAACTGAAGCACTACAATAAACAAAGACAGAAGTACATTCGCCGCCCACAAGCACAAAGACTAAGCAAAGTCATATCATACCTATCATTCCCATGGTCGCTGAATAATCGCAGCCCCTAAGTTTCCACTAGATAATTTGATAGAACTCTATGCTAGAGACATTGTCACTCTGGGGGTTTCATGCTTCTGAGTGCCTTTTTTTTGCTGTGCTGTTATTGCGACTGAAGAAGCCAGAAGCTTTGGCTTGACTCTCCAGAAGCTACTATCACGTTGAGTTGGCTTGAATAAGACAGGAACACCTGCTGATCTTTCTTTTTATTTAAGACAGCAGTGAACGTTGTCTGGTCTATTTAGTGGTTATATTCGGTAGACGTTCTTGACTCGGCATCATCTTGACGTATATTAGCCCTTGTTGGTTCATCTTCCTTGTGGTCTACAAAGTGAAGACACTGACCTGATATTGGCTGATTATGATGACTGCTAGTGATATATTTCATTAAAACATCATATCTTGAGGCGCGGGCGACAACCGATGGCTGCCGCGCTGCTCATTCTATCTGAGATGTTTCGGAAGGAGGTGACTGTGCTTCTTTACCAGAAAGGTCATCCCCCAGAATGCCGTTCCTCGATATTGAGACACCAGAATTAAATGATGACCTTAGGTTTTGCTAGAAAGAGTGAAAATAACAGACAGGTGTTAGAAAGGCAACCACACATGCATTGTCTTTTTTAGTCTTCTTGTACCGTAGAAAAGATGAAATGCGTTGAAATCAGTTCAAAGTAAATAATGGGGATTTTTCACTCAGTTTGATTAAAATCGGCAACTTTAAGATATTGTAGATTTGCATCTCAGCAAACTGGAACCTTCCGACGGAATGAAAACTACAACCAAAACGTAATCTACTAATCGAATTTTCAATAATAGGGAACTCCAGCGTTGCCATTTTTTACATCACTCGGGTCTGAGAGTAATAAAAAGTGTCGTAACGAAGTGTCCTGGAAAACGGAAACACAGCAGAGTTTAAAAAAATAAACGTCTTCATGGCATACAATAGGCAATCAGTAGGCTAGTTGGTGGATAAAGTAAAAGCAGAACAACAAACGCGTTTTCCTGTCTCACACTCTACCACATTGTCCTTATCCTTTGTTACCTCTTAGAAAGATAAGAATGATCCTCATGAAAGGCCGTACACGGGAAATTGCTTCGATCTATCCACACAGTCGAGAAAAAGGCTTGCATCACGGCGGAAATTAACCGCGTCTGAGCAATTAGGCCACGAGAGTGGGTGCAATCCCTGGAAACGACATTCTCCTTCCGGCCGCCGTTTTATACGCAGCTTCCGTGATTTGCTTTCGCAGTGATCTGTCTGCAGAACTGTCCTTGTTTAAACCGGGCTGCAGGTATTGATGACATTTTCCTAGCTTGAAATCTAAAAGCTTTCGGAGATTTTGTTTCAGTAGAGACGTAGTCACACCTGATTCTCAAGCTTCATTGTTTGATTTAAAAACTTTGATGTCTCTTATAAAAAACGGTTGTGGTTACACTGACACCTTCTTGCCAGTAGTTCCTCTAGACACACCACACACCAACCACTGAGTCATAAAAAGAAAAAAAATGTCTTAGAGAACTACCAAGATTGTGCATGCGCGCAATAATGCATAAAGAGAGAGCACATAGCGTGTTGTTGCAGTTTGTTTAGATGAGGCATTGAGCACGAACTCTGCTTTCTCTTCTTCATCAAATCAATGTCTTTCCCTCTAAGACGGACGCTCACATGTTTCCGTCTTCTGCGATGTGGTGCTTCTCGCGCGAGAAAGAATCGCGCGGCAAACCGCTCAAACGATTTTTGCTGTATGTGCTATTAAAGAGTCCCGCCTCACTGACCGGCTGCTTTCGGTGACAATCTGTGCCGAAATGCGGGGCTCAGTGAGAAACTTTCTAGCGCCGCATCACGATCGAAGCATGAGAAATCCTTCTTTGTACATATGTGTGTGAGAAGAAACATTAACCATTCGAGTGAGAAAAAACAAAAAGCTTCGAGTGAGAAGAAACATAAACAATTCGAGAAATCACAGACGCAAAGTGTGGCTTTAATGATACAAGGTCACTGCAAACACGATCAAAAGTTTCTATCAGGCGCGAGATGGATAAACTACACTGTAAAAAATTACGAAATCGAAGTAAAATGCTTGTACTCTAGCTTCACCCTATTCGGAGAAACTTTCGCTCCAGACAGCCGGAGCGAAATTTTTGTTCCGGCTTGCCGGAGGGATGGCGTGGTGCACCAGAAGTACTTTCAACACATATTTTACTCCGGCCGACCTGAGAAATTACGTGGCACCGCTGGAGTACTTTTCGCTGGCATTTTCCTCCGGATAGCTGGTGTGATTACGTGGCACCTCCAAAGCATTTTTGGCGAGTTTTCACTCCGGCTATCCGGAGGTTTTGTTCGGCACTTCCGTAGAATTTTATTAATGTACTTACTTCGTCCGGACAGAATTTTATTCCCCGCAGGGGCGTCTGCGCAAGCAAGCGTTTGGTGTGTAGTGACACCACAGACCTGAGCTATCGGGGGAGTTTCGACTCCCTCCCACGCCTAGCCATGCGTAGCTTTGCCATGTACGGGGAAAAGGGGATCCTGGGCGTGTAGCCGATGCTGGGTGATTGAACCTTTAAGGCTCCCCGGCAGAGGCAACATAACTCTTTGGCCCAGGCTTCACGCTGACGGCACCCCCGGATTGACCTCCCCGCGGGAAATCGGCAGTCATCTTTTTTTGTCTGCACCTCCCATCTTTCTTTTTTCTCTTAATTTAAAATTTTCCTGTCTTCTACTCCCTTGTATTGACTTCCTTGTTTACTGGCGGCAAGTTTTAACCCCTTGTGGCTATCCTACCTTGGATACACTATATTCGGTTATAGTGGTGGCATACAGCTGGCGTCTGCAGGGCCTGTAGTTGTAGACCCTGCATCGTCCCCTTGTAAAACTTCATAGTGGGTGGCTGGCGCCAATGCCGAAACTTAAACATTTACGTGACTAGTTCCTTTCCTCCACTCCCTAATCGCCCTCATAAAAGAGGGTCCACCGATGAAGATTTTCAGTTTTTTGGTCACCAGAAAGCACTTTTTCTCTGATTCCTTGTTATCCACGCTGACACACCCGGCAAACCAGTCCGAACACTTTCAACTCTTCTAGTTTCAGGGTCTTTGACGTAAATCCTCAGCTCATGATATAAATAATTGAGAATGGCAATCAGTGACCTCCTGGTGGAGCTCCGCGACCAGAAACAATATGAGAAACTGCCTAATCTAGTGAAATTTGGAGATACTAATTAATACTAAACCCCAATCCGAACCGTGAACACCACCCTTGGCGTTGTTTGAGATAATGCACCTGACGATGACCTGTTAGTGCTTACGGAGGCTGAACTCCTGGAGTGTTTCAGCGAACAGAATGTCATCGACGTGAAACTAATTAGGATGAGGCGTGATGGCAAAGAAGTCCAGACAAAGAACTTGATACTTACATTTATTTCAAGTGTACTGCCCGACTCCGTTGAGGCTGGGTACATCAAGCTTCGAGTGAGACCATATATATCAAACCCTCTCCGATGTTTCAAATGCCAGCGGTTCAGCCACTGTTCACAGAACTGCCGAGGCCGCCTAACTCGCGTGAAATGCAGTGCTGAAAAACACACATCTGATGACTGTGAAAACTTTCTTCACTGTGCAAACTGTAATTGGGAGCATGCCACATACTTATGGTCATGCCCATGCTGGAAAAAAGCAAAGGAAATTGTCATAATTGAAGTAAAACAAAACATTGAATTTAGGGAGGCACGAAGGCAGGTGTCCTACCTATCAGAAACCAGCTTTGCCGAAGTGGCGCGTCATGAGGCAGCGCCACAACGTTCCCGGCGGCTGTCTGGCACACGCGTAGTGAGCCAATGTGACGCTATCCGCCCTCTCAGCGGTTGCAGCCAGTGCTGCTCCGCCATCCAAGAAGGACCCACCAACCTCCGGGCTGGGGGCCGCGAAGGTCTCGTCTTTTGAGGTGAGGCCCTCAAAACAAACACAGCGCTCGCAAGAGCGCGTGTACAGAGCCTCGCAAGAGGCAATGGACACAACACCGAGCGTGAGGGTGCAGCCAGCGCCTAAGGATCGGCGCGACTCCGTCGACCGATCCAAAAAAGAAAAAGCTCGCGTCACGGCCCCTGGAAAGGGTCGTGAGCTAACTTTCAATCTTTGAGCACACTGCACAAAATACATTTAAAGTGGACACACAGATCTTACAGTGGAATGTGAGAGAGAAAGGAACCTCGATGATATTAGATAACTCCTTACTAAAAATACTCCGAATGTGCTGTGTGTTCAGGAAACACATCTCAAGTCCACACAAATGAACTTTCCAAAGCAATATGCCATCTTTCGCAAAGACCGTGATGACGCTGACGTTTCATCGGGCGGTGTCCCTATAATAGTTGATGAAGGTGTTGCCTGTATGCAAATAAACCTCCGAACTTCTCTTGAGGCAGTTGCCGTCCGAGCAGTGCTGTTCGGGAAGCTACTAACAATTTCTTCTATTTGCATTCCTCCGTGTTATCAACTTTCGAAGACACAATTCCAAAAGCTTCATTGAATAACTTCCTTTGCCATATATAGTCGTTGGTGATCAAAATGCACATAATCCTCTATGGGTGACTCTCGTTTAGATGCGCGAGGGCGCCTGATTGAGCATTTTCTGTTTTCGCCAGGTGCATGTCTACTGAACAAAAAAGAACCAACATATTGTAGCACTACTCACAGCACATACTCTTCTATAGGCCTGAGTATTGCCTCGAGTACGTTAATTTCATATCTGGAGTGGTTCGTTCTCAAGAACCCCTTCGGGAGTGACCACTTCCCGATTATGTTGAAGTTAACAAAAGAAGATACATTCTCGCCTGACACTCTTCGTGAACACCAAGTCAGCCAACTGGGAACTGTTCTAAGAAATTACATTTTTAGACGAAGATGACAATGGTGATTTCAATATAGACGATGCTGTAGCACACCTAACTGGTTTTATTATTTACGCTGCAGTGAAATGTAGTAAGCAAACTAACATATTGACTAATAGGCATCGCTTTACATGGTAGAACGACGATTGTCCAAAAGCGCACAATATTCAAAATAACGTTGGACATTACTCCCAAAATAACCGACGGCTGAAAACCTCATCAATTTCAAACAGGTCAAGTCCCAAGCCAGAAGAACGCTTCGTTTTTCAAAGAAAGAAAGTTGGAATAGGTACATCCTTGGTATAAATTCTTACACCAACGAAACGAAGGTTTGGAATAGAGAAAACAAGTTATTGGGATGGTATTCGCACCCCCTACCCTTGGTAATAGCCGAGGGAAGAGCCTGGGGAAGCAGGCGGACTGCCTAGGCGAACACTTTGATTATGTTTCAAGTGCATCACACTATACAGAAACGTTCTTAAGATTGAAAGAACGCGAGAAGCGGCAACCCCATAAATGTAAACGTCCATTCAGGAAGACTTACAACTGCTCAATTACATTAGCATATCTTGCGTACTGCAACAACTCGGCGCCAGGTGATGATCGTATAATGTATGAAATGATCAAGTACTTCACCCCAAAGCACTAAAACACTCCTAACCCTCTTGAATACCATGTGGGAATCTGGGTATATTCCATTGTCATGGGAAGAAGCAATAGTCATCCTGGTACCAAAACAAGGCAAAGAACCATCCTTGCCCGCCAGCTACAGACCAATGGCATTGACAAGCTTGACAAGCTGTCTGTGCAAACAATACTAAAAAATGTTAAACCGGCGCTTAATCCACTTTCTACAAAGTAACGGTATACTAGACCCCCTTCAGTGTGGTTTCAGAGAGGGGAGGTCGACAATAGACCACCTTGTTCGCATAGACATACTTCAGAGATACATTTATTCATAGGCAGTTTGTATTTTCGGTATTCCTTGACTTATAGAAAGCGTACGATACCACATGGCGATTCGGGATTCTACACAATCTTGCCGCCATGGGCATCCATTGGAACATGTTAAACACAATTGAAAGTTTTCCGTCTAATCGAACTTTTCACGTAAAAGTGGGAAATGCTCTTTCTAGATCATTTACCCAAGAGACTGGTGTTTCGCAAAGGGGTGTGCTTAGTTGCACTCTCTTTCTTGTAAATATGAACTCCCTGAAGTCAGTAATTCCAAGCGCGAAGTTTTATTCCGAGTATGTTGATGATGTGCAAATGAGCTTCAAATCATGCAATATGTCTATCTGCGAATGACAAGTCCAGCTTGGAATGAATAAATTCTCTAAATGGGCGGATATGAAGGGTTTTAAAATAAACACCCAGAGAAGTACTTGCGTACTCCTCTCCAACAAACGAGGGGTAATGCCACTACCAAACATTGTGATCAAGGGAGACCAACTCTCTGTGAGCAGCGAGCATAAATTCCTCGGAACAACTTTAGATTCTAAGCTCACGTTTGTTCCCCATATTAAATATGTCAAAACAAAATGTCTGAAAGCGATGAACGTCCTAAAACTCCTATCACGTACAACATGGGGTATTGATCGGAAGTGTGTCTTGAAGTTGTACAAAAGCCTTGTCTGGTCGCGACTTGATTATGCCTCTATAAATTATCATTCCGCAACACCAAGTGCTTTAAAAATCCTAGACCCCGTTCACCATCTGGGCATCCGACTTGCAACCGGTGCTTTCAGGACAAGTTCGATCCAGAGTCTCTATGAAGATTCGAATTAGGGGTCACTTCACCTGCAGCGATCCAACAGCAGTTTCACATATTTCCTAAAGATACGCGCAAACATCAAGCATCATTCTTATTCAACTCTAAACTATATGACAACTGCCGCCCTCTTCCATAATCAACCCGCTGCGAGAAAGCCGTTCTCTTTGCGTGTGAGAAACTTAAGTGAGGAAATGGGTGTTCCACTGCTAGAACTTTTTCCTATGCCCACAGCAAAACTTTTACCGCCGTGGCAGTGGCAGCTGGTACATTGTGACACCTCATTTTTCGAGATCACTAAACACGCACCAGAAGCACATTGCCGGGGTGTTAGTAGCGATAATTTGCCGGGGTGTTAGTAAATTGCAGGAGTGTTGGTAGCGACAATTTCTGTACGTAAGACGTCATACATTGAAGCAAGAATTTTTCTAGTATCTGGGAGAGTATAGGGAAGATAGTAACCAATCTGTAATTTTCTATATAATCATTTTTCTATGCTTTTAACAACGGCTTATCAATTGCCGTTTTTAATTTCTATTGAATCGATGCACTGATAAAAATTCATTCAAAATGAAGAGAACTACATCTGCTAATGCTGTGAAGTCGCGTCGAAGCGCGGCCACAGCTACGTTATTATTTCCCGGTTGTTTTTTTGGACAAAAACTGAAAGTTATTCTCCTGAGATCTTCCTTCTAGAGCGTGGGCAAATGAGCAGATGCAGGAACAGATTGTTTAAGCATGCACATGCATTTATGCGCATGCGCATTTTTGGAAAAACGCGTGAAGAAGTGGTTGAACTAGCAACCACTATCTCTGGTTTCTCGTAAAGAATGATTTGAGTAGATCAGTGGGCGTGTTCCTATTGCCTATCACATTATATATCGAAGCCTATGTCTTTGCCCAATTCTTGTATGCTTGGTTGGAGCGTTCCAAAAATACCGCTTTTTAACTTACCCTAAAAATAAATCAAATCAAATCAAATCATTTTATTTTCCCAGAAAGAAACAGGTTCTGGAGAGGTTCACTGGCTAAAAGCTGTTTATGGACAGCTTGACGAGGCCAGTGAACCCTATACAAGGCAGGTGGGACAATGACAAAAGATGTGTGTAACAATAAAGGCCATAAGCTAACATAACAATACCAAATACGGTGTAATAAAAACATATATATACATTTCTACGAAACATCCTGATACCAGCATAGCACAGAAGATTACATGGACGCAAGCAAAAAGAAAAAAAACAAATAAATAAAACAAAAGAAAAATCCAGCAACCATAACACCATTATTGCCAAAAAATAAAATAATAAAAATAAATATATGATGAAAAGATCAGGGAAGATGCATACAAATTTGATCCTCATGTATGTGCTGCATCATACAATGTACATATCATATCAGACAAACAAAATATACAGACTGAATTATATCATATAACCTATTCGGTACAGCATGGATGCACACACTGAAAGAAAAATGAATTGGTACTATCGTACAGACAGCACATTTTACAACGTGAAAAAAGTAAGCCTATATTTACAAAAAAGGATCGTAGTTCTTTTAATGAGAAACTGTTTACATGACTGTATTTATTGAGATTCATTGGTAAATTGTATTGCAATGTTTGAGATTTGTAATTATTGCGAAACCTCGGAACAAACCAAACAGCACTGCTTCTTGTTCCTAACAAAACATTTTTTGCAGTTAGACATGCGGTATTTTTAATGAATTGCTTAAACGAAATGAAAGAGAAATAGTAGGATCGCAGAATGCGAAAGATATACATATATTCCACTTTAATAATACCATAGTCCCGACACACAAGTTGTGTTGATGACAAATAATCTAAATTAGCGACATGTCTAATAATTTTTTTCTGCATGGTCTGAAGTTTCATTATGTTCGTTTTAGTCGTGGTTGCCCACACCAAACTGTAGTAATTTATGTACGAAAGAAAAAAAGCATGGTATATTTGCAGTTTCACCTTTGCGGGTAAGATATATCTACAACGAGCTAGCACACCAACTACACAACTACACTAGAGGCTTTTTTGCAGATGTCAACGACGTGTTGGTTCCAGCTGAAGTTTGATGAAAACGTGACGCCAAAAATTTTATGTTCATCCACAAAACGAATGTCTTCACCTGCGTAAACTAACGCTTGTGTTGATGAAAATATTTTGTTTTTAGCTCGGAATACGATGGCTTTTGTTTTCAGTGGATTATATTCAATAAATTTTTGCTATACCACAAGAAAAGCTTGTTCAATAGCTTATTACACCGGATAATTAGCTCAAAAGAGCGACAATCCTACTTCTCACAATGTTGTATTCAATTTGAAATCTTTATTTTTCGGTGCCCGTCTGCTGCGTTTTCATAGCCAGTCTCTATGAGAAATAGCATTCATAATATCTGCACTAAAGCACAAATACCCTTTTTTATATTTTTTTAGTTGTTACATATGTACTTGAACGTTCAAATTTTAGTAACTGCTCACAAAATTTTTCGTAGACTGTGGAGTAGTTCGATCCCACAGTGAACTGCTTCCACTCAAATTGTGCTATAAACTTATCAAGGTCCCGCCGCGGTGGTCTAGTGGCTAAGGCACTCGGCTGCTCACCTGCAGGTCACGGGATCTTGTCCTGGCTGCAGCGCCTGCATTTTCGAATAAGGCGGAATGTTGTAGGCCCGTGTGTTTCCATTTGGGTGCACGTTAAAGATTCCCAGGTGGTCGAAATTTTCGGAGCCTTCTACTACGGCTTCTGTCATAATCATTTGTTGGTTTCGGAACAATAAACCATACAATCTTATCAATCAGATTATATATAATTTGCTTTTACATGTTTCTTTTCTCCGTTCAATACAATTATTTTTTCCTTCTGCATTCTCATCGCTCGGCATGGGCAATCGTCCGCATCGGCGGCAGGCCACAAAATAATGATCAGCTAGTTTTTGCTTAATCACGCAAGACATTAATGAATATTTTGGTGCTCGCAGTGCAATGTTGTCTACACAGGAAGACACATGTCTGGTCTGTATGCATTCTTCGCGTGTTGGGGACTTTATGGTCAACTGTAAGCCATGTTTTTTTAAATATGAAAGGTAACCAGATACATTGACTGTGGTGAAGTCTAGTGTATTGATGTTTAGATCTCCTACCACGTAAATTTCATCTACCTTTGCTTGGCTGTGTAGGTTTCATCTAGCTCGCTCAAGAATCGTGAGAGAATATTTAAAGGACGATGATAAATCGCTAGCAGAAGTAGGTCCGCATTTGCTAGCATGATTTTCCCTGGAAGGCATTAGGCATTACTAAAGGTAATGTTCATTGATGTACTACAGTTTTTCGTGCTAACGAATAGCGCTATGCCACCACACCGTTGGTCTGCTTTTGACATAAAATGGGCTTTATAACCAATCAAAACAAACATATTTGTGCAATCCACTGATACATTTGATTAGACTGGAACAAACACGTCTACACAATTCTTGTGTGATTCAGCTAACGTTCTAAATTCATTCCAGTATTTCCGAAGGCATCTAATATTTACGCTAATAACTGCAAAGTCATGCTCCTGGTTGACTCCAAAACTATCTTTAAACTCAGGAAAATTTGATGTGGTGTAAAAGTTCATTTCCATGGTGTTTGTAGGATTTTAGCAATGTCTTTTGTTCTTGTTCTTGTTGACCTTCACTTGTGGCTCATACCCACTGGGGGGATCGAGTGGTCTTATAAAGTATGATTCTACTCTAAAGTAAATGTACTTACAAAGTGAAAACGCTACAACTTTGAAAATGAAAATTTTAAGATCACTGATTTGTACTGATTCAAATGTTTTTGTATTAGTAATAGATATTAACATAGATCAAAAGATAGCTTAAAACAGAAAAAAAGAGAGAAGGTATGCGTAGGTCAACGCAAAAGAATGATATTATATTTATAACTTTTCGATTTTTTCAGATAATTCCGCACTGCCTCGCAAACATTCGCACTGGCAAACCCAGCAATGGAGGCTCCAAAGTACAGAATCACTGGCATGGATCAGTTCATTCTTGTAGCACGTAAAGGATTTTGATTTAACGATGATCTATAGTTTCTGGCTCGCCACAAGAAGCACACACTGGAGAAAAGGCCTGACCAGACCTGTGATGGTAGAAATTTAGTTTAGGCACTCTACAGTGCAGCCTCGTAACTGCGACTTCTAGTTTACGCGTGTCACAAGAAGATCGGCGCAAAGGATATATTAGGTGCCGATATTTAATCAAATTTTTGAGTGATGTATCTGTGGATCTTTCCATAATGATACGCCTGCGAAATCGCGCAGCTGTTACATAAGCGGATGGTGCAAAATGCGGTAATATTGGCCCAGTTATTGCTGATTTCGCTTAAAATTGATTTGGATCATAGAGGCATTTTCGTCTTTCTTCACGAAAATCTTGCTTTGCTTCACACATGAAAACTTGTAGCCTTTTTCTCGTGCTGCCGTTTCCACTCGCTTAAACAGATTACGGTTGAGCCTTGTCAAGTAGTTATTTAAGAACAGCTTCTGACACTGCCTGTTTTGATGCAAGCGTTTTAGTTCCCCTCTATCATCAAACAATTGTTCTCTTGCAGACACAGAAGAAAAGTGCACTAGTATTGTCGGGTTGGACATGTGTTTGCTTGGCAAGCGATGAATGGCCTTGATATTAGAGCTAAGTAGGTCTGATAGCTCGAGTTTGCTGCCAATGCCTGGCAGAACTGCTTTCAGGTTTTCGTTATGTTCGACTGGTTGCCCTTCAATTTCCATGTTGGCCTTTATGCCATATTATTCGCTTTTATTTAGATCCTGTTCAAGTTGGTGAATCGTTTTTGCTTGCGTTTTCAGTTCACATATCAGGTCAGCAATTCGGTCCTCATGTGCAGCTTCCCTTTTTTTTGCTGGCTGATAGCTGCTGCAAGATCAAGTAGTACTGCTTAGACATGAAAGACATACATTGTTCTAGATCCTTCATTAACATAGTTACTTTCGTAAATTCAGCTTTTAGGAGAAGCAGTGAGTCAACTTTGCCGTGTACGGTCAACAAAGAAGCAAGGCTAGCTCTCTTTATACCATCCAACTCTGATGCCATCTCCGGTTCTGAAGAATCTTCTGTTGTCGCACCCACTGCTGTCGAGAACACCACAACCGCACGTTGTTTAGCTGTACGACAAGTTTTGCATACCCATGAATCACGTTTACTTTTGCTCTTTGCGAAAGTATTTGGCGCCACACCAGAGCGATGCTGTCCCAAGTGATAAAGGTTCTCACAGTTCACACACTTCAAAAAACGACCGTCTTCTGGAAGTGACTCGTTACATGCAATACAAGTTTCCATAGAGGCACTAAACAATATACAATTGCAGTCGGCGGCAAACAAACGTTTGTTATGCTTACAAGGTAAACACAGTACCTGTAAAATATGAACCGTCAGTATCTGGTGGCTGAATCATCACCGACTGCTAATAATAATAATAATAATAATAATAATAATAATAATAATAATAATAATAATAATAATAATAATAATAATAATAATAAATTATCAATATTCAAACCTATACTTTTTTGCCCAGAAACAACATTGAGTATTTTTAATGGCGCAAGGAAAAAGCAGAAATTATGGCGAACATTGATAATAAAATATCACGAATAAAAACGTTATAAAATGGCGCATATAGAACTATGCGTACAAAGAAAAAAATATCAGCAGCGTACGAGGCTATGTAAGTACAGTGCAAAGCTTGGAGCACAACAACGACTGGGAGCTGTGAAAAACATCGAGCTCTAAAAAGCAAACATTACGAAGTCGGTGTACCCTGCTTTGGTCAAATGTTCATAGAGGCAGGCGGTTACGTGAAAAGGTCTATATTGTCTGGTGAGCTTACGTGGAATTTGTAAAGGAAGACAGTTAATCACTACAGGGCAAAATATGATGTCATGCTCTAGCTTGTAATAAAATACCAGATCAGTGCTATTTCATCAGCAGCAAATTGATGGCAATGACAGTAATCCAGCAGCATAGGAACGAGATCCAGAGTCATTTCTAGCGAAACAGTTGTTGTAACTGCTTAGCATTTTTTTCGGGTCTCGTTCAATAGCATTGCTGCTGGAATTAGCAACGTAATTCCAGATTGCAGATGCCTACTCAATTTCAGGGAGACATAGCATGGTGTACACTCTTTGGAAGGGCACAGGAGAACAGAATTCTCTAGACATTCTTCAAACACCGCCTACACTCTTAGTCAAATCCGGGCTAGGCTACACGCCCACAGGCAGAAAATGGGTCAAATTATCGCCGCTTCTAAGCGGCTTGGTAGCCGTGTTCCAGAGAAACCGGCCTGATTTGAAGTGGTTTTCAAAATAGCCCGGACAAAGATTAGTCGAGATTAAAGGTCAACTTTTTTTCTCACAAGATACGGCATGTGGTTAGGCGCTACTTTCCGTAGGCGGCCCGGCCCTGATGTGGTTGCGGAAAAAAAGTATTATATTACGCTTTACAGAGCGGCTTCTCGCCAAGAATGCTGCGGATATTACGACTACATGTAATTAGAAAACTATTAGTACCATAATCACCTATAATTGCGAAATTAACATGCAAAGCACAGCGCTCGAATCGATTGCGGGATCGCATGCACGTAAAGCAGATGTCTTACCCTTGCACCACCGCGCCACCAAATGGCGGTGAGTCTTTTTGCGGGGTATACATCAACCAAGTGGGTTTTTTGCAAACCGTCTTCGGAACCTTGAACTGTTTTTGTGCCATGTTCATGCATTTGATCAGCGAATAAGTTGTAGGGCTTCATGAAGTCGCGACAACCACGGTGAGCGCCATCGGCTCCGACTTCGGTTCATGGTACAACATTCCGCAAGAACAATTAACTTGTGTTTGTGCATCGTTTTTCTTCTTCTCTTTGAACTGCGCGTGTTACGCTCACCGAAATTCACGGATGAGGCTGTGTTCGGCTGTCGAAACCTGCGTATATTTCTCGCACGTGCGTGTGCTGTGAGAAATTTGGCTGAATTGTGTCGGGTGGTACACGTGCGTCAGTGACAGCAGCCTATACTCATCTATTTGAAGACAATGCGCTTTCGCCCGTTAACGTTGCATGGGTACTTTAGCATGCCTACTCTAACGTTTGCCTTTTTTATGCGCAAACTGCCGCGAGCAGCACGCTGGGGCATCAGCGTCTGTTTAGCATTTTGATAATTACTCATTTTTGCAAGTAGAATTTATGCGCATTATTTCGCTATGTAGAGTGCTTTTTACTCATTTTCAGTCTTTAACTGATCTCATGGGGAGTGGCTACTCTTACCTTTATTCAGAATCACATCGCTGTTCAAGTGAATGCCAAAACGCGCGCCTAGGTCAAGTATGACCAACACAAATTACCGACGGACAGGTCGGTCTCCCTCCAAATAAATAATGCCTTTGCACATCTCTTTCGCGAACGTCGGCGTGCAGTTGGGGTCAAGACATGGTGCAGAACAAACATCAATATATTTATTCTTACTGCTAGCAGTTGCTCTTTAGAAAATGGGGATTTCTATAGCAGGTACATTATCTCCACAGTGTTACACTGGTTGTCTTGGTCGTGGTGCACTGTTACAAATCTATGCTGGAATATGAGAATCGTACATAATATTCAAAGGAGTGAGCGAATATTGGTGACATACGCTCTCCGGATGACTTCAAGATATTGATTGATGTGTGGGGTTAAACGCCCCAAAACCACCATATGAATATTAGAGATGCCGTAGTGGAGGGCTCCAGAAATTTTGACCACCTGGGGTTCTTTACGTGCACCCAAATCTGATCGCACGGGCCTACAACGTTTCCTCCTTCATCGGAAATGCAGCCGCCGCAGCCGGGATTCGAACACGCGACCTGCGGGTCAGCAGCCGAGTACCTTAACCACAAGACCACCACGGCGGGGCTCTCCTGCTGACTTCTGCATCTGACTTCTGACTTCTGTACTTGATGTTCATCATCAAATTATGACACCACTAATCTAAAGTCGACCAATAGATTTGCAATTTGGCCCTTTCCGTCTCGAGGCCTTTGGTTCGTTTCTTTTTTGTCACGCTTTCCTAAAATCATAGTTCAACTTGTTTAGTCGAAAATGAGCGTCAACATACATAGGCCAGTGTTTCTGAAAGCTGTTACGCATGCATGAGTACAATTTTATTTAGTGCATTACACAGTGTCACACCTCAATAACTGACGAACAAAAAGCTGTTTGCACTCTTTTATTGAAGTCAAAAGTGTAACAGTGGGACTGCACATCCCAGTGTGTGCCCAAATGCAGACAGATGTATCATATCTTGAATAAAGTGTGCCATGTGGCACTGGAAAAAGTTTCCGTCTCAGACCACCTTGTAGAAAAATGACAATCACAAGACAGCGGGACGAAACGGTGACGCACAAATGCCACCACATCCAGGCGACGGTGAACACGACGCGGGCGCCGGGCACCCAGCTGGCGTGGTTATGGGAGGGGAGGGGAGGGCGTTTTTTTTGTGGCTGACCAGTTCTGCGTAAGAGAATTCTGGATCCTGGTGCCAGGATGGCGCGACAGAGACGGCGGCTGTCACCTTTCTTTCTTTTATTTTCTTCTTACGCCTGTTCTTACTGGCTGTATGCGTGACGTCCGTGCCCCGCTGTTGTCACGGGTATTTTTCTCGCTGGGCTCCCTATAGGGAGGATTTTAGTCAGTACGCAGGAGCGGGCCGCCTATGCAGCACTTGTTATCCGGTACCTGACTTGGAGTGTAGTGTGTGAATACCCCGCCAAGCAACGTGCTTAGCGTGAGCAGAAAAGTGTAATGTGCTATCAAAAAGAACATATACATCATTGGTGTTACATACATTACGCAACAACACAGAGTAAACAGAATATGAAAGTGACACATTAGGTGTCTTTCGAGTGAAACTCATTACCTTGGTATCTAAAATATTGAGGGAGAAGTTATTGCTTCTCCGCCGTTCATTAAAAAACCACAAATCAGCTTGCGGAATATGACAATTGATCACTGAATGAATTTCCTAAGGTATCTTTATGTCATAGGCATACAAATGAAAAGAATAAATCTGAGTAGCGGAATAAACGTCATTAGCATAAATAAAAAGGAGGAGTGGGCCGAGTACCGATCCTTGAGGAACTCCACTTGTACGTTTATATAAAGCGAACGTTTGGCCAATAACGGCAACATAACATAATCTATCAAGCACATAGCTATGGAGAAAATTCACGATTGAAGAATCAACATCAACGTATGAAAGTTTATCTAGAAGCAGAGAATGACTGACAACATCAAAAGCTTTGCTAAAATCACAGATAGCGTCAACCTGTCCTCTCTACGAAATAGGCGTGGAGACTTGCATCATGAAACAGGCAAGATTAGTGAAAGTTGAGCGGCCACCGAGAAACTCTTGCTGATATACAATCAGTAAATGTTTTTCATCCAAAGAAAATATTTTGTGAAGAGCAAGCTCAAAGATTTTCGATGGGGCACAAAGAAGAGGAATGGCGCGGTAGTTAGAGACGTCACTTTTACATCCAGATTCGAGCACTGAGAAGACACGAGCAGTCTTCCACATGCTAGAAAAAGTTGAAGCATGCAGACACCTTTTAATAATGGCAGTCAATACAGGTACAAGTATACTGCAATAGGCTTTTAGTTTGGCAGAGGCAATGCCACTAGGGCCAGCTGAAAAAGATAGTTTCATGCACCAAATGCTTTTTGATATGAAATTTCCATATAATAACACAGCATCAGCCTTGACAACAGCCATAACCTGTCGACCATTACTAGCTACAGAGGCTGAATACTTATAAACGTATGAATAATGCATGGCAGAACAGTCAGCAGCGGCTTGATCTTCTACGCCATTTTGGCAGAGTATCCTGAAGGACTCGCCACATTTACATACTTACAAAACTTAGCCAGCCTGTCAGACGCGGTTTTGTTTTCAAAATGAAATATATATGCAGTGATCCCGTTTATAACCGCGTTTTCAAAGAGTACAAAAACGATAAAATTCCTCCCCCAAAACAGTTGATGGAGAACGTTTATACTTCCTGTGTGCACAATCTTTGTGTTTCAGTGCACTTATAAGCTCTGATAAGAACCAGGAGGGATATTTACAATAATTAGGTGTGCATTGGGGAGTAATCTTGCACATGCTGGTCAAGATAAGTTCGGCGAACTGATCGACTTGATCATAAACTTGGGGTTTGTCAGTTACCAGTGACCAATCTGTGGTGGACAAGTCATAGTAAAAGCCGACGCAGTCACCTCGCTTAAAGGCAAATCTGGGCATCTTGTCAGTTTCTCTGCGAAAGTTGTTTTTCTTTGTAAAATAGAGAGTTTTAGTGTGAGTGGTGGGTGAAACTTGTCAGGATGAAGAAAAGATAAGTAAGAGATTTCTACTTCGATAGGTTGATTAGTAGAAATACACCAATCTAAGACGTTGCCACGTGAATTGGCAATACTGCTGTGCTACTCTAGGGAGTTAAAAGCAAGAAACTGTAATAATACGCTGCATTTGTTCTTTAAGAAATAACGTTATAGACAAAAATTAAGTGTGGCCCAGTCAATTCCAGGTGTGTTAATATCACCAAGTACAAGATATGTGTGCTTCTTGTGTGAAATTACCACATTTCCAATAGAAAAGACTATCTCAATAAAAACGATTGGTGAAACACTAGGCGTTACATATAAACATCCAATCAACATTTTTTCACGGTGCTCTAGAACAATTTCGTTCTCAATTGATTCAGAAATTGTTTCTATGTCCCTGCGTCTAACAGATCTAAAAGTACTGTCAATACAACAGCACCTCTATATTTAGTTGCACGGATGTCCCGATCACGGCGGGAGGTGGTGTAGTAAGCGAAAAATAGCCACAAGAAACAATTTCACAGCACAGCCACGTTTCACAAGTCGCAATAAGATCAAAAGAAGACGAAACAACGTTACCAAGGAGTTTGTGTGTCTTAGTGCGAAGACCACGAGTGTTCCGATAAAGTATATCCAGATTACACTGCACCGTTGCTTGCGGGTGGGCACTCTGAAGGATGGAGCATGTCTTCGTGAAGAATCCCACAGAATGGTTCGCAAATGCAACCACCGGGCCACATTGACAGGTCATTCAGACGTTTCAAAGTGTCTTCGTCAACCGTAACGCAAAACGAGGAGTAAGAAGGATATTTTGTTTATAAGAATAATAGTAATAATAATAATAATAATCAATCAATCAAACATTTATTTAACGTGCCCAGGAACAACCACAAGGTCTTTGTGCAGGAGCACGCAAAAATAAAACAATAAAAATAAAGAATACAATGCAGACAGTCTTCAGAAATATCAAGAAAAAACACGCGTAGACATAGGGAAATGAACACAAAAGTGGAGGAGTAAATATGACAGGACGAGAAATACTGAAGGGAACGAAAAATTAGATTGCACATATACAACTATATATGCAAGATGGAGAAGATAATATTTTGTTTAAGGTAACATACTATGTCAAGACAGGGCGAAGTTCAGATAAAAGCAATGACTGTGGACCATTAAACACGTCAAGATCAAGAAAATTAACGTTATAGAGACTTTGTGTCCTGTGAACGGTAGAGTGTTGGAAGAAGTAGGCGGGTTCATGAAACGGTCTATTCTCTCTTGTTAACTTAAGCGGAATTCGAAAGTTAACACATTTGAGAAGTACACGGCAGGATATGATACCATGGAGTAGCTTGTAAAGAAATAAAAGGTCGGAACGATTTCGTCGGCAGCGAAGTAATGGCAATGATAATAATACAGCAGTATTTGAAAGAGATCCAGAGTGATTTGTAGCAAACCGATGGTTATATATGCTGAAGATTTCTTTCTGGGCTGGTTCAATGGCTTTACTTCTGGATTGAGCAATGCCATTCCATATCACGGACGCATACTCAAGTTGTGGAAGACATATTGCTGTATACAATTTGTGAAGTGCTATAGCAGAACTGAATTTTCGAGATATTCTGCAAGCACACCCGAGAGTACGAAGGCCCCACATAGCAGCACGCTTAGCGTGAGCTGAATAGTTTAACGTGCTAGCAACAGCAACACCAAGATCACTGATCTCATACACCTTGCATAACGACAGATAATCGATAGAGTATTTAAATGACATGGTGGATGTTTTGCGAGTGATAGACATGAATTTTATCTTTGAGGTATTCAGAGAAAGGTTATTGCAGTTGCACCACTCGGAAAAAGAACACGATTCTGACTGCAGCAAGCGACAGTCGTTAACTGAACGAATTTTCTTAAATACCTTGATATCATCGGCATACAAGATGAAAGAAGAATGGTGAATGGCAAAAGAAACATCATTAACGTAAATTAAAATTAGGACTGGGCCTAATACCGACCCCTGAGGGACCCCACTAGTCACTTTATACAAGGAAGAGGTTTGGCCATTTACGGCAACAAAACAAGATCTATTGAGAAGATACCTGAGCAGGAGATTCAGAACCGACAAGTCAACATCAAACTGCGCAAGTTTAACCATAATCAGTGAGTGGCTGATTACGTCAAATGTCTTGTTCAGGTCACAGTAGATTACTTCAACTTGTCCTAACTGAAAAATAGGTGTGTAGATTTGCGTCATGATAATAGCAAGATTTTTGGTAGTTGAGAGACAAGCAAGAAAACCATCTTGATTTGGAATCAATGAGTTTTTCGCACCAAAAGACACTATGTTGTGAATAGCCAACTCAAAAATCTTTGATGTGGCACATAGTAGAGAAATCGGGCGATAATTCAATACGTCTGTTTTATAGGCCGACTTAAATACTGGAAACCAAGAGCAGTTTTCCACATGCTAGAAAATGTGGAAGCGTCCAGGCAGTTAATAAATATCGTAGGCAGTACAGGGACAAATATACTACTATAAGCTATTAGTATGGCGAATGGGATGCCATCTGGGCCACATGATAAAGATGGTTTTAAGCGCCTAATGCATTCGGCGATAAGATTTTCATCCAGCGACAAAGCACTGGATGAGCTCACTGGCTTGGACTGTTGTCCGATATCCGTGCGAGAGTCTGAGGCCTTATAAATAGATGAGAAATGCGTGGCAAAACAGTCAGCGATGGCATGCACTAATAATAATAATAATAATAATAATAATAGTAATAATATGAATGTAGTGAATAAGAAAGACGTTGATACCATCAGGTCAGGTATCATCTGTACAAGAAGAAGGCACGAGATCGCCGATCAAGCACCGTCATCTGGGTTCGCCTGCGTTCCTTTAGAGCTACCACCCGCTTGCTCAGTCCTTCAATAAACCCCCTTTACGTTTGGTGGAGCGTGCTGGGTAACTGCATCACCTACACCCTGGAACTCCGATCCCACACGCTGCCTTCGACCATGCAATTTGACGCTGCCCAACAGACAGCACCTCTCGCGGCTCCTACTTGCCCCGGCCCGGTTCACCAGCGAGACCCCCCGATCTTTTCGGGCACCGAAGACCAGGACGTCGAGGACTGGCTGTCGTCCTACGAAAAAGTCAGTGGACCAAACAGGTGGGATGACGCTGCTAAGTTGAGCACCGTCAACTTGTACTTGGCTAATGTGGCGAAACTGTGGTATACAAACCATGAATCCGAGTTCGAGAACTGGGCCACTTTCAAGCAGGCAATATCCTCGGTTTTCGGTCGCCCTGCCGTGCGGAAGTTGCGCGCCGAACAACGCCTGCGCTCACGGGCACAAGAACCTGGCGAAACGTTTACCGCCTATATCGAAGATATGCTCGATCTCTGCAAGCGCGTCGATGCCGCAATTAGCGAAAGTGCCAAGATCCAGCACATTATGAAAGGTGTTGATGACGACGTCTTTCAAATGCTCCTGGTGAAGTCTCCTGGCACGGTGTCTGAAGTGGTAACTCTGTGCCAGAACTACGACGAATTGCGACGGCAACAAGCTCTCACCCGTCGTCCATTTCAGCCTAACCAACCACTCGCTGCCCTGGACGTCGTACCTGACCACTCCCGCCTTCTAGCACAAATGAAAGACTTTGTGCGTGAGGAGGTCGCACGTCAGCTTTCCCTCCTGCCGTTTTGTCAGCGCCAAGAGCTCCCGCAGCAGCAGCAAGAGCAACCACCGACACCGTTAGCTCCCATGCTACGACATGCACTTCAGGACCAGATTGCCGAGGCTATGCCAGTGCCCTTTCAGCAGCAAGTTGTCGCCGCGCCTCTTACTTATGCTGACGCAGAAAAGAGGCAGCAGCCACACCAGTCCTCGGCGTTCAATGGACTGCCGCATGCCACCGCTCCTACTCAGTCTTCCGTCGCATGGGCTCCTCCCCTCGCTACCACAGCCTCGACTCAGCCGTATGCCGCGTGGGCGGCGCCCCTTGCTGCAAATGCCTGGCGAACGCGCGATAACCGGCCGATCTGTTTTGCGTGTGGCGGACCTGGCCATATCTCCCGATACTGCCGTCGTCGCGTACCCGCCTACACAGACGTCCGACCACGAAGCAATTACATGGACCGACCACCTTTTGGTTATGAAAGTTCGGATCATCAGTCAAACACGTCTTCCCGTGACTATCCGGCAACTTCGTCTCGTCGCTCACCTTCACCCAATCGACGCTCCTTGTCACCCATGCGTCGATGACCAGCCCCTCAAAATGAGGGAAACTAGCCGTCGCAGTTCAAGGGGCAAGAACTGCGCTATCGAAATGTTCAAGTCCTCGCACCTTGCCGTCAAATATTGTCGAAGTTTTTGTAGACGGCGCCCATGCATACGCTCTTGTGGATACCGGTGCCGCTGTGTCTGTTATAGACGTCAAACTTTGCCGCAAGCTCCGAAAGGTGACCACGCCGCTTGATATGTTCTTACGTGCAGCAAATGGAGAACCTGTTCGACCTATAGCCGCCTGCACTGCCCGACTCAAAATTGCGGAGAACCACTACACTGTTGAGTTTATCGTCCTTTCCTCGTGCTTTCATGACATCATACTTGGCTGGGATTTCCTATCCCGTAATCGTGCCGTTATAGATTGTGCCCGTTCCGAACTTGAACTGCTTCCGTTCTTCGAGCAGCCCTACGACCACACTAATCAAGCCGCGCACAAGCTAGTTGTCAAAGAAGACACTGACATTCCACCGACAACAGCTGTTCTGCTCCCTGTGGTCTCCGACGGCATGCGTGATGAAGTAGCATTTTTCGAGCCATCACGCCTCTTTCTAAGTCGGAAACCACTTCTGCTCCCTTATTCAGCCCTCTTGATTTCTAATGGAGCCAGTGCTCTCTGCCTTACCAATCCCTTTCCGCATACCATCAAACTGTTTAAAGGCGAGTCTCTTGGATGCGTACAGCCCATTGATAACGGACAAATTTTTACCGTGCCGCAAGAATCATCCCAAAGTGACCTCGCCGCCGTCAGTGCTCTTAACCACTCTCATCTACAGGCTTCAAAAGTGTTCGATTCGGCGATCGCAGACGGACTGTCACCATCTGAACGATCTGAACTCCTCCAACTGCTGTACCAGTACCGCGAATCTTTCGATGTTGTTCAACCTTCACTTGGCCGCACTTCTACCACTCTACATTACATCGATACCGGCTCCCATGCGCCACAACGACAGCGACCATATCGTGTTTCTGTGGCGGAACGCCCAGTTATTACCGAACAGGTGAACGATATGCTGCAACGTGGCCTCATTCAACCTTCACAAAGTCCATGGGTCTCACCTGTAGTGCTCGTTAAAAAAAGGATGGTTCCGTTCGCTTCTGCGTGGATTACCGGCGCCTAAATAAGATCACTCGAAGAGACGTGTATCCTTTACCCAGGATTGACGATGCCCTTAATACTTTACAAGGTGCCGAGTTTTTTTCATCATTAGATTTGCGCTCAGGGTACTGGCAGGTCCCCCTTGCCGATGCCGATTGACCAAAAACAGCTTTTGTGACACCGGATGGTCTGTATGACTTTAATGTCATGCCCTTCGGCCTCTGCAATGCACCTGCCACCTTCGAGCGCATGATGGACTCGGTTCTTCGGGGTTTGAAATGGCAAATCTGTCTCTGCTATCTCGACGATATAGTCGTCTTTGCGCCAGACTTCGGAACACATCTCGAGCGCCTCAAACACGTCCTCACGTGCCTGCAGAATGCTCAGCTCCAACTCAACCTCAAGAAGAGTCACTTCGCTGCTCGGCAACTTACGATTCTTGGGCACGTCGTATCAAAGGACGGTATACTTCCAGACCCGGCTAAGTTACGTGCTGTCGCCGACTTCCCCAAACCAACGACTATGAAGCAGTTACGGAGCTTCGTGAGGTTATGCTCCTACTTTCGCCGGTTCGTGCGCAACTTCGCCTCTATCATTGCGCCTTTGACCGAACTTATAGGCAGCACCACTGATATTTCGTCATGGTCTTCTGAGTGTGACCAAGCCTTCTGTACCCTTCGTCGTCTCCTCACTTCGCCACTAATACTACGTCACTACGATCCTACGGCAGCAACTGAGGTTCACACCGACGCCAGTGGTGTCGGCCTCGGTGCGGTTCTCGCGCAACGCAAGCCTGGATTCGCCGAGTATGTCGTCGCCTACGCCAGCAGAACTCTTACCAAGGCTGAATCAAACTACAGCGTCACCGAGAAGGAATGCTTGGCGATCGTTTGGGCGCTTGTCAAGTTCCGCCCATTTTTTGGCCGTTTTTTTGATGTAGTAACGGACCACCACGCATTATGCTTTATTGTCGCTTAAGGACCCATCAGGTCGTCTTGCCCGTTGGGCTCTTCGGCTTCAAGAACAAGACATTCGCGTGGTATATCGTTCCGGCCACAAGCATGCCGATGCTGATGCACTGTCACGATCTCCCCTATCCCCGGACATCGCATCTGTTTCCTCGGACAACACGTTGTCAGCGCTTGACGAGGACACCATCTCTTCTGCACAACGCAATGACTCATAGATCGCTTCGCTTCTTGACGCGTTATCCGAGGCACCGACACTTCCAACCACTCGAACCCTGCGCCGCCAGGCTCCGCACTTCAGTATTCGGGATGGCCTTTTGTACCGGCGCAACTATTCAGCAGATGGTAGGAAATGGCTACTAGTCATTCCCCGAACGCTGCGCCCTATTATCTGGGCGTCGTTTCATTCCGACCCGCAATGTGCTCACGCCGGTGTTTTCAAGACCTACGAGCGCCTACGAAAAAGGTATTACTGGCGCAGAATGTTTACATTCGTCCACCAGTTCATTCGCGGCTGCCACGAATGTCAGCGGCGGAAAAGCCCGCCACATCCTGCAACAAGTTTATTGAAGCCACTTCCATGCCCAGACCGCCCATTCGACCGTGTAGAAATGGACCTTTACGGACCACTACCATTAACAACGGCAGGCAACCGATGAACTATCGTGGCAGTGGATCATCTAACACGGTACGCTGAAACTGCTGCTCTCCCCACAGCTGCAGCACAAGACGTCGCAACTTTCATATTCAATCGTTTTGTGCTTCGTCTTGGTCCTCCTCGAGAACTCCTCAGTGACCGAGGGCGTGTTTTCCTCTCCGATGTAATACAAGCACTTCTTCAACAGTGCCATATGGTTGACCGGAAGAGTACAGCCTACCACCCACAGACGAACGGCTTGACTGAGCGGTTTAATCGTACTCTGGGGGACATGCTCGCTACGCATGTCGCTTCTGATCAAACAAACTGGGACCTCGTTCTCCCATTTGCGACATACGCGTATAACACCGCTACGCAAGTCACTACCGGGTTTTCCCCATTTTTTCTCCTGTACGGTCGCGAACCATCACACACCATCGACACTTTACTCCCATACTCGCCAGATCCCTCCGAATACAAGCCTGTCTCGGAAGCCGCTCGTTACGCAGAAGAATGCCGCAAGCTAGCCAAGCGGCTTACTACATCTCACCAACAGCGCCAGAAGGAGATCCGTGACGACGACCATCGTTCTGCACCAACGTTCATTCCTGGAGCACTTGTATGGCTTCATGTACCGCCCTGCGCCCCTGGTGTATCACTCAAGCTACTCTCCAATTATCATGGTCCCTACCGCGTGGTCGAGCGTACTTCACCCGTGAACTACGCCATTGAATCTCTCACGCCACCAAGCGACCGTCGTCAGCGTGGACGTGATATCGTTCACGTAAACCATCTGAAGCCGTACTTTGACCCGCTTGTCCCAACGTGTTAGATCGCCAGGATGGCTTCAACTTTTTTGCCGGGGGTAATTGTAGTGAATAAGAAAGACGTTGATACCGTCAGGTCAGGTATCATCAGTACAAGAAGAAGGCACGAGATCGGCGATCAAGCACCGTCATCTGGGTTCGCCTGCGTTCCTTTAGAGCTACCATCCGCTTGCTCAGTCCTTCAACAAACGCCCTTTACAATAATAATAATAATAATAATAATAATAATAATAATAATAATAATAATAATAATAATAATAATAATAATAATAATAATAATAATAATATAGTAATAATAATAATTATAATATTTATGATATAAATATTCTGACGAATTTTTCAGCGAGTTCAAAAAACCAAATAAATAAATTACTCGCTTTGCTGCAAAACGACACGGTCTACTTGTATATAACGTATACTCTGGGTCCTTCCTTTGCTCTTCTTCTTTATTTACTGCCTGTAAAAAGCAAGGGTGTCAATGTTTAGTTTGTTCATTGGCAAAGAAGCAACAATAGTTTCTGTTACCTTGTATTCTTATTGCTGTGACTGGCGCTATCGGACCTAGTCGCACAAGTCCTTGGGACTTCGACAGGTCCGTTTCTTTGTATTTCTTATGCATCTGTACAATAAATTATTATTATTATTTTCATTTTTATTTGCACAAACAAATACACAAAGACACAGGACAAAAGGGGAGAAAGAGAGCAAGCTGGCAGCTGCAACCTGAAAGGGCACATGTTGTGCCTCCTCCTTCCGGAGGAGAAAAGCGTTGTGAAGTTCACTTTGTTAGCGCTGACAAAAATAAAACGTAGAGAAAGTACAAAACAGTTTTCGTGGCATTCGTCCATGTGTGTGCCGTCTTGTGTTTGTACTGTTTAGACTCATACTAACATTCGCAGTACTACTGAAAAACTGCATTTAATTGTAATAAAGATGAAAAACACAGAGATATTCACAAAGATCTTACTCCGGCACGCCGGTTTATTCCGCTCGTGCGCTGTCGGATTGTATGTCTTTTCCCCCTTTCAGTGCACACCACAAACTTTTTTGGTGGTAGCTCATGTGGGGCGAAAAACCCGTGAAAACCCCAAGAGGGACTATCCAAGGATTCATTTGTTATTTTTTTGATGAAGACATTCACCTCCCTCTAGACACATCCTCTCAAGGGATAGCACTCCTGCTTTGCCACCATGCACTGCTTCCATGCCCCCTTTCTCTTTCTCCTTATCTCATCTCTCCACTCCCCGTTTTCTTTTTTTCGGAATAGGGTAGTCAACGGGACTTGTGTCTGATTAACCTCCCTACCTTTTCCCTTTTGTGTTCCTTCCTTACAGCGCTTATGAGAGATGCTTCTGAAAGGAAGAATAAAAGACGATTACAGATGAAGGTGCATGGTTTAGAGTTCGTAATAACTTTCTCCACTGAGTTAGTTTGCTTATGCACATCACAGGCGCAGCTACAAATAGTTTTAAAATTTATGACTGTGACTTTTATCGCGTCTAGGTGCGGCAGGAGAAACATTTTAGCAGTAGTGACAGGAATGGCGCTTCTATTTTAGGGGCGGAGCTCCCTTAAGCAGCACCCGTTGGTCCCTAGTAGTAGTGCGTAACATGTCTTACGCTTTGACCCGCAAGGTGGTGCCGATGGGAAATTTCTCCTGTGTGTTGTTGAACAATAAAAAATTGGCAGCGTGCGCGTTAACTAAAAGCCCCATTCTCCCGTCTCTCATTCCTCATTAGCAGCCATTGGCATGTACACTGAATAATATCTCACAAGAAAGGGTTGCTACGTTATACTCACTTTGCATAACCTCCTTTATTTAGAAAGATTTAGCGAGCGTTGGACCACAGTGCCATGAGTACAGTGAACTAGTATATACCATGAACTCAAGGGGGGTAAAGGTGGGAAGTAGACACGAAGTGCAAGCCGTAAGAAAGTGTGCGTGTGCCACCTCTCGTTTAGTCCTTGGAATGCTCGCTGGATGGCGGTGCTTCTATAAGCGGAATATATGATGAAAAGATGCCAGATGGTGGTCCTCGGAGTGTTGACCAGATGGACGAACGGACACACAGACAGATGCATGGACGGACGCATGGATGGCTGCACGGACGGTGAACGCACAGATGTACGTGCGTACGCACAAACAGACGCACACACGAGTGGGTGGATAGACGCCTGGACGGTCACAGAGACGGGCGCATGAACAGTGGAAGAGAACGAATGGACGGACGGACGCTTCACCCCACTCTCCATAATTCACCCCATGGATATGCTGCCAATTTTTTAGAGGAGGCGCTGCATAGGAATTTTTCGGTAGATAGGAATATTTCGAATTTCTCGGTTTTCTTGCAGTGTCTGCGTGCGATTTCTGCATACATTTACAGAAGTACGAGAAGCTGGGTTGGTAGGTTGTATAGGCTGTTTCACAATTAGGGGAAATGGCGGAGCGCGTTGCATCGTGTCCAGCGCTTGAACCAGGCACCGTCAGCCACTCGCGCATGCACAGACGAGTCAGGAGTGTAGTTTTTAGCAGCGTCGTCTTCTTAGGCGATATTACTTGCTGGAATTGTGGCCAGTGCGCGGATATTATTGTTAGTGCATGAACTAAGCCTATAATCCTAACTAAATGTTGTGCGACGCCACCCTCTCCGCCTGTAATTGTGATAATGAAATACGACAAGCAGGATTTGGCAACATACTTTGTTTGCACCGTTGAAACACTGTGGCGCTCTGTGCTTTCAGCAATATTTCTCCCTTGTGTGTGCACCGCAGTACACCTGAACGAGATTGACACGACAATTAGCACGCAATAAGTGTTGGTCTCATTTCACCTTAGATAAAAAGCATTCAACAGTGAGTGTCTTACTGCTGCGCAGATTTAACAATTCAAAATACATAAAAACAACTTGCCGAATGTTTATGGTGAGGACAAAGCCTAAGCGTGTCTCTTTAGGACGTTTTAGTGCCACAATACTCGATAGCCACCTCACAAATGTAGCGTAGTTTTCACGACAGAGCTCAATTATCTGAAGTCACTGTTTTCCCGGTATGCGGGACATGTTAAACCAGACAACCCACACAGTACAGCTCTTTCCAAACAATAAAATTGATAAAACGCACGACAGGTGAGACCCTGTTATATTCGGCTAACTCTGACTCTTATGATGACTCACCCTTATCGTAAACAAATAGATCATGCTGCGGTGGAACACATCACTGACACCACCCATTTACTGCCGTCTAGATTGAGCACTATTATCGCTACCACTGGGGACATGAACTTGGAAGCGTCATGAGTGCATTTCAGCACCAGGAGCGATTCGTTTTTTTTTGTGATAAAATATGGATAATAATTTTTGGGGCTTAAGATCCGAAAACGCCGTAGAGGAGGGCTGCGAAAATTTCGACCACCTGGGGTTCTTTTTTTTCGACCGCCTAGGCCTAAATCTTGCACATGGGCCTCAACCATTTTTGTTTCCATAAAAAAAAGCAGTCATCACAGCTGGGGTTCGATCTCGCGATCTGCGGATCAGCTGCCGGTCTTGTTCATCGGACAATCGTGGTGAGTTTTTACGATGAAATATTGTTCAGAATAAGAGCACTCTGGTTGCATTACCTTAAATCATTCCTTAATTCATTTTCCTTAGTATTAATTGTTGGGTTTAAACTGGTCAGCTGCTCAGCAGTCACCAATGAGTGCTGTGTTTGAAACAGGAACCACGCATGTCATGCTCGTTGTCACGCTTTCCTCGTCCAAGCTTACAGCAGCGCGCACACAATGAAGAAACGTTCGTGAAAGCACGCAGTGCCACAATTTTTTGATAGAGCAAACAAGGTGTGCTCTCAAATACTCTTTCTAGTTCTCTTTTATAAAAAATAAAGCAATACTGCGATTGCACGAGGTTTTTTGAGGACAAGCGTTTAAACTTAGGCAAGGTGGTACGGGAACATCATTGACAAGTACGCAGAAAGACGTGACACGAAGAAAGAAACCATGTGTGAGTTTGGCATTCCTTGCTTCTTCGTGGCCCATCTTGCGGCGCAGGTTTTTCTGAAAATGATAAGCTCATATTATTGGCCCGCTTCCCTCGTTACCAATGATATTCGTTAGCTGGCTAACAATGCAGCACGCGCCCTGCCGTAGCAGACGATGTGGTTCCACTTCACACCCTTGAAGCATCTGCGCCGACGCTATAGCTGCTACTAGAACGTGGTTGCAGTGCATGTCTCATCACAATGTCAGTATGAAACAGCCTGTACATGCTTATAAACAAACGCGAGAAAGGCACAGAACACGCATAGTGGGAACGTGCACAACGCTGACTCTCAACATTTTTTTTAGTGGAAACAATCCACCGCCTATGAATACAGAAGATAACTTGCTCTCATAATACCACGTGACAGGACATAACACAGATAGCCCACCTCCAGCCTATTTAAAACAGATTACAAAATACTCTTACCTAAATAATTCACTTTAGACAGAGTGCTGAGACAGCTGCCACCAATCTGTGCAATTTGATACGTCTCAACAATTTCGCGAGTTAAGCGATCCTAGTGCTTGCTCACTACACTCTAAAAAAAATTACATCCTAAAAGGTGTAAAACAAGTGTACGCATTAAAAACACTCATATGAACACCCTTTTACGCCCTTTTTCTAAAATTTGAGGTGTTGGTTATTAAAACACCCTCAAAACACCCATTTACCCCTTTATATTTGGAATGTAATGAACAAGCCTATAAATAATTGACCGATATGTGGGTTTTAACGACCCAAAACGACCACACGATTATGAGAGACGCTGTAGTGGAGGGCGCCGGAAATTTCGACCGCCTGGGGTTCTTTAACGTGCACACAAATCTGAGCACCCGTGCCTACAAGGCTACAAATGAACGACATTTTCGGGCCGTTTCGCTTATACTGTTAGTATACATTAACCATCTTGATACCAGCAAGGCTTCAACTACTAGCTGCTTGCGAGTCTAGTAATTAATTGAAGCAGAAAGTAATGTGACCAAAACGCAGTTTTCATTGATAAAGAACGCAAACTACTATAAGATGGAAGATACAATAGGAGCGACGCTTGTTCAATAGAGTAAGGGCTTATTCTACTGTACCTGTTTCTTTCATCTGTATCATTTGCGTGGTTACTCAACACTCACAAAGTACACTCATTTTCCTCAAAAAGGTAATGTTACGCTCATTGATGTAGCCATGCATAGAACACTCCCCCCCCATCCATAAGATTGAAGGTTTTAAAGCTGGAGATAGAACGTCCACCACCTGCAAAACAATACGACAGCACAGTTGTTTAGCCATAACCACCACATCAGCAGGCCATCAGGTCCCTTAAAAGCGAACATTGACGTCATGTATTTTTAGCAGGCACGTTTATTTAATTACTGTATCGAATGTCCCTCTTCATGTGTCCTTAAGAGTGTGTCATGGGAATTAGGAAGAGGACACTAGCCATAAAGAAAAATGCAGAATAAGGACATTTCGGTGACCTTGACACAGCCTTGCTCGCAATGAAGGGAGCCTTGTGGACTAAATTGCGAGCAAAGCTCTCCACGGGGGAGCTAAAACGCGTTCTCTTGTTCTCTCTGTCTCTCTCCATTTTTTTGTGGATCCCCTTCTTTTAATTTATGTTACTTCCCCAGCAGACGTGCTTTGGTCAAAGCCTTGACTTTGTAGGTAGTTAGAAAACAGCATTGATGGAATATTCTAAGTCGTGGTCTTGTTCCAAGGACTGCAAGCTAAGTACAAATGTATTGCCGCAACGTGAAGACAGAAGTAGCAATTAACAGGTTGAGAAAGTAGCAGCAGGTCAGTATTTTTATTTCCTGCGTGTTTGTTTGTTTGTTTGTATCCTTTAATCCATGGCTCGTACCCACTCTGGGGGAATGGCCAAGAGAACAAATAGTCTCACATTAACGATAACTGCATTATTGCTTACAACGAAAAAAAAAGAGGGGGGGGGAGTTGTATAGTTAAGACAGTATGTTGGAAAAAAGAAATAAACCAAAGATTTAGATAGTGAGAAAAAAATCCATAACAAAGTAGATGCTAATAGCTACAACTTGATTTTGGGAGCCGACCAGACAGCTGGTTTTGCCAAACCCGATTAAATTGGTATGTCACGGATTTATCCAGTATAGAAAATTACTTTTCGACGCGTTTTTTTAGTATTTGTTAACGAGGGCTTTATGTTGAAAAACGTTTAGAGTCTTGAATAAAATTACACACCGCATAGAATGCATCTCTGTGGCAATTTCCCAAAACAGAGGCACCAAAACTTAGAACAATTTCTGCGGTTAAATTTAAACCTAGCTTCGCAAATGGAATTTCTAAAAGTCGTTTCCTAATTAATGCATAGTTACGACATGAGCCAAAATAATGTTCAATAGTTTCTGATTCTTCGCAGAACGGACCAAGGGGGGAAAGTGTCAGACCAGCTCTGTGCAAATAAAAATTTAATGGGGGGACACGGCACCGGAATCTAGAAATTATAATTTCAAGTTTTTTTGACGGACTCCACTGGGCTTTCCATGGAAATTTGAGGTGCTGATAATCTGTCCATTGTGTGATATTTTCTAAACTATCTGTAAAAATAGCGAATTTCCTATATCTAGCCCCTGATAAGTATTCTAACTCGGGAAGTACTGAAATTACTGGTCCATCGAGTGATGCTCGTGCCAAAGCATCTGCCAATTCATTTAATTGTAATCCGCAGTGACCTGGGACCCACACTAATTTGAGAAGTTTTAAATGCGGCGGTGCTAATGTGTGGAACGCTGCTAGGGCACGAGATTGTTCAGAGTTTGTCAGAGCTGCACACACCGAAAGTGAGTCTGTTAGGATGATTGCACTGGTCTCTGTCGTAGGAATTTTACGAAGGGCTAAAGTAATAGCTACTAGCTCAGCTTCAAATATATGAGTAAAATCTGGAAGCCTTACTGAAAAAGACCAGCCGAGGGAATCAGACGCAATTCCTACACCTGCCTTTTCATTGTTGACAGAAGCATCCTGCGTGCCAGAGCGTTCTTCTTCTTTCTTGTTATTGCTTGCTGCATAAAAGCTTGCAGATGCGCGTATTGTTTGTTTGTTTGTTTGTATCTTTTAATCCATGGCTCGTACCCACTCTGGGGGATTGGCCAAGAGAACAAATAGTCTCATATTAACGATAACTGCATTATTGCTTACAACGAAAAAAAAGGCGGGGAGTTGTATGGTTAAGACAGTATGTTGGAAAAAAAGAAATAAACCAAAGATTTAGATAGTGAGAAAAAAAATCAATAAAGAAGTAGATACTAATAGCTACAACTTGATTATGGGAGCCGACCAAACAGCTGGTTTTGCCAAACCCGATTAATTTGGTATGTCACGGATTTATCCAGAATAGAAAATTACTTTTTGACCCGTTTTTTTTAGTATTTGTTAACGAGGGCTTTATGTCGAAAAACGTTTAGAGTCTTGAATAAAATTACACACCGCATCGAATGCATCTCTGTGGCATTTTCCCAAAACAGAGGCACCAAAACTTAGAACATTTTCTGCGGTTAAATTTAAACCTAGCTTGGCAAATGGAATATCTAAAAGTCGTTTCCTAATTAATGCATAGTTACGACATGAGCCAAAATAATGTTCAATATGCACTGTCGTCTTCATCTTCCTGACAGTACGCACGTGGCAATATGTTCTCATCGAATAATGTGACGGCCGATGCATGCAATGTTGCAATGTCTTCACCAAAATGAAAGTGCTGATAAAATATCGCCTGCGTGACCTTGAATGTGCAGTCCCTAAATACCCATTGAGCTAAGCAAAAAGCATCAGTTTATTTTTTTTACCAAATTTCCCTACATTAGGTCGGTGAGGGTGCGCTAAACATGGCTCCTCAATATTACAAATGCGCGTTCTGACTAGTAGCTCGTGCTGGCCGCATGGCACCGTCACAAAGTTCACTGCGATTCAGATGCACTGGTAAAGAATGAGTCTAACGCAACAAATCGCTGCCGCAAAGAAAAACAGCGCCCGCGCAATCAGCAGAAGTCCAAAGCTGGCGTTAAACCGCATCTAGCTGGTCTGAAAGCGCGCCGATGCCAGGAAGTCTCGTCGCATAGACAACCTTGGCTGCCCGGTATAGCTGCATGCCGGGCGCACAGCGCGGAAAAGGGGTCGACATCGTCTTACATGTCAATGCGTGCGCTGGCAAAAACCCTCCCGTGTGGGTGCGTGTGGTGCACGTGGCTTCACGATCGGTAGAGTTTATTAGTCAGCGTTTAGTTTGAAATGTGCCTGCGCTCTGTGCTCCACCAGTCTGTTCTGTCAGTGCTGATTGTTGCGAAGGTGCATCATCCTGAAGACTGGACCAGTGGATTCTTATTGTGGAGCACTCGAAGTGAAATAGTAAGTACCACTTTCACGTTGTTCCGTTCAGCGCTTTGTTGACTGCGTGAGCACGAGAAAAACGCCTTCAAACAATTTTGTTTTCAACTAGTTGGTGAGGAATCAGCATTTGTTTACTTAGCGAGAATATTTGTCCAAAATGTTTCACGGGGATGATGGCGAAGTGTGATTATGGGCAATTTTTTTGTTTGTTTGTTTGGATTGTTTGGAGTACAAAGCAGAATGAGCGTGCGCCGCTGAAGTTCAGCGAAGAAATTGAACAGATTTTTGCGGTGCCCTTTGTTGGCAGCCGTTTTTAACGGGGTCCGCTCGTGCTGCACATCAATTTTAGTTTACTAATTATTACATGTGTGCGGACGGCACCTGTTAGCTCTAAGCATCAACCGTATGTAAGACGCATATGCTTGGGCATGTCGGTAGTTCATTTGCTTTCTTTTTTTATAGCACAAAAATACCGAGAACGGAAAACAAGGGCGTGGTGTCCATGTCCTTATTTTCGGTTTTTTTTCTTTTTGTGCGGTAATACTACCATGATAACTCGTTTTGATGCATCGTGTGGCAACACAGCATAGTTTTTTGCGTTTGGTGCGCCTCGCGAAGTTTGCATACTTGCTAATACATAAAATTTCGTTATTCGTCTTCACCAGTATTTTTGTTCACCCGCAACGTAGCGTGACACTGCCGACAGCCATGCCTATGTAGCGCATCGAGCGCTGAAGCTGGACTTTTGTTTGAACAGACCTTTAGTCTGTGTGTGTGGTTCAATTGCCTATTTGAAAAGCGCAAGCGCCTGTTTGAACATAACTGCTAACGTTCGAGCACATTTTATTCAGATTGTTTCCATCTTGTGTAATTTTAAAAATATTCTTGTTATTCGGTGTTTTATTGCCATCGCCTCACTTTGGCGTTTAACTTCGCTAATTAGTTCATATGATAAAGGTATTTTCTCTATGTGAAGCGTATTAGTAGTTTTTTTGTTGCACAAAAATACTTTGATGTTATACACACTGCACGGTATCTAAGCATGTGTTGCCGCCAAATTGTAAGACTGGGCACCATATCTATTTGAGAATACAACATGGACAGACACTGAAAAGCCTACGCTGAATCGGGAAGGAGCTATGCTTTCTCACTCTGACAGCATGACTGAAACAGATGGCCCTAATTGAGCAGTATGCAATTGTTATTGAGTGAAGGTAACAAGGTCACTTCATTCAACATTTACCAGCCAATATGCGGCTATGGCAAATGTGTTTGAAAAAAATCGTGCTGATTTAATGCACTGATTGGGGCATGCTACAGCTGCGAGCATGGCCTTAAAATTGTCGTTCTTCATGCAGGTCCTCCTGTCATGGTCAGCCACTTTGCCCTTAAACCTCGTCACACCGAAGCATGCCCGTTTCACCTCGTTCCACCTCCGACAAGGCCCGTCTTCGAATCCGTCAACGCGGACACCCGCTAGAACTTCTGGCCCTTCCCGCCGATTCTGGACTCACTCCGCTACCTGGTCTGGCAACTACATGCCACAATCAGCGCGGCGGATTTATCTGCCCGACTACAAAAGCCGTCCTCCCTCCGTAGCCAGTTGGGGCACGCTACCGCTGCGAGCATGGCCTTCAAATTTTCGTTCTTCATGCAGGTCCTCCTGTCTCGGTGAGCGACCTTGCCCTTAAACCTCGTCACACCGAAGCATGCCTGTTTCGCCTCGTTCCCACAGCCGACAAGGCCCGTCTTCGTATCCGTCAACGCGGACACCCGCAAGAACTTCTGGCCCTTCCCGCAGATTCTGGACACACTGCGCTACCTGGTCTGGCAACCACAAGCCACAATCAGCGCGGTGGATTTATCTGCCCAACTACAAAAGCCCTCCTCCCTCCGTAGCCAGTTTGGGCACGCTATTGCTGCGAGCATGGCCTTCAAATTGTCGTTCTTTATGCAGGTTGCTTACGTACTCCGCGCCTTCTGTATTCGTTCTAACGATCCTTTTTTGTTAGCCGTGTCGTGCCTCAGTGAAGTGCTTGACTTCTCCCGCAAAACTGTGTATGAATCTCTTTTTGAATATTGCGCAACGTGCCACCTTCTCGGTCTACTTCCAATTCTGTTGAGTGATGTTGAGATGAAACCGGCACCGCCGCGGTGGTCTAGTGGCTAAGGCACTCGGCTGCTGACCCGCAGGGCGCGGGTTTGAATCCCGGCTGCGGCGGCTGCATTTCCGATGGAGGCGGAAATGTTGTATGCCCGTGTGCTCAGATTTGGGTGCACGTTAAAGAGCCCCAGGTGGTCTAAATTTCCGGAGCCCTCCACTACGGCGTCTCTCATAATCATAGAGTGGTTTTGGGACGTTAAACCCCACATATCAATCAATGAGATGAAACCGGGACCCCCGAAAACTTTAGAAAGCCTTGCAGAGAAGGTATCCTGCTTAAAATTTACGCAATCTACCATTCGGGACGAACTTGCATTTATCCGCTTGGCTCATGCTAAAATCGAAAATCTGGTTGGCAACCGCTCGTCGCGTCTATATGTGGTTGAAAAAAAATTTGACATCAACCAGTGCAAAAGCCCACCCCTCGAACCCTCCCCCCCCCTCCCTCTGAAATTGCTTCTCTTTCTTCTGAGGTAAAACAACTCACTGACAAATGTGATGACGCTGAAAACCGCTTACGCTGATCGAATCCATTGTTCTTCGGAATGAAAGACAATTATACAGAAACTTGGGCCGAATCTGAAGCAAAAGTAATTTCTTTTTGCGCCACAAACCTTGAAATAATCGTCACCGACGCAGCTTTAGAGCGTGCGCACTGGTTCGTTCGCTACTGTGCCGACAAAATGCGCCCAATTATCGTTAAGTTTGCGCACTTCAAAGATAAATCTAGAATATTCCAGTCTTCTCAGAAACTTAAGGAAACAACCTTCTTTATACGGGAAGACTATTCAGCACGCGTGCGCCTTGCAAGGCAACAGTTATACTCTTTTGGGCAGCAAAGTAACGCAACCTTTAAAATCCGCTTTGACAAACTGACAATTGATAAGAAACAATACACCTACGATGCAATGACCAATCCGTTGTCGAACTAACCACATAGCCATTTCCACGTGCCCACAAGTCCGCTCTCTCTCATGCGAACGTTCCAAGCAAGCCCTTCACAGCCATTTCAGCTCTCCATAACGCAACTGTAATGCTTACTAACGTCCGGAGCTACCTGCCCGAAAGAGAAATGGTTGAGGCTCTACTGAAAGATAACAGTACTGATCTCGCGATATTTACTGAATCTTGGCTTAACCCTGACATTCAGGATAATGAACTACTTTCCGCAAAATCTTCATACTGTATTCACAGACAAGATAGGCTGGGGCGCCGGGGAGGCGGGGTTGTTGCGCTTTTTAAGCCTAGTTTGCCTTCCTCCAGAATTGATGCAGAATGCCGTCATGAAATCCTGTGCGTAAATCTAACTTTTCCAAGTAGTAAAACAGTACTAATCGCATGTTATCAAGCTTCCGATTCTGACGATAATTTTACATATGAACTCTACTCTGTTGTCTTAGACCTAACTTCTTGCTTTTTTCGTACGAACTTCTTGTTGTGTGGCGACTTCAGTTTCCCAGACATTGTTTGGATTCACCTCGCTGCTCACTCACCCCTTTCAAGAAACTTTCTAGATTTGCGCCTTATGTTTAATTTTCTCCAAATGGTTACTATGCCCACTCGTGGTACCAACATATTCGATTTATTTTTGCTCTCAACTCCCGATCTTGTAAACTCAGTCCAATGCGTAGATGGTATCAGTGACCATAAAACTTTATTAATTGGCCTTTCCATTCCTATTTCTAGCCAACAATTTCTCAATAAGTACATCCGCGATTATAACATAGTCAATTTTTTCAAAATTAATGAAGAACGGGTAGTTTTTTATGATACGTTTTTTCATTGTCCTACTTCGCGAACAGTCGAACAAAACTGGCTGTTATTTAAAAACAAAGTGCTGTCCTTAACTGATAGATGTATCTATAATCTGTTTTAGCGGGGATGCCGAAAGACCATGGTTCTCTAATTCCTTGAGGAGGCTGTCAAAAAAGAAAAAAATGCCTCTTTAGAGAAGCAAAGTTATCAAAATCCCCTGTTAAATGGGAAGAGTATCGCACATGTTTGCGCGAGTACACTTCACTGTTAAAAATGCAAAAAAGCAATTCTTCGGTCATGATCTCCTCGGCGTCCTGCGCGACAACCCACAAAAATTTTGGAAGCATTTGTCTCCTAAAAACAGCGCTGCTCAAAACTTGCCATTTACTAATCCCGATGGTTCAGCTGTTTTCGCCACTGACTCCACCGAAATCATGAATTCCCATTTTTTATCTATATTCACGCATGAACCTTCCACCGATGTTCCGTCCTTGCCACCCAGAGACCTCCCGCAGATGTTAAGCATTTTGTTACAAGCGAAGAAATAGCAAATCCAATCGACAACCTTAAATTGTCGAGTTCCCACGGCCCAGGCAATATACCCGCTAAAATTCTGAAAAGCACAAATATAATATGCAGTCTTATCCTAATAATTACTTTTAACCAATTCCTTGACAATTGTTTTATCCTAAAGACTGGAAGATAAGTAAAGTCACCCCTGTGCCCAAATCAGGAAGCCCTTCAGACCCCTCAAACTATCGTCCTATTTCGTTAACATGCATTGCCTGTAAGCTGCTAGAACACGTAATCTACTCCCACATTGCAACTCATCTGGACCAAATTCCTTATTTTTTTCTAACCAGCACGGGTTCCGGCGCGGACTGTCGTGCGAGACACAGCTGTACGAATTTTCTCCTGACCTTTATTTTAACCTGGACTCTTCATTTCAAACAGACGTAATATACCTCGACTTTTCCAAAGCTTTCGACCGTGTTCCCCACCACCGTCTAATAAGTAAACTTTCTTGTCTCAGTATAGACCCCTTAGCCCTATCCTGGATTAAAATTTTTCTAACCGGTCGTGTTCAGTATACTGTTGCGAATAATGAATCAACCCTTGTTGATGTAGTTTCCGGTGTACCGCAAGGTTCCGTTCTTGGGCCCCTTTTGTTTCTAATCTTTATTAATGATATTCCAGACAAGATTTCATCGACCATCCGCCTTGTGTGCTTTACCGTCGCATCTCATGTTGCACTGACAAAATTACACTCCAGAATGACTTGTCTAACATAAATAATTGGTGTTCGTGGTGGCTAATGAAGCTTAATACAAAAAAGTGTAAATTCATGCAAGTTTCGCGCAAGCGCACTAACTTTTCCTTCCAGTATTTTATGATTTTTCAACCCTTAACCCAGGTCGACTCCTATTGTTATCTTGGCGTAATAATAACAAGTAAACTAACATGGTCCGAGCACATAGAACAACTAGTCACCGCTTCAGCAAAATCACTTGGCTACATTAAAAGATCGCTTACGTCCTGCCCACCGCAAATTCGAAAATTAGCTTACAAAACCTTCACGCGTACTAAACTTGAATATGCGTCTGCTATTTGGAACCCTCACCAAAATTACCTAATTGACGCATTAGAAGCAATTCAAAATCGCGCTGCCAGATTCATCACCTCACAATACAGTTCTCGCTTAAGTATTACCAGTATCAAACTATCCCTTAACCTCCCTCCTGTAGAAATTCACCGCAAAGTCACTCGGCTCTGCCTTCTGCATAAATTTTACCATAATTTTCCATCGCAACGCAATACCGTTGTTCTACCTCCCACCCGTTCATCGCGTCGCCTCTTTAACACCCTATGTTTACAGCGCTTACATGGTTCAACTAACGCTTTCAATATTTCATTTTCACCTACTGCCATTGAAGACTGGAATAACCTGCCTGAATTCATAGTGCACGAACAAAACCCCTCAAAATATAAACAGCTAATCACAAATCATTTGATAAGTTAGTTGATTTACAATTGTTGCATTTTCTTCCACGTATATAAATATTTTTTCCTTCTGTTAACAATGTTTTTTATCATGTAATTCACTTTTAATTATGCTTTGTGTCATTGACAATCATGCATCTGTTGAATTGTGTATTTGCCTCCCCCTTATTTAATACCCCGCAAGGGGCCTTTAAGGGTTCAATAAATGATGAATAATGAAAAGTGTGAAGTGCTTGAGTATTTCGGAGAGAAAAACGTATTTGGTCACGTGGTTGCATTCAAACTTTCTAGACTGTTGCTTGAGTGTTGTTTGTGAAAAAAATATTTTAGAAGTACCGCGCCTTTTTTGTTATACCAAGTTTGGTACATGTTAAGTAAAGGGGCTTATGTAAGGTGTTTGAAGCTCAGCAATATTATTACAAATTTTCGGCCACAACATCTGCAAGATTTAGCCAAAGTGTGTTATGTTTGCCATGGGAGTTTTTAGTGTACACCCCACTCGCATGAGTGTAGCTTCATCCAACACCCATAGTTTAGGGGTGTTCATAAACACCCAATAAAGTAGGGTGTAACGTTTCTTTACACCCTGTGGTTTCAGGGTGTTTCTAAACACCCTATTGTTTAGGATGTTTGTAGACCCCTTAAGAGGTGTTGTACTTGGAACAAAACAAATACACGCTTATGGGTGTAAAAATGTTTGAGTGTACTAAAGATTCCTGGACAACAGGTGGAAACGGGTATGATGGACAGTGCATGGCTAGTGGTGCACGTTTTATATTGTGGGTGTGCTCTTTTATTATCCTCAGCATGACGACCCTTCTGACGTACTATTTACCACACGTGACAGAAGTAAGAGAAAAACAATTTTATTGCTGTGAATGTACTTGGTTCTGTGCTTCTTATGGTAGGCTTATTCACAGTTCACTGAACTGCATGGCCTCATCAAGTGGTATATACTATTTTGCTTTGATGAAGCAGATAACATCACTTTACCGTTCACCTTTTCCGCAAATTTTCTAAAGGTATGAGATGCTTTTGGTATATATGGAATGAAAACAAGTTCTACTTTTCTTACGCTATTCAGCTTCAATGTTTTTATCTCTTGTTCGAACTTGCAAGTTCTTTGGCACAGAGACAAACTGTCCAGGTAGTCTTCGACAACCAGCCGTTTCATCTGTTGTCAGAACGCTTCCGGCAGCTTATTTGAGCGTGATTGTTCGAGCGCACTCGTTGAGCTGCACAGCAATTGCGTTTCAGCCTTTTAGGCAGTTTTGGGCTCAGCTCGTAACTTGCATCCAAAAGATACTTAGCAAAGCCTTCTACAAAAGGCGGTTTTAATAAGACACATAAACTAAGCAGGTGGTGCCTGTTGAAGAAAGTCGTCCCTTTCAAATCTTTCAGGCCTTGGGCCTGCAAATAAGAACATTCTTTTCGAAATAATGCTCGTATTTTATTTGGATTAGTGTAATGAGGTTTCGTTAACTGCGTATTGCCAACCAAATAGCTTTGTTTCCAAGGTACATGGTCCATTTGAGCTAAAGAACGCTTGTTTATAATATTAGCTCCCACTTTGTTTCGCAGGGCAAAGATGGCGACACTGTATCCGTATTACTGTTCTCAAAATGAGGCGAATCCGGCCACAAGTGAAGTGACTACAGGTCGAGTAATACACTTTATTTAGGCCTAACTTGTGGCCACTCTAGGGAAAGTCTTATCACAGCAAGACGCTGGTCCAGATACCGGTGAGCAGAAAGTCGGCCGTCGATCAACTGCCAAGCGGCGAAGCGCGTCGGCATTTTTACACTTGCCATCAAAGGTTCTAGCGTTATCGCTATTGGCGACGTAAGTTCTAGAATAATCTGTATTGTTCACGAGGTGGACGCGATCTCAACAAAACGATCTACTAGAGCCTCAAGGCTTTTCAAACATCGTAGGCACGGTTTGCGCTGAACATTGTGTAACGGAATGAAAAAAAACGAGGAAACGTACGTACCATTGCCCCCTCTGAAAAAAGTATCGTCCCGATTTTTTATCAATGACAAAGGTGCAATAATGAAGACAATAAACAGTAAGTACAAGCAATAAAGAACAGTAAGAACAAAAATACAGTCCTCAGGTTCATGCATCCAATGGCTCAGGGTGCATGACATGGAGGACTTCAGGTTGAGCACGGCACGTTGAGAGTTCGTAATGCCGCCAGGAACTACCTTGTAGTCGAGTGGGCCTAGACGTCTAACTACTCTGTACGGTGCGAAGTGTCGTTGAAGAAGTTTTTCACTCAGTCCCCGTCGGCGTATCGGTGTCCATACCCCGACACAGTCACCGCGCTGGTACTCCACGAAGATTCGTCGAAGATTGTAACGGCGGCTGTCGGCCGCCTGTCTATTCTTGGTGCGCAGGTGGGCAAGTACATCAGCTTCTTCCGCGCGCTGAAGGTAGAAAGTGACGTTGAGGTTCTCCTCTTCAGCGACATTAGGCAGCATGGCGTCTAGCGTCGTTGTCGGGTTTCTTCCGTAGATCATTTTGTGCGGCGTCATCTGCGTCGTTTCTTGTACGGTGGTGTTGTATGCGAAAGTGACGTACGGAAGGATGACATCCAATGCCTTGTGTTCGACGTCGCTGTACATGACCAGCATGTCAGAGATGGTCTTTTTTAGGCACTCGGTGAGACTATTGGTCTAAAAGTAGTACGCTATTGTACGGTGGTGACTTGTCTAGCTGGATGCAAAAATCACTTGGGTTAGCTCAGCAGCAAATGTCATACCTCTATCGATGATGAGGACCTGCGGGGCACCGTGACGCAGGACGATGTTTTCGACGAAGAATTTGGCTACCTCAAATGCACTACCTTTCGGCAGGGCTTTTATCTCGGCGTAGTGGGTAAAGTAGGCAGCAGCTACGACGATTCATTTGTTTCCCACAGCCGACGTCGGGAACGGCCCAAACAAGTAAATACTGACTTGTTGGAACGGACGGCAAGGTGGTTCAATGGGCTGCAGAAGACCTGCTGGCGTTATCGGTGGTGTCTTTCGTACGCTGGCAGTCCCGGCATGTCCTCAAGTAATGAGCGACGTCGGCGGCAAGGCGCGGCCAGTGGTATTTCTCTTGTATTCTCGCGAGGGTGCGGGAAAAACCAAGGTCTCCAGCCGTTGGTCATATTGCAGGGCATATATGAATTCCGGTCACATTGCCTAAAGGCAAGTCGATAAAGTAGCTGGCTCGGGCGGGAGAGAAGTTTTCCTACACACGAATGTTGTTCTTAAAAATGACGTAAGTCCTCGACTGAAGACTTTTGGAACGACGCTGGTTCTGTCCTCGAGGTATGCTAGTAGCCCTCTCAGTTTCGGATCACTTTGCTGTCACTCGGCTGTAGTCGTCGGAACCTATTATTCCCAAGAAGTACTCATCATCCTGGTCAACCCGTGGTTGTGTATTGACTGGGGCCCAGGCAGGCATTCTGCGTCGGAGTGTTTCCTTCTGGACATTGTACACGACTGTAATGCAGAATTCTTGAAGTCTTAGGCTCCATCGTGCGAGGCGACCTGAAGGGTCCTTCAAATTAGCTAGCCAACACAAGGCGTGGGGGCCGCTCACGACTTTCAAAGGACTGCCGTAGTAGATAAGGGCAAAACTTCGACGCTGCCCAGATGAAGGCAAGCCACTCCTTTTCTGTTGTGGAATAGTTGACCTCGGTTTTTGATAGCGACCAGCAAAAAAACTGATAACCCTTACCAGGCCGCTGGTCTTTTGTACAAGGACGGCACCGAGTCCTATGCTGCTTGCGTCGGTGTGTACTTCTGTTTCGGTAATTTCATCGAAATGCGCAAGTATCGGCGGTGTCTGCAGGCATCGTTTGAGTTTCTGAAAGGCTTCAATTTGCGCTATTTCCCATTTAGAATTGATGTCGGTCTTCATGAGTTGCGCTAGTGGCTCGGCGATTTGTGAAAAATCTTTGACAAAGCGTCTGTAATAGGCGTAGAAGCCGAGAAATCGGCGCGTGGCCTTCTTGTTGGTGTGTGGCGGGAAGGCAGCACTGTCAGCTGTTTTCTGTGGGTCTGGGCGCACTGCAGTCTTGCTGATCACGTGACCCTAAAACTCCTTGTACGCGAAGCGGAGTTTTTCTAGATTTAGTGTAAGTCCATAGCTCCTGATTGCTTGAAATATGTATTCGAGGTTCTGGAGGTAATCATCGAAGCTCGACGAAACGAAACGACGTCATCCAAGTAAACAAGAAAAGTCTGCCACTTCAAGCCAGCCAGGACCGTATTCATGACTCGTTGGAAACTCACAGGTGCTGAGCAGAGACCTAAAGGCATCACCTTAAAATCTAACAGGCTACCAGGTGTTATGAAGGCCGTCTTTTCTCGGTCTTTCTTGTCGACTTTGATTTGCCAATAGCCGGTCTTGAGGTCCATCGAAGAAAGGTTCCTCGAGTTGTGAAGGCGATCTAAGGCGTCATCTATCCTTGGGAGTGGGTTCTCGTCCTTCTTCGTGATTTTGTTCAGGCAGCGATAGTCGAGGCAGAAGCGTGGAGGTCTGTCCTTCTTCACTAACACCACCGGTGATGTCCATGGGCTCTTTGAAGGCTGAATGATGACGTCGCATAGCATTTCGTCGACTTGCTTCTTTATGGCCTCGCGTTCTCGCGTCGACACCTTGTACGGACTGTGACGGAGTGGCCTGCTGCTTTTTTCTGTTATGATTTGATGTTTCGCGACGGGAATCCGTCGATTTCTTGACGATGACAAAAAGCAGTTTTTGTATTTCAGGAGCATGTTTTTGAGCTATTCTTGATCATACATCGCAAGGCTCGGATTAACGCCAAAACCCTGTTGAAGCGCTTGAGTCGTCGTAGTGCATTCGGCGGAATTCATGGCGGTGGAAACGACGCTGGCTTCCAGTATTTCTTCGATATTATCAACAGTTGTACCTTTGCTCTCGTGCTTGTACTCATTGCTGACATTTGTGAGCAGCACTCTTGCTTTACCTTTTCACAGCTCAGCTATTCCTCTGGCGACGCAATTTTTTTGAATGATCAACTGGTCCCGGTCGGCTTTAATGACGCATTTAATGTCTGTTGTTTCTTGAGTGCCTACGGAAACGCTGACACTGGAGCAAGGAGGTACGGTGGTTTGTTCTTTCAGCACATACAGAGCGTGCCTCCCTGACGACTTGTACGGTAGCAGTGCTTTTTCTGTGGATAGCGTTATTGCCTCTGACCTTAGGTCAATGACGGCACCGTGTTGACTTTAGAAGTCCATGCCAAGTATCACAGTCCTGGAACAGTGCTGTAGAATTAGAAAGTGGGCCGGATAAGTCTGCTTGTTGAAGGTGATTCTTGCTGTGCAAACACCAACCGGCGTTAATACATGACCCCTTTGGTCCGAATTTCAGGGCCTTTCCAAGCAGTCTTCACTTTCTTTAAGTTCGTCACGAAAGGCCCACTGATGACGGAATTGTCGGCCCCAGTGTCGACGAGAGCGGTGCCGTTGCTGCCGTCGAACTTCGCTACTTCGCTAGTTTGCCGTCGTGCGTTTTGATTCGGTCATGGCGTTGGCTCACGGCTAGGTTGGTTTGCTCTCTTGCTTCCAGGTTGTGTCGCCAGGTCTTCTTCAGTACGTAGGGTTTCGTCGTGCAGGCTTTCTCTCGTTTGCGTCGTGTTCGGAAAGTACCATCATGGTGGGGTCGTCATCGGATCTTCGGTAGTTCGTCGCACAGCAACCACACCTCCAGCGGTTGCAGCCCGTAGTTTCTCGGATAACAGACCGGCCTCGACTTAGGCCAGTGTACGGCAGGCGGTGAGGTGACATGAAGCAGCTTGTTGACGGTGAACGAGATCTTCGGTGTGTCCAGTGAGCTGCTACAGTGTAATCGGCAATGTCATGGTGTCTACCCACCGCTGTGGACGCGGCGCATCTACAGCGAAACCACGCAGTCCCATCTGACGGTACTAGCAGCGTTGGTAGGTGTGGCCACCTTCTCCGCAGTGGTAGCAGAGAGGTTAGGGGTCGGACGTGCGTCATGCATAGGTTTTCCTCGGAGCATTGCGCTGACTAGCGAGTGAACGGTATGACGTCGACGCTGGCAGTGGCTGGCGGCGGAACTGCGATAGTGCGGTCTATTGACGTGGGCGTGAAGGGGAGGATAGCGTCGTGCTGCAGCAGCGTAGCTCATCGATTGCGGATGAGGCTGCGGTTCTTCAGAAACTCCAATCGATTGCTGAACTTCTTTGCGCACATTGTCGGTGATCGAGTCCACTTGAGGCGGCACTGAGGGTAAAAGCTCGTGCAGCTCCTCCCGCACAATCACTCGGATAGTGCCGCTCAGGTCGTCGGAGCAGAGTGGTGTTTCTGCGTACTCTGGCGTCAAGCGGCAATTGAATAATCGGGTGCGCGTCTTCCAGCATCTTTTCCATTGTGGTCGCTTCGGAGATGAATGCCTCGACAGTGCACGGTGGGTTTTGTATCCGACCCGCGAACAGCTCCTGCTTTACTCATCGCATGAGGAAGCGAACTTTTTGTCTTCAGGCATATCGAGGTTGGCATGCCGGAAGAGTTTGGTCATCTCTTCCACGAAGAGCATCACGTTTTCGTTTGGAAGCTGCGAACAGGCTTCAAGCAGCGCTTCGGCCCTCTCCTTGCGTATGACGCTCGTGAATGTAGCGAAGAAGTTTGTGCGGAAGGTGTCCCATGCACGTGGTTTTCGTACGTGGTTCTTGAACCACGTACGAGTGGCATTTTGTAAGGCGAAGATTCGCATGACGAAGCTTATCTTTGCTGGTCCAAGCATTGAAAATGGCCACTTGGTCGTATGTCTACAGCCAACTTTCCGGATCTTCAACGACTGAGCCAAGGAAGGTCGGCGGCTCCTTGGGTTGCCGGAGCAGAATCTGTGCAGACGGCATAGGGTCGGTCATCGTTGCTGCGGCCGTGGTGAGGGTATTGGTTTGCCGGGTCTTCTCAGGTAGAGGCCCCAAATCTGGCTGTAGATATTGTTGCCGGCGGCTTCTTCGCAGCTCGGGGTTGTCTTCGATGTTTTCACGACTGGTGCTTGGAAGGAGCGGCCCCTCCCCCAGATGTCATGGTGTCGTGAACTAGACGAAGGAATCGGACTGCAGCTCAAATATTTAACGGTAGGCCTAACTTGTGACCACAGAAAAGGAAAGTCAAATTACAGCAAGACACTGGGACTGATACCGGTGAGCATAGTGTTGGTCGTTTATCAACTAACAAGCAGCGAAGCGCATCGGAATTTAAACACTTGCCATGGAATGTTCTAGCATTATCGGTATCGGCGATGTAGGTTTCAGAATAACCTGTAATGTTGACGAGGTGGGCGCAATTTCAACATAACGATCTATTACAGCCTCGGGGCTTTTCGAACATTGTAGGCGCGGTTTACGCTAAATGTAGTGTAACGGGATAACAAAACTGGAGGAAAGGAATGGGCAATACGTGAAAAGAAACTCGTTTTCCGGCCCATAAGACGAAACACTGAAGCAAAGGTGGCACGAAAACGCAGCAGCTTGACTGTATTGCTGCACTTGCGATTTCACAATCCCAGTGCATTTAGTGTTTTCATTTATAGATGAAGCATTAAGTGCTTGCGGTAGCGCGTGTCAGCTTGCGAAAAGAATGTAGGTCAAGCACAATAGTAGCGTTTACTATACTTAAGTCGCTACTAATTACAATAGATAGATGTTAGAAAATAGACAACAACATGGTTGGTCACAGCGACCACTGTATTTGGTCAATGTACTGGGCAGACTGCGCGCCTTTCTCCCACATAGTTGATTAGGTGAAGGGTCACCCCCCGCCCCCCGTGTGCACGCCTATGCAGATGCCAGAGTTACAAGGACAATTAACACGCCTACACCAAGCGCATTTAATGCACGCGTACTGCTAAACACTGGGACGGCAGCGCCTTCCAAGCAGGTGAACGATGATGCTATATCCGAAAATAGCTCTAATTCACAACTTGCACTTTCGAGTGGCATACAGTCGTTCTGCATGCACTTTTGGCGCCTAGCTGCGTATCTATCTATCTATCTATCTATCTATCTATCTATCGATCTATCTATCTACCTATCTATCTATCTGTCTGCTGTCTGTCTGTCTGTCTGTCTGTCTGTCTGTTGTCTGTCTGTCCGCTTACAGTCTGGGTGCTCTCATAATCACCTTCTTAACATTGCGGTACAGCAAAAATAATACGGGAGGGTAAGGCGGTTTCTTGAATACTCCTCGCTGCTCATGACATAAATAATGTCCAAATCACGTCGTCAAACAGTTCCCAAAACACGACGTCATATATCCGAGGGCGGGTATGTGCCACTGGTAAGTGGGAATATGCGGCAGATAATAGACACTAAATGTACCGAGGAACGGCGAGAACACACATGGGTAACTTTAACGTTTGAGCGTTAAGGAAAACTTGCCTTAGGCAGTTTTGACCAAACAAATGCAAATAATAAATGTCAGTGTCGTATCACAAATCGAACCCTTCCTTTCTGCGGCGAAATAAAGCATTCTACGTCAGAGCAACGCCTGGCCTCAGATATTCCTTTCAAAGAGACCATAATGTTCGCGCAACGTTAATAATAGTTGCGGTAGTGGCTATGCAGTTGTATAAATATTATTATGTACTCCTATGACATATCCGTCATGTCGGGTTAATGTAATTTATAGTTATGTGCCATTCACTGAAGTTCACTTATGTAGCAGTCTTCAGGGCTACCATCCTCTCACACCAGACCAACACCAGCGCTTCATATCAGCGTACCGGTTGTAGTGTTGGCCATATTCATGTTGCTGTTTGCATCGTTACTCAACTCTAAGCAACTGCTATCATAAAAGATATACGAACGGTTAATGCATCTGTGTGCGTACATAAGTACATATATTGAGGCCACTTTATGACGTGTCTCTGAATGAAAAAAATTGCAACACATTCACCTTGCATCCGCATGCTTCCAATAACGTCGTTTCTCAAGGTACGTTAGATATACCGAATTTTTTAACACTCAGAGACTGCAATATTACTAATTATTCTTATTTGCTAAACTTACAAAAATGCAATTGCGTGAATGTCTAAGACATACCACAATTTCATACACAACCCCCACAAAACTAGCAGTGACAAGCCTCCCGCTAAATACAAGGCTTAATGTACATGCACTTTACCCTCATAAACATCTATATGTACTTGGCACTGTTTTTGCGGCTGTGAATATGTCACACAAGATAAAAATGCAGTGTTACTATCTCTTCTGCTGAGATACTTGTTCTGAAAAAGAGTTCTTTTTTATAATAGCCAGTATACTAGCTATTCCAAAGAAACAGGTTGTCTTCTTTCCGTTGAGAATTTTGTAGAAAAAGCGCAACAACACTTGAAGGGTAGTAAACAGGCAAAAAACTAAAAAAACCTTCCCTCTTTAGCGCTGCATTGTCCACTTCAAAATTATAATAATCTTTGTGTATCGCACAGGTTCAAATATGCTACGATTGATGAAGGGTCACCCAACCTACGCAAAAACACAGCGAAAATTTCCTGCCCAACTGCCTGTCACATATTTATTTTGACTTTAGTTGTTAAAGTTATTCATCTGTTCTACTTTTTTGCTAATAAAAACACAAGCCACTTCATTGAGCCAGCAGCGTTCGAGCAATTTGTATGGCATGCAAGAGGCTATACCTCAAATGGTAAGAAAAAAGGTGTTTGCAGTATTTTATTGCAATCTAAACAGCAGCAGTTCACAAGTCACCATAAAAATATGTATATTTTCATCAGTGTGCAGGGAACCTACACCGCATGGAAAATAATATACGCATAAAAGGTGGGGCCCAAACACTATACATAAATCCCAGTGGTAAAGTTACATGAAAGTAGTCCGCAAAATGTCATCATGACGCAAACTGAAATGCGCCTTACCTGAGAAATATGTAAGCACTACGCCATTAAATGAGATGTTCCCGAAGCTTCGTGTCAGCCTACAGATGAGGGCTACCGAATAAGTCTAGTCAGGCTAGCAATACTTTTAAAAAACATGCGAGCATTCAAGCTGGCATGTTGTAGTTTTTATGGCGTTAATTACCTATAATATAGAAACATGCCTGACAAGATCATGCAATTCTTTTTTCTGTATAAAAATTCAAATTAGACCTGTTGCATTGGTTGTAGATCCACAAAAAGTGTTCAGCTATAACAACCAAACTTACAACATTGAATTCATATATAGCTTCACACGTTTACTCTCACATATCAGAAAAATAACATACTTTTCTGCAATTGACTATGATTGACAACTCATCAGCACTATCACACAGCTGCAACGCACCAATACATTTATTGCACATAAATATTACGGACATGTTTACAATATTTCCATGCTAGCCAGCTTCATCTGCAACCAAAAAAGCTCTTCATTTTTAATTTATCACTTCACGGTCTAGGCATATTTACCACATTCATAAACATTCCCCTTATTTTGACTGCAAAATGAACTTGAAACTAGACAATCACTGGCCTAAAATATAAACCTTCTTATATATCTCTCGGCTGGTGGCTTGGCATGTTCGATCCTAGAGCTTGGTATGCAATGAGGTTCGATTAACTTTGACGACAATTATACACATCCTGTAAACCTGTCAGTACGAGTTTGTATTCAAAAGAAAGCTCGAAAACAGACACATATAGAAATAAAAGTGAAAGAAACAGGGCGATGTACGTAGTAATAGAAATTTAAGTTTACCACATCCATAGCGATTTTATTATTGTTTCAAACTCATTCTGTGACTGTAGGATGCTACACTATTGTAATATTTTCGTACAAAGTGTGTATATGGTCACGGGCTGCGTAGATACCTGAGAATGACGATGACAAAGTGCTGAAGAGGATGGGCGTAGACCGAAGCAGCGTTGTACGCATTTGCTCGCAAATATGTTTTTCCCATATACTTTTTCCCCGTAATATCATTAGGGGAGGTGTGGGGTATAGGGCGTCGCGGATGTGCGGAGTCCCCAGTTGGAGGCGGAAATGTTGTAGGCCCGGGTGCTCAGATTTGGTTGCACGTTAAAGAACCCCAGGTGGTCAAAATTTCCGGAGCCCTCCACTACGGCGTCTCTCATAATCATATGGTGGTTTTGGGACGTTAAACCCTACATATCAATCAATCCAGTTGGAGAAGCGCGGTTGTGGTGATGAGGTCCGACGGCTGCGGGAATGGCGGGTGGTGTGTCCTATCCGATGACAAGGGAAACATATGCACCGATCATCATGAGCACACTATTCAGCTGGGTTTCATCGTGGTGTGAAGGCGCGATTCAGAGTGGAAGTCACAAAAACTGGAGGATCCAATTTTTCATTTTTTCTTCAATTTTAAAACTTCTTTTATTGTTTTCTCGTACAAGACACAAGAAAGAAAAGGATGTTGGCACTAAAAGCAAATAGCCTGACAGAGGACCAACACCCTTGTACACAGTTCGTACATCAAAAAAATAAATATAAAAAACAGCTCTTGCGGCATCAGTCTTTAATGAACAGAAGAAGCAACAGAGAAAAGATAGCTGCCAAAAATATTATGTTAAATTGAATCTGACTGACTGTACAAATCTTGTAACATACTTACTACATAACATACTCAAATAACAATCACCCTGAAAGAATCAGACTAGAACATTAGAGACATGTGATACATATCATTATATTTTATAGTTAATGAAATACACGCAGTACAAGATTTCCACCCCCCGACTACTACCACTGCTAACATCAGTATTTTTAGGATCCATCAAAAAGAATGTTTTCCTGCATTAGCACTTCTTTAACGTGTACCTAGATGCTTTTTCTGTACAATCAAAATTAAGCTTATGTTCTAATTTGTTCAATATGCAAGTTGTTTGATGGGTAAAAGTTTGTTTACCATAATTTGTTCGTGTTCGTTGTGGACGGCGTAAAATTTGGCGGATAGGATAAGTGTGTTGTCTAGCTCCTTTGTTGGGCTCGTACAATTTTTGCTGTATATGATTTGCAATATTTTCATGTAACAGACTTGATCAGCACGAAGCATATGATATCTTTAAAATAAAGGTGCTGTCCTCAAGTTTGCGTAATTTCTTTGGTGACTGCAGTATATGCGGAGAATCCTTTTTTGTAGAAGTACAAGTTTCTTGTTAGTTTTGGTAGTTGTTCCCCACACCAGAGCTCCATAGCACCGCATAGAATAAAAAAGGCAACTGAATAGCTGTTGTTTCAGCCATAGGGGAATCACTTTAGAAGTTTTGTACATAATACCAACGCTTTTTGATAAGTGTACACATAGTTGGCTAATATGCGCGTTCCAGCTTAACTCTTCATTAAACGTCACTCCAAGAAACTTCTGGTTTGTCACTTGCTGCAGTTTCATTCCTGCATAAGTAATGGTTATTTCCTTATCAATGAGGTGTATTGCGCGACCTGAATATAATGTATTTTGCTTTTTCAGCGTTTAATTGCAATTTATTTTGATTAATCCAGCAAGCTAGTGATTCAAGGGGGTGATTCACACTGTATTCTAATTGATTCAGGTCCCGTGATTTAAAGAAATAGATCGGTGTCGACGGCGTACGTTATTAATTCAGGGGAATCAGGTATATTAACTATATCGTTTACAAAAATTTTGAATTATAACAGACCTAGCTTAGAGCCCTGAGGGACACCTCGTTCAAGCGTTTGATAACTAGACGAAACACCCTGCATACGTACAACTGCTGACGATTATATAACTAGCTTGCCAGCAAACGACTTTCAACACCCCTAATTCCGTACTTTTCTAACTTCTGTAACAAAATTTCGTGATCTATAGAATCAAATGCATTCTTTAGATCTAAAAAAAGACCAAGCGTATAGTTTTTGTCTTCAATATTACTTATTACTTTATCTTGATGTACAAGAGTGCTTGTTCAGTGGATTTATTCGTTTGGAAGCCATACTAACTCTTTGTAATTACCTTGCGTGCGTTAAAAAGGTTACTAATCGGACGTAAACTTCATCTTCGAAAATTTTTGAAAACACAGTTAAGGTATATATTGGTCTGTAATTACTAAATTGTCCATTATCTCCCTTTTTGTCCATTGGCCTAACTCGGGCTATTTTCAATTTTTCCGGGAAAATTCCACCAGTTAATGGTAAATTTAGTAAATATGCTAGTACTTCGCTAATCTCATGCGCGACATGTATTACTGCATACAATGTAATTCCGTCTATACCCCCAACTACATTTCGTTTTAGCTTTTTTACTACTGCTACTACTTCACTGGGATGTGATGGTCTCAAGAAAATAGTTTCAGTGACCTCGGTTATAACTTCATCATTATATCTACTGCTTTCTGCACCAGGTTGACAAGCCCCCGCTTTCATAAAATGTCCGTTCATATCGTCAACTAGTTTTATGTTTTCTGCTGTCGTCAGGGCTGTGTGGGATTGGTCACTTTTTGTTCTTCCTGCTAGATTGTTAACTGCTTCCCACAACTTTTGGTTATTTCACAGCCAATAGAAAAGTTCCTCAAAGTAGGGGTCTTTCGCCTCTTTATATCGCCGCTTATTTATTTCTATATTTCTTATATTCCTTTAGCACTTCTGGATCGCGATTTCTTAGAACCTTGTGAAATATTGAATACCCATGTTTTATACGTTTACACAAGTTTTTATCTACCCATGGCTTCCTTGCTTTTTTGTTTCAGCGATAAACGTATTGCAATGAAAAAGCAATGCCATAGTATTCACGCATACGCTGCAAGAAAATGCTGTAAGCCTTTCCAGCCTGGGATTCACGATAAACATCTTGGCATCGTTCTTTTGACAGCAACAGCCTAAAATTCTCGAATGTTTGATCATTTAACTTGCGATGAAAATGAGCTTGGCGTAGTGCATTTCCGAAATTGTAGCCGATTTCGATATTGCAAAAAATCGGAAAATGCTCGCTTACATCAGAAACTAGAATACCTGCTGTGATCTCACTACTGCTGATGTTTGATAGGCTTACGTCAATTAAAGTACCAGAAGTTGCCATTATTCTTTTGGGCAAATCAATAAAGTTTTTGAAAGCATGACAATGAACAAGATTAGTTATCTCATGTGATCATGTGTCTACTAAGATCATGTTTTGTTATTATCACCCAGGATAATGGATAATGATATCCCTTGTTTGGTATTGATGTTGAAGTAACTGCGCTAAAAATAATTAAAATTAATTTTTTGCCTATTCGGTGGCCTGTATACTACAGATACTGTTGTTTTTCCTATTCGCAGCGGTAAACATTCAACATTCTCACTAATTTCTGTGAGTTCTTCAGCCACAGAGTAAGAAAGGGTGTCTGACAAATATTGCCACTCCACTCCCTTTCTTTTTGTTCCTCACCAGGTGTTCAGAATGATAGCCAGGAAAAAAACAGAGTTTGATCATGTACCGTCGTCCTGGTCTCGGTTATACAAATAATATCAAATGTTACTGCTGTCTATAAAAATAGATGCTCAGATCTTCAACTTAATTTTTCCTGCTTCTCGCAATAATATGTACGGCTGTCAAAGCATTCTCTTCATTTAACTCTTTCGCAAGTCTAGGCAAGGTGTAGTATCCGAGCTGTAAGTAGCAGGGTTTTTTGATAAGGTGGCGAAATTCCCATGTGCGCCGTCTCTTGGTGAACCTGTATCTGCCGAGTTTACATTGTCGACAACATTCAAGACTTGTCTGTTATTAGGGAGTAGTCACTAGTCATCAACAGAACTGAGGTTATCAAACTAACATGTCATTAAACAACTATAGGTCACTCAATAAATTAGGCACTTATCCTATATGTATACAAATAGCACAATGTTCAGTCACTTTAATGCACAATCGGCACGCAATAAGGAAGAGCATATAGGCACTCTCTTGAGAGGTATTTGGTCTGAACCTAAACATCTAATGATAACTGAGACATGGTACCGAAATGAAACCGAAGTTTCGAAGATACCTGGCTATGCTACTTATTTGTTGAACCGCTCAATGAAAATAGATAGTGTAGCTGATGACTGAGAATTCCATAAAACGTTCTTTTATTCATGTATTTTCCTGCATCATTGATGATTTTAAAGTTCGGACTGTACAAAGTGACCTATTTCGTTAATGGTGTTTTATATCAGCCTCCTAGTGGCAATAAGAGAAGTTTCCTAGAATTCCAAGATTCATATCTAGGTAGGGCTGATGGCACTGGTTGTAAGCTAGTTCTCGCAGGCGATTTAAATATCAACTTGCTAAATGATAACAGTCGCAGTTTTAGCTTTGTCATATCATTGAATTCAATGGCTTTGCAAATGTTAATGCCACTCCGACTCGTACTGAACAAAATAACACTACATTACTCGAAGTGTTCATCACTAACATACCTATGCTACAAATACTTATTCTGGCGTACTGAGTGCACCCATTAGTGACCAAATGCCCATATTTATGGTTATAAATGAAACAGCGTGTCATTCACAGTCGCAACAAAAACAATAAGTACTTCTCCAGCATAAAATTGGCAACAAAGTGGCTGCGTTTCGGAGAAAGGTATCACTGTCTCATCGTTCAGACGTTATTTGTGAGCAAGAACTTGGTCTTGCCTGCAACTGTTTCCACGAAAAACTATAAAAAATTTATAACCTATGTTTTCCGTACAAAGAAAAAGAAGGCCTACGTGCAGAGCCATGAAACCTTGGATAATTAAACCTTGCATCAAGGAAATAAAAAATGAACATAAATTATTCAACCATTTTTTGATAATTAAGTATGAAGACACGTAAAAACGTTTCAAAGACCAAAATAAAAAAAACAGTATGCTGAGTCACGCAAAGCGAAAGTACCTAAAGAACACCCTGAACAATGAAGTAATGAAGAAATCTCAACTAGCTTGGTCAAGACTAAATGAGTTTCTTGGCCGTAACGGTAAAAGTTTTCGGCCACTGAGCTTGTGATGAATGACGACAGTATTCGCCATGCTATTCTAGCTAATGTGTTCAAAACTACCTTGTGTCATTAAAGAAACCGCGACCCTGATTCTACTACATACTTATCAAACAGTACTCCTGAGAGCGTATTGTCGGCGCCGACAGTAACCAATGTCCACGTTTTTTCGTCTGTAACGAACAGCACAAGTTGTGACGTATACGATATCCAGATTAGACCCAATAAACACGTGCTGGATCTGATTGCTGATTCATTGGAACTTATCTTCAACCAAAAATTTTCAACTAGAATATTTTCACAGAAACTGCAAGTGGCACAGGTAATCGTGGTATATAACGCAGGGGAAAAGAACTGGCTTAACAACTACCAGCCTATACCTATATTGCCAGTAATATAAGAACGTTTAGAAAAACTGATTCACAGACGTATGCTTTCCTTTTTAGATAAATGCCACATCTTCATTTCATGACAATTCGGATTCATGAATGGTCGCACAACTCAGCATGCTCTCCTACACAGTGAAAAAATTTACACCCAAAAGGATGTAAAAGGGTGCTTTTACGAGAAAGCACCCTTTGCAATACCTTTTAACACCCACAAATGATTGATTGAAAAAAAGCACCCCTTTGTTAGGGTGCTTGCCTCGATAGCACCCTAAAATAGGCTCTAAGGGTGCTTTTGTGCCTGAGAAAGGTGTAAGTGACGATTCTTCAGATGGAATATGCAGCAAAAGAAGAACACATAATTATAATATTTGGTTTTTTAACGTCTCAAAACCCTCGATATGATTATGAGGGTCGTCATGGTGAAAAGCTCCAGAGATTTTGACCAGTTGTTGTTCTTTAATGAGCACTGATACCGCACAGTACACAGGCTTCTACCTTTTTGCCTCCGTTTTAATTTGACTTCCACGGCTGGCATCGAACCCGCGACCTTCGAATTGGTGGCCAAACAGCGTAGCTACTGCACGAATATGTGGACCTTATGTTAAATGACGGCCTAATACGTAGAATGTGTGAAGGCGCTCTCCGAAAACAGCAGAATGCCAGCAGAAGCAAATCTCGTTTCATCTATAATGGCAATTACCTGCAATCCATGTTACGAAAGATTTCTTAGCGTTGGTTATAAGCTACATGTTTGCTATGGATTCTATACAGGAACATAATGTTCGCCCGAGTATGGGTGTGTGTGCGTGAGCCTGCGCATGTGTTCGTGTGTAAGCGCGATTGTGTGTACACCCGTGCATGTGTGCGTGCGCGTGTATGTGCGAGTCCGTGCTTGTGTTAAGCGTGCCTGTGCACATGTCTACGCCCATGCATGCGTGCGTTTATGGTCGCGTGTGTGTGTAGCCGTATGTGCGTATACGTGTATGTGTGTGCGCTTGTGAATAAGTATGTTTGTGTATCAGCCCGTGCGCCCTCGAATTTCGTGTGTGTGTACGGGGGGGTGGCACTGCTTCTTAGTGTTTAAGGCCCCACACCTGTTCAGACTGGGAGTCTATATGGGAGGTGGCTTAAGGAATGGTGGTGGTCAACGCACTGTACACGGACTATTCAGTACATGGAAAACAGCTGCACATTCTCGTACCTCATCGTTGCTTACGAACTTGCTGTGGTAGCTGATTAGGTCCATTGAGGCGCTTCTACGCTGGAAAACGTGGGTTATGACCAATTCCCACGAAAACCTGTCACTGCACTCATGCACAACTATCGTCGCTCCGCCGTGGTGGTCTAGTGGCTAAGGTACTCGGCTGCTGACCCGGAGGTCGCGGGCTCAAATTCCGGCAGCAGCGGCTGCATTTCGGATGGAGGCGGAAATGTTGTAGGCCCGTGTGCTCAGATTTGGGTGCACGTTCAAGAACCCCAGGTGGTCGAAATTTCCGGAGCCCTCCACTACGGCGTCTCTCATAATCAAAAGTGGTTTTGGGACGGTAAACCCCACAATCAATCAATCAACCGTTTATATTAACAACGTTTAACAAGAACGTGCCCTGCCTTTGCTACAGGTGCTTAGCTAGCTAGTTAGGCAACCATATGAAATTATGTGCTGATCATGTGGTCAGCAAAAAATTTGTTATAACAACCTCGGCACGTTTCGTGGTGCGTGTCAAGCCTTCTAAACATCCGCGACTGTGGAATAATTTGATCCAGCTTCGACTACGCATTCAGTGTTTGCGGCACCATACGCGGAATTGCCAGACACGGACAATTCAAAAAGAAATTCCTCTGAAAAATGGTGTAGAGATGCTCTCCCGCTAGTGCCACAGAGGACGAAATAATTATTGTTTCTGGCCATTCCAGGGGGCAATTTGTTTTTCGCAAGTTTTGCTTCACTATTTTTCGCCGACTGCAGTCGCATTCCGTCAAAATACTCAAAAACCGTAAGGCTGGTAAATAACCTGCGCCGCTGTGCGCATGGGTAAAAAAAGAGTTGCCATTTAGAAGGTGTCATTCTTGAGGCGCAATTCGATTGCCTTCCGCGTCGAACCGCCGCCCGCCGTACGCGCCATAGCGTTTGCCTTTCGGCGCCGTCTTGGCGGGTTTTCCGCTCACCCCACTCACCCGTGCCAGCGTTGCTCCCCTCCACAACGGCGGTGTAGATAAACGAATAGATGCGTCACCGAACATCTGCGTTGACAGCTGCGGCACCGCCGCCAGTGCCTCCTCCTCCTATCTCTTAACGTTGCTCTCTCTGTCTCATCCGTGTTTCAAATGCGTTGCGTTGGTCTGGGGTCTAGGTCGCGGTGTGAGTTCTAGCGAACAGGTGCATCTTCAAAGGTGGTCACGCATGACACCATGTTCGAAGTGACGCCGTATTAAGGAATATTCATGCAGCGGCGGTCGCGGACAACGTGGGCCTGTTAACGGTGAGTGTACTGTTTTCGTAGGTAGTAATCATACAGCGCTAGCTGGGTGCCTGCAGCAGCTCTGCCGAAGTAGGCTGCCAGCCATTTACAACAGCATGCGTTCGCGGGCCTGTTGCAGATGCCCGATTAAACGTGTGACCTAACGAGTTCACACTGCTATGCGCGATGTTGTGTAAGTGCCTGCATCACTCATACAGTGAGTGTTATCACTTAACAAGGGCGCGATTAGTTGCTGATCACACATTGTCTCTACACTGCTCAAAGGGATTGATATTGTTTCAAGATGCGCTTTAGGCTACATTGTAATAACGTTTCTATTAATACTCAAATGTGCAACGTGCTTCTGTAGGTGTAAGCGTAAAAAAGAACAAAAAAGAAAAATATATGTACAGAGGCGCATTGTACGAAATGGCTTTTTTTTGCTTAAAGACGGTATAGTTTGAGGTTCCGATATGCCGCGAGGCTCCCAGCACGAGCGCGTCGGTCTTATAAAATATTTAGGACATGTGTCATCAGCAACAGAAAAAGATCTAGTAGTTCTAAACGCACGTTGTTGTGGCCATCGCCATGCGTTGTTTTCCCTCGTTTCTGTTTGCTGTTTTCGTGCTTTGCTTTCATCTGCGATAACGTTTGGCGTTATAACAGAATCGAGAGAGTATACGTGACTGTGGGAGCTATGTGCGGTAGCTCTAGCATAAGCCATGGCTGCTGCAACGTAGTCAGCGTCCGCGCGCGTTGGTGTCGTTCGAGCGCTCCTACTTGCTCGATTGTGTTTAAGTGAGTAATTAGGCACGAGGTACTTTTGTTAATCTCGTGGTCAATGATTGCTAATAGCGTGCCCTTGATTGCTATCAGAGGATGTTATTGGTTGTCGAAATATGCCAGACGCGTTTTCTCAAAGCAAGCTTTGAAGAATTTTTTTAAAGAAATACTTTCATACGTGCTAGGCAGTGATTATTGCAGGACCGCAACTCTTTTAAAACTGGACGAACTATGACATCTTTTATCGAACTACAATGAATTAGGATGATTGAATTATAGATGAGGAATTTCTGTACTAGATTAGGTGCACAAAATACATGTTCGCAGCCCTACGTCTAGAAAGCAGGCAAATAGGAAGCATAGCCTCAATTTTGGATTAGATGCCATGGACGGAGCTTTTTTTTGAGGGTAGAAAGAACGAGAAAATTGTCCATTTTTGATGCCCTCATAGAGGCAGTCAGAATTTCACTGATTGCTGAATTGTCACAATTCCTCAACTTGTTAGAGGCGTGATTAAAGTCAGTAAATCTTTTACTTTTTTTGCAGACCTCTTCGCTAGTGCCGCGCCCAAGATCATTTGTTCTCATGTAAAGGAGAAAGCAGAGATGCCTTCACTGTTTGTACATGAAGAGGTAGGTTTCTTGTGCGTTTTGATTAATAATACATGTTTTGAACGTTGTACATAAGAAACTTTTTTTCACACTGGCTCACTACCCTATAAGGAAATGCATTCTTAGGTGAGCTCAGGCTTTCGTAAGTGCCATTTTTGAGCTGTAGTCTTACACTTCACCTTAATTCAGGAATTTGCTGTAATCTTATTTTTATCATATGAAATTATTGAAATATGTGGGTTGTATGCTTTCAGTTCAATGTAATGTCAATCACACGCCATTTCATAGGATACACACTACATATTCTTCATATATGGTGCTGCCAGAAAAGCACGAACATCATTTTATGAGACGTCATATTTGCTCTTATTACACGACGAGAGGGTGCCGCTGACGTCCTGCGTAGTATACCCTGGCCTCAGCCTAGAGCAAGCCTAGTTCCTGAACCTCCACGTGAATGACCGAAAAATCTTCCGTGTCAGTATTGACGAACAAGGAGTGACAGCACTGATGGGTTGATTTTTTTTATTTTCAACATTGTCTACGGCCGCAAAGCCTTTAACAACCACCGTGAAAGAGCGGCTATTTCTCGGTGTGAGTTTGGAGTTTATCAAAGAAGTTGTTCAGGCAGTACGACGCTGAAAAGTTTAGTGTCACAATGCCTGAACAACTTTTTCTAGTGTGGTCATGGTAGATGAACAAATATTGTTATTTGCGTAAGTTATTTTGCTTAAATATAGCTGGACCATTCCATGCCAAACGTCCCAGCCACTTTGGCGACCATCTGAAATGTATTTGAAAAAAACTGTCTGACTTACTGCATTGAAAAAAGTGAACTGCTGGAATATTTTAGCGAGAAAAAAGTTTTGTTCATGTGGGCTGGCTTATAACTTCCTGGCATAATGCCGTTGGTGTGCTGTTTAAGGAAAATTTCGTTTTAAAACTACCAATTTTTTCTAAAGCAAATTCGGTCTACCTGTTAAGTAAATGTGCTTCTGTAAGGTATTTGAAGCTCAATTATGTTAGTGCAATTTTTTCCCACATGTGCTTCCAAGAATAATGCCAAAATGTGTTATGTTTGCATTATTTATCGCAATATTGCACTTTACATGAATATCTGAGCAGTGAATATCTGAGCAGTGAACAGAAAGTATATTTTGAGGAAAATATATCTTGAGACCTCTCAAGCTGCTGAAATATACGAGAAAATTTCACGAATTTTACAAAATCGTGATTTTTGTCCATTTTGAGATGCAATTTTCTCCATGTTGTGATACAATGAAAACTCATCATTATACCTAAATCGTAAGAAAATGAAATTCTTTCTAAAAGAAAAATCTTATCGCAAAAAGGACCGGAAAGAGCGCTGTCAACTGAATTTTATTGAAGGTGCTACGAGCGTTTTTTATACTGAGCACAAGAACAGGGCTCATCTGCAACAACACATGTGTGACCATGACAAAGTAATTCTAACCGAGAAAAGAATACTCTTTTTCAGAAAACATAAGTGAAGGCGTACTGATGCATTGATCCTTGGCCTTCCTGATAAAAAGTTCTAAAATTTATCATTTTTTCTGCTTGCTTTTTTTCAAAAAGCGTGTTTTATGAAACCTATGACTGCACTTACATTCGTCACGGTGTCCGGCCTTGAGAATACTGTAGCCCTTCTTAACATTTAAAGCATGCTGTCTTGCTCGATCATTGAAGCGTTGCCCAGTTTGTCCTATGTTTACTTTCCCACATGTTAGCGGTATCTCATACACTTTAGATTGGCATTCAGTAAACCTAATCTAGTGACGAATGGTGCAAGATTGACTGTTCCTGTTGCTGTAAGTACATGCACTTTTGAAAGCTTGCAAGGTGTGGAAAACAACAATGTCATATCTGCTGGCTCTTTTCCTAAAATTGTGAGGCACCTTATGTACGTAGTACCGTGTCACATGCAAAGGTCATTGATCATTCTGTTTTTCTTTTGGTCCTGTTTCCTTTACCTTTACTTACAGCAGGAGGGTTTCGCAAAATAATGTGATGACGCTGGTGGGGTATTGGCTGGTGCTATCAGCCCAGGAGGGCTAAGAATGTTCTTCCTTTTGATAGTAGGCATTCAAAATTAGTAAAAAGAGGAATTGATACCACAGGTATTCAGGCCACCCTTCAGAAGTCATGTTAGCACAAGGGTGAGGTCAGGCTTAAAACCATATTAAAAGACTAAAATATGCTGGATATCCCCAACAGAATCATCACTCCCGTTTGCGAAACCCTCCTGCAGAAAGTAAAGTTAAAGAAGACAGGACCAACAAAAAAACAATGACCAAAACCTTTGCATGTTATACCACATCACATGTCTCACAATTAAAAAAAACAGCCAGCAGATATGATTTAACGTGTTGTTTTCCACCCTTTGCAAGCTTTAAAAAGTGTGTTTACTAAACAGCAACAGAAATAGTCAATCTGGCACCATTCGTAACGAGAATAGATTTACTTAATGCCAATTTAACGTTTGTAGAAGTATTTTTTATCAGGTAAACCAATGATCAGTGCATCACTACACGTTCACTTATCCTTTCCGAGAGGGAGTATTCTTTTCTCAGTTGAGATTATTTTGTAGTGGTCACACGTGCCGTCGCGCATGAGCACGGTTCTTATACTCCGTATAAAAACGCTCGTAGCACATTCATTAGATTCAGTTGACAGTCGGTGCTCTTTCCTGTCCTTTCCGTCTTTTCCTGAAGTTGTCGCGCTGTGACTAGCACACAACGACGATGAACCAACTCGCCCAAATTAAACTTTTGTTACGTAACACGTAGACCGAGTTTCGTATAGAAAGAAGGAGCGGTGCTTTTAAAATAAAATTTTTCACATACAACACCTAGACGGCATTCCAGGAAGTTCAGAAGGCAGCCACGTGACCAAATATTTTTCCTCTCCAAAATATTTCAGAAGTTCACTATTTTCAATGCAGCACGAGTTTTTGAAAACATTTGAGATGGTTGCCAAAATGGCTGAAACATTTGGCATAAAATGACCCAGTTGTGTCATTAGCCGTAATTATGCATTACCTCTTTTGTTTTTTGTGTGTCCTGACTCAGTTTTGTGTTCATTTTTAGCTTATTCTGTTTCTGATCATTGTATTGGTTTTTCAAGTATTCGCTTAAAATATATGTGTAAAAACCCATATATGTCTGCATGTACATCACTTCTCATAACCAATTGTTATACATCCAGGAATACAAAGCTTAAACCACTGATACTGTATACATTTGAAAACACTATATGTATATATTTTTGTGTGTATCACTTCTTGGGAACGATTGTGTATATGAAGGCGTGTATAGGAAAATCATGGGGATTGTATATATTTGAAAAAATTATAAGTATATATTTGCCTGTATTTCGTTTCTGTTAACTGATTGTGTACATTAAAGAGCATTAAACTGGTAACCACTGGGATTGTATATACTTGAAAGAATTATAGAGATATATTAGCGTGTATTTCATTTGTAGTCTCTATTTACTTTAAGCAGTATACTAAACTGAAATCAGTGGGATTGCTTTTTTCAAAGAATTGTCAATAAAATGAAACTGAAAAAATATAATAAACATTTGAGGTGTTGCGTGTGTAGTGTACGTAAGCGTCAACTTGTTACACATCTGGTGAAAAAGTTGTGTGGCAGAAGAAAAGTTTATAAGTTTTATTTGCCTATAAATAAATGCAATATGCAAGGGCAGCAGGGCTTAGTTTTCTGTAACGCACATTATGCATATACTGTGAAGTATATATAGATCCAGCAGAAGTTCATACGCGATAGTACGTGTTTATATTTTTGCCCACACGCGATGAATGGAGCTCAACAGGTGGCGCATCATTGATAACCAGGGCCACTTTCTTCAAGTAGTGTCTAATCAGTGCATGCTGATATATATTAGTGCAAACTAAAAGAATACTGGTACCCCTGGCATGGCCACTCAACACCCTTGTGCACCCTTCTCGCACCCTCCTCAGAGGGTGCTAAAAAATGAAGGACATTGAAGGCACCCTTCCTTAAGGGTGTTTTGGTAACAGTCTACAGTTTTTTTACATGTACACCCTATTCTGAGGGTGCATGGAAAAGCACCCTTTTGGGAAGGTGCTCAATTAACACTCTTAGGGTGTCGTTCTCAGGACAAGCTCATTTACACCCTTCTGGGTGTAAACATTTTTACTGTGTAGCACAGAAAGAACTCTTATTAGATGCCTTCGAGCGTGAGCAACGCGCACTAAGTATTGTTATAGATTACTCTAAATTATATCACACATTTACAGAAATGCAATCACTCATGCTTTCGTGATGTCTTTTTGACATTGATGCAATTTTACTTATAGTATCCACAGCAGATAGTGGTCATCAACGATCACGCCTCCTATTTACAAGCAATCTCAGCAGATCCGCCCCAAGGCAGTCTGTTGGAACCCCTTTATTATGTGTATATATTCATGATATTGTATTGATTGATATGTGGTGCTTAACGTCCCAAAATCAAAATATGATTATGAGAGATGCCGTAGTGAAGGGCTCGGGGAATTTCCACCTCTAAGGGTTCTTTAACGTGCATCCAAATCTGATCACAAGGGCCTACAACACTTCCACCTGCATCAGAAATGCAGCCACCGCAGGCGGGATTCCATCAAACGAGTTGCAGGTCTGCAGCCAAGTACCTTAGCCACTAGACCACCACAGCGGCGCATTCAGGTTACTGTAAATTATGACGCATCTGGTATGTATGGTATATGCGCAGATGACACAACCTTACTTCTCACTGTTCAGAATACTCTAAAGCTATAACCAATGACGCGATCCTGGTAATAATAAAGCTAACGTCCTGGACATGCAATATTTCTTCAAACGTAAGCTCTTCGGAAAAAAAAGCCTGTTTGCTTTAGGCCTACAACTAAGCCTTCGCCTCTGCATGCCCCATATATGCTCGGCACCTCGGAACTGCAGATTGTACCAAGTGCAGGTTAAATGTCTGGGTGTAATTTTTGATGAACATATGTCATGGAATTCCCACATTGAAAAGCTGTCTTCGAGTGTATCCAGGATTACCGGAAAGTTGTCTAGGGTACGTTTCCTGCTTCCTGAAGTTTAAGTTTCTCCTCTACAAAGTGTTGTCGTTATCGCACAGAAAGAATTGTCATCTGGTTTGGGGTACGACAACCTTATGAAACTTTCACAAATTACTTGTAATACAGAACATTGCAGATATTCCGTATGGAAGTCACACTTCAGCGCTTCTTGAGGAAATGAAGCTATCAAACCTACTAGACCACTATCAAACAATTCTTATGAAACAATACTGCACAGGACTAAAAAGTGATAATTTCCTGGGCTCTTGCTTGTATAAACAGCGGGCACTTTTTTTACAACACGTGTCATGTTCACATGTGGTTTCTTCGCGCATGCGCACGAACTACGGTAAGGAGGTGCTGCGCTTTCTCTTTCCGTTTTATTTGAATCAACAAACCATGTGCGAAAATTTCTAAGGATACTTTTTGTCTTGCAGGTATGGTCTCAATAATTTTTTTGTGATTATCAAAATTTGTCTCGGTACACTGTTTTAAAGATTTATTTTTCGTTCTGTTTTCACTTGTATTTTCTGTCTGCATATTGACATAAGTAAATATTTGTGCATTCTTTTACACTATTTGTTGGAGTTTTAACTTGGCAACATAGTGTTTTCTGGCTTATTCAATACCATAATTTTTCCACTTAGGTTATTCCAGTGGCGGCGTTCCGTATTAGATTGATACGTTGTTTTTCCCTCAATACATCATTGTAGTGCCCTGTACACTTGCCTATCCCTGCCACTTCATACAGGGCGATGGTCTTAGTCAAGCCCGTGAAGAGGCTGTCTGACCCCGGCCCACAGCATCCCAAATATTGGAATGTCGAAAGAAATAAAGCTTGAAAGTTTCAAACAGCAGCAAGGTTGTCTCCTGGAACATTGACGATAGACATAGCACATGCCAACGCTCCCGACGGAGAGTTTGGGTGAAGCTTTCAGGCACTGGTGAAATATGTGGTGTGGGCAAATGTTGGTAATCTTCGCAAGAAGACGTAGCCGCCTTGTTGGGAAGGTGGTCAAATCGGTGGAGGATGTACTTACTTTTCGCTTGTTCGAAGTGACGACATGCTTCGATGACCGACTCTACCGTCGAGTAGTCCTTGCACAGCAAAAATTGAAGGCGTCATCGTCAATTCCTTTCAAGATGTGTCTGACTTTATCATCGATGGCCGGCTCTCCGTTCGCCGCTATCAGTGCAAGTCTGCTACTGCAATCTGACTTTCCATTTACGGGGCACAGGTACACCCAAACAAACAGTTTAATCTTCAACCTACTGTCTCGATCTTTGGCGACGTCATGAGCACGTGACAGTATGTTTGTTTTTGGACAATCAACGCAAACAATGACCACTTTGTAATTGAACACCTAAAACACCAGCTTATTGATTCATCCCAGCTGCTCTGTTTAGGACTATGATTGGGTACTTGATATTGATTATTCGAAAAAATAAACATTACCTTTGTATGTATGACAGAAAGACACCTGGACATAGTACCAGCATTTTTTACCTTGCGTGAAATTGTGTCAACCATCAGAATACTGTGTACGGATCATAAGCATATGGCAACGTATAGGAAAACAAAATAACGAGAGAGGATGAACAGGGTGACTTAATAACAAGGTTCCACTGATTAAACTGACTATTATTATAGCGAATAAATCAGCAATGCACAAGTAACCCATCACCTAATTGCTATAAATATAAAAGTGTACCCATATTAAGCTGCAGTGCTGATGTCTATAATGAAGTAACAATAACACTGATTCCACGTGCTTCCCGCCAACCACAGTGTCACTAAAGGAATTTCTGTCAAATATGAACAAAAGCGTACCTGTTCATCTTAATTTATCGTTCTAGCTAAATAAATACAAGTTTATGATGCTAATGCAACTTGTTATGAGCAAAGCGAGCTATTGAGATAGTTTGTTGTAAACAAATGACCAGCACATTTCACTTGTTGAGCCCACTTTATTTGTAACTTCGTTTTGGCAGCAAGTCGAGCGCGATTTCTCGGTCAGTACCTCGATATTCATTCTTTCTTTTCTAGGACGCAGGCGTAGTGCAAAATGCAAAAGTATTGTCACAATGTCTTTTTACTTGCTCCTATTCCGCGAATAAAAAGAGAAATATTAGAAAACCAATTCGGTCTTAACGCACTCTACATCGCATGCCACCACGCTAAGAGTACTCTTTTTTGTTGCTGTTTTCGCTTAAGTGTGTACTCTCCGAAAAAACTTGTTTATTCATGCTTTAGAGCAAGCGAAAAAAAATATTTCGCACAAAGGTGCTTTTTTAGGGTGCACTCGAAGCAATTGGATGGCAGTGCGAAGCTTGTTAGAAAATCACAAAAGTTTGAAAACACGCCTCACACACCGTTGTTATGTTATCTCAAACTACTGAGATTCTTTTTCGCTTTTCATTGCACTTTTCACGTGATGCCAAGTGGAAGACGCGGCCTACTGCTGCTTCACCGACGATAAGAATGCGCGCACAGAAGTAACGTCAGTGTAAACTATCATTTGTGTTCCTGATTACACCACGAACGCGGCGCGCCCATCAGCTGCTTGATTGTACAAAGCGGCATGCTCGCTTGCGTCATAGAGCCACACAATTGCACTCACATTGCGGAATGTTGCACTGTCGTGAAACCACACATTTCCCCACCGCGACAAGCAAAGGTTACCTATGTAGGACAAAACGTGCGCACGCACATCAATGTTCTGTTTTTAATTTGTTTAGACAGCAATAATATTGACAATCTCGGCTGGATTTCACCGCCCGCGTCGGCATAAACGTAGGCGAAGATGTCACGCACAATTTATGTATATATATATATATATATACTTATATATATATATATATATATATATATATATATATATATATATATATATATATATATAAGGGAAAGAGGTGTATACCTAAGGGCTCGTTTTTCCTTGTTTTAACACAATATTATTGAGATCTAACAGACAGTAATGCCAATGATTGTACAGGGTAAGTTATTACAACCAATGGAATGTAAATAAGAAAAAAGAAGAAAGAAAAGTAGATGAAAAATAACCAGCCGTGAGCAGGAATCAAACCTGCGACCTTCGTATAACTCGTTCGATGCTCTAACCACTGAGCTACCACAGCGGCCTATCTCCATCCACTTTTTTGGGTTTATATGTGAATTTAGATGTAGGAGTGACAGTCAGCGCCATCTATAGGCCAAACGACGAGTGTGAAAACACTCTTATGCGCATGTTTCGCGTCGCGTACCATGCGAACTTATTATGAGCGGGCAGCTGAATAATTGTCCCTTTTATACAACCTAAACACACCAAGTCTGCCAGCACGAGACCCTCGTTCAATGAAATAAGAGGAAGAAGTGTATACCTAAGGGCTCGTTTTTCCGCGTTTTAACACAATTTTAATGAGATCTAACAGACAGTAAAGCCAAGAAATGTACAGGGGAAGTTATTAGAACCAATGAAATGTAAATAAGAAGATAGAAGAAAGAGAAGTGGATGAAAACTAACCAGCCGTGAGCAGGAATCGAACCTACTACAACCTTCGAATAACGCGTTCGATGCTCTAACCACTGAGCTACCAAAGCGGCCTTCCCTCCATCCAGTTTTTTGGGTTTATATGTGAATTTAAAAGTAGGAGTGACAGTCAGCGCCATCTATAAGGCAAATGACGAGTGTTAAAACACTCTTATGCGCATGTTTGGCGTCATGTAGCACGTGAACTTATTATGAGCGGGCAGCTGATTGATTGTCCCTCTTATACAACGTAAACACACCAAGTCTGCCAGCACGAGACCCTCGTTCAATGAAATAAGGGAAAGAAGTATTGTCCCTCTTATACAACCTAAACACACCAAGTCTGCCAGCATGAGACCCTCGTTCAATGAAATAAGGGAGAGAAGTGTATACCGAAGGGCTCGTATTTCCTTGTTTTAACACAATATTAATGAGATCTAACAGACAGTAATGCCAAGGAATGTACAGGGTAAGTTATTAGAACCAATGGAATGTAAATAAGAAGAAAGAAGAAAGAAAAGTAAATGAAAAATAACCAGCCGTGAGCAGGAATCAAACCTACGACCTTCGTATAACTCGTTCGATGCTCTAACCACTGAGCTACCACAGCGGCCTATCTCCATCCACTTTTTTGTTTATATCTGAATTTACAAGTAGGAGTGACAGTCAGCGCCATCTATAAGGCAAATGACGAGTGTGAAAACACTCTTATGCGCATGTTTGGCGTCACGTAGCGCGTGAACTTATCATGAGCGGGCAGCTGATTAATTGTCCCTCGTATACAACGTAAACACACCAAGTCTGCCAGTACGAGACCCTCGTTCAATGAAATAAGGGAAAGAAGTGTATACCTAAGGGCTCGTTTTTCCGTGTTTTAACACAATATTAATGAGATCTAGCAGACAGTAATGCCAAGGAATGTACAGGGTAAGATATTAGAACCAATGGAATGTAAATAAGAAGAAAGAAGAAAAAAAAGTGGATGAAAAAATAACCGGTCGTGAGCAGGAATCGAACCTACTACCTTCGAATAACGCGTTCGATGCTCTAACCGCTGAGTTACCACAGCGGCCTTCCCTCTATCCACTTTTCAGGGGGTTTATATGTGAATTTAGAAGTAGGAGCGACAGTCAGCGCCATCTATAAGCCAAACGACGAGTGTGAAAACACTGTTATGCGCATGTTTGGCGTCATAACTACACACAGGATTGCTTATGGTTTATTTGGCCTTCTTGGCTATTAGTTTTTTTTTATTTTTTTAATTCATTTTTACTCACTATGTCCTCAAATGCTCCGAATGAAACCTTAATTGAGGGGTGGGCGACATAAAAAGGGGGTATCAAAAGTAATGGTTAAGATACAGCTAAGTGTACCTCTTGCGTTGCATTGCTTAAGGGCACAAAAACGTGGTTTACTGCCGCCTCTTCCGGAAGGCCATTCCATGGTGTCGGGCGGTGCGCAAGAATAATGACTGTTCAAATAAGGTAGTGTGAGCACATAGTGGAAACACTAAATCGAATGACATGTCTGAAAGCCTCAATAAACTGGTTGGAAGAGATAGTCGCCACGTGGGCTCTAATAAAACAATTCGTAAAAAGACAGAGACGTGGAATACGAAGACGAAGAGCGGGGGTAAGAAGCTTTACTGTTTCTTTTTTTAAGGGGTGGGGGGGGGTGGAGGGGTTGGAATTGCTAAAGTTACGGGAAAAATCTGAATAAATAAATTTTGATTGATATGTGGGGTTTAACGTCCCAAAACCACTATATGATTATGAGAGACGTCGTTTCGGAGGGCTCCGTAAATTTTGACCACCTGGGGTTCTTTAACCTGCACCCAAACTTGAGCACACGAGCCTACAACATTTCTGCCTCCATCGGAAATGCAGCCATCTCAGCCAGGATTTGATGCCCCGACCTGCGGATCAGCAACCGAGTGCCTTAGCCACTAGACCACCGCGGCGGGGCTGAATCAGTAAATCTGACTGCTCGGTTCTGTACAGACTCCAGAATTTGAATGTGATTGGTGGGGTTCGATGACGGCAGATGTATATTCAGGTCTGCAAATGGAGATAGAAGTGAGTAGTTTAACGGAAGGTGGTGCCATAAAATTGTTACGGTGTATATAGGGAAGAGCACCGTTAGGGGAGTTCGCTACGTGATCTGTGCAGTCACCCCTTGATAGGTCACTCGAAAGATGGACACCTAGGCATTTGATCGAATTATTAGCCGCTATATTGTAGTTTTTGATGCTGTAGGTAGCTGGTGCATAGCTTCTGCAACGATAGAAGGAAATAAGTAATGTTTTGTTCGTGATGAGTGACCTCGACCAAGTGCTACGCCACAGTCTAATGCGTAAAATGTCATGCTGTAGGGATAAAATATTGGCAGAGTTATGTATTGGGCGTTCTAGTTCTAAATATTCGTGTGTCTAACAAAGAAATGCTACCCCTCGAAGTCCGTCTCCTTTCGTTTATTTCTATAAGAAGGGCTGAAAAACAGGAGTACAAGTTTTGAGAGCACATCTACATCAAGGTATAATAAAAGAAAAAACGCCAGGTATCGTGAGTAACTACGACGACTGCATGCTTCTATCAAGTTGTACAGCGCACGGAGCGTTTTTCTTTAGACACCCTAGAGTATTAGAACAAAAAAAAATTTCAGAGGGCTGAAACGTACGGCGTCGCTCATTGTCGTGGCCGCAGTGAGAGTTCAAGCTGTAATATAGTCATAAGAGCGCCATTAAAAGGAACTACTGAAATTTAGTGACTCTATACGCAATCTGCTCATCGACTGGCTTTGTAGAATGCAGCAGGGACGCCTGCACAATGCGGGCACTTGTAATTATTGACCTTGTTTTACCTGCAGTTGGTACCGCTGACTCTATAGAGCCTCCGAAGTAACAAACACAGCTGCGCAAAAAGTGAAGTGTAGAACTGTTAAGACATTTCATATGTAAAAAAATAATCCAAAATCAGTTCTTGCCTGGCTGTGGCCCTTAGTACGGTAACTAAGCTGATTTTGCTCAACATGTATCTTCACTAATTTGCTGAAATAAAAAGCCACATAGGTGATTCCATTATGTCACATCAAAATGTAAGAGAAAAGGCAAACGGCAGCAACAAACAAATGTACTCTCAAACATCAAAGTGATCAACTCAACATCGCTCGCGTAACAGCCTTCACTTCTAACACAGAGGGCATAATTATATTCAGACTATCTACACAGGTTAACGGGGACCTAAATTATAAACACAAACCTTTAGTTAATGAAAAGGAAGGTGTCTAACAGCAAAAGTGTTTTACTGTGCTGGTAATATTCAAATCCGATATGCGAAGCCGCACTACATAGAAGCATTTTGTCCATCCCATAAATACAGATTGAATTGTTTTCAGGGAAATAAGAAAATATTTTCGTTGTTTTGCGTGCGCAGATTTATTACCCTTGTGGTAAAAAAAGCGAGGACTCTATGATTCTAGTTATATATTGAATTTTCCAATCCTGTGCCTTTATCTTTCATGCGTTGTGAAGCGCTTCTACATCCTCATACACGTATAAGAACGAAATTTTTATTTCTTTATTTATTGAAGTACACCGAGGGCCCACTAGGGGCATTACATTGGGGAGGAGCACAAATACAAATTCTTTCATAGACTGAATAATTGAGAATAATGCAATTCTACAGTACGGAAATTTATAAACATCAATGCAAGCCATACAACAAGCAATACAACATCGGTTACGTTACACATGCTTCTCAATACGTGAGCAATTCTGAATCGAACAAAGAAACTTTATTTATATTGACCATCCGGGAAGGTAATGCGTTCTATATTTTTGTTGATAACGTTAATGACGAATGTTTGTATTTTTCTCGACAGGCGAAAACGGTGTTGACTTTGAAAGCGTGATCGGTGAGACTATAAGTAATTGATACGGCGGTAAAATATGCGTCCGGCAAATGACGTGTCAGAATAATACCGGGCGTAGAAAAAAACAATCTGTAAATTTGCCTGCGCACAGCCAATGGCGCATGTTCAGCTTTGCTGTCAATGATGAAATGCTTTGAAATTGCGAGTGTGAGGATAACATCAATCGTGCTTCTTCATTCTGAATGGCTTCCAGTAGGTTAGTTAGGCTGGTATAATGAGGATGCCAAATGATTGATGCATATTCTAATGAAGGGCGCACAAGATAATTGTATGCTTGAAGCATGGTGTCCCTGTCAGCCAGGTGTAAGCGTCGCTTGAGAAATCCAAGTTTCTTCCGTGCTTTACAAGCAATATATTCTACGTGGTCAGTCCATGTTACATTCGAGTTGATAAAGACGCCGAGGTATTTAACTGTTGTAGCTAAGTTTACTGCTTTTTCATTTAGCGTATAAGTATTAGATCGTGATTCGATTACAGAGTTGCACGTCAAGTGCTTGATATTTTCTAGATTACTTTGCATCTACCATTTGTTGCATCATTGTGTTAGTTTATAAAGGCCAGATTGTAGGGCTTTGAAGTCATTGAGGGACCAGCTATTTCTCTGTATATAATGCAATTGTCTGCGAAAATTCAAACTGCTGAAATAATATTTATAGCTATAAGTTATTATTATATACCGAAAATAAAAGCGGACCTAATTCTGTAACTCAAGGAACACTAGACTTGGTAAGTGTTGGACTGGATATGTTATCCTTTTTTCAACAACCAGGGAGCAATCCTTTAGAAATTCCTCAAGCCATCGTGTTGTTTTGCTGTCGAATTCAAGATTACTACTCTTCAGTTCTAGTCGTTTGTGAACTACGTGTTCAAAGGCCTTAGAAAACGCAATCAAAATTTGGTCAACGGATTGGGACAAGTTCAGTGAGGTGTGACTGTTTGTTACCAATTCGTAGAGCTGCGTTTGACATTACAGTTCTGGTCGGAAGCCATGCTGATTGTTCATAAATAAACTATCTCGATTGAGATGCGCCATTATATGTGTAGAATATGTGTTCAAGCAGTTTGCAATTAAAGGAGGTTAGTGATATGGGGCAATAAATATTGAAGACAGTGTTACCACATGTCTTAGTTACGGGCACAACGCGAGCTATTTTCCAGTCTTCGGGCACACATCCAGGGTCAAGTGACTGTTGGACTAATAAAGAGACCGTGACTGCTGAGAAGTGACTGGTTAATTTTAAATGTATAGCGCTGATGCAATCCAGCCCTGGGATGGTCTTGAATGGTTAGCCCAGGCCCGAATTTCGTTATGAAGGAGACCATTTTCGTGTGTGTGTGTGTGTGTGTTTGTGTGTGTTTGTGTGTGTGTGTTTGTGTGTGTGTGTGTGCGTTGTTGTGTAAGCAATGCCAGCATTACATTGCATTACTGTGAGGCAGCCAGTATATGTAGTCATATTGTGCTTAGGGAAGCACTGGCGACTGCGACATGTTGCATATAAAGGCGGCAAAATCTATATCCTGCAATAGAAAACATCGAAATCGTTCATTTTTTAGCATAAGGCAAAAAAAACGTCATGTTTTTACGTAACGCACCATACAATAACAGTGAAAGTAGGAAAACGTCTACTATCCGCTACACACTTGCACAATTTTTTGAGCAATTTCCGCTGCTGTGACAGACCGCGATGAAGATTTATGCTAAAAGCTTTTGTAATGGTGTAGTTGGAGTATTTGACGACCCACTCGTTACGCAATTCGCATTGTGTGACGCCTGTTTGTTGACTGATATTGATTGATATGTCGGTTTTAACGGGATTATTGGAGACGCCGTAGTGGAGGGCTCCAAAATGATTGACCACCTGGGGTCTTCTAACGCACACACACATCTGAGCACACGAGCCTACATCATTTCGCCTGCATCAAAAATTCAGTCGCCGCAGTCGGAATTCAATCCTGCGGCCGGCGGGCAAGCATCCGAGTACCTTAGCCACTATAGACCACCGCTGCGGCAGGGCGACGTCTGGTTGTTCCTTTGCCATTACAAATCCCTTTATTACTACTCAGAAAAGCGCGATTCCTTTCCCGAAATCAAATCTGACTAAGGCCAGCTTTCAATGAAGTTTCAAACATCGGCGTGGCTCTGTGGACGAACACTGCACTGGCACGCAGGAGATCCGCGTTAGGATCCTATTGGGTCTTTGATCTTTTCTTTAGTTTCCCGTTTTTCTTAGTTTTTGCGTGAGTGGTTGCGGGCACTAGAGGCGGTGGTGGCGGTGGTCAACTACGGCGCCACGCGCGACCCGTGTTGTTATCTAAAAACATTTGTTGCTGTAAAACGGAGCAAATATTGAGCAGACATAGAGAAGGAACACAGAACACTTTTTGGCTAAAAGACCACGTGGCCAGCGACGAACGCGCAGAGGAATCACAGTGAAAGTTGGAACAGGGGCCATACAGAGTTCTTTAACACGAAAATGTTTTATGCCGGGGTGCACTACAGCTCCCCTATCGTACATTCAACACATTGAAAACATATACTAAGAGACCACAATGAAGAATTCGGAATGGCAGCATTCGTCACGTGGGATCGAATGAGCAACCTCAAGACTCTGAGTGCAGCGGTAACCATCGTGTCAAGGGGTGGCTCTTCTTTTAAGAGCTAACGGCAAGCCATTTATGCACACCACATACCGTTTGGCAGTCCTTCGAGCTTGGAAACCTCAGCGTAATTTGCTTAGAAGTGGTGAGAAGGCGCGACGGGCTTGCGTTGGGCACGCTCTGAAGGTCATCGCCTCCATGAAGCACTGCCTCCACGGACCATAGTTTCTCCTGCGTGCGCACCTATCAGACTCGCCGTTACGGAGAGGACGAGTGTGACTTCGCATGCTGCCAGGGCCGCATTTGCGAAAGGAGCATGTTGCTCACACACGGCGTAGAAAGAATCACGACAGTTATTGGCTCTTGTCCTGTGTATACTTGTGTGCTTGATACATGCGTCTTTCAGTTGGAACAGCGCATTTCAATTGCCGAGCTATGACGATTTTAAGCCCGCGATCGCCCTGTATATACTGATTTTGTGCGTTCTTTCTGCTTGAGGTGACTTTGCGATTTGTTGCTGTTGTTGCAACAACGCAGAACAAATGCTCAACTTCGTCTGTAAGAGAGGTTTTATTTCCGTGTTACACCGATTCATTTATAGGGAGATGAGCCACTTTTTTTATAAAGACAGTTTAGGTAAATACTACAAGCCCACTTGCAGGGTACCCACTTTGCCATAAACGATCATAATTTTCGTGTGGCAGGGAGGCCTTTATTATGATAGCCTTCGTCATTCTTCATGGAAACGTAGAACTCGCTATACAGTTGCGAGAATTTCGTAAATTTTTCCTATGCTTCGGCTGACGACATTGAAGAAGTTTGCCAAGTGCTATAGCAATTGGGGGTCATACCAGCGACGACCAACTCATTGTGGAGTTCGCATTGTGTTACACTTGACTATTCATTCGTTGTTTCAAAGCTCTTTATTACACACAATAACTCGATTCCTTTCGCGAGATGAAGCCTGCCTAGAACCAGTTTTCAACGGATGTGCAAGCATCGGCAGAGCCAATGCACCGTGCTTTTGCCGTATTCATATGGGCGTATAGGTGTGATAGGGTAAGCGAAACCAGTTTGTTTTGTAGAGTCCAAAGTGGTGGGCTAGGTTTGTCACATTTCTTTATCAGACAGTGTTATGTTTGCTCTTTTTACGTGAGCAGACAAATGATTTTCTGCGCACAGTGATATAAGTTGAATTGGTCGAGGCACTTCCTTTATTTATTGTAAAATCTGCAGATATGACGGGAGAAAAAGCCACTCTTCAATTGCGTGAAGTGGTGGAATCTCCTCGCTTTTTCACAAACTGGCTTTTTCATAAAATACTTGTGTCTGTGAGAGGAAAACACTGTATAGAGATTTAGTGGGTACATACCCTTGTTGGTTGCCAATACCCTTGTAAAGGTGTGTGGAGTGGGAAGGCCGTGGAGCAGATGTATTGAAACGGGTGCGAAAATGCCAAAAACACATGCTGGAAAACGTTTTCGAAGTCACATACACGTGTGCTACCCGTGAAAACGTGGCTACATGAAAGAGACATAGACGTCCCTTGGTCTCATAACTGCTAACTTTGCGACAAATCAGAGACTACTGAACATCAAGCAATTAGAACACTCCAACCTATTATTGTATTCAGAAGCCCACCGTTGCAAAGCCCGACCAGCCTATTCCTCATGAGTGAGAAAGTCAAGCCAATGATGATCATGAATGACAGGAAGAGACTCACTGGTTGCAGTTAGTTCCTTCCCGTTGACGACCTGGACTGCTCATGCACCCATTTGCTTCTCGACCTACACACTATTGTAGATACGCTCCCATCGTTTTCATTCCCAGTTTCTTCCTACAAGAGAAAGGGGGGGTGAGTAATTTGTAGCGTCAAAATCATTGGCAATCACCATCATCATCAATTCATAGTCACTATGCCACACCTCTCGCGCAGCTCATGCATAGCTCGAGCTGTGCGAGAACAGAACAAGATCATGCGCCTGCCTTGATGGACACTGGCAGCCCACTTCAGTCCCGACGAATAAAGTGGCGAGTTTGGCACGACCCCGTCGGCCACCTTCGACGTTGTCTCGCGTCTCTTTCTCCTCTTTACCCTCTCGCTAAACAGGTATTTAGCCATATGGAACTGCGATGGGTTGCCAATTGATCTAATCAAGATGACAGCCTGGCACAGCACATGATGCTGTCGAATGGCTGGATTTTATTGTGAACCAGACAGGCGACAGGGAAACTGTACTTTAAATAAATCACTTCATAGTTTGAAGAGGTGATAACTACTAATGAATGTGTTACTTCATGTTTAGAAAGGGTAGAAGTCCTGCTTACTATGTACGAGTTTTTAGGTGTAATGTTCTCTAGCAGTGCTTAACAGCCGTTGTAGTGTTTGGGCTGGTATGTTGTTGTGTAACGTAATATATTTATCATGGTTCCTTGTGCTCGACGTCAAACCAGAAATAGACAAAAACAGCTTGGCTTCGATAATTCCAGGCTGGTACACAAGAGACCCGGGTAGAAATCACATTCTATTCTTGGTCTTTTGATTGACTTAGTTGTTTTTTCTTCTTTTGCGGGACGATGTTTACGGACACCGGCGGTGGCGGTTGGCATGACGATACACGCGACTCTTGTTTTAATCACATAACAGCTTTTGCAATAACAAAAGTTAATCAATGAAAAGCACTATGTACGCCCACACCAACGATGAATACCACTAACATGAAAGGCGGGTAGTTGCGTGGGACGCATCATACGTCCGCATTTCGTTGGTGGTGCCATGTCTATTTGTCTATGACCGCCAACAATCCTGTACACATAACCTCTGAGAAGCGATTTGCCGGGTCATCTTGCATTAGCTACGAAAACAACACCTTCACAATGTGTATAGGGCGCTAAAATGACCACGAGAATTCACGATTGTTAGTCCATACGACTATTGTGACAAGTCGGAGATCAATACGATAGCATATTGTGTCCGTGTGCTCAGATTTGTATGCACGTTAAAAAACCCCGGGTGGTCAAAAATTCCGGAGCCCTCCAATTCGGCGTCTCTAATAATCATATGGTGGGTTTTTAACGTTAAACCTCATATAGAAATCCATCAAATAATATATCGATGGCATAATGTGAAGCTGATCTTCCAGTAACCCCTCAACACTTATTGAATAATTCTGTAATTTTGCGATTGTACGAGATTACCAGCATATGTTCAATGTGTCTTTTGTGCGTTTTGGAACGCTCTGAAGGTGAAACAACTGTTCTGTTGCTTCTTTGTTCGGGACAATGCTATTTGGGCGTCGCTGTACCACATCAATAAATAAAGAGCCTTATAGCGTGATCTCCTAAAGAGTTATGCCTAGAAAGCAGTGCGCTTTTTTATGCTGTTGCATAAACACCGTCCAGAACCAATATCGCTGGGTGACAAAGCTTGGAGATATGGTTCGTGACTTCGCTGCATCAACCGAGAAGCTAGAAATCCTATACGCAGACAAGATGGCATCTGGATCGTGAAATGGAATCGTGGTCAATATCCCATAGTGTCACCTCCCAAACGAATAACTGGCCAGTGCTAGAGCCAGCGTGAAATTACGCTAGACGTCGTCAAGTATCTGCACTATTAGGGCACCGATGCCTCAGACACGTGCTGGTGTTGTCGTTAGGATTATATAGACGGACTCATGCGTTGCTTTGCGAGGGGCAAGCACCAGTATTATGATTAGTGAAGCAGCAAAAAATGGCAGCATATTCACGGTGTGAATGATGGAGAGTGCGGCGAAGCATCCGTCCGTCCATGCGTCTGTCTGTGTGACCGTCTATGCGCCTGTCTGGGTGACCGTCCATGCGTCCATCTGCCTGTCCGTGCTTGCGTCTGTTCGTGGGTCCGCACGTCCGTATGTGCACCCGTCTCTGCGTTCGTTCATGCATCCGCCCATGCGTCCATCCATGCGTCCATCCGTTCATGCCGGCCTCCTTGCGTCCGTTCATTTATCTGTCTTTGTGCCCGTTCATTCATCTATTCAACATTCCAAATACCACCAACTCGCATATCTTCATCTTATATTCCCCATATAGAAGCACCGCCATCCAGCGGACATTCCAAGGACTAAATGAGAGGTGGCACGCGCACACTTTCTTATGCCTTGCACTTCGTGTCTACTTCCCACCTTTAATCACCTCGAGTTCATGGTATACACTAGTCCACTGTATTCATGACACTGCGAGCTAACGCTCACTAAACCCTATTAAAACTAGGGATGTTACGCCCAGCGAATATAACGTAGCTACTCTTTCTTGTCAGATATTGCTCAATGTACATGCCAATGGCTGCTAATGGCGAATGAGAGACAGGATAACTCGGCTTTTACTTTCTTACGGCTTGCCCTTACGTTCTACTTCCCACCTTTAATCACCTCGTGTTCATGGTATATACTAGTTCACTGTATTCATGGCACTACGGCTTAATGCTCGCTAAACCTTTCTAAAACCAAGCAGGTTACGCCCAGCGAGTATAACGTAGGAATTTTTTCTTTTCAGATAGTGCTCAATGTACATGCCAATGGCTGCTAATGGGGAGCGAGAGACAGAAGAATTCGGCTTTTAGTTAACGCGCATGCTGCGAATTTTTTATTGTTCAACAACGCACAGGAGAAATCTCCTACCTGCACCACCTTGCAAGTAAAAACGTAAGACTGGTTACACGCTACGACTACGACTACTACGAGGGACGAATGGATGCTGCTTTAAGGAGCTTCGCCTCTATTAAAAGATACTTTATAAATCTTCTGGCTATCAACTTCAGCCTGACTGCACCCGCTTCTGGGCAAACGCCTCTCCCATGATCCGCCAATCATACAGCTCTTGTGTTTTCTGCTGCCTAGTTATACCTGCGAACTTTTAATCGCATTGGCCCACTTTTTGATTGAATTGGCCCTCACTTTAAGCATAATTGTCTTTGTAAGCCTCCAAGTTTTTGCCCGTAGATACGTACCGGCTATATGCGGCTGTTGTATACGTTCCTCTTTAAGGTTAGCGGTAGATTATTGCTGTTCAGCATTTGAGAATGCCTGCAGAATGTAATGCATCTCATTCTTATTCTTCTAGTTATTTCACATTCATGGTAAAATAATTTCAGCCTCTCTCCACCTAACGCAAAGTGCTGTTTTCTGCCTAGACTGCTGCCGATTACTTTGGTTTTTTGCATGTTACTTTTCATACCTACTCTGCTGCTTTCTGTGTCCAGTTCAGAAATCATGAGCTGAAATTTGTGACCTCAGTTACACATAAAGGCAATGTCAACTGCGAATCGCAAATTAATACGATACTCTCGAATAACTCTTATTGCTCACTCTTCGTAATCTAGGGCCCTGAAAATCTCCTGTAAACATGCGATGAATAGCACTGGAGGGACCATGTCTTTCTTCCTTACACCCTTCTTTATTGAGATTTTATCGCTTGGGAATTATATTCTGTTCTTTTATCCACAGAAGCTATATTACTATTGATTTTGTGATATTGGATCTTCCACGTGGTTCTTTGATTTGAAGACTGTGATATGAGAAAACGAACGATTCGTTACGTGGCCTCTCAACAAAGGTTGCTGCTGCAGTAGGTGTATCATGGCTTATGGACTCAAAGTGGTGACGACTATTTCTAACTTCTGGAAACCATAAAAATCGCGTGTCAATGCCGTAACATTAAGCTACACACATGACTATTACTCTTTGACGTTGCGCTTCCAGACTCTGAGTTTGAGTATCATAAAGCCGCAATGCATCAGGTACATCATCGTAATCAGTGACCGTCGCTAACGCCATATAAAAAGGCATGACGCTTTTCTGCTTCACTCGACCATTGTGCCACGTAAACACATTATTCATGAATATTGTCACATGAAAAACAATGCTGTTTTTGTTTTTCTATACAGGAAACAAATTGAGACTGATGTTTGTAACAGCGGATTTACAAGGCAGGCGAGTGCCGCGAGTTGATGGAATGGCTGAAAATACCCCACTTGTGTAAGAGCCGCAGTTATTTTCCGCGATTTTTCTGAGGGGCGGCTCTACAGCGGAAGTAGGGTGTTTTTGTGCAATTTTCAATATACGCATGCAAAAACCAATTTAATCACGCCCTATATATACCTAAATTTGGGATTTCTGACGTGTATTTTTGGAGATCTTACCTCAGTACTTCAATGGCATCGCTGCTTGGGCTTGGCTTGTTGCTGCTGTCAGGATCATACGCACGATCATGTGTTCATTTGTCTGCACTGCCATCAATGGCAGTGGAAATCTCTTCAAAATAATGTCCATAGAAACCACAGGCCACAAGTTAAATATCTGAGAACAGAGCTGCTGAAGCGACATCCTGTTTGTGGTTACAAGGCTGCCGGTTGCTGGCGCTTTTTTTTTATTTTAACACGAAAGTGTTTTAAGGCGGAGCGTGCCTAGACTTTACCGATATATTTGCTCATGGACGTGACGTTGAAAAAATACTCGCGATCAGAAGACAAAAGTTCTGTCATTGGAAGTTGAACCATCGCCCTCCGGGTGAGCGGCAACGCATGCCGGGCATGCCATTCTCTGCGTCATGGACGGATACTTTGTGCCCTTAAATATACGCCTTTTAGATCAACCACAGTCCTCTCAAATTTCTTGGTAAAGTGTAGTAATGTGTCATGACCGTGGCATCCACGATCAGTTCATTCAACGAATCTTTTCTACGTGTCCGCATCTTTTGGCGCGTTGTTCATAGGAGTATTTGCAATGTTGTAAACACCAAACACACTTTGCAATCTTACCCTAAGCGTTTTCTGATCCATAGCATTCATCAATACCAAAAAATAGCTCTGAAACGCATAGAACCACGAGCTTGGTTCGTTTGTATGTAGTAATATCACGTTCCCTGCTTACGCTCGCTCCGCAAAAAACCATGCCCGGCCAACAGACAAGCCACCACGCGGACTGCACTTCCCCTGGTCGGGTCATGTCGTACATGTGGCGACTACGCGACCACAGCCGAAGTGAAACGTCCAAATAGTCGCGTCATTCTTGCTGTCACATCATTTCCTCTGGTTCCGCACTCACCTACGACCACGAGAGTTTGCTTGAACAGTTTTTATCAATTTTAGTCGTCAGGATAGAGATTTGTGAAGCGTTAAAGTTGAAGCGAAGTTTAACTGTCAAATAACAATAAATATTGCATAAGCTCTGTTATAATAGTGTACAGTAAACATTGAACTACTTATGAACGGACGCGTCCTATTTTCGCGTATTACCGATTCCTATAATGGAGGAAGCAAACATGTTATTTTTCAATTCTTTTATTCTGGACCGACAAGCAGAGAGGAGCAACCCTTAAACATGTACGGACCTTAGTCGAGTGTATACGTAAAATGATTTATTAGGCGTGCTCATAGTTTTCACATACTTATTCTCACATCCTGTTGCAAAAACGTCTCCGTCATCAACAGACAAATGTACGTAATCGTTTCCAGTTTTCTCAAGGTTCACTATCAAAGTTTAAACGCGTCTACTTAACCGTTGCATTCACTATATCTCCTGTAGTCTGCTCACCAAATGTGAGAATTTTAGGGACCTTTCACTTCATCTTATTAGCAGGAACTTGTATCGCTCCCAAGAATGCTGTTTGCCATGAGGTGCCCGGTGGTGCCGAAACGTGCTCTCGTGTCTATCATCTCATGCGTCCCAATAAATGGTTTCTTTTAGTACCTCGTTTCTGGGCTTAGGAGCACTGTATGGGCAGGTGACAAGGAAAACAAATATTTGTTTTAAATTAATTTTACCACTTTGCACAAGCCTTCAGCGAATAAAACGGTAGACCTTAGTTTATCGATTATTACCTGACACGCCACTACATCAATACTGGTAAAGGGAGACGGGAAAGGGGACGCTCCTCCCCCCCCCCTGCCACCTCGATTCAACATGCATCCGGAAGGCAAAACCTGGTCCACGTCCATGGTCTTGGTATTGTGCTGAATATTCAAGCTACATAATGAAATTTGCTTTCCGCGCATGCTTTGTGGGTGGCTAGTCATTTGCTGGAAGGCTATTTTATTCATTGTGGTGCCGCCGATAGCCCATGTGTGGTTTTTTGTGCTTGTGCGCTTTGCCATTTCAAATGCGAGCTAATTCTTTAATAACTGCAAGAACTTTTAGCGTTTCTATCTATCTATCTATCTATCTATCTATCTATCTATCTATCTGCCTGCATCTGGGTGGTCTCATGATTTTCGCCTTAACTTGGAGTATCCGAAAGTTTGTATGGCAAACAAGAGCTATTGACGAATATGAATCATTGGTCATAATATGAAGTAAAATTCTAAAGCCAGGCAAGCCTCACGCGGAACTCAACTTCTATTGCCATATTGCTCTTCTCAGCTGCGTAGGAAAGCTCATGGAAAGGATGGTGTCAATACGCCTGGAGTAGTTGCTTATGAACAAGAATGCATACCCCCAACAAATGCCTCGATTTAGAAAAGGACGCAGCAGCACCTACAATGTAGTCAACATCATCAACTGCGTAAAGTTGAACAAAGAAACCGGCAACATCACTATCAGTGTATTCCTCGACGTCAAAGAAGTGTTTGCTAACGTGACTCATGAGTCTATCCTACACGCCCCAAGGTGCTTAGCTGTAGGAGGTCGTATGTACCGCTGGATCTCTGATCACCTCGGAGAGGGGACAAAATTGAAGGTGACACAACTCTAACGCAGTGCATCAAGGAGTTCCCCAGGTCATTGTCCTCAGTCCGACCTTATTCAACATCTCTGTCATCGGACTAGGGAAGTGCATCCCAGCATCGGTAGAAATCTCACTTAACACAGATGACCTTTGTATATGAAGCAGTGGTCGCAACAGACCTGTTTTACAAGCAAGATTGCAGAAAGCTCTCAACTCCATAAAAAATTCTTTTTAGAACGAGGTCTAACGATGTCACCAGAAAAGTGTGCCGCCATTGCGTTTACGAGGCGTGATGTCTCACGCTACAAAATGAAGGTTGCTCATTCTCCCTTTCGGTACGTGACAAATTATAAGTTTCTGGGAGTGACAATCAACCAGCTTATGAGGTGGACTACCCACGTTCGGATATAAAGGAAAAAGTTGCGTCATACGCGAGCATCTCACGCTTACTAACAGGCAATGCTGGTGGCTGTACCGTTTACGCTAAGTTACAAATGTACACCGCCAAGTTACAAATTGATACCCAAGGGAAGATAGAGTAGCGAGAGCATCAATGCGTGCAGAACCATCGTGAAAGTCTCCTTCGTGGACCATAGTCGCCTTTGTGCCTGGGTTCAAGTGCAAAAGACGCACACCCGAACCAGTACTCAGACATTTCACTCTAGAACATTAGGTAAACTGCTACAGAGCTCACCGTCATATTTACACTGATGGCTCTTAACGTTTACATAATCCGCCATTGGCGTCTAGATTTCATCTGCCAACGTAACCATCTCTGCCCCTCTTCGTCACTGCACCTCAACTACAGCCACTGAAAAGGCTGCACTGCGGGCTACCACTAATTATATCATTCACCAGACAGCTGAGTCCTTGGTCATTTTCACTGACTCAAGAGCAGCTCTGCAGTCACTGAGATCTCCATGCAAACAGTACCAACTCGTCATGGACATCAAACGCCTATGCAAGAAAGCCTGTGACTTCCATCATCGCATTGTTCTGCAGTGTATACCTGCCCACTGCGGAATACAAGGCAACGTCCGGGCTGATGACGCTGTCAAAGCTGGACATGAGACTTCAGCAAAAATCGTCGAGATACCTTTCTGGAGGTGAGACGCAATAACGCTAACGTCGGCACAAGCCTGGTACCTCCAGCGATCTCTCTGGACAGACCCTAGCCAACACTATGGACCTCTGTACAAGAATAATCCATCGTGTGACTTCAGGATGCCACGAAATCTCAACAGGCAAGATTAAACGTGTTTTCACCGCATCCAATTAAGCGTTGCATATACGAACTACTTCAGGACCAAAACTCGACTGACCGACTCAGCAATTTGTGCCCAATGTATTGTCGTTGAAGACATCAATCATGTATTCTGTGAGGTACGAAATATGCATAAGAGAGAAAGTCTCTGAAGATGGGTTTAAAAATGCAACACGACACAATTTGGAGGTAAAAAATATTCTAGGCCCATAACAGAACACCTCCAGTGCGTTAGACTCTACAAAGGGCGTGTGACGTTCTCATGGGACACAGGCTTGAACGAAAGTTTGTAAATAGTGCAGTGTGTGTGAGTGACTTTGTGTGTTATGTGAGTGTTATGCCTGTATGTAACTGAATGTGCTGTGTGTTTATCATTGTATATATCACTGTCATCACCCGGCAACTGGAGTAGCCTGTCAGTTGAAAAACCAGGCAATCCTCTTCAGCTTCTAATTATTATAAATCTCTCTCTCTTTTCGCAGAAGTCCTCAAACGCTTTCCTCCAGCACGTATGACTCATACTCGTGTACCACAGAACACGAAATGCCGGTATGTGTCGCATGTGACTGGTGTTTATGTCTACACGAATGTACTGTGATAACAGACAGTGGCAATTCTGATGCGAAATAGTCTAAAAAAACCTACATTGGCAGTGTTGACCTTACAGATCAAAGGAATAAAGTTCGAGGTCACAGAAGGTGTTAACCACAAGCGTTCTGCGTGACAATCAAGTATTATACCACACAGTCACTCCAAGTTTCGAAACTATTTCAGAAAAAAGAACCTATGTAGGGGCAATGCTGGTGAAATTTCAATGGTGGTTAAATGTTGGTTACTAATTTATAAACATTGCATACGCACTCTTATGAAACAGTGTCACGTTGGGTTAACGTCGATTGTTTAATTATGTGTAATCCACCAGAGTTTCTCTACGTTGCACAAGGCAGCGATAACACCTTCGCGCATTTAAGGGCTACATGGTAACTTACAATTTTCAGTGTTGAGAAGACTCACGTTGCTCTTAGTTATGTATAGTTCCATACTTATGCATTCATTATTCGCTGGTTATATAAAATATAGCCCACTGTTGAACGTATATATGTGCGTACAACTCTTATGCATATCTTTAGTTTGACGTCGTATTGTTTCGCTCAGTGAAAAAAATTCTGGCGTAGGAACCTTTCCTCGGGACGCTTCGCATCGCATAAAATCAATTCTTATGGTACACGCCATCTGCCGAATATTTTCCGCGATATCTCCCAGAAAAAAAGCTTCTCTAGTGTTTTTGTGTTTTGCTTGGTTTACATTAACAACGCCACTGATAGTTAACTCGAAGGTGTTTGATTTGTCATATTCAGCTGAAAAAACAAAATCACATGACCTTCCCAGCAAAGCTACACTGGACAGGGCCAGGTGTACACGTGCGTCAGTTGACAGTTGTTAAGGTGCTCAAGAACATAGTTAACTGCGTTAGGTTAACACGATATTGGTGACAATAACGAGAAAACGGAGCATAACAGCATCGTTTATATTTGATGCACTAAAAAAATTGCGGAATTCACGAATTTTCGCTTGGAGTAATGAATAAAATGCTTCATCACAGTTTTCAGGACAAATGGCTGAATAAAACGCTTACCAGTTAACTTCCGCATTACACAAACTTAGCTGCTTGCATTAGCATGGCACATGTAAGAAGAAACCACAACACACACGTAAAAAATGATGGGCACTAAAGTTCTAAGCGGTTATTTCATGCCTTTCACAGCCAAAGCAGAAGTGCGTGGAATAAAATGTACCCAACTTGCACGTGATCCTATTTTAAGAAACGTCGTTTCATTTTCCATAGAAGAAAATGATGGAGATCTAAAACACATTTTCCGTATCAGCTATAGTTTCGCCTACTTACATTTCACGTGTATACTGATTCTGCAACCAACCAATAGCAATACAGCTGTATAGTATTGGGGAGTGCCCCCGACCTTTGCAGTGCACTTCGAGAAAAGCTCCTACCGAAAGTATATTTACGATGCTGTAGCTGTGTTAACAAATTCTACCATTCAGACGCAGCTTAGTCTGCTTTATGTAGTACTTGCGATGTGATAAAAAAACTTGTACACAGCACTTGCAATCAACAAATCTCCCCTGCTGTTCATTATCACAGGCTGAGAGAGCTACATTGTTTGGGCAAGTCAACTTGCAAGGCTCCCCCAGTTAAGCTAAGAAAACAGCCCGTACTGTGACTTATCTGGCAAACTGAAGAGTTGACAGGTACTCGAGAGCTAAGACAGACGTTCAGTAGCGTGTGAATGAGCTCACAATGTAATATAAATGACGAACGTTATCCCACTCGGCCACTTTCTTCAAGGTATGGGAAATAGTGTGCAAATACAAGATGACACCTACGCTGTAGCCGGAACACTCTAACACTTCTTGTCTGTTTTCTTGAGGTAAACCTTTCAGAATGAGTTCGGCAAAACATACCTGTAACAGAACTGAATACCCCACTACAGTGAGATGCTTGTTAGAGTCTCGAAACCGGAGGTAACTTTCTGATGACATTAACTTTTTAACGCTCGCCCTGACATCTTTTGTCGGTCATTTTTTCCGGATGCTATAGAACAAAAGAATCGTTTACCCAAGCATGTTGTTAATAGTACCGATGCTCAATCTTTTGACAGAGAAATTGATGCTTATTTTGGTCATCGTTGAAGTGAAATACTGGCATTTTTGGTTTCTTGTGGGCATTGCTATTTTAGTGCCAGTTGTTTTGGTTTTGCGTTTGTACGTACTATTGTACTCCCTCCTTGTTATGATCCTCAAGGGAGGGTTGACAGTATAACTAAATAAATAGAAAAAGGTTTGCTCACGGCATTTTTAAAATACAGGTTTTAATGCCTATCCTAATGAGTTTCATTTTCATTATCAGTTTAAGTTTATTGAGCGTAATTGGGTGGGGGTTACATATAGGGAGAGGTATACAGAAAGGTTCCTTAGTGTAATCCCTGCAATGGGACCTTTTGTTATCAAATACACAAAGAAAAAATAAAAATAGGAGCAGCATCACGTGAAAGAAGCGTGAATATGCGTACAAAATAATAAAAGAGGCATTATGGTATGCAATAACATACAGAATATTTGACATTGAGGTACACAGAAAAAAGAATTAAAAAAGTGAAGCTAGTACAGTGCAAACAATCGCTAGGAATAAACACCAGAATACTTCAGAAGAAAAAGAAAATATTAGAAATGAATAAAAGAAACATAAAAATGTATGACGAAAACAGCACCTACAGTCAGAAGTTTAAAGAAGGATTCAGATAAGAGCAAACTAAATGTTTAAAGGTATTTTTTGAGGAAAAGCTTTGAGTCTCAAAAGGCAGAGTGTTTCATACCTTGATGGCGGAGAAGCTCACTGTTTTTAGTCCGTAATTAGTGCACGCCTTGGCAATAAAACAATGTTTTGGAAAGAGAAACGTGTATCACTAGCAAAAGTGGTAATTTTATTGCCTACAATGCATCAAAATTCGGATTATGTACCAGGCGGTAGGCAATTACAGCTAAGTTAGAGATGATCATATTTCCAATAGGAAGAACATTTAGTGAAGAAAACAGTGGAGCTGAATGAGCATGATAATCACTGCTTTTTGTTATGCCAAGAGCCTGTTTTGAATATGCCCTAATGGGCTTACATACATTTTATACGTGAGTCCTCAAGATTCAATGCAGTAGTTGAAATGACTATTAAGGAAGGCAAAATAGAGAGCAGGTCGATGGTGTAGGAAGTGCAAAAAATTGGCGGGCTTTGGGCAAAACACAAATGCCATAGGCGGTTTTTTTCTTTTTATTAACTAAATATAACGGTTGAAGTTCAAAAAACAATCAAGTTCAACACCGAAAAAGGTGCATTTTTCAGAAAGAAATATTTTATAGTTAATAACATACACCAGGAGTGCGTTATCTCGCTTTTTAAACTAGAACTGAAAATAACAAATTTTGTCTTATAGCGAATAATAACAAGCTTGTTGTTAAATCACAAATAATGAGTCTCTGAAGATAAGTGTTTAGTTGGGAGGTTAGAGCAGGAATGCAGTCGTGAGCACTAAATATGGTGGTGTCGTCTCGGTAAAGCAAGGATTCTGTGTGAGGGAATAAACAGTCTGTCAGGTCATTTATGTAAACGAGAAACAGAAGAGGACCTAATATTGATCCTTGTAGGACCCCTATATTGGTAGTTTTGGAGCGTGAAAGTGTCACCTGAAATGGATACAACTTGTGTACGATTCACTAAGTAACTAGAAATAAAATCTCGTGGTGGACCAGTTATACCATAGGAAGAGAGCTTGTTTGAAATAATAGCATGATCGATGGAATCAAAGGTTTGACTGAAGTCAATGAAAACTGATCCAAATAATTTTCCGTCATCGATCGTGTTTCTGATATTTTCAGTTAGATGAACTAGTGCTAGATTGGTGAAAAGCCCTTGACAAAATCCAAATTGATGGGGCGACAAGAGCTGAAATTTTTCGATGTATTTTGTAAGGCGGACAGAATATAATTTTTCAACAACCTTACTGAAAAAAGAAATAATAGCGATGGACATAATATTGTTTATGTGTGACTTATCGCCTTTCTTGTGAACAGGCACTGTCTTGCTTTTTCAGTTTATAAGGAAAGATAGAGTACGTATAGATTAGGTTAACAATACGGGCCTTAATAGGGGCGATGACATCAACAATGTCCTCCATGTATATGCTGTCAAGTACAGCGGGGGTTGTTTCAAACTTAAAATAGTCTTCCGGACGCCAGCTGGGCAGGTTGAAAAAAAAATAAAGTGATTGCAAAGAGCGCCGTTTGTCGTTGAGACATGTTATGCTGGATTTAGCACTTATTCTCGAAAAGTAATGGCTGAAAGCATTTGCAATGACATTAGCAGTTTGAAAGGTATTTCCGTCGTGACATATTTCTGTGATAGAAGCTGCAGCTTTATTTTTATTTAAAAAGGAGTCAAGTATACGCCACTGCTTTCCCGTATTTGTACCAGCTTGCATTGCTAAATTTTCATAGAGCTGGTTGAATGGTATATGGAACCGAATACTATTTTGCGTGAGTTGCCATTGAAATCAGGACTGTCACATTCTATCCAAACTGCTTCACAATCGGGCACATCAAGAACCAAGTCTGTTCGACGTTTATAGCTAACATTGTTAAATATGAATATCGTGGCGCCCCCTTGGCATGAGGATGCACGTTGGTTGTACTCTGCGTTGTAGTTCGGAAAGCAAAACGAATTTTGATAAGAGTGGGTAAGCAAAGTCTCTGAAACACAGATTATCAGAAACGAAAAGCGTAAACTGAAAAAAAAACGGCGTGAAAATTCTTGAAGTGGTTGCGAAGGCTATGCCCATTAAAATGAAAAATCGAATTATAGGTCTGAAATAATAAAGAATGAAGGTTATTAGTATCAATGTAAGGCATGGAAACGGCAGGATATGAGATTACCTTAGTTCGAGAATACGCTTAGGTCAGCTTCGTCTTGAATTCGGAATACGCGGCTGTCAGTTGTTTTGCGGGCCTTGATCTGACAATCACCCGTCCACAAAACTTGTCATTTATTTTTTTTTCAGGCAAATGGCCACCACGAAAATTTTCCTAATCTGTTGGGTCAAGGGATCATTTACATCTACGGGCCGCACATCATTTTCATCAGTTTCGCGCCACCGCTGTGCTCTGTTGGCTAAGCTACTTGGCCGCTAAACCGCAGGTTGTGGGATGAAATTCTGACTGCAGCGGCTGCATTTTAAATGGAGGCGAAATGTTGTAGGCTCTTGTGCTCAGATTTGCGTGCATGTTAAAGAACCCCAGGAAGTCAAAATTTCCGGAGCCCTCCACTACGGTGTCTCTCATGATGATTTTGAGAATTCAAAAATCCCGCTATCACTCACTCTCTCACTCACTTAAAAAATGAATAAATAAATAAATAAATTAATCTATCTTCAATCGAGCAATTGATCTTTCAATAAATAAATAAATAGGTATATCAATCAATTTTAATGTGCATTGAGAGCGCAAAGACAGAAGTAAAGAGACGCGGTGCCTGAATAAAAGACTGCGTAGGCACAGCTACGACGCGAGAAAGACTTTCAGCGTGAAGGTTTTTAGGAGCGCACTGCAAAAGAAGTCGCTGCTCCTCCACTATGTACAGGTGTATCGATATCACACGGTCCTAGAATCAGCTAACACCTGAAATGAAAGAAGCTGTAGCAGATATCAGAAACGTGAGAGTTCGCCATCAATGGCTTTTACTGAAAAGGAATTTACGTATCTTGAAATGAGATCGCGTGCACGTGAGTTCTGTGTTTTCGATCGTGCATAATATGGCTGTGGACGGAATGTGTCACGCGTATATGCTGATGCCTGGTTCACTCGTAGGGCGTTGCGAAATGAACCATAGATGCTGTTGGTATCAAACGAAACTCCCGCTTATTACCATAAAAATCACAAAACAAAAGAACAACAACAAAAAACACGCACACAATGAAAAACAGAAAAAAGGAAATGTCTTTGTGACGCGCGTTTCAACGTCCGATACCGTTTGCGTTTTCTAGTTCTTGCGCTTACAGTTGTGGCGTGGCCTCCGATCAGCTGGGAGTCCCTCTCAAGCGTGATGACACGCCATATCGATGCTCAATGGTGGCGACAATGTTGAAGAACCACTACAGCGGTAGCTCCAGTGGTTTCTCGTCGAGGCAGGTGTTCGGGCGGGATACACTGCAGACCAGCGTCGGTGGTAATTCTGGGGCTGCTCGCCGATGTCGGTGCTCGGGCGAGAAACTGCAGCCCAGGATCAGCGGTTACTCTGTGCACTGCTCGCCGAGTCAAGTGCTCGGGCGGGAGCCTGGGGTGAGACCGAGTCCGAAATTCTGCAGCCCTTGGCCCCTCAAGCGCCACGTCCCGACTCTCACGTTCCTCACTCGCCCCGCGCCCTCTTGTTCCAATATCGTGTCCCCACGCGCTCTTTTCTCCTCTTCTCCCTCATTCCAGCGTTTAAATTACCTATTCAAGACAACTTCTTTCTCTTCTTCTTTTCTTCATCTTGTCATTCTTGACGGCATGTAATCAACAGCTAGAAGTTCAGTGCCGACCATTGTCTTTACGCCTGCGTCGTGTCTCCTTCTAACAGGTACCACGAAAACAAAAGCTGCAACACCTCTGAATTCCACGTTGCTTCAGTGCGACACACGCTTTGGTTTGAGTAATGCTTCGTTAATGATACGGATACAGTCGGCCCTGAAACTAAGTTGTATATGAAACGATAATGTATAGTGCTCACATCTTTGCATTGGCCTTCTTCCAGACGACTGCGTCGCATGCCGGCCAACAGCAAACAAGGCAGATATTAAAACATTACAAAACGACCTCAAGGTTATATCGCCGTGGTGTGATAAGTGGTTAATATCTTTAGCGTAAAGAGAACTTCATCAATATTTTTTCATCGCAGGCCCAATTACCAGTCAGCAGAATATTCGATTCCCGGCTCCGTGATCTCATTCACTGTATGCTGCAAGTATCTCGGCGTCACATTCTCAAGTAACATTTTCTTGGGACCTCACGTCACTAAAATAGTGAATTCCGCGTATTGCACTCGGAGTTATCTGCGTAGAAACTTAAGAATTGCACGCCCATTAGTCAAAATTATATCGTGTACTAATTTTGTTCGTCCTAAATTAAAATATGCATGATTTACATGGAATCTTCAATTGTCGAACTTATGCAACGTTCTAGAATCGATCCAAAACCGCGCTGCACGTTTTATCTATTCTGAATGATCTTATGATTCCAGTGTTTCCAAACTATAAGCCCGGATTTACCTGTATGATCTAGAGACACGATGTCTCATATCTCGAATATGCCTGTTTCACAAGTTTCATCATGCTCTTATCGAAATTGCAGCCATCCTGCCAGTTCATCACACATCACGCCGCAAAGAACATGCAAAAGCAGTGGACCCTCCGCAAGCGCGACCCACTGCCCAACTTCGCTCCTTTTTAGGGGCGAAGCTCCTTAGGGCGTGGGCTGTGCGTCCCCTGTAGGCTGTATGTAGCCACCTCTAGTTTAGTTCTTGCAGTGTTCACTAGATGGCGGTACCGTCCCCTGTATGTAGCCACCTCTAGTTTAGTTCTTGCAGTGTTCACTAGATGGCGGTACCGTCTCCTGTATGTAGCCACCTCTCGTTTAGTTCTTGTAGTGTTTACTAGATGGTGGTACTTGTAGCTGATGATGAAAAGATGCAAGATGTTATAAACTAGAAAGCGGTGCTTGTAGTTGATGAAAGACGCAAGATCTTATAAAATAGGAATGATGTCACATATGGCGTGTGTCATTGGTTGAAGGCAATCGTTCGATTCAGTGTGGCGACGTACGCTAGGGGGAGCGATGTAATAAAATCGAGTGGGCAAAATGCACAGAGGATTCATGGTTTACCAGGTTTACCTCCGAAGCTTCGCCCACTCACCACCATTCACTTCGTGGATATGGCGGCACTTTTTTTGTCTCACCCGCATGGTACTAGAACCGGCTGCCTGCATCTACCGTGAACCTGTCTGACTTCATCAATTCAAGATTTTCCTCGAGTTACTTTTATTTAAATGCTAAGCTCTCTTTAGCGAACTCTGGGAACCTTGAGGGTATCTATCTATCTATCTATCTATCCATCTATCTATCTATCTATCCATCTATCTAGCTATCTGTCTAGCCGTCTATGACTTTTAGTTGTGCTGGCCATTTCGATAATGGTATCGATAGCAAACTTTTATTGCATAAGAAGACCGTATGAAGGTCATACTGCACTACTTATAACATGAAAATTATGACATGTATGTCATGAATATCATAATTTACGTTTTATGGTCCTACAGCTCTTGCGCTGGTTTCGTTCACATGGCAGGTTGCAAAACTGGTATGGTATGCCCTTATTGTATAGCGAACATAAGCGACAGACCCTAACAAGAAAATCATGAAATGCCTGTCATGCATGACGACATGCCGCGCTCATGATGCGCTCGCGGCAAATTCTTAGCGTCACATAGACCAAATGTGGTGTTGCGGTACGTGAATGGATGACGAAGGTATGTAACTGGTGCAAACATGTTAATCATGAGATGCATGTCATGTAACAATATGACTACATGCTACGCTCATGATGCTGTCGCGGCTGTTTCGCTAGGTTCTTATTCACCGAACTCGGTGTTACGTGACGTGAACGAACGACATAGGTGAATGACACATCCAAACATGACAACCACGACATGCTTCTCATGTAACAACATGACTACATGCCACACTCATGATGCCTTCGAGGCTATTTTGCTAGCTTGAAATATGCCAAATTTGGTATAAAGTTACGCCAATTGAAGACAAAGGTGTGTTTTTGGTGCAAACATAATAATCATGAGATGCGTGTCAAGTGCGAACATGACTACATGCCACAGTCAAAGCACCAGTACATTTCGATATGGCGTGGTGCGCGTGCTTGCCGGCGTTCATTTTGTCGCGTCACGCCGGCGTTGCCCCGCCAGGAGCCGGTCCTGCCATATGCTCGCAGGCGCGCTGCGCTGCGTTGCTTTGGCGTTTCAGCGCGTCCGGCGTCCCTCTGTCACGAAACAAGGGAGGCGCAGTGTTGTCTGGGTAACGCATCGGCATAGAGTTAGGTTACTATAGGGTATCGGCGCGAAATGCAGCATGTCGCATTTCACGCCGGTTGCCGTCGGGCAGTGCCGGCGGGCGCTGGTCGCTCCTGGCGTCAGACTATAGAATGCTCGCGTTTTGATAACGTAACGTCGCTGTGCCCAGCGTACGCGCGCGTCAACCCTACATTGGAGTAAATTGTGCCCTTCATGACGTGCTCGTGGCCGTTTCACGAGCTCCATATATACGAAATTTGACGTTATGTGACGTCAAAGGATGACGATATATAAGAATGGCGCAAATATGATAATCCCGACATGCGTGTCATGTAGGAACATTACAGCATGCCAAGCTCCTAGCGTGCTCGTGGCCGTTTCGCCAGCTTAAAATATACTGAATTTGTTGTCACGTGATGTGAATAGATGACGAAGGTAAACGACCCATCCGAACTTGGTAATCATGACTCGGAAGATATGTACGGCATCATTCACCTCCACCTCATAACGTTGTGCTGATTTTAAAGCGAAATATCAACAGTTTTTTTTCATGCTTCGCATATCGACGAACCCCACAGGACATGGGATCTGCCAATTGTTTTATGTACTCAACACTACTCATCCTTTATGTAATACCCCAGATGAGGCCTTTGAGGTATTCAAAACAAGTAAATAAATAAATAAATATTTTGAGCGCGCATGAAGCCAGCAAAGTTGAGTAAGTGCGACACGATAACTTCCATTAAAGTTTCTCTTTTTCTTATGAAGAAAGGCAATGCGATTACTCAACGACATTGGACAAACACCCCTACCCAGAAGAGAGGAAAAAAAGAAAAAATTTGAGTAGTGAAAAGGCAGTTGAGCCTGCAGTGAAATCTTTCTTGCCTAGATAGAAGTAACGCCTTGCAAAGTACAAGCATAAAACTTTACCGGCCGGAGTGTAACATGACCACAAAGCAAACACCGACAAACTTCCAAATGACTTCGAACTCTAGCTAGGAGAATGAAACGTCCAGCTGTCACGGAGGTTCCATCTGCGGCAATTTAGCGTTCGTGCAATGACCGAATGTTTGCCATTACTACGAAATTGAGTGCTTCAATAAACTTCACGACCTCGTAAATATATATAGTTTGGTACATTGAGACAGAGTGGCTTGTGCTTGCGAAGTTGCCCAGGCTAGGGTTGAGCGCACTTCTACTTTCCTCATGACCTCATATTTGATCCTCTCGAGTTGGCAAGACGGCGTTTTCTGGCAACGAATAATGTCGCAAGATGTGGGCACATAGATGACGAAAAGTTGGGACTTTTCTGCTTAAGCTTCTTGCACGTAGAGATGGACGCAAGGCGCCAATTTTTTTTGTACATTAGGATGTCAACTCAGTGAGCTGAGTTTTTTTCCGTCGGGCACATAGTGATGAAAGCGTGAACGCGTTTTACTAAAACAGCTGATTTTACTGCATGATATGGGTTGCAGTTGTCAAATATGCGTGGCTGGCACATGGGTGAGGTGAAAATAGATAGATGTGAATAAGTTTCTAGTACAAGGTGCCTTTTTTTATGAAAGCGTTCATCCTGTGTCCTTTCTGAGAGCTCTTATTTTTGGCGCTTGTTTCATTACGAACATATGCCAGGATACCTAACCGGCAGTCATCCAATAAATGCTGTTGTGAAGCTAATTCTTTGATGAATGACAACTGTACAACATTTCAACATTGCCTGTATTTTCGAAGCCAATTAACTTTCTGTGAGATCATCTCCTATTAGATGGTACTTAGACGTTAGTACCACAATTTTTTCTACATTCATCTTTTTTTTATTGATATAGCATATAAGGAGATGTTGGCGCACAATTATGGCGCCGCCTGCTTCTTAGCACTTGAGTGAAATTTTAACACGTATCTTGAAGTAAAAGATATAAAGAAGTGCATGGAAAATATAACACTCGGGCACAGATATGCAAAGACACACTTATACGCACATATCACAACAAAAAGTTAAGGAAATGTTCGAAAGTCAATGAATGAAGTTTCTGACGGTGTACCTCGTTAATATTCGGTCCAGCCAGCACACAATAGCCTAGCACACGTCCGGTTCTTTTTAAAATGTATTCGCTCGCGTGTACATAATCGTCGACACGTCATCACTTCACTACACACACATGATGGGTGTCACATGATACGGCACATAATTAGTACATGTGTTATACAAATGAAAGTATGTTATTTTTTAGTTCTTGTCAGCAATTACGCTGTAAAAAACGTGTTAATAATTTTAAAGCTTGTGACTGTAAAACTCCAGTTGGCCACGGGCCTAGAAGTTTCTTCATGCTAAGCGGTCTGCGGTCTAAGGCCAACAGTTCGGATTTAAGACGGCGTCTCGGCATCTCATGATGTGGACAGTCTATGAAAAGTTTACATACGTCCTCATTTATGAATCAACATTCACATTCAGGAGTTTCAGCTCTGCCATTGTGTGCAAAAAAGTTTTCTGTGTGCGGTGCCTAGCCTCAATTCGTGAATCGGTGAATGTGATATAAATCGCAGCTCTTTGTACTTTGGTCAAACCGAGCAGTTTTGCTCATTCTGAAAGTCGTAGTTTTTATAATACCACGTCATTCATTTTTCGAAATTGGTAAAGAACCAGTAACGTCTTTACGATGTGTTTGTCATGCTGTTTCATCGGCAGCTGTTTTTCCAGGAATGTTGCAATGGCCAGTTATCCACTGGAATTTAATCTCATGTGGCGCGTTGTTTGCTTTGGTGAGCTCTTTCAGCGTTTATTAGGTCTTACTATCACTTATTACTGTCGTGTTTGTACTGGTGAGTGATTCTAATGTGGCGTATGAGTCACTGAAAAGTACCCATTTTTTGACGTCTGCTGTCGAGTTTATAAACTATAGCAGATAGAATAGCGAAGAGCACAGCTGCAGTAGATGACGTCAGGCGACATAATTTCATTGGTTCCTGAATATTGAGTTGTGGTATATATAAATTCCGATGTTGAAGATGTTTATTGAGCAGCTTGGATGAACATGCCTCTCTTTCTGATAATGTCATCCATTCAGAATTAAATGCTTGGCATTGCAAGCAGCCATGGAGGAGAGTCCATTTAAGAGATCCAAAATTCATTTCTTGGTGATATATGTACATTACTCTGTATTTCTTTATCAGCATTGCTTTTATCCCTTCGCAAAACGTCCTGCGCCAATGGGTGGTCCTTTTGCTGCGTCTGTAAGCGAAAAAGATGGCGGTATGTTTCGATTGTTCTCATGACAGGAAAGGGTGATTGTCGAGTCTCTGCTATGACAAGGCTGCTGGAAATTGCTCGTGGAACACCTATGCAGACGCGCTGACCCTAGCTAATAATCTTTGAAGTCGCTCCTCTGAAGTGCGGGAAAGACCGTGTAACACTGTTGCAGGATACGCAACTTTTTGTCGTATTAAATCATTGTGGACAGTGAGAATTGATGATTCAGATCCGCCCCAAGATGTCCCAGCAATTCTGCGGAGTATATTCACTAGCATATTCACCTCGTTTTCAAGTTTGTTTATGTTTGGTGCACATCATAGCTGCTGCCTATCAAGTATTACTCCAAGAAGCCGGTGCTGTGTCACAATCATTATGATTCGTATTCTAAATTTAGATTGAATTTATTAACTTTTCACGGGTAAAGAGCAATACAGATGTCTTTGCGTGGAATAAAATCATTCTTTTTTCAGTTAAAAAGTTGTTGATAATATTCATGCCGTCTTGCAATGCAATCTGAATTAACTGTTTGTCCGTGCCAGATGCCCAAATGCTCACATCATCTCCATATAAGGAGTATTTTAGCAGGGAAGGCATTCTTTCAGCTGAATCAGCCATAACCAAGTTGAAAAGAAAAGGGCTGAGTACGCTTCCTTGTGGCTCTCCCTGTGAGACGTCGTGTTCTGCAGTCTTTCCTTCGCTCGTCTGAACGAGTATTTTGCGACCTGATAAAAATTTAAATATCCACCGCAAAGACCTGCCGGACAGTCCGAGTTCCAACATACTCAGCAAAACATGATTGTGTCTGACAATGTCGAATGCCCTATTGAAGTTTAAGAACACTGCGACCGTCAAACTACCACAGGCGCGTTCATGCTCTACATACGCTATACTATGTGTAGTATTGCATCTATTGTGCATCTCTTTCCTAAAACCTGTTAAGTAGTTGGAGATTACACCAGTTCTGTTGCACCACCAATAAGGTCGCGCATCAATCATTTTTTTTTTCATTACCTGACATAGGCAGCTTGTCAGACTAATTGGCCGGAAGGATTGGAGGTTCAAGGGGGTCTTAGCTGGTTTTGGGTTGGAATGATGCGAGCAAACTTCCAAGACACGGGTCCAATTTCTTGCACTCATAGATTATTGTAAATATCTAAGAGAATAGTGGTGCCTGCGGGCCCAAGGTTCTTTAATTTACTGTACGTAATGCCGTCCGGTCCAGAGGCCGATTTTTGACGACATGATGCTAAAGCACAATACAGCCCACTTAACGTAAATACAGAGCTTAGTTAAGGATGCTGGGCCCAAAAACAAGCATTAACTTTCAGGCTGGCTAACGCGACAGAATGATAAAATAAGGCACATTGTGATGTGGCGGGCCTACTGATAAGTTTACAAAATTCATCAGCTACCAGATCTTCCCGTTTTTCCAAGGCTACAGCAAGAGCATGAAATGGAAAACTCTGTGATACAGGGCCACTAAATGCCTGAAAAACAAGCCAAATTCTTTGAACAAGTGTGTGGGGAGAAAGCATGCCACAAAAATCATGCCAGCGTGGTCTACCTAAATTTTATAGTTGTCTGCACATTACACTGTAGATTTTCTGTGTATTTTTGTATGATTCTAAACTTCCGCTGTGTCGATATGCCCATATGAACGTCCTTTCGGCTCTTAGAAGTTCATACACTCCGTCGACTGCAGCGTAGTCCTTTGGAATTGGGACCTTCTTAGTACAACTATTCGCATTATCTTGCAGAAATTCAGTAAAGCTTTCAACTGTCGTGAGTTCACTATTTTGGTTTGTTCGGCGGTACCGAAAATCTTTCCAGTTTTTCAGTTTGATGTAGGGCCTGATGTCGTCATTTCGCTAGTAGGGGTGATTTATAATGATCTGAAAATGCTCACTCCCCCGTGTTCGTACATCCATTGTCCATCCCACTTCAATCACTAGATCTTGGGAACACATGGTTACATCGATGCAATTCGAGTAATTATACCCTCTGAGAAAAGTTGGGAAGCCGTCATTTATTATTGTCAAATTGCATTTGTCTGCGGCACACTGAACAACGTTCCCACGAACCTCGATCACTACACCAGATTATGTTGGGCGCATTGAAGTCTCCGCATATATATATATATATATATATATATATATATATATATGATTTTGAAATATTAAAGCTATTTGTTAGCTCTTCCGCCGAAATGCGTCTTGAAGGTTGTAGATAATAATTGATCACTGTTATGCACTGCTCATCAAAGGATAATTTGCAAGTGAAGAATTCCGCGAAGTCAGAATCACTTGAGTGAACTTTGTGGTAAAATAGGTCCTTTCTGACGCCCGAATTTATTTATTTATTTATTTATTATACCTCAAAGGCCCCTAAAATATGGGTTTTACATGAGGGGTGGGCATTTCTACAAAAACTACTGTTCCATGATGCGTTTGAAGATGGCTTGGTTGGAGTGAAACACTGCCTTGGTGGGAAGGTCATTCCAGTCCCTTGATGCCTGGTTGAAGAATGAGGAGGCATAGGAGACATTGTGGGCTTGAGGGGAGTATACGGTCCTTTCGTGGTTGTTGCGGCTTAAGTAGCGGTGTGCGGGAGCCATGAGATCGGCTTGGGGTGATTTGTGAAAGAACATATGAAAGAGGGAAAGGCGGGCGACTGGACTGTGTGATACAAGGCTGGGAAGGTTGGCTTGGGATTTGAGTTTCGATGAGCTACAGTTTTAGAAATAGTCTAACAAATGAAATGTACGGCACAATTCTGTATTGATTCAAGCATGGCAACGTGTTTATTTTTGGTATGGGTCCTCAGGGCGTATGCATATTCGAGCTTCGGCTTTACTAAGCAGCACTGCGTTACAAGTTTGACTGAGGGGGGTGCTAATGGGATATTATGCTGCAAGTAACCAAGAACGCGAGTAGCAGATTTTGTTATGCTGGTGATGTGGGTGTGCCATGATAGGTCCGTAGTGAGGTTAATTCCTAAGTACTTGTAGGTGTTAACAGGAGATAATAACGAGCCACTTATTATATAATCGCGAGCCGGATATGACTTCTTTCGATGAAAAGTGAAAAGGGAGGATTTGATGCGTTTAATGACAAAAGCCACTTGCGGCACCAATCTTCAATTTGACTTAGGTCAGATTGTAGGGATAAAACATTGTTATCGTAGTTATTATGGCGGTATAGCTCGCAGTCGTCTGCAAACAATCGTATCGCGAAAGAAATGTCAGTTGGAAGATCGTTAACGTATATGAGAAAGAGCAGGGGTCCGAGGACCGTTTCCTGAGGAACCCCGAATGTAACAGGTGTGAGAGAAGAGGAGCGTTCGTTAACGTAGACAAATTGCTAACGGTTACACAGAAAATCTCGTGTCCAGTGAAAAACATAAAGATGAAGGTTTAGGCGAGACAGTTTTAGTAATAGGCGGTTATGGGGTACTTTATCAAAAGCTTTTTGAAAGTCTGAAAATAGTGCGTCAACAGGAATGTTAGTATCAAGGCTAGAACTGACGTTATTAATGAAGAGAGCCATTTGAGCGTAACAGGAAAGGCCCTTCTGGAAGCCATGCTGACTGGGATAAAAAAAATTAACAAAGCTAAGAAACATCGCATTATGTGAATGAGGAATGTGCTCCAATAATTTGGAGCATACACTCGTTAGAGAGATGGGACGATAGCTTCTCAATGACACTGGGTTACCTCTTTTGGGCACTGGGATGAACTTTCCCGCCTTACAGTCATGTGGTAGTGTACTATTGGAAAGTGATTGCTGAATTAGGCAAGAGAGAATGACACTGGTGTTAGTACTTTTTAGTATTTTGTTGTTTATGCCATCTATGCCAGCTGATGATGTCATCTTTCGGCTGTCCGTTAAGGCAGCAATACCAGCAGCCTCAAAGGTGATTTCCTGCATTACCGGATATTCAATCGGGGACAAGTAGGGCTATTCGCTATCAGGCTCTTTGGCGAATACTAAGCAAACAACGCTGTTCAACACGCGTGCGGTATTATGTAGTGGATTGTGTTGATCACTTTCATCACAGAGTGATAACATTTTAGGTGCGCTTGGGTTGATAAATTTCCAGAACTGCTTGGGAATAGTGTTTAGCACGTTCGGTAATGTTGAAGCTAAGAAGTTGCGTTTGGATTTCACGGCAAATGAATCGAACAGTTTTTTAGTGGCGCGGTACTTTTCCCACGCTTGCACTGTTTGATAACATAGCAGACAGGTAATGCCGCTTCTTCTTATTTTTAGGCGCTTTAGTGCCACACTAAACCATGGTGTCTATGGTAGCTCTGCTACCATTACGGTGGGGATGTAAATGCGAATAAGATCGCGCAATTTGTTTTCGAAGAGACACCAGTTTGTTTCGACTGGGCGTTGTGAAATTTTCAACAAAACCAGCTGCAGAATGCTGCGAGTCCCTCGTTAGTGGCCACATAATTGCCTTTATCGTAAATTGCTAGTTTTTTCTTTACGCTTTTCGATCTTGGGGAGTGAAACTGAGTTGTTGTATTTATTTTAGCGTGGTCACTTAGCCCAGCCAGGTACGAGCCGGATAAAACGGTTTCTGGGTGCGATGTTAGCAAAAGGTCGAGGATACTTGAAGACTGAGCAGTTTCTCTCGTATGGGCGTAAATGAGCTGTGAAAGCCTGGGATTAAGGCAGGAATTAACGAAATCACTTTCCGCGCTACGTTTGAAAAAAGTTAACGACAAATCAGACCAGCTTATTCCGGGAAAGTTGAAGTCTCCAAGTAGTATAATTGGGACATTGTGATAAGAGCCACAAAGTGAATTCAAAACATCATGATATTCAGCAACAAACGATCGGTCTGCGTCAGGTGGGCGGTAGCACACACCGATAATGACAGGGGGGTAAAGTACTTTGCAAGATGCAAACAGTACTTCTTAGTTTCTGGAAATTTCATTATTATGACTTAACAATCTGCTGTGAGCCGCTATGAGGCCATCACCTGCCCGCCTACTAATGCGGTCGCAACGAAAGACATCAAAACCAGGGAAATAAAGTGCCAACTTAGCATCAGAGATTGACTCATTCAACCAAGTTTCGGTTAGTACGACGAAATCACATACGGTAGTTTCTATTGATTGATTGATTTGTTGGGTGTAACGTCCCGAAACCACCATGCCGAAACCACCATTTCCGGAGCCCTCCACGCCGCAGTGGAGGGCTCCGGAAATTTCGACCACCTGGGGTTCTTTACCGTGCACCCAAATCTGAGTATACGGGCCTACAACATTTCCGCCTCCTTCTGAAATGCAGCCGTCACAGCCGGGATTTGATCCCGCGACCTGCGGGTCAGCAGCCGAGTACCTTAGCCACTAGACCACCGTGGCGGGGCACGGTAGTTTCTATTATGTGTAGTAATAGGTCTCCCTTAGGTATGAGACTTCTTACATTGGTGTAAATGAGTTGAACGGAAAAAGTGATAGCAGCAGAACTTAAAGAGTGCAAGGCCCCCGTTATTCATAAACCTGCTCGGAACCCTGCAGATCGTGACGTGAACTCGGGGTTAGCTACGATGGTCGCGGTATGACGCTTTACAAGATTTTGTTGTACACATACATGATGCCATCGATGTCTAGCTTCTTGTAACAAAAATTTATCAGTTTATTTTTTTTGTTTTGGCAAACTCGGCCATTTTTTTTTCTTGCGAGGCGTTTGTCCAGTGAAAAATCTTCGCTGATGCTGTATGCACACCCTCGCAGGTTTTTGGAGCATGATAGTACACGATCTTTGTCTTTCAACTTTGCAAAGCGTACGATTAGGGGTCTGGTCTTGACAGGGTTGAAACTGCCTATTCTGTGAGCCCTTTCAATGTCTTTTGGTGCTAACAAGAACGCCAAGGTTTTCGCTGCATACGCTGCATTAGCGCTGCATACGGCAGCGCTAATGGGCTCTGACTGAGCCCATTAGCGCCGTCCTCCAGACCAAAAAATACAAGATTGGATCTGCGGGCGCGATCCTCAGAATCGTCTACTCTAGCTATAAGACTAGCAATTTCACGCAAGTTCTGCTTCACGATTGCCCGTACTTCCTTAATGTCATTCTTGAGGGAAAGGAAGGATGCGCAGTCTATCTCGATTTTTCCAAGTCTTCCACTGATAGCACCAAGCGTTTCTTGTATTTGTGCCAGCTTAGTATGGAGAGACTTCATCTCAGTTAAAAGCGCAGCTTGAACTGTTTGGAGATCTCGCAAGGCTTGTGAAATGTCAGAGGTTGCTTACGAAAGAGATGAACGGGTAAGGGGACCACGGTTTTCTTCAATGTCGCCAGCTAAAAGCAACAGTTCTAAAACAAAAGACGCACATTCATAGAAAATTCCAGCACAACCAGTGGGGCTAGGCAGCACAATCGATGCCATATAACTAGTACGCGATGCAAACAAGGAATAGCGATTCTTTACCTGCAGAAGAAACAGGCGGGGCGTGTAAGCGTTGGCCATCGAAGCGTTGCTGCCAAGCCCACTAGTGCGCACGTGGTCGATGCAAGACTTTTTAGTGCTGGTCGGTGACGTCAGGATCAGCTGGGTGCCACGAGCTGGTGGACGGTGCGCAAAAAGTTGATAAAGTGGCTCGATTACGCTCGTCGTGACGACTGTTGAAGGGTGCGGAATCCGGGAACTGTGGAAATGGCTTGGTCCGTGGAGGGACTGTCGATGCTGCATGGCATTTCCAAAGATGGAACCACCACACTTTCGCCAGCAGCACACGGTTGACCAGCAGAACAGGCGAAGAGATAGGCCATGTTGAGCATCTGCACAAAAAACAGGTGGGGTGTGTAAGCGTTGGCCATCGAAGCGTTGCTGCCAAGCCCACTGGACTCTGCTGTCAAGCCCAATGCACTCTGCTAGGACCACTTCGACGAGATGACTTGTATATCACGTAGTTAGAGAGGCGGAAATCATCATTCATTCCTGCCTCTTGGATGCAAAGTATTGAAAAGTTATATTGCAAAAGAAGTCAGCACACTTCTTCCTTAGAAGATTATTGGCATTTCAATGGTATATGGAGACATTTTTATATCGCTTATTCATATGTTACTTGTCGGAGGTTTGACCCGGTTTGTTGACACAATAGTGCTTCCAGAAGCAGCATGGCTTTTACTTCTGGCAGGTTGTTTGCTTCCGGTAGAGGAGATAGGATTGCCTTTAGTGCTGCGAAAAGCATTTGTAGAATCAATTGCATGAATGATGTAAAGGCACGGTCCCCATTTAATGGTTCACTTTCTGAGGCCTGTTGAGAACAACGTGACGCTTCGATGTTGTAGCTGGGGCTAACACTGGCGCTGTCGCTTCTGCTACTTTGTGGCTGAGGTCGCGTGGGCGTTCGCAGCTTTGACGCGTATGTTGGGTTACTTAAATGTACTTCTCGTGAGTGGGCTCTCGGGTGTGCTCTTGGTGGGTTTCTTGGCGGTTCTCTTGTCGTGTTTGTCGGCTGTTGCGGTGTGCGCTGAAGTAGATCACGTACAGGAAGAACAATCTCAAGGCTTAGAGAGGGTTCATTGGGGCGCGGTTTCCTTTAATGAACAAGCTCATGCCGACGCATTTTTGCAGCAGCTTTACTTTGCGGGCAGCCTAAATATGAGGCAGCAGAATCACCTGCACAGTTTGCACACTTAGGCTGAAGAACTGACTTGCACTCCTTATGGTGGTGTTCTCCTGAGCAGATCTTACACCGGCGAATGTTACGGCAACTTTTTGCAATATCTCCTGAATCGCTTGCAGTTATTGCAAGGAAGTGCTGGACCAAAATATTCTTCCACTGGGTGACTGGGGAATCCTCAGTAGATTCTTCCTAAAATCGGGCGGTCACGTCGAAAAAACAGAATAACTGAGTGAAGTGGACGTGACGTTACTGCCCCATCTTCCTGGTGGTATTACTTCATTTGCCATCGCCCTGATATGATCCCTGAATTTCTCAAGTACTTTAGGAGTTGTTCGTCTAAATACTGCAGAGGAACATGCTTTACTTTCCCAATGGTCCGAGTGTTATGACTCGGGTATGAAAAGCTTAACTTCCAGGCCGCTTACATTCGAAAGCATCAAAAGACGCTTGGCTGAAGCTAAGGGAACAACGCGGACACTAAAGCTTCCATCTATGGTCGTTCTGCATGGCTGCATTTTTCTTCAGCAGCGAAGGCTACTTCGGCTGACACTCGATTGGGGTTCACTTTCCAGAAATTAGAAGCTTCAGTTGTTGGACGAAAGACGACTGGGATCCGCTCTGCTCGTTTCTTCTTTTACGCAACCAACGTGAACGGTTCATCTTCACCCACGCATTCTTCATCACTCACGTAATAAGTGGTCGTTTTATCATCGAAAAGATTCTCTTCTAAGCGAAGCTTCTTGATCTCAGCTTCATTGTCTTCCATCGTCGCTGTTTTCGCTGGAGCCATTTCGCGGTTGTGAAAAAGCAGAAGTGCCGGCTTTATGATGTTTTGGCACGCCTGTAAGCCCCCAGGCTTTTCATTGTGTCCTGCAGTGTCATTCATGTGGCTTGATGCACTTGGACTAGCATAGGGCTCATGGCGAAGGCTACCAACCACCGTAGTGGTTGCGTACTAGCCAAGTCTTTGATAAATGAACCTCGTACCTTTAATGCGCCGAGCCCTCGAAGTCTTCAGCCGACGTCTTGTTGGCACACCGGAGAGAAATGGATGTCAGCGTAATAGTCCAAGAAAAGAGCAGAAATCGAACACTGCATAAAAACAGCGACCAAGTCTACATTCATCGTTTTGTTAAGCCGCTGAGGTAGCTTGAAGCTTCAGTTGTTGCACTGGTAAGCTCTAAAGTGTCGGTACGACTGTGTTCTATGACAACCGTCGAATTTCAATCAGAGAGAGTAGCAAAGGACATCAGTGTATATATTTTCTCTGCAATTTATTTAGGCCTAATTAATCGAAGGTAACTTGAAGTCCTCCTTTACGGCTTACCTTATAAGTGCATCTTATTGGCAAGTAAAAAAAAAATTGGCCCAGTATCTGCATGTGATCTGCAAATGGCGTAGAAAGACGATAGTCTAGCGTGTGGAGAAATTGAACAAAACGTTTTTTGATGTTCTGCGCAAGAAAATCGGTGAATGGTATTCTGGAGGCGCTGCGTTAGAGTGCCTCGTGCGTGCAGCGTAGGCGAACGAGCACATCAAGTCATGTCACACGTGAGACATGAGTGCCATCTGGCAGTTTTTGTTTTGAAAAAAAGCGCGTGGCGCTCAGACGAGCACGCGCCCGTCTCAGAGAATATAAGGTGTACAACGCAAGGTGGCTGATAGGGGCCACCAGCATGTCTCCTTATCAAAGCGTTGGAAACACTCGCCTTATCGTGCAAGCGTTACATGTTCAGCGCAGCGTGATAAGCGCTACAGTCTTTAGAATTACTTACGCATGCCTTTTCTAGTAAAAGGCGAACATGCAGAATATATACGTGTTGTGATGGTGCCTCAGATATGCGCAATAATTGCTTTTCAATTGACAATGTCACACATATGAACGCTGATTCTTGAGCAACATTTGTGGTCACTGCAAATTGGGTTGGTCGTTCAGGGTATCGGCTGGTGCTGTTTAGAATACCCGGTTTGCAGTAATAGTGGACAAACAGACAAATGTACAGAAAGACAGACAGACAGACAGACAGACAGACAGACAGACAGACAGACAGACAGAAAGACAGACAGAGAAACTTAAGTTTCTGCGTCGAGGGTCCCTAAGAAAAACTATCGTCTTTAAACCAGAAAGATTGATAATTTTGTAATGTTTGTCACTACAATATATACTTTTTTTCTGTTTCAGGTTAGGGTAAATCTGTTTTTCACGTTCTGACAATCTGCCTAAGAGGTTTGTTGCTTGACAATCACTGAAAGCTGGAAAAAATTACATGTCAACCTATAGAGCGTGATGTGATTTTTCTAAATTGGCAGACTAAGAGGAGTTGAAATCTTGGCCAGTTGTCCCTTGGTACTTCAAGAAAGCCAGCAATAGCGCGAAGCATGTGGAATATTCCTGATATAAATAAATAAATAAATATTCCTGATATTTATTAACGATCTCCCAACTCATGTATCCTGTAAAATTCGAATGTTTGCCGACGATTGTGTTATTTACCACACTGTTTGTAACGCTGCTGATCAATTGGCTCTACAGAGTGATCTTGACAATGTAAAACAATGGTGCGATGATCGGCTAATGGAACTTAACCCTCACAAATGCAAAGCCTTATCCTTCACCCGCCGCCGTTCTCCACTTGTTTTTCCATATTCCATCAGTAATGTTCCAGTTGAATCTGTTAATTCTTTTAAATATCTAGGGGTCACACTCTGCAACGATCTTTCATGGGGTTTGCATATCACGAAAGTCATATCATCGGCAAACAAAACTTTGGGATCCTTGAGACGTCATCTACGTAACGCACCTAGAAATGTAAAATTATTAGCTTACAAAAGCCTTGTTAGAACTAAACTTGAATATGCTTCCCCAATCTGGAGCCCGCAACAGGCCTATCTTGAAGACGCCCTTGAGTGTATTCAAAACCGTGCCGCTAGGTTTATCAATAATTCTTACTCCCACTACCAAAAATTGCATGCCCCATCTGCCCCAGTTTGGGGTAGTCGCAGGAGTCAGCACGAGCGCAGTGCAATGCCCGCGCCTCTTCCTGGGGGCACCGCCTCGTTGATCACGGTTACCCCGGCACCAAGCTTGGTTAACCTCCCAGCCTTTCCTCTCTATTTATCTCTCTCTCTCTCTCTTACTCCCATGACGTCAGCGTATCTTCACTAAAGGCAGAACTTCAACTGCCCCTCCTTTCCCTCCGCCGCCGTATCGCCAGTCTTTCGTTATTTCATAAGTTTTTTTACAGCTCGATGCGCATGCCACCTTATTTTGTTCCCCCAGCGCATCATCTCTCAACGAACTAATCATCCTCTTCAAGTCGCACGCCCACGTGCACGCACCGTTACCTTTTCAACATCATTTTTTTCTCGCACAGCAGTTGCCTGGAATGGCCTTTCAGGCGACATTCCTGCCATTACTTGTACTTCTACCTTCACAACCAGTATCACTAATCATCTTTCACTTTAGGAAAAACGATTGTTTTCTGCTCAATTTTTATGTGCCCACCCCTTATGTTAGTGCCCCGCAAGGGGTCTTTAAGGAAATAAAATGAAATGAAATGAAATGAAATAGGCAGACGCTAGCACCGCTGGAAAGAGGACTAACCTTTATCGTTAACACAAATAAATATATAACCACCGTTCAGTGAGGTTACTGTATTTTTAGGACGTCGCTTCAAAAGTGAAATGGTTGGAGGGGTTACGCATGTATGTAAACTGAAGCATAACATTTTATTTAATGCCATAAAACATAAATTTATTCAGCACATTAACTGCCCAATCAAACAGCAGATGCCGATAGCAGAAGCAGAAGCGGCAGGCTTTGAAAGACTGATTGGCTCATCATATTCACTTTCATTTACATCTAGAAGCTACTTGGTGTATGACCGTGGAAATACTTTCTCATTGATGTCAATATAGAAACTCTCAATCAAGAATTGTAGCTGCAGCGTAAGGAAACAGTAGCTGCGTAGGTGATGCCGTTATATTAATAAGGAATAATAATAATAATATTAGAGCAATTATGGCTATTTATTCATTCAACGCCCCTAGAAACAACCAGCAAGTCTTCGTGCTCGCGCACAGAAAAAAAAACACATAGAACATATAGACAAATTCAACCACACACGAAAATGCAGTGGCACTGTCTTGGTAGTTGAAAGACGCTATGCGTACCGCAGTTTCTGCAGGGTTTTCATTGGTGCGTGTGTTGTTCTCAGTCAAGCAACGAGGGAAAAAAACGGTACGCCGACGAGCTGCGTCGCGGTTGGATGTGAGTCGCGTCTCACAACTTAGTTTTGTTTGTTGGCCCACATTGCCGCCCTCAGCGCTTATGGCTTTCACAACCCTTATGGCGTCTCACAAAGTTGTTTTGTTGGCGCACATCGCAACCCTAAGCGCTTATGGCAAAATTTACGTCGGACCTCGCTATACTTTTACCCATAAGGTCAACGTCAGCCTACCTCTGTTTAAAAACATGGAATGGGTCTATAGGCACAAGAGAGACAGTTATAAGAAAAAAATCTGGAAATAGAAAAAGGGAAAATGTATCAAGAAAAAAATGAAGCCAATCGAGCAAGATTGCAATACACAAAAACTAAAGTTGGTTTTAAGGCCACAAGCGCAGTACATCAAAAAAAAAAACTGCAGTCACCTCATTTACGAGCTCCTAACATCGAAACTGAAAACACATTTTTAATTTTTTTCAAGAGAAATGAACCTCTGTGCTTCGTTTTTACACAAAATAAACGTGCGTAAAGTATGAAGTATTTTCCCATAGTTTTTATGCAGCTCAAAAGAAAATTTATATTAATGTATTCTTCAAAATAAGGCGAGGTAACTGTGGAAAACCAGTTTGCTATTTTCTAAAGCTATTGTTGTCCAACAATGCTATTAAGACACATTGGTGGACGAAACCGAATATCATCAAGAGCCTATGTTTGTAAACCTTGAAAGAGTCTATTGAAGGACAAATGAAGATACTTATACAGAGCAAATAAGCGTTATAGATCGAATACATCGTTCGGCGGCTATAGTTTGGCAGCCTCCCGGTAGCAAGTTGTCTTTTTATTATATTTAGATTATTCATTTTTCTATCCTGACTATATACGAAAGAACACGCCCTGCACCTTTCCTGGTCTCATGGAATGTTGGTTTTCATTAGTACAGTAAAGGAATATATGATGCCGATGTTGATCGCAGAGATAACGTTCCTGGAACCTCGTAGCGATATTTTTGTGCCAAGAAAATTGCTATTTTGAAATAGAATCATGTTTTAGTGGTCCATTTGCGTTAGCCCACCTCAAGTTATCAGCCTCAAGTGGAGCCTTTCATGCCACTGTTGCCGTGCACAGCGTTGCTCGGCTTTACTGCGTGGCCACCGACACAAGTAGCAGCAGAACAAAAGTGGTGGGTGCCACAGCAGCAACAGCGGCTGTTAAAAAAATTCATGCCGTGACCTCCGAGATGTCAGGCGTGCTTGGTTCTACTGGGACCTGCTGGACGGCTCGACCTGTCCAGTTTAATCAGGCGAAAGTTGAACTTAGGCGTCACTCGCACCATTCCTTATAGCATCGCCCGGTGGGGTTTTTTTTTCATGAATCAATGGGAAACGTTTAAGCAGCGCTTTACTACGTCACTTGATGCACGGAAAGTTTTCGGAAAGGTTTTTATTTAGCTGAGCTAGTTCGATTACTAGTGATTAAGAGTAAATGGTGAGTCTACCGCCATCAGGATCATTTTGCGAATGTCCTACACGTTGCGCATGTGTTTTCGAGCACACACATTATTTCTTCGGTAAGTAGGGCACTACTATTTGTATTATTGTCGTTTTAGACGTTGTAATACTTTGCTCTCTCACTCTGACTCAAATTGTTGCTTCACTTCATTGTCCTTTTAACATTATGTCCAACTGAAAAGACGAGTCCTTAAATTTTGTTTATTCGTGAGGTAAGCTGAAGGATGAAGAGGTCTTGTAAAATGACCGACACTAAATATGATAGAACAGTACAAAGCGAGGACGAAAATAATGACTACTAAAGAAGACTGCATCATGAAAAAAATATACATACGCATTATATATCGCGCGCGTCTTCCGAATTTTGCAGCTGGATCCCTGCAAGCGCCAAGTTGTGTTTCCGTCTAGGTTACTTTATTCAGTTCAATATCACAGTTACTACAATTGGGTTATCTTTTACCATCTTTGGCTTAATTTTCTGTTGGTTGTCAATATTGCTATTACAAGGTGAGTCATTCATATTGTTTTGCACGTGAAAGCTTGATAGACTGCGCAATTTAGCAATATTGAGCAAGCGTGGTGCGACTCGTTAATATTTTTAGGTGTTTTCGAAAACATCCGTAAACAGGGATTGTGCTAGAGCCGATGTCTTGACAAGCAGTTTTGTCTTCTTCAGGGCTAGAACACACTTGTTCTAAGCTCAAAAACACAAGTCGGCCTGTCGAAACGTCCGCTCGACCCAAACCCTGCTTACGACTTTTTTTTTCTTCGCAAGCTTTCATCTCTCTCTTGTCCTTCTTTGGATGTTTAGCCATTCGCAGGGAGTTCAGACGTTAAGAATCATAGAAGCGCACACAATTTGGGTAAGCTGCTAAAGTTTCATTCGATAATTTAGAGCGCGATACAAGTAGAAAGGAAAAAAAGAATATTCGATGAAACGAGAATGTGGTCTGTTTTATTCTGTATAAAGGGACAATAAAAAGATTGTTTTGCTTTAGGATTCACTCCGTGGATATGCTGCCATTTTTTTAACCGAGCACGCTAGCTACTACAGCTGGAAACGCATACCGAGTTTTCCGCGGCAGAAAAACGCCATGTGTGGCAAACGGTGCTATTGGCTGCACGGTTCAAGAAAAAAAAAACATTGTTCTTTTAACGCTCGGTTCTCACATGCGAAACGCCGTTACGGACGCTACTCAACGCATTGGCATTTCCTCCTGATTCCCTTCGGGAAGGTTGGGCTTTTTTTCTGGAAGCTCATTCTAGAGTGAAGCATAGATATTTAACACGGATATATAGGAACTGCAGTAAGACTCGACGCATCCGCACCGTTTGCAAAACTCCAAGTGAAGATTTTGTGAGATTCTGACTTGCATCGCTGTTTCGTTTTCTGAATCATTTCTGCTGTGACGCGCTAGGAGTTTGATGATGATGAAAACATTTATTACAAAAGAGAGAGGTACGGGGCCAAAGCATGACCCAACTACATGGTCTTGCCACCTCTGGTTTAGTCCTTGGAATACCCGCTGGATGGCAGTGCTTCTATATGCGGAATATATGACGAAAAGATGCAAGATGTTGGTACTTGGAGTGTTGACTAGATGGACGACCGGACACATAGACAGATGCGTGGACTGACGCATGAATGGCTGCACGGGCAGATGGACGCAGGGACGGACGCACGGACGACCGCAAGGACGGACGCGCGGATGGATGTGTGGACGCACAAATAGACGCCCGCACGGATGGGAGGATAGACAAACCGATGGTGACACAGACAGACGCATGGACGGACGGAAGCAAGAACGAATGGACGGAAGGATGCTTCGCCTCACTCTCCATCATTCACCCAGTGGATATGCTGCCATTTTTTTAGTTCACGTCACTCACACATCTGAGTACTTTGTGAGGTCCAAAGTACTTCCTCAAGAGTTTTTCACTGACACTTAGCCACCTAGTGGGTGTCCAAACCGAAACTTGATCACTAGGTTCATAATCAACTTCTCGATGGTGGAAGTTGTACCGCCATGCGTCTGCACACTGTTGAGTTTTGATGTACACATGGGCCAGTTGACGCGCTTTCTCAGTGCGCTGTATCTACTCATTAATGTGGGGGGCTAATTGGTCGAGCTGGTTGATGTCCTCATACGGAATCATGGCGTCTTGCATAGTTCTGAAATATCGACAATAAACTAGCCGAAATGACGTGAAGCATGTAGTTTCCTGCGTCACAGTGTTATACGCAAATGTTACGTACGTCAGGATGTCATCCCACGTTTTGTGCTGCACATCCACGTACATAGAGATCATGTCGGATAGCGTTTTGTTTAGCATTTTGTCAAACTGTTGCTCTGAGAGGGATGTGCAGTGGTCTTTCGATGGGTCGTGCACCTCAACCTGAAGATATCATCCGAGAGATTCACATTGAGTGATGTCCCTCGATCAGATATGACATAAGACGGGATGCCACGCCGTGGCAAAATTTGATGCATAAAAGAACTAGCAACTTCTGATGCAGTCGCTTGATATGTGCTCTTGGCTTGCTTTAGGATGCCAGATACTTGGTTCAGAACTCGCAAAAGACATTCAATTTTGAAGTACTTCCTTTACGTGGTAGTCGGTTCCTTAAAGAATAACAATAATAGAGAATGTCTCTCTCGCAACATCTTTTACAAAGTACGCTACCCGTGCAGTTCTTTGATTAGTCTTTGAACCATGGAGTGAACTCAGATCGACTATGCATGCTCCTATGAATGGTTTGAGAAGGTGCGCCCAGCACTGCTGGCTCGATCAACGCTGAAAACCACCGACGTTAGAAGCAGAGATAGAATGCATACGCAAATCAGTTCTTTTCGCTGTATATAACAACTTGCATTGTACATACGCATCAATCATCATTGTCTGTTTTTCTGTGTGCACATAAGCTATCTGAGATGCACCCGGAAATAAAATTCTCTTAAACCAGATCGCCACACTCCTGCGGCCCTCAGTGTCCCAGCATCATCATGATGAATAAACTGCCCATGGATATGGATAACTGCAGCTGTGTTGCCTGGCCATCTCCTTGACTTTGTTTGGCGGTTGGGCCAGGGCTTGCTCCCCACTCGAGATTGGTTGCATCAATGACAGGTAATACGCACTTCCATATGTGCAAACTGCGTCATAGTCGAGCCCACTCGACATGTGGCGATCGAATGTGTGGTCACCCGCATTTTAGGACCTTGCTTCTTTTTCTGGGGGGTTGTTTCTCATTGCACCAGTGTGTACTGTAATGATCATTCTTCCCTTTAGAGGCGCAGCTGTTGTCTTTGTTACAAGAGCACTAACTAGATGGTGCGCTGCCGCTCAGGTTGCTCGGTTCGCGTGTGTGCTCGGTTCGCTCGGCGTGTGTGCATTCGCTCGCTGGTGTGTTTGGACCCGACATCTACGGCTGCCATCGACTCCGGCAGCCATGGCTTCGCATGTTATCGACGCTTACCAGCGCGTGAATCTAGGGTAAGCACGGACGAGGATTTGATGTTGTGGCAGCATGAGATTCTACGTCTGCGTACACCGCGGGCTTAGGCCTAGCCTCGCGGCCATGTTGTACTGAATCCATCGTCAGTGACTGTTGACAAGTGGCCCCATCTGCGACTAAGGTAACCAAGTGTCGGGAAAAGTGCTTCTGACAGAACGCCATTTGGTGGCGTTACTGCTTCGAACACAGGTTCCTAACAGCGTAGATGAGATCGGTGACTGTCAAGGTCCAGTGACACCCTGGGTGAGCAGCGCACGATTTCGCCGCACCTGACCACAAGGCATGAGCAGCCGGGGACACCGCGGTGACCAAGCTCGCTGCTCACGGACACAGGGGTGTGAGTGAGTGCGACTATCAACGATAGGTGGCGCCGGCGATACGGCAGTGGCTACACGAGTGTGATAGAGGGTTGGGGTGATGTAAACATGACCCCAGCTGCTCACCGCGCTAGGTCGGTGACTAGAACCATGTCTGAACTCCGTGTGTCGGACCTCTGGAGCGAACTTGATAAGAGAGGTTTGGTCAAAACGGGTTTGAAAGCTGCGCTCATCAATCGACTCCCGCAAGCGATGCAGAATAAAGGCGAGAACGTAGAGACCTACCAACATACAGTCCAAGTAGAACCGACATCAACAACCTCCGGGTCTGCAGAGACAGCAGCAGTAAACACAGTCGCTGAAGATTATGGAGAGCAGTTGGCGAAGAAAGCGACAGACACTCGCAAGACATGGCCAGGAGAGCCTATCGCCGGATGGGTGATGTTCAGTGGATGCGAAATCTGGATCCAGCTCGAACACACGCCTTTCGCGACAACCGATGAAGCGGAGGAAGCCGAGACCTATTTGTGCAAGCACTGTGAAAGGTTCAGGCTCCTGAAGGAAGAGTTCTTGCTGATGACGAGAGAGATGGACAAGAGATGGCGACTGGCCATGCAGTACATTGAAACCCGACTGACAGAACACATCGACAACGCAGCGAAAGAGAGGCGTGCAGTAAGAGAAGAGCTTTCTGAGAAGAGAAACTGGAGGACATCTCTGTGCGCACAGGTTGAAGAGCTTCGGAACGCTCCTCTGTATACGCGCTTAGAGGCAGCAGATCAATACTTAGCCCAGGACAGCGCTACAGCAGAGGAGAATGAGAGGCGGATATCCGGATGCGCAACAACAGGCGACAACACAGGATGCCAACCTAAGAGTAGCCTGGGCTCATGCAAGAGAGACAAGGTGTTAAAAAGTGATCAGAATGTAAAGAAAGAAGGTCCGCAAATTGGACAAGCATGGAAAGTTGCCTTAAGCAAGAAAGGCAAGAAGAAGAAGAAATTACAACAGATGCAAGAATTAACAACATCAGGAGGCTTCCCAGCTGCCACTCCACAAACGCAAGAATATCTCAAGGACAGCACGGGTGTCAAAAGGAAAAAGCGACATGCATTCATCTACAGAGACGAGACTGCCGCCAGGATGAAACACAGAGTCCTCCACACGGTAAAATTGAACGAGCTGGTTCACTACTGGGTGAATGATGGTGCCTCTATCCAAGAAATCAGCGCTCAAGTGTATTCTGCAGCAGATATTTGGAACAGACCTGAAGCCATGGTTGTCCTACACGCGGGTCTCACCAACCTGCAGAAAGATGAGGTGCCAGGGGAGGTGGCCCAAACCTTAAAGGCCAACATACTGGCCTAGAAACATAGAGGTAGTGGCCACTTCTTCGTTATATACGGGATGCCAGAAACTCTACAAGGATAAGCAGGAGATGTGACGCGGCATAAAGGCTGGAATCAATGTCTTGATCGAATGTGTGCTGAACTGGGAACAAGAGTAGAGCTTGTTATTCCGGGGGGAAGGAGGCCTGAAGGTGATCCACAGCAACCTTATAGACCACAGGAAGCAGGTAGTTGTCTAGGCCGCCGACTTTGCTCTTTTTTACACACATAACATAATTACCCCGATGATGGCTGCCATAGGGAAGGCACTCCTTCAGATGGCCAGAAAGGAGTAATCTCCCGGGCACAAAGTACGCCCACTAGACTCAAGTCAGTGAGAGTGCATGCGAGAGACAGACGCCAAAATCGCACGATAGTTACTTCTACAAAAGTGGGCTTCCTAAGCATGCATGGAGCAAGAAAGCTAAACAGGGGAGAGGAGCTCTACAGGATGTTGGATTCTGAGGCCATAGAGACTTACGAGGTAGCACAGATGCATCTTCGCGAGCTAGAGGAGCCACCAGTTAATTCACAGTGGCAGTGGGCCTGTAACAACCGTGAACGAGAAGCGCGCAAGGGTGGCGGAATAGGCTTCCTATGGCGGAATGAACAAGTGTCGGAAAAACTAAAGTGCCCGTGTAGTGAACACATGTGAATCCATGGAACAATCTTAGGGATTCCTACAATAGCGTGTGTACTATATCTCACAGTCACGAGTGGACAACACGATGCTAACGTCCGAACTATGCAGTGCATCAGCGATGACATCCAGCGGTGGGGGACAGGGAGTGAAGTGCTGATTCTGGGAGACTTCAGTGGTCACATCCAAGAAATTGGTGGATTCCTAGACTTCAATGGCGACCTCATGCAGCAGTGTACAAGAAGGCACAACCTAGAAGTGGCCAACCTCCGGCCAGATTGCGAAGGAGTTTTTGCATGGTGTGCCAGATACAGTCGGACATGTATTGACTATGTACTTGTCTCATCCCGACTGGCAAGTCAGGTCAACCACGTCCACATTGATGAGGTGGGGGGATTTCAGCATCGGGAATACCACAACAGGATCGGCCTAACAATCTGCCCCGCTATGTGGTTTAAAAAAAGCGAGAATGCCGGAAGTCTTCGCCACTATTCCGGCCTGAAGCAGCCTACGAAGGCATAGCCCAGGAGTGTAAGAACAGTCCACAGACCTCTAAACCTCCCAATTATAAAGAGTTTGTGGAGCAACGGCGACGCTTTATGTGGAAACACGAAGTCCCCTCCAATTCGCGAGGACGGGTGCGACGAAAAGGATGGTGCGATCAAGAAGTGCAGAAAGCCTTGGACGAGCGCAAAGAGGCAAAGCGCCGGCACAGGAAAGTAGTGAAAACCCTTCCCACAAGTGACGGTCTCCAAGCATGGCAGGAATACCTAAACTGCAAAGAGGCTATGCAGACAATAGACCAAAACAAAAACACTGAGCACAACAGCCGAAAACTCCAATCTATCACAGCGGGCGGACGCAATGGGGCCAGGAAGTTTTGGACCTATGTGTCGTCCCTGAGTGGGAAAGCCAAGGTACCCCTAATTCGGCATGTGAATACAGGACTGCCAGTATCAGACATGGACAAGCACCTCGCAGACCCCATGCGTAAACTGTACGATTTCAGCAATGGCGATCCAGAGATCATAATACCTCACGATAACCACATCAATGAATACTGCCTGAGCAACAATAATAAATGGGAAGTGACCCGTCTAGCCCTGGACAGAGTGATTAAACGCATAGGAGCACACACCGCCCGAGGGCTGGACGGCATACCTGCGAGGCTGCTCAAATGCTTAGGAGACGAGGCCAGGCAGAAGCTGGCAGATGTCTTCTCAGGCATCATGGCAGGAGAACCAATACCAGAGGATTGGCGATGTGGCCGAGTGATCCTAGTGCTGAAGAGAGGAGGTGATGCAGGGTTGCTACGTGAGTACAGACCCCTCACAGGAACCAGCGTGCTATACCGAACTTTCCTACAAATCTTAAAGACGTGGATGGGCGGCTGGGCTGAACACGACAACCAATTGACGGAGCTGCAGAATGGTTTCCGCAGCGGACGGCGCCCCGAGGACAATGTATTTGTGCTCACCCAGGCTATCGAGATAGCACGAAAGGTGAACAGAGGACTGTACGCATGTTTTCTCGACGTCGCGAAGGCATATGATAGCATACGGCATGGACCTTTGTTTCACTGCATGACGCAGATTGGCATGCCGAGAACATGGATTAAACTGCTGTAACAGCTGTACACGAACAATACGGTGGTGGCGTGTTTTGCCGAAACCCAAGCCGAACTAGTGACGGTAAAGCGGGGTCGAAAACAGGGATGTCCGTTGTCGCCACTGCTGTACATGTTGTATACGGCCAGCCTCGAGAGGGCGCTGCTGACGGATGGAGGGGATTTTCTCTTGCCCACTCACATGGCAGAGCACCAGTGTCCTGAAGGCTTCTGGGCCTGGTATGCGCGGATGATGTTGTCCTGATGGCTGACAGTCTGGGTGAGATGTAGCATCTCGTTTCATTATCGGCAAATTACCTAAGCAAGCTTGGACTCTGCTTCAATGCCACGAAATCAGCGGTGCTGGTATTTGCAGGCACAGATATAACTGCGGCAGTGTTGCTTCCAGAGGGTGGACAGATTTCATGGACGGAAGAGTACAATTACCTCGGTGTCTAACTCAGTAAATCAAGGCAAGTTCTACGCACTCACGAGAAAAACATCTGCCAAACATCACGCAAAGCGGCGAACGTTATGCGCAAATGAATTCTTTGGGGCTGTAACCGATTTCTGCTGGTTCGGGAAATCTGGAAGTGCGTGCTTGTCCCATGCTTGTCGTTTGTCAATGCTGTACTAACCTTCCAACCAGCAATCAGACAGTGGCTGGAACGAGGGCAGCGGGAGGTTGGTCGATTTGCCTTGGGATGCCACGGAGGAGTTGCTATAGTGGCTATTCAAGGAGACGTTGCATGGTCTTCGTATGAGGCCCGAGAAGCTAAGAGCAAGATAGCCTACGAGGCCCGCCTGTGTATCATGAATGACAACAGGTGGGCAAGACGCTTGTTCCGATACACCAACCTGACTGGAATAACGACACAGTGGAATGCACGGATATACACTCTGCGCCGAAAGTTTGGTTTTTTCGTGAAACACGTGAAGGCGAGCACAGAGTGAGATGGGCCCGTGTCGTCCAAGAACAGGTACGGGAGGAAGAAAATAAGCAGTGGCGGAGGGCGATGCGTTCCAAGGCAACCTTAACGGTATAATGAAGTTGCAAGAATGAAATAAAAAAGGAGCGCCTGTACGACAACAATGGCGGTAGTGGCCTTCTGTTCAATGTGCGGGCTGGGCACTACGAACCCTTCTGTACCGTTGCCGATTCGACGAGAATACCGATGACACGAGTGCGATGTGCCGGGTGTGCGGGCAGGAAGAAGAAGCCGTCCCCTATCTAGTGCTACGCTGTACGTGTTTGGGCCCACACCAACGAAACGGCAATACACTGCCCGAGGCTCTGGGGTATGTTCACAAAGATGACCCAGGGCCACCCACAGGCGATGGAGTGGCTGGTACAGTGAACTCTGCCACAATACGCACCACCAAAACAAGGCTGGTGTAGTAGTGGCACACGACGCCGCGGTATTGGTTTATGTGGACAAAATTGAAGGTGTGCAGATGCGAGTGTGTACGCCTGTGGAGTGTTTTGTTTATTTACTTTCAAAGTGTTTTTTTTTGCTCTGGCTAGGGCAGATTAATTTGGCCTGCCCGATATAAAAGGATCAGCTTCAAATTATCATCATTATCATCTTCATCATTCTTGAGAGCGTACACGACTGCCAAAGTTGTCATGTAGGCTCCCTACAGATGACGCTCGCTAGCCTGAGCGCAGCGGGTGAGGATGCATACTGGGTCAACGCAGCGGGTGAGGACTACGTTAGCTGCGCGTCGCTATGAGCAGCGAGCAAGGAAAAGACGCGCATTCGAAATGCTGGTGGTGGAAGTAGTGTGAACGCCATGGCGGTCGCTGAGCCAGGCATCGCGCGTTGCACCTGCTTGAGTGCCGACAATGGCGCGTCTGCCGATACCCTAATATGTTTCTACGCAAACGATGAGCCGCGCACTGTGCATATAACAGTTACAGCCCTTCATGAATTGGAGGCAAGACGACGAACGCCTAAACTAATGACTGTCCCAGACTGCGGATGGTATCATGCTTGTAGACTGGCAGCAGGGCGTTTGGCATCGCTCTTCAAAACAGTCACAACTTTGCCGCAAAGGTGAAAAAATGAATGCGATAGCAACAAATTGGAAATATGCACGCTTAAGGCCAAGCAGATTGAAACGTGCCCCGAGTTTCTGACGCACAAAGGACGCATAAAACGTACTCACATGCACAGTATAACGTGAACAAGCGTATCAGTTGTTACTTCCCTGTGTCTGAAAAGCCTGCACTTTTCGGAACCGAAGGCTGTGCAACGGTCACAGTGACATTTGCACGCCCAGCAACTACAACATAATCGCTCCGACAAAACTCAAAAGCTAGTCAAGACGTACGATTCTCCCCACTGCAAGACAAGGGCATGCGATCAAGCGTACACCCACTTATTCTCTACGTGGGGCAAAGTGCGCGTGAGAGATGAGAGCTGTCGCGCGCTCACCGCGCCATCTTGCTGATAATGCTGAAATCACAATACTTTCCTCTCGAGATCTCCGCCAGCATCGGTAAATAGTAGGTATCAATAGCTTGCCGTTTGAACGTTGAAGGAGGTACTTCTCGGTGGCTCTGTGATTCACGCCTCACATTCACGACACGGAGGTCGCACGGTTGATTCCGCGCGCCGAAGTCTTATTTCGGGGATTTTTTTTTCTTGCGTTTTCATATATAGCGATACGTATACATATACGGTGCGTGACATCGACGCCTTCGCTGATACCAGCGCGAAATCCAGCTGAGTTTGTTCATATGTTTTGCTATCACAATAAAAAAGGCATTGTGTATTTAACGTGTATATACAATCAGAGCACAACTCTCGTGTCTCGTCTTTATATAATGATGATTTAAAGTATTTGTAGAGAATTCACGGTTTACCGGATTTAATTTCTTGTGCAAGCTGCTTCATCATCATTCACTCTGTAGTTGAGCGGGTTTTATTTTATGGTGCGGTCCATGTGGTTTTCTTGAACAGAGTGTGTGGACATCCGAGTCCGGCGGCCGCTTTCCGCGTGGTCACTTTTTGGCTTTTATAAATATTACGAGGTGTTTAGCCCTTGGCTAAACCAATGCGAGGCCGTGGATAAAAATAGACGCCTGCGTGCTTTGTGGTCAATATTTAGGCGAAGGAGATGAGAAGTCCGCGCGTTCTTCTCTTAAGAGCTCGTCTTCCTAGGGTAGCACGAGTTCCTGTGGCCTTGGCCGTGCCCCATTTGTCACTGCTGAGCATCGAAAGGTACGACTAATTTGCGTACCAATATGGTGCTAAACAGCGCCCGTTCAGTCGTCGTTCGTGCCTTTTTTGTAGCCAATCGTTTTCATTGCATATATTGTAGCATCGTACAATTGTATCCGTGGTATTATAGCATTCCATCGAGTTGTTTTGTATATGCATGCCACTTCTGCCATGTATATAACAGATGATCATTCGTTCACTACAACCTAGTAATGTAAAACATGTGTTTGGTCGCCTTATTGCTGGAACGTTATGATTTTCTTGTTTCTTCTACATGGTGTAAATAAACATTTTCTAAAAAGAATGTAATCGCTCAAAATGTTCAGTAGCACGGTTCCCGCTAGGACTCCTCCTATACCATCGTTCACGGCATAATTTTTGTCGCCGCGTCATCCTCAAATGTGAGGCCCATGGGGCGGCTCTATGCTCTCACATAGTAGAGTACTTAACTCTCTAAATAGTTAACAACTTTTTCTAAACAAACTCGTAACATTCGAATACACATAGGTAAATTGTTTTTAGTGCTCATTTGTATGATGTATACAATGTTTTCACTTATTTTCGTTGTATAGTTTGTAGATGTACAAGTGACGTGTAAAATCACACTTCCCTTCTTCACTTGCCTTCATACTCGTTTGCCCACCGGGATGGCTCACTGCTCTCCCATGCTTCAGTACTAATTACTCAAAATTATTATACACTTTTTTCTAAACACCCAGTGGTCAATCCTCTCCAATTTTAGTTGTATTGTCAGTGGGTGTCCTCATGAGGAAATTAACAAAGCACCTTGGTTTTTAGATCACCCTAACGGAAGGTAACTTCATCATCAGTGATAACAATAGGCTTTCATTTCATTATTATCAGTGACAGCGTATGACTTCTTGGTGTTCTACTCAGTGCTAACCTTAAATTTTACCTCCATAATGCTCGCGGTAGAAAAATGTCAGCATTCGAAATTAGCGCATTACTTAAAGCTCGCTTTCTTACATTACTTAAAGCTTCTTACAGCTTCTTAAAGCTCGCTTTCTTACATTACCTAAAGCTTAGATTACTTAAAGCGCATTAATTAAAGCTTCGCTTTCATACATTGTCATATAACCTATGGTATTGCTTCATGTAGTAATTCTTCTCAGTGTCATCTTTTATCTTTGCAGTATTTACAAAATAGAGCACTTCGCGTTATTTTAACTGCACTCGCGACAGTAACATCACTCGCCTCCTGCCTTGTAATAACATCATACCTGTTAGCAACTTATTTAGATTCACTTTATTTACGTTTCTGCATAAAAAAACACATAAACTTTCCAATAATTTCATTATTTCTGAACTTTTGCTTAATACTAACAATATCAGGTTGGCGGCTAATAAAAACTTCCTGTTTTCTAATGTTCATGCTAACTAGGTTAGATCATCTTCACACTTTTGTGTCATCTCATTATGAAACTCCTTACCCTCATCACTAGAGCATAATATTTCTCTGATTTCATTCGAAAAGTCATGAAATCATTATTTGTAAAATTTATTGACTTCTTTTATTCAAGAGTACCACATTATTCGCTATATATTGTACTAATGATGTGTATTTGAGGAACACGTTTTTCGAGTGTTTTTCTAGTTTAGGTATTCTTTGTTTCTTCAGGGATAATTGGGGATTTCTAAAAAACAAATTTATCTCTGCCCTATTTTTGAAGATGAATGAGCATTACTCCGCTCTCTTTTCGGTGCGTACTTGAATACCGGGAAAAGAAAGGCGACGTGCTTTGCTGCCCTCACCGACGATCTTCCTGTTGAAGTTCAGTACAAGGACCCTGTCAGAGCTCTCGGACTGACCATTAAAAACGAGATTTTTGCAAATAAGACAAAGGTAGACACCACAGCCCAAACGAGGGAGGTGACAAGTAGAGAATCGACATAGAAGGTGTCACTCACTGCAAGGGCAGGTGGAATAAACACGCAGGCATGCGCGTGTGCTTACTAGCCCTACACACACACATTGCGCTGTTGCCGAGCAGTTTTGCACATCACCTCAGGAGAGTTATCGGCGCATTTATATGGGAACATAGACCTGCCAAGGTGAAGACTAGTCACCTTAGTTTGCCCGTGAAGTGATGTGGTCTGGCTCTGCCAGATAATAAAATCAGCACTAGGGCACTGGACTACCCGAAAAAAGAGCCTTGTTATGTACTGTTCAGGTACACTAAAGAATACATTTTACGAATGCGGAATACTGTGCACCACAAGCTGACAGACCACTACATTTTTTAAACACTGTGTGGAACTGTAGGCGCACAGTGGATAAAAAAATGGAAGTGGAGGGGCTTGAAGAACTAGCGCTCGTAAGTTAAGGGTGCTTGCTTATAGAAGACGCACTAGAAGACAAAAATTGAAGAAAACGAACCAAAGCAGACGGGAGACCTGGATAAACACTTAACTCCTGAAGTGGTTCACGGATTTCACTGACTGAAAACATGAAGCGTGCTACATGAACGCCGCGCAAAGTGGCACGGTGCCAAATGGTAAGTGCGCTAACTGTGAACAATCCAAGATAACTCCACAAGTGTTTTTTGAAAACGCTGCTACATAGAGTTTATGACACCTTGTTTGGCTCACCATTGGAGTTAGGTAGAGTGACTTGTTGGGCGAGTTGGTTCATTCATACGATTTGGTTCATTCTTACTGCGTAGATGGCGGCTGCGCACCCTTGCTATCAGAAGCCAAGGTACTATCAAGTTTTAAGTAGAAGGTTGCGCGAGAAATAGAGGAAGCATTTTTAAATCACAGATTAGGCTAGACGTGCGTAGTGAAGCTTTCTATCACGTTGTTTGCCACAGAGATGAATTGCTTCAGTGCGTGCCACTCTTTGAGTTTATTATATGTAAGTGTGACTCGTGACTGTGACATTGTTCATATAATGTGTGCTTTATTAATAAACTAGTTGATAGTTTGCCCTTCTTCGTCTCTCGTATTTTTTGCGTCAAGTCTACCGTAACTTTTGAGTTAAGGCTAACACACTTTGCCAATGTAATTAAGGTATCATAGCCCAGATGGTACTTTTCGTCATAATGCACGCGATCTGGAAACGTTAATGCGAGGCGCAAGCAAGTCTATAGCCTCAGCATGCAGAATTCCCGCTTTGACGCATAATTGATGAAATTGTTTTTGTTTACTTTGTCAACGAGCTTGATGTAGGTGGTGTTGATGCCTTTTTAAGGCGCTGTCACACTCGGTTTCTTCGTATTACGATTGGGAAACCTGGAGTTTACTGCAGCACCATGTGGGGTTGAGGAAAAAAAATGTCATTACCTACTGTATATGCTGGTCGACTCTCCCCCCCCCCTTTTAAAAAAATTGGCAGATCCCACATACAGTGGGAATTGATGATATGCGAAGAATGAATAAGAAATGTTCATATGTCGCTTTAAATCAGCACAACGTTATGAGGTGAGAGTAAATGATGCCTACCTGACTTCCATTTCATGGTTATCATGTTCGGATGTGTCGTTTACCTTCGTTATCTATTCACGTCACGTGATACCGAATTCAGTATATATGGAGCTAGCGAAACGGCCACGAGCACGTTATGAGCGTAATTTGCTGTCATGTTCTTACATGACACGCGTGTCAGGATTATCACGTTTGAAATAGTAATATATTTCGTCATCCATTCACGTCACGAAACACGGAATTTGGTATATGTGGAGCTAGCAAAACGGCCACGAGCGCATCGCGAAGGGCTCAATATACTCCGATGTAGCGTTGACGCGCGTGCACAATGGGCACAGCGACGCTACGTTAGCAAAACGCGAGCACTTTATAGTCTGACGCCAGGCATGACGAGCGTCCGCGCCGCTCCGCCGGATGCTGGTAGCGCCTGGCACGAAATGTGACATCCTGCATTTCTCGGCGATGCCATAGAGCAAAGACCAAACCTCGTAAACGCGAAAATGCACGCGACAGCGACGAGTGATGCTACGAGCGATGAAACAGGGCGTTCGCGCGACATGTCGCGGGGTAGTTTTCGCGCGATCGCTCGGTTTTCCAGATTTGAAAACCGTCGCCCATCGCCTGGAAGTGCCGTGCTTAAAGCACAGAAACAGGATGTACATGACCGACGCACTGCCGGTTCTCTCAATGTGCTGCTAAATCACCACCTCCTCTCACTCTTCTCCCCACCCGAGTCACGCGTGCAAAACGAAGAAATATTGTAATGTTTATGCACGTGCACACAAAAAAGACTGCAAGGCATTAAAAAAACACTTTCTGTTCCATTACAAAATATATCTTATTTTCGAATTGCATACCGTTCTCTACGCGGTTTTTTGGTGCGAATAGATGGCCTCATGCAAGCAACGGTGGAGTTCGCTCGGTGAAGCCGTCGCGTGAATGAGGTTTGCCTGCGCTAGCGACTTTTCGCGCGAAGGCAATCTACGTCACGTCGCTCGTCACTGTCGCAAGCATTATCGTGTTTATGAGGTTTGGCCTTAACACTACTCCATGCCGATGCGTTACCGAGACAACACTGCGTCTCCCTCTTTTCGTGATGGAGGGACGCCGGACGCGCTGAAACGCGCATGCGTGAAAGCAACGCAGCGCGGCGCGCGACTTCGAGTATAAGGTAGGGCCGGTGCCTGGTGAGGCAACGCCTGCGTGATGCAACGAAATGAACGCCAGCGAGCACGCACACTGCGTCACGTCGAAATGTATCAGCACTTTTACTGTGGCATGTAGTCATGTTTTCACGTGACACGCATCTCATGATTATCATGTTTGCACCAATCACATACTTTTGTCATCCATTGGCGTCGCGTAATACCCAATTCGGCATAGGTTAAGGTAGCGAAACCGCCGTGAACGCATCATCAGTGTGGCATGTAGACAAGTTGTTACATGACACGCATGTCATGCTTATCATGTTTGGATATGCAATTTACCTATGTCGTCCATTCGCGTCGTGTAATACCGAGTTTGGTACATGGGAAGCTAGCGAAACGGCCGCGAGCGCATCATGAGCGTAGCATGCAGTCATGTTGTTATAAGACACGCATCCCACGTTTATCATGTTTGCAACGGTTTCATATCTTCGTCATCCATTCACGTACCGCAGTACCGAATTTGGTATATGTGACGCTACCGAAATGGCCGCGAGCGCGTCATGAGTGTGGCATGTAGTAATTTTGTTACATGACACGCATGTCATGATTTTCATGTCAGAATCTCTCGCATGTGTTCACCACGGAATCATGTCATACCATACCAGTTTTGCGACATGTATAATGTGAACGAAACCACCGCAAGAGCTGCAGGACCATGAATCGTAAATCATGATATTCATGACTTCCATCTCATGATTTTCATGTTATGACTAGCAAAATATCTTCTTTATACAGTCATGTTATGTCACGTTAAGTATGGTATTGATAACATTATGTAAACGGATTGGAGAGTTAAAAGTCGTAGGCGGCTAGATAGATGAATAGATAGATAATTAGATAGATAGATAGATAGATAGATAGATAGATAGATACGCTCAAAGTTATTGAAGTTCGCTAAAAATGCTTCGCATTAAAATAAATGATAGTCTTTCTTGGGGACATTCGACGCTAAATATTTGGCCTCTCTGCACACTTGTCTGCTTGTCCAACTTTAACAACACCTTAAAAGGTAGCGTAGTGACCGGCCGATATCCCTAACAGCCGACCCCATCCGCAGCGCCCACCAATGTTGCTCAAGGTTCCGCCTTCATACTCATGCGATTGTCAATTAAAAATCAATTATGGTGCATATCTGAGGCACCATAACAACACGTATATTTTTTACTAGACAAGGCATACATAAGCAAGTCTAAGGACCTTAGCGTTTATTGCGTTGCGCTGACCACGCAACGCTTGCACGAAAGGCAAATTTTTCCAACAGTTTGCTAAGACGACAGGGTGGTGGCACCAATTCGTCGCCTTGCCTTCTACACATTATCACCACCAAGACGGGCACGCACGCCACGCGCGCGCTTGTTTTTCTAAGATAACTGCCAGATGGCACTCATGTTTCACGTGTGACGTGACTTGATGCGCTCCTTCGCCTCTGCTGCACGCTCGAGGTACTATAACGCAGCGCCTCCGAAATACCATTCACCAATTTTCTTGCACAGAACATCAAATAAACGTTTTGTTCACTCTCTCCGGATCTACGACATTTGCAGTGTAACATGCAGATACAGGCCATTTTTCTTCTTTCTCTTTCGCTTGTTCTTTAAAAAGTATTGTTTATTTTCTCACAGTTTCTTAGTACGCTAGTGCACTATAGATGTCTGTGCAGAATTGCATCTAGAATTTGCATAAATTATACTGAGGTGATTTCGAAGTGTTTAGTGCATAAGTGTCTGCAAATACTGGTTGAATAAACTTTACTCACACCTTGTTACTTGTGATCTAAATAACTGATATATATTATTAGCCGAGGGCACGCCTGTTTCTCTCAAATACTTTAGGCCATTGACTTTAACCCGGTTGTCTGCCAATATCCAAAATGTGCAAAGTGAATATGACGTTTACGAAGGTTACATTAATAATTGTAGGTTCATCAGCAGCTTTAAATTGGTTCATATGACGTTTACGAAGGTTACAATAATAATTGTAGGCTCATCAGCAGCTTTAAATTGGTTAATATGACGTTTACGAAGAATACATTAATAATCGTAGGTTCATCAGCAGTTTTAAATTGGTTCATATGACGTTTACGAAGGTTACATTAATAGTCGTAGGTTCATCAGCAGCTTTAAATTGGTTCATATGACGTTTACAAAAGTTGCATTTTATTCGTAGATTCATCAGCAGCTTTGAATTGGTTCATATGACGTTTACGAAGGTTACATTAATAATCGTAGGTTGATCAGCAGCTTTAAACTGGTTCTTAGGACGTTTATGAAGGTTACATTAATAATCGTAGGCTCATCAGCAGCTTTAAACTGGTTCGTACGCGTGCCTCACCATACAGGTAATATAACAGGCTCGCGGTCTTACGTTCCGAGTCACGTCAGACCAAGCGGCCATCCAAACAGACCTTTCGGCGCCGGTGTGGGAATTGGATGATCGGCTCACTAAATTTATTGACATATTTCAACACTATCGACTGCAAAGGCAAGAGTACCCTCCGCCTTCCCGAAGCTAAATCGGGTCCAGTCCGTTCAGTGGCGGCAGCTACAAACACGCACATACACGAACCCTGTCATCATGCACCACATATATTCCGACGTCTATAGTTCTAATCTCTGCCAGGACCAGAGCCACTCTATGGGAATGTCCAACATTAGTTAGAAATTCCCTGAGGTCTCGGCCTCCAATGAAGACCTCCGGGCGCGTTGCCAGACTGCGCTGCTCAGTTCGGGCCTGGACAAGCAAGTTTGGGCAATCCAGCAGTCCAAAGAAGCTGCCGGGAGACATGGTCTCTCTGTTGGCCCCTAGGTGGGAGCCCATCCCCGCAATCTGCCGGAAATTAATAAAGACTACATCTCTCTCTCTCTGGAAGAAAAAAGCCGCCTGCTTCTTTTCATGGAGAGGGGGGGGGACTGGAGTAAATGTGTCACCTACTAGGGCGGGAGGGTATTGCGTGAATGTGGCATAAGTGGGTATGGTTAGGGAATTCTTAAATGTTCGTTCATTCTTATTATTGTTATTTATTGAGTAAAGGAGAAGCATTTCCTTTAACGAGTGGTGGGACGCTGATGTTGGGTTGTGTTCCACTACTGGTTGAAGGTACTCTTGCATCCATCACATCTACTCGAGCCAAGTAAACTGTCAGTTCAAGTGAAATGCAAGTAGTAGCACCCTTCACTAAATTTCCAATGTGCCACCTAGTTCCATCGTATATGGGGTGGCACGTGAACTGTTGTGCAGTGCGATCAGTCAGTTTTTACGTGCAGACGCCGCCTGCGTCCACCTTGCGAGGCTAGGTGAGGAGGGGACACTTGGCACGAGACGCGAGCACACGCAAGGGGGGGGGGTGTCGACGGCGCCACTGATGTCGGATTTGCAACTAGGTGCCACTATAAAACGCTCAACTATAATACTAAGACGATAGCTATAACTTGTTTAAAATATACTTGTGGGCTAGTTTTTTCATCATATTTACGATAAACGGCAGCGTGCACCGGATTATTACACAAACTGGAAAAGGTCGACACAAACGTTATACCTCCACTCAACTTCAAATTTTTGTTTGCCGTGTTCGTGTTTTAACCTTGTCTGCACTGCGTGCCATTTATCGTTTTTTATGCAAAGAATAAAATTCCAAAACCACACCTAGGAATTTTATCCCTTGAAAGGTAGTCCCCTTACTGCGTGCAGTGAATGATTCGGATGTTTATATATGTTTTATGTGCATGCGCTCATGAACTGCAAAGCTTCGACCTAGTTCCTGGGGCGTTATTTCATGTGGATGCATTTCTAAGTCTGGCTATGCCGGGCATCTGTCGGGATCCATTCACCGCCCTCACCCATAGCAACAGATGCGAGCACACGTCTAACCAGCAACCTGTCGTTACTTACGCAGTCTTTACTTGCGCTGTCGTAACTTGCTCAGTCATTACTGCCGTTACATGCACAGTAAGCATCATGTAGCTGCTTCTTCAACAAAATACAAGCATTTAACTACTCAGCAAGTAGCAATTCTGTCACAGCCATGACCAGACTCCTTGCAACGTCAAAATTGCGAAACTTTGTAGAATAACAACGTTCTTCAGACGGCAGCAGTGACGGGCAGGAGAAGTTGAGTTAACTGTCGTCGTAACTGTATTTCATTGTTCTAACAATTTCGTATTGCTGACCAAGCCCGAGCATGTTTGCGGCATTCGGCGCTTTGTAATATCCATTCTTACTGGAATGCATTCAATGCACAAGAAAAAGTATGCTTTTATTTTGAGCTCGCTGAAGAATAATACACAATAAATACAATCAAAGCTACCTACGAGCGTGAAAAAAACGTTAACGCACGACGGGACGTGAAGTCGTGCATATGTGTAACAATTTAGTGCATATGCATCTCAGTGTGGGTGATACCCTGATTGGTGTAACCATTTTTTTTTGAAGCGCTTATTCCTGTTCTGTTGTGTGCAGTAGCTCATATGTATACTTTTTATTATCAGTCTTTCTTTGACCGGTGCATCTTTTTTTGTAAATTGACACTATTTGCACTTTTGTATGTTTCAGTATTGCCTCGTCGTTTCTCTTTTTCTTGTTTGTAGCGTTCCCATGTTTTTTTAATATAATATCGTTTCTTTGTTTAGTTGTTAGCGTGCATATATTTTTTACTTGCATACTTTTGTTATCGCAATAGAATTGCAATACTTTAGGTGTGTTGTGTTTATTACTGTAAATTTCTACAGCATGCATATCTGCCGTCTGCTGCTGACGTTTGAATTGGGCTGACGGGCCTGTCAAGCTGCTTGTATGCAGCTTTTGTCGTCAGCCTTTCAATGTATTCACGATAAATAAATAAAGATAAAGACCTGCTAAAAAAAAGTGCAACTCGCTGCTTGTGAGCTAGCAGCTAATCATTGATCGTCGCTCTCAATCTCAGCGCGTTGACAACCATCTACGTCGAGTAAAAAATCCTCGACTTCAAGACGGTTTATTTGAATATAGATATGTGGATCAGCGCACGCGTGAGATAGCCGAAGGTTTTTTTCATTAAATCCAATAACAAGTGCATAAGTCATCCATCTATCACTCTTCAAGATGAAGAATATAACTGACTGTTAGACGAGGCATGAAGCGTGTTCTGCTGTAACACGTGTGCCCTTGCGCACAGTTTCGATGACTATTTGTCTATACATATGTCCCTTCTTTTTTTAATAAACTTCAGTTGAGAGTTCAGCACTGCGTCCCATCTCTGTCCGTTCTAAGCCGTTGCACTGAAAAATAGTCCACGATGAACATCCCCCAACCCACTCAATTCGCAATCCTGCTTCAGCATACTGAAAGTAATCTGAGGAATTCCCTCCGCCAAACGACTTCGATAGCACAAACAATGCGTCATTTACTACGCACAACACACACATATGGCGCCACTCACTAGGTTTGTCTGGTTTATCTGAAGGTGCGAAGGTAATTTTGCTCCGATACCCCGCCAGAAATGAATCGCTTGCAGTGCGCGGCCATCTATCAATGAACGTAAGAAAGCAGCGGCGCAGCGTAGGCCATGGTTTAGAAATGGAAATCGCGAGCCTGCGCTACTTTCCGGGTACAATTAATTTTATGGGATTTATGAACTACAAAGCAATGACAAACGCTATACGCACGTAAAACAAGGGAAGTTTTTACTGGAATGGTCTGACGATAATATTTTATGATCCAAATTGGCTGCAGAAAGTCTCACGAAGCTGATACGTGTACTCTGCGGGATTTAACCTAAAGCGTGTGTTGCCACGTATTTTCACATAAACTTTGCATCTCCCAAGACCGAATCAGATTTATCCTGTCACGGATGGTCCGGTATATTCACTGATTCACGAAACATACAAAGTTGTTTGTGCTCGTTTCTTGCCTACGCGTTAACACTGCGGCTAGCACCACCGAACAAGGGATCATTGGGAGCGTCTGCCTACTGATCATTTTTGAGTGGACGCTCCTGAATGCCGCTAGACGGCGCGAGAGTCTACGAACGTTGCGAATAGAGCTGGGAACTCATACTGCGTTTCTCGTCACAAAAAAATGCCACGACCGCGAACGGCGCTAACTTCTGCATGGTGTAAATAAAAAAGAAAACAAGAATTGGAGCACCCTAAGGCTTCATCTTTAAGGCCGCGTTTCCACTTGAGAGTTGAAGAAAAACGAAAACGCCAGAGCGGTCGGAAAACCCCGACCGCGCACTTCGAGATGTTCACGTTAGTTCTGCCCCATCCGGCCGCCGCTGCCGTCGATACCTTGCCAATTACCTGCTTTCTGAGCACCAAAGTTCGTACCAATTTCTAAATATTCTCGCAAAGTAGTGAAAACAAACAGCTCAAACCTTTTCAAACGTTGTTTTGGGAGATAAGCCAGCAGAAACTACACGAGCGAACACTTTGTCAGCGACGGCAGCGCATTCAGCTGGCTGTACACAAACGCAAGACACGTTGGGGCATGCCAGCTCTCTGCCGCTGCACCGTCTACTTCCAGACCTCTCGGCGATCGTAATCTAAGTCAGGCTCTCGATGAGTGCGTCCTCATTGAGGCCATCAAGCTTCGTTGTGCTGCACGGGTAGTTTTCGATCTGAATCGATGCAAGCTATCACCGACGCCTGGGCTGCGATGTTGAATCTGCGGCCAGCTGGTTAGGTCACGCGGGTTGATCTAGCGCAGCCAAGGCTATGAAGCGGAAACCGGATGAGGTTTGGTGTGGCGGGGAAATGGCGCTCAGACCGATTTTTGCGCGCCGGCCACGCGGCGGAGTTTTCCGTCCACTTGGGCGATGAAACGAGCAAGTTTTCGGAAAGTTTCGCCGGTTTCGCTCTCTTCGAGGTCAAGTGTCAACGCGCCTTTTGAGTTGAACGCGATAGCGAAATCTGGCCCCTAGCGCACAGTTCAACCACTAAGTGCATATTTATTAATATGATTTTGTCACATACACAAGCACGCACACAAACACGCACAGAGTAGATTGGACCAGCGCGCGCTATTATCACCGAGTGGGCTCGTTTTTGTTGGAACACCTGTCGAACAAAATACGTTAAATGGGCCCGGAAACACTTTTTCAAGTAACCATGAAATGAAATCACTAGACGAGCCTATTTCCACACGAATTTAACCCCGAAAAATTTTTTAGGAATCCATCTAGTGTGAGTGGAATTACAAAGAATTTTCGCATGCTGCAATTGCATTATCTCTTCTCTCGTCCCGATGAAAGCGCTGGAAGCTAAGAAGGAAGGGGTGGCAGGACGAAGAAACTACCGCGCTTCGTGACCTTAAGCACTTTTTTTTTACTTAGAATGCGCGGCTTTTTCAGTGTGATCTTGAGAGCACACGTGGACAAGTAGTGGCCTCCCACGGCTATCTCGGTAACTTGATCTTTTAGTCACATACGCGCAGACGATTTTTCCCTGAGAACCAGCGGAGCCGACATCGGTGGTGGGTTTTCTGTGACACGAGTTCTCTAACTCTTTAACTCTAACTATTATACTTCTACAGCTCGGTTCCCACGTGCGAAAGGCCACTCTGGACGCTACGCAATGCATTCGCATTTCCTCGCGATTGTTTCGAGGAGGAGGGCGGGGCATTTTTATAGCGGCGAAGCTCCTTAAGCTGTGGGTTTAGCTTCCCGTCGTAATTGTATGTAGCAACTTCTCGTTAGTTCTTGAACCGGCCGCAGAGGGCGTTACTGGTACATATAACGAAATGCATATACGTTGAAAAATGTGGGTGGTACGTTACTAGAGAATGTTACATCAAGTATGATAAATAATAAAATTCATAGTATATTCATTGAGTGAATGATGATAAGTGGGCCGAAGCATCCGTCAGTCCATCCACGCTTTCGTTCATTCGTTCATTTTTCCTTTCGTCCATCTGTGCGTCCGTCATTGTATCCTTCTGTTCATCCATGCTACCATCCGTCCATCTGTGCGTTCGTCTATTCATGCATCTGTCCATTCGTCTATCCGACCGCCTGTCCATACTCTCGTGCGTCCATCCGTTCATTCATCTGTGCGTCTGTCTCTGCGTTGATTCATGCGTGTGTCCGTGCATCCATCCGGTTATCCGTGCGTCTCTTCATTTGTGCATCCGTCTATGCATCCATCCATCCGTCCGTCCGTGCGTCCGTTGCTGCGTTCTTACATGCGTCCATCCATCCACCCTTCTGTCAATGCGTCCATTCGTCCATCGGTGCGTCCTTTCAATCGTGCATCTGTTCATCCGTCCGTGCGTCCGTCCATCCGCTTCACCGTACTCGTCATCATTCACTTCGTGAGTATGCTGTGCTTTATTCTCGTCGCGTATCGTTTGTTGCTCTCCGGCTCAATTGTTCCTTGAGTATCTCGTACATCATAGCAGCAGCTATCAAGAAATCTGTCTTTTGACACCCGGGTGCGTGGATGGCAGGGAAGATGACCATAACGTTATGGAAGCGGGTGCCGCAGTGCTGCCTGTCCAGTGCCAGGGACCGGGCCAATAACTACTGCCATCCAATAAGCAGTAGCTGCACATCCAGCAATACACTTTGGCGGGGCCCCTTACCCACACTAGCTGTATTGACTTTTTCTTATTTGTGTACAACATGGCAGAACCCTTAAGCACTTGATGAAACAGCTCTTTAGAATTACCAACGAACTGCTAACGACAAAAGAAAGCGTGTCTGTTGTATATAAAATCGGCATAAAACAAGTACTTGTATATTAAACATTTCATATACTGACATTACAATATTGAATCAAATCTCATTAAGCACCTACTTATTGCTTCTTTCGATGTGGTTTTCTGTGCATTAAATTTATCTATCTTGATGCTTGTGGGACAATTTCTATTTGAAGAAAACTTGGATTACCATTGAGCTTGGCCTTCAAGAGGAGAACCCTATAGCGTAATCGAGCTATTTGTGTTTCGCCATATCAGTTGCTAACATGACTTTGGTTTTCGCTGGATACATTAACTATGCCGCAAAGAAACGAGCGTTAGCAGGCATAACATACGTTGTTTGAAATTATCGTCCACAGCAAATACAGTTGCGAAATGCCTGCCATATTTCTTTCGTTTGCAGATTAGGAAGGAGTTGATTACGCGTTGTTTAGGCAAACGTAATCCTAATGAGCCGTTGACTAGGTCTGAGTACTTTGTAATGATTGGAGCTTTTAAACTTGAACTCATTTAGCAAAAATATGTATTGAAGCCTGGCGTTATTGTACGCTCCCACCACGCAACACTTTTTGCACTAAGAAGACAAGTTTCAATGCATGATATTTTTTTTCGAAGCAGTGTCAAGCAATTACCTCTCTGTTTGGTAGAACACCAGCTGCTTGCAGCGTAAGAGGCTTGGGTTAAAATCGCACCCAAACCGCTTTTTATTGTTTCTTTATTTGTAGTTATCTGGCATTTTCACTTACAAGCATGTTTCAGAGCATTCGGCATGGAATCTAGATGAGATGTTGATTAGTGAACTTGCTTTCAGGAGCGGAGGGTCAGTCTTTCAAGGCCAAAGGCCATCGCCGGCATCGATCAGCGCGCAAATGCCAACAAAGAGCAGCTTCTAACATACATTTAGGTATCGAGAAGAAGCACACGCTTCGCTACAATTTCTGAGAGGTGGCAACGAGTGCTTTCTTAGAGAAGATAATTCTGCTAATGATATAATAAGCGCCATCATTTTTAAAGCAGCGGTGCAAGCTTAGGACATGAGTTCGAACAATGCCGCACAGCTCGTGCAGCGAGATTCAGCTGCAGAGTTGGTGGAAACTAACTACCGTAGAAAAATAACTTTACTATATTTTTAAAATTTTCACACAAAGAAAACACATATCATTCCTTGAATTTCGAATATGGTTATCTATTTAGAAAGTATTTTCAAGCGCCGCCATTATTATCCACACTTCATTCATTGCTGCTATTCACAAGACAAGATTTTGTATTGATTCAGTTATTTGTTTAGGCAGTTACAATACGTAGATTCTAACTACTTCTTTGTTGTAATAAATTCGAAAGGAAGTAATAAAAACGTTCTCACTCATTCTTCCATGAAGAATTTAGTGAGCTCCTGCTGTATCTAGTACCTTATTTAAGCACCAGCAGCAGTGCAGCACATCGTTCCTGGCCGACTCAGAGGCATGTACCAAAGCGTTGCGCAAACAAAAACTGGTGCACTCAGTGTTCTTACGGTAACACCCACGCTTTGCTCTGGTGCGTCCATAGAGAGAGCGTTCGCCGCTTTAGCGGACGTCCTTACGAAAAAAATCATCAATTCAAAGCTCGAGATACACTCTCTGCTGAAACTCAACAAGCATATCGAACAACGAAAGAAACATAAATGAATAAATAGAGAACACTTACTTTGAATGCACCGTAATCTAACTGGCGAAGCTGTGAGCAAATCGAGAACATGCATGAATATTTTGCAAATTTTCGTGCTACAATGATAGCGGACATGGTAGCATGCTCTAATAAAATTTTATTTGAATAAAATGTCAGCTACATGCGTGCCAGTACTCAACGTTCTGACTCGATTTGCTGGAGTTGTAGCCAACTATGCCACAATTTGTTTGAATACCAGTGCTATTGTAATGGAAAAAATGTTGATAAAGTAACGTGGCAAATAACAGGTTGCTCTATTGTTATCTTGTGATTTTTAAAGACGATAGGTTTTCTTGGGGACCTTCGACGCAAAAATTTTGGCCTGTCTGCCTGCCTGCCTGCCTGCCTGCCTGTCTGTCTGTCTGTCTGTCTGTCTGTCTGTCTGTCTGTCTGTCTGTCTGTCTGTCTGTCTGTCTGTCTGTTTGTTTATCTGTGCATTTGTCTGTTTGTCCACTCTTAACGGTACCTGCTACTCTGAAGGGCACCCGCCGATTGCCCCTAACGGCCAACCCCTTCCGTAGCGCCCACCAACGTTACTCAAGATTCAGCGTTCATGCTTGTGCGATTGTCAGTCGAAAAGCAATTATTGCGCATATCTGAGGCACCTCAACAACACGCATATATTACGTATGTGCGTTTTTTATTACAAAAAGTCTACGTAAGTAATTCTAGAGACGGTAGGGTTTATCACGCTTCGCTGACCATGCAACCCTTGCATGAAAAAACGGGTGTTTCTAACGCTTTGTCAAGATGACATGGTAGCGGCACCTACCTGTTGCCATGCGTTCTACACCTTATCACCTCTGAGACGGGCGCGCACGCCCGTCTCAATGCCATGCACTTTGTTTTCCAGGAAAACTGCCAGATAGCGCTTATGGCTCACGTGTGATGACACTGGATGCGCTCGTTCTCCTCCGCTGCACGCTCGAAACGCTCTAACGCAGTGCCTCCAGAATAGCATTCAGCGATTTTCTTGAGCAGAACATGAAATAAATGTTTTGTTCACTCTGTACACACGCAAGGTTGTCTGTCGACATTTGCAGCTTAACATGCAAATACGGGGCGAATTTTTTTACCGCTACTTTTGGCTGTAGTTGGGTTTCTTTTTCTAATGAAACACGTTTTTGTTCTAAATATATTTCTTGTAACGAGCACAACTCAAACCTAAGCTTGTACTGACTGACCTGCATTAAATTATCTTGCTTTGAAAGACTCTCCTCATCCTCAACAACCCCGCTCACTCCTAAAGTGTGATATTTAAACAAAGTAACTTTCTTTTCGGGGCGATTATTTGTAGTTTGGTGCCCATGGTGCGTTAGTGGGTAGTTCGAACACTAGGCCACGTGCCAACTCATTTATCATTTTTACGAGAGAAGAAATATTTGCGATCAGACTGCAATATCAAGTAATAATGAGCTGCAGGTAGTTTCAAACAAGAAGGAAACACGGGAAAGCAGCTTAGAGCGTCACAAGATCTTTTATGTATCCCGTGTACTTGAATTTCATTAAAATGAAGCAAGGCATGCAAACATGCACTCAAGAACGAAGTTAGGACATCACAATCGCAAAATTCTTTGCTTCTGAAAGACGTTCTTTGTTGATAGTGGACGTTCAGCAAGTTTGTTATTCAGTCTTGCTTTCCGAAGATTATGCAGACCAACGAGAAAGATTGGGTCATAAGGTAATGTTATGCACCTTGTAACATAAAGGTACATTTGCGTTACAAGGTACGTAGGTGTTGCATTAAGTTTGTTCAGTGCTCGTTACAGAAAATGCAACAAAATACTGGGCCTTACAACAATGTAAAAATAAAATGCGTTGGTCTTTTCCAACATCGTACCATACCATCTTTGACTTTCGCGTGAGGTGGCCTCACATGTTATGTATTTCGATCAGAAGCTCACTAGGTGAAAGGCTTCCTTTCCTTTTCGCTCAAACGCCTACTTTCAACTTTCCATTGTATATTTTAAGCGCAAAATTTCTATTGTAACCTTTTTTGGGGCACAAAAACACAAAACAAGTTTAAACGCTATTTTTAGCCTCCAGAAGAAGGTAATTATATTCATCTCTGGTGTTTCTTGCATAGCATATAGTGCAAATTTAGGCGATCACTATAAGACTGTATTCATACACGCTATGCATTAGGGTTGCTTGATCTACCGACTTGGAATATTAGCGCAATGCTCACCCGATTTCATGAACATCTTCGCTAGACTTCAATCTCGTGAACAATCTTTGTGCAGCCGAATAAAACGTGGAACTTCCCCGAATTAAGACTCATTGTGGTGACCGAAGCCCTCATTTCATTTTACCGTGTCCACAACATTAGCAAAGCTTGAACATACAAACTATTTATTACAGTCTTCGGAAAACTTTAAAGGGGCTATGTCACCCGATTTTCGATTTTAATGTTAGTTTCTGGGTTATTTTTTGTGCGTTCACAGAATAGTGATGGAATTTTAGCGCACTTGGTAGTGTACTTGAATAATTAGCGAATATTTTTATAAACACACAAGTGTCCAGAGAGTCGGGCAACTATGGCGCATTGGCGAACAGTGATAAGACAATCATTCCGCAATGCTTTTACTGCGCTATTGCAAGGACAACAGACAAGGTATATACCGGCACGTGCGCATAAACTGTCTTTTGCATTCACAGTTGTCCGTTCTATTAGCGCAGTGTAATCATTACGCTATGAACGTCAACCAATCAGCGCCAACTTGGCGCTCTACTATATCCTAACAAGTAGCTTGTCTTGTTGAGGTCTACATTCCGGCGAACAACTTCGTTGCATGGTAAGCTGGGCATGCAATCGAAACGTTTCACCCTTGCGGAGCTCGGCTATAAATAATAAACAATTGGCAGCGTCTGAATCTTTTGGAAAAAATGTAGGCTTCGCTTATTGCAGCCAGTGACGTCACATAGGCCTTGGCACAATAGCAGTCGCGGGTGGTGGATGGGCGTGATTTAGAGCCTTTGACTTGACCTAACCTCACAGCTCATTGATGTGCAGGATCCCTTGAGCTCTGTTGCTGAGCACTATTGATGTTTGCCAAATCCAGTGCGTGGTACAGAAAGCTATATGAACTAGAATAGACATATGACTCAAAGCGCATGCGCATTCGTGATTGCGTGATTGCTTAGTTATAGAAGAGCAAGTTGTGAGTCCACGTGTTTTTTCCGCGCAAAATGTTCTGTGATTCATACACTACTAAAGCGTTCACCAATGCTATATGCAAGTACAACAAGCTGAGTTCGAAGTGAAAAAGTCTCAGGATTAATTATACCTAACCTACGTGGCTTCAGAAAACCTCGCAAATCTTGATATCTGCATGCTGAAGGGTAAATATGATTGAAAGCTCGAGCTATCACTTATTTTCAGAAAAATTTCACCTACTGCAAGCAGTAATAAGATCTATCGTGCCGCGGAAGGCCGGTTTCTTCAATGATGCAGGGAACATGCATTGTCGTAGTGTTCTTTTTTTCGCTAACACGTAAACACTGAGGCTAGTACAGACGAGCAAGGGAGTGGCTGCGTCGCACTGTCCATTGTTTAATCTACTCCCCTCCTCGAGAGGATGTTCGTGAATTCCAATCGGTGGCATGATGTCCTGCTTCTGTACACGGAAATGTGTGTTTTACTCTGTGATGTTGGTCAATTCTAAAATCTGCTTTATTCTGTCGGTGATTCCGCTAGCCTTAGTGGCGTAATGGCTGTGTCGCTGACACACTCCTAAATTCTACCCATCAGTGCTTTCCATTATGGTAGGTATTGCCTATGAAAAATATAGCCGAATCTTACGTAGACCCGTGCAGACATCAACACAGCAAAACAGGACAATTCTGACGAATAATGTGACTGCTTAGAGGTAGTTTCTGTGCCTTATCTTAGGCCTAAATATTTAAATTGTTTTATTTTGCTTCTTGATCGCTGTTAGATTTTAGATAAGGAAGGCTAGGTTGTTTGGACGTTGGTGTCATCGCAGAGAGGTAAGAGTTAAACCACATACAGCCACTGACAAGACAAGGCCGTTCAAACTTGAGAGACAGGTACTGGCGCTAAAAACAAGCGTTTGCGCCTCTGTCTGCGTCGTTGGCGTATGCCTTCCATCAATTGAGGCCCTTCCGAATCTCTATGGTATTCTCTAGTAGAATGTACTCGGGCTCGTCAGCTCACACCGTCGCCCAGAAGTCGTTTGCACTTAGGCCAACTGTAGCTTTCTTACAGTTTTATTGGAGAGTAGTGTGATCTAGCGAATTTTCCACACATTTGTTGGGCTAATTGCACTTCATTTATTTGTAGTAAACTGAGCGTAGACGGTGTACAGCAAGTTTACTGCGGTGCACGACCGTTTATGGTGAGAGGTTTTTTTTTGTGCATCGGACAAAGAACAATTTACCAAAAAGCTTCGCTGCTAAAAGAACCTCTGTTTAGATTCTGGAGCAAGTTAAAGGGTCCTACGTAACACAGATTGGCGCACAGTTTCCCACAACAGCAATGCGCATCACAGCAACGAGAATATTGCAGTAAAACACCAGTAATTATTATTGCGTAAATGGTGAAGAAACACGAGTCTCACGACAAAACAAGTTAGTGATCGAGTATAAAAGTATCGAAGTCCGTGTGCCTACATGAATTGTATAAACTTGCCTTAGATAAGAGTCTCACTCAATGACCACTCAGCAAAAAACATGCTTTCTTTTCGTTTGACTACGGAAGCACGCGAAAAAAGCGGACACTTGCAAGGAATCTCCTGTAGGCATAAAATAAATATCCACAATACATTCTTGCGCAGACAAGGTATTTGAGCACGCTGAGTCCGAATCGATTACAATGCGGCATCGCCTAGTCAACATTGTCTGACCAAGCAGTGTTTTATTAGTGTTTATTTAACTCTTGGCCGCTGGAGTAAAAAATATTGTTCCTTGCTGATTTACTATATTCCAAACATTTTTGCAGTGTTTTTGCTGTCATAGTTCTACGCACGATGTCTTTCTTCTGCAGTAAGGAGGCTTGCTTTATACGTTTGATAGCCACGACGAAAGACAAAACGCCCCCCAAGGTACTACAAAACTTAACTTCTATTTACATTGCATATTTGTACTTACGATTGATACCACCATATGCATGTAAAGCTAAGAGTAAAGAGCTTACATAAAAACAACTTGTACGAAAATTCTTCATCGTAGTTTAATTAGTTCAGATAATTTATTTACACCTACCCAAAATATCTACACAGAATAAACTTAAAAACCAATATTGCTGAAATAGAGTCCGTAGAAAAATGTGTATTTGTTATTGATTAGCAAATAAAAATATTTGTTCATCTCTGCACAATTCAAGTGTTACGTGAAAATGGCCTTATGATTCGAGTTATATATATATATATATATATATATATATATATATATATATATATATATATATATATATATATATATATATATATATATATATATTTATGGGCTAGATTAATTTGGAGGCCTTAATTCACTAGCTGTTAAACAGATTGTTTGGATAATATGCATAAAACGTGCGACCTAAAGACGTTCAAAGCGAAGGTTCAATCTTGAACAATACGCCTAAAAGAAAACCATGCTGATAAGGATTGCTGAGAATCATTCGCAAAAAAATACGGACAGACCACTTGTATGCAAGCGTATACGGACATAACTATGAAGACATACCTGACCCTTTACTTGAATGTTCGTAGACTGTACTTGCAAAACTGTTAGACGTCCATAGCCCACTGTGCCCGAACTAAACACGGGCAACAATTCACTCAGGACCGGTGCTGTTGACGAGTTAAATGTGTTACTAGTGATTCATCCTAAAGTGCGGCAACAATGCCTAATGCTGTCGACCCTTCTCTTCTGTGACCTTTACTGCTCGAAAAGGTGTATAAAGGTTCTGGCGCATGTGCATGCATGAACTATAAGCGCGACACGTACCTTACGGCTGAAATCAAAGCCGACGCGTTGAAAGAAGGATCACATTACTGAGAATCGATAACTGTGGTCGCCTTTATTAACACGAAGGTATTTTATGTCGGGGTTCACAACGGCTTGGCTGACGTATATCCGCATGAATAGGGAAATTTAAAATATCTAACAACAAGCTGCAAAGTAAAAACGCCATGTCTGCGTGGCAGGCGCAGCCCAGGCACGGCGAAAGCTAGAAGAGCGGCTTTTCAGAGCCTTCCCAAAACAATCATTGGGTAAATACTGCAAGAACGCTTGCTTGGTACCCACTAGGACTACAATAATGAAGTTTTCGGAGGTAGACCGGAATTCGTTTGTTTGTTTGTATCCTCTAATGCATGGCTCGTATCAACTCTGGCGGATTGGCCAAGAGAACATTTAGTCTCATATAGACGATAACTGCATTATTGCTTACAACGAAAAAAAAGGGTGGGGGCGTTGTATAGTGAAGACAGTATGTTAAAAAAAGAAAGAAACAAGAGATTTAGATAGTGAGAAAAAAGAATCAATAACAAAGTAGACACTAATAGCTACAACTTGATTTTGGGAGCCGACCAGACAGCTCCGTTTGCCAAACCCGATTCATTGGGTATGTCACGGATATATCCAGAATTGAAAATTACTTTTCGACCCGTTTTTTTTAGCTATCTGTAACGTGGGCTTTATGTTGAAAAACGTTTAGAGTCTTGAATAAAATTACACACCGCATCGAATCCATCTCTGTGGCAATTTCCCAAAACAGAGGTCACCAAAACTTATAATATCTTCTGTGGTTAAATTTAAACCAAGCTTCGCCAATGGAATATCTGAAAGTCGTTTCCTGCATAATTCATAGTTACGACATAAGCTAAAATAATGTTCAATAGTTTCTGATTCTTCGCAGAACGGACAAAGGGAAGAAAGTGTCAGACCAGCTCTGTGTAAACAAAGATTCAATGAAGGGGACAAGGCACCGGAATCTGGAAATTATAATTTCAAAGTTTTTTTGACGGACTTCATTATGCCTTTTCCGTCATTCTTCAGAGCAGTGTGGTTTCCGCTAAACACTTGCATAAAATTTGGTGCCAATTGTCCATGCAGTGGCTGACGACGACGAGGAGTTATGGCTGTAGTGGGTATGCGCCAAAATTAATAGAGAAACAAGAAGAAGTACCGAAAAACGTAAAAAAACTGCATTTGCTATGGGTACCAGGCCACCGCGGATTATACTTGAACGAAATGGCGGGCTCTTTAGCAGCAGTATCCCTGGGTGGGCCCACCATCCCAGTTCTGCCAGATACGGCTTACGTAACCGCGCTAAGGTTCCGAAATGCTTGCCTGCAATGGGGAAAAGGTAATTTGGATAAATTCAAAGATTTCGAGCATTCGAGCTATTGCTGGAATAAACAGTGGTGTGTATCTCGCCAGTTAGAGGTCACTTATACCGGATTGCGGTGTGCAGTTTCACAACTAAATTATTACCTTAACAAAGCTCGGCTCAAGGCGTCACCGCTATGCATTTCGTGCAACGAAATTGAAACAATTGAACATTTCTTTTTATTCTGTCATCGTTATTTTTACCAGAGAAAAAGATTTTTATTAGCCCCATTACAAAAGCTAGGAATACAAGTAAATCTACCAGTAATTTTATTAATTGGCGGAACTTCATTTGGTTACTGCCACAGGGATGTATGCTCCGCTGTGTTTGATTACATCAACGCAACTAAAAGATTACCATGCTAGTGATCCCCTACCTTTTCAGATCTTTAGTTTATAATTCATAGTTATGTTTTTCAAAAACAAAAGATGGTTTGACCGCTTGCTCAGCAAACATTTTTGTTTTTTGGTAGTATTATTTTAAGCTACTTTTCAGATTGGCTTCATTTTCATTTTAGTTTCATTTAAGTATCCTGCCGCCCGGTTCTTGGCCCATCCCCCTTTGTGGGTAAGCGCCATTCATCAGAGTTCATCAGCATCAGCATCAGCTTTTGTGATAGGTTCGAGCGTTCGACGGCCTACACGTTATGCTAATCGCATTGTGCGACGACTGGTTGTTCTTTCGCTGTTTTAAAACGATTTACAAGTTGTATTAACGCCATTGCTTTCCCGACATCAAGCCTGCCTAATGCAAGTTTGACAAGTCACAAGCACTGGTGTAGCTCAGTGGTAGAATACTGAGCTGGCGCCCAGCCAACCCGGGTTCAAGCCCCACTGTGCCGATGTTACTAGGTCATGCATGCCGAACGCAAAGTCGATAAATTACAATTACCATGATAATTCAGTAGCAGATTAGTGGGCTGGCACCCAGCGGACACGGGTTCAAGCTCTACTGTGAAATTAGTGCAAGCTTCCTTTTTTTATTTCGCGTAATGTGGTAACGGACACCGGCGACAGCAGCGGCGGACAACATGCAACTGCGCGTGACCCGAACAGTGATATCATAAAAGCTTTCGCTGTAAAAAAACTGATATGGTAAAGCTCTATCTTGGTAAGTCGAACCAGTGACCCCCGAGCCGAAGCGCACGGCGCTACCCCTACGCCACAAAGCGCAGGTTGTTACGAGGGCTATCGGGAAGCCATTTATATACACCATGTACCATTTGGTGGTCCTCAGAGTTTCGTAACGACAGCTCATCTCAGTTTTCAGCAGTAAATTAGCGCGAAGAGCAAACGTTAGGCCCGCTCTATAGGCAGTTGCTCCTTGCTTTTTAGAGAGCACCACCTGCATGAAGCCTGTCCTTCGTGCTTATGAGACTTGTTTGATAGAGCGTGAAGAGCAGCTCACTCACTGCCGTGGCCGCGTTTACGAAAGGAGCACGCTGATCACACATGAAATTGTAATAACTGCGACAGTTCACACTTTTCTGTGTATACTTGAGCATTCGTTTCTTGCGCCTTTCTTTCTGTTTGAACAGTAGGCATTAAGTGTCAAGCTGTGATAGCAGTTAGTCCGCGCTCGTCCTGTGTATGCTCATTTCATGCGTCTTTTCTGCTTGAGGTGCGCACTGAAAATTTCGAGCTGCAGCTGCTTGCCCTTATTGGCGAGACTTTCTTATTTTTGGCTGTAGCGTTCATTACTTTGGCCTTCTGGCGATGTAATGCTCAATAGACGCTTAACTACTCCTGTGAAGACACGTTTCTTTTTCGTGTTTTGCCGTTTCCTAGAAAAAGGGATCAGCCACATTTTATTTTACTGTGTGTTACTGGCTAGTACGTTTGGTTTCATATTAGTGGTTATAGAGTGTACACTTCTTACGGTTTTGTCTGTTGAAGTCATCACCGTTGCAGCTACGTCACCCATGAACTTAAAGTGGTTAAGACTTTAGCATTGATACGCCAGCTTGTAAATGTCGATGATCTTTAACATGTAAGATGCCGTTTCGATGGAAGGTTGAATCTCAAAATAAATATGTAACTTTTCATTCAACTACAAGAAGCATCCGGCGAGCATCTTAGTGCTACGTTTTTCTGAGAAAGTGGAGCAATACTCCACGCCAACGCTGCGCACGCCGATATTGTCCGACTGGGGTGCCTCGACGTCCCCCTCTCGAACAGGGTGTAGACACTGCTTTTTTGAGCGCCATATTGATTCAAATGTTCTCGTTCGCTTGCATTGCCAGGCACGCATTGAGGGGTCACTTTCATTGAAATGTGCTGCAATTTCTTTCAACTTATCCCTTCTGGCGGGATGACTTGTAGACATAGTGTTGGTAACAAATAGATTAGGGACAAATTATAACGCACGAAGAACTTCATAGAGCAATACAGGTATTTATAGCGTATATATCAGTCCATCTCACTGAATGCATAGCGGTATTGCGGCATGGTTGATCCCATTCCAGTCCAATTCCATACCGAAGAATTAGGACTTGTCGCAATTCCATTCCTTTTAATTCCTCAAAATGAAAAACTTCCCCTATTCCGACTCCGGGAATGGCCGGCCAGTCCAAGTTAATTCCTTTGGTTTCTCAATGTAGCATATGCATCTTGACAGTTTGTGAAACTAGGAGTGAACGCCCCTATAATGCTGGTGTCACGAGGGGCAATAAAGGGCCACTCACCATGTCCCACAAGAAACTTAAGTTAAATTTTGGAAGTTGTTGAATGTCTGATGAGGAACATATTGCAACAAAAATATTGTGAATCGGTTCATCACGAGCGGAGAAAATGGTTTTCTTAAAGCGACGCGATACAGAGATGAGAGGAGGCAAGCTGGCTACGCAAGCCAAACTTCTTCCTCATCCTCTCAAGCATCCGACCAAGAGGCCACATGTGCATGACGTGCCTAACAATTTTAACCCCCGAGCACGTGAGCGGCGTTGTTTTGTTGACCAGCGTTATTTTGTGGTCTTCTGCCTGTTTCTGTGTATAGTTTGGAAACGCTGGTTTGGACGCGGTAGAATAGATGAGCACAATGAGTGCGTGGACACGTAAGAGCGTTCCAAGGTGGCTGTCTGCTCTATGCGCTGATCGCGGGTAAAAGAACGCATATCAATCGCCCACACATAGCCCCAGATCTCGTTGCAATTCACGGGATACAAATGTAAAAAAGACGCTCACATTCCTTTATTGCGTCTAATTATTTATTTAGAGCACAATAATTTCTTCAACTAGCAAATTATATAAAACTACACACGCCGCGGTAAATAATGTTCGCCTTGTCACGTGCCACTGTTTGCAACGTCAGAGCAGAGTCGTCTACGTCGAGGACCAACGTCAACTGCATTGCCGTGTGTTCAGGGCCATCCATACGCACACGTCATGCCCTCATTTTCTGGGCATGCGCCGGCAGAAGGGAGGGGTAAGAGATCATCCTGACATTTGGCCTGCTTCCGCGCAGCGTAGCGTTTCAAATTTTGGTAGACGTGATCATGAACGCCACGTCTACGCATTGCGCTTGTCAGATCAAAATTGTCAAACCTGGTGAGAGGCCCTTTAACAACCGAAAACGAACGCAAAACACGTTACGAAGATCAAGGTCAGATGCTACTCGAAGGCACCGTTTGATTATTCACCCTAGAGCAATGACACTTTAGCTGTTTATAAAGCTATTATGCGAATTTCAAATAAATAATGAGTTTTTTCGCAAGTCACATACATTTAGTTCTGCAACATGGCAATACAATAACCTTAAGCCTGTTGACGCCCTCTTTTTATCTATTAACATCCATAATTGGTTACCGTACTTGGGTCATAATGTTCGAAATAAAATGTGTGATTCAAGCAACTAATTAGGAAGTGCTTACAAAATGTGTAATAGACGTGAAACGTAATATACGTGAAAAAGTACATATTTTTCTTACTCTTGTAAAGACTCCTATATAACTTTCAATACAAAATAAAAATATCAGATTTAAACCAGATAACTTCATTTGTCATGCATTTCGAAAAATTTGGGCAAAATTTAACGCAGATCCAAGCACCGGCAGTCCACGAAAAAGGAGGGGCACATTGAAAAATATGGCAAAGTTTGTGTTTTGATAAAACTGAGCTTTAAAAATAAAAATGAATTTTTATTTATAAAAGACGTCGCTAAGGACAAGTAAATTTGCATACCAAAAACAACAATCCTTCTTGGAGTGGCCACAGGAACTGAAAGGCGCCAGAACCGTAAGTTTGTCCATGACGGCTTCTTTGAGTTGACTCCCCACAGACATGGCCATGGAACGTTTTTTAGACTTCTTCCGCTCAATCTCGAAGAGCCTTGTGCTGACTGCAAGCTAGGGAGAGCTCAAAAGGCTTAAGGTTATCGCATTGTATTGTTGCGGAGCTAGAAGTGTGTGACTTGCAAAAAAACTAAATATATATTTGAAATCAGCATAAAAAGTTCTATAAACAGATCATGGGTCATTGCTCTAGGGTGAATAAATAAAAAAGTGTCTTCGGGTAGCTTGTGCCCTCGGCGTTGGTAACGTGTTTTGCGTTCGTTTTCAGTTGTTCATGCACCTAGTCACACCAGCTTTATAGGGAGGTTCACTTTTAGTTTGACAAATTATCAAGATGCATATCCTACATCGAAGAATTAAAAGAATTCACTTAGACTGCCCAGCCATTGCTAGAGTAAGAATAGGGGAAGTTTTTCATCCGAGGAAATAAAAGGAATAGAATATGCGACAAGTCCTAATTCCTCGGTATGGAATTCGAATGAAATGAGGGCACCCATTCCGCAGTACTGCTACGCAGCGAGTGAGGTAGACCATTCGGTACGCTCTAAATGCCTTTATTTCTATGAGGTTTTCTCTGTGACATAAGTCCTCTGGTAGGGTATCCTATAGGCTAACAATATAATTTGTTTGGAAGTTCTTTTGCTCGTGACAAGCCTAATGCAGAATCCGCCTTAACACCTGTTGTCCTATTGGGGTCATACTAAGTGATCTAGCTCTCTAAACAATGTCAACTTACTCGAAATAGATCACTTGAGTACTATTTTAATTGAGACTAGCCTATTCAAACTTAATCCGGGCTGGCTTAACGTGGCCATGCTAAGGCATTTTACAGTCAAGACAATCTGAATCAAAATTCGTTTGCTTGTGATAAGCTTAACGAGGACGAGTTTATTCCGGCTTCAACCACAATATTCGTAACTGAAATGAACATCAGAGGGCTCTGCGGAATTAAGTGCAGTCTGGCCACACTGTACAGTATGGTGACTTCACTCAGATCAGCGCGTCCGCTGTCCCTCACACCAGTATGACCGTTTTTGCAATGTGACTGTAGTTCGCGCTGTTTTGTAAAAGGAAAGCGGGTTGTCGATGCTGAACATTTAAATTAAGAAGGAACGAGTGGTCCTGCAAGCACGAGTTGCGTGTTGGAAGTCGTTGCGTTGTGGCTTCCAACGTATGGCTTACTGCAAGCCCGAACGAGATCCTTTTTCGAATAACCAATGTTTTTTTTTTGAGTCCTTCATCTCTGAAGCGACGTGCTTGTGCAGAGCTGGACTGTCCGCAAAGTGCAAGCACATTTCGGCTGTGTTGATCCACTGTTACAAGTAGGTGACCCCTGACTAGTTACTACTTAGACGATCAAGGCAAAGTAGAGGAAACTCACTGCTACATAGCTTTTGAAGCAAGGCTGGGGTAACGTAACCGACTCTGCTGCCATTTCTAATTAGCTTTTTTGTATATTTTTGCTCTTCATAATTTGTAGTGTGCGACGCTTTAGGTGCTGCTCCTCACCAGCAGTGTGGGAAGCAAGGAGGTAGATGAAAGTAGTAGGTTGTGTCACACTGAGACACTCACATTTTTTTAAACGCAGTCAGAAAAAATACTATAAAGAGATATTATTGCACACTAAGCCTCAATCTACTTTGTCATGCGCCCTGGTTTCACATGTTTTGTGAGGCAGTGTTCTTTCAGTTAGGCGTTTCCTAAATTCCATTTTCACCCGAAGGAAGCTGCCAGAGTTTAAATAAAGTTTATTCTTTTTTGAATGCATTGAATTTTACGCTGAAGGTGTACTCATGTTGACTGAAGCTTCGCCTATCCGCAGTTTTTTCTGTAAATTGATTTCTGTTCACAATGTAGAAAAGAACAAAAAGGAATCGCTGGACCTCTTGAGGTCCAGCAATTCCTTTTTGTTGAGGTGCACATTTGAACTGAGGTGCATATTTGAATGCACATTTGAAATAAGGTGCACATGTGAAGTGCTTTGCATGACCTTATCGTAACTTACAAGTGCCCCTCTCAAAACAATGCATTATTTGATGTGCTACTTCAAGACTAGACACGAAGTCATTTTTACAAATCTTGTGTTGTTTTGAGTTGTGAGGTAATTGTTTTTGTTCAGGGCTGGTTTAGAATTCTTATGAATTTTCCAACTAAACCTCCTGTATTTCAGCTATGTTACAAAATATGGATATCGGGATATACAAAGTCCCACTGCAGCGACATAAAGCTGTTCACTTCTGCCTTAGTATATTATGCTGACGATATTCCAATTGCAGCTTGCATATATATTACAATATATATGACGATATTCCAATTGCAGCTTGCAAGGCCTTGGGTTTCTGCCTGCACTGAGCTGCACAGAACGTCGCTTGTGCATAGAACCAGAAGAGAAACTTGTGAAAAGCCTGTATGCACCTGTACCAATCCAGACATATTGCCATGTCAAGCCAGCGGTCCTTACCTTACAAGTCTCCACAATTGATGTCATAAAGCCGTTGCGAAAAATTCAGAGCAGTGCCCCGAATTCTCCCATTGCAGTGTTCAAGAGTGTACATGTAATGCACTTGTGAAATAACCTGTTTTCGAATTATTTATACACAAGCAGTAAAGCTACCGTTTCAACATGTACACCAGACACACCTTCAGCCACATTTTTGTTTACCTGTTGTGCTTGTATGTGCCTGTTCATTTATAGAATCAATATAAATTCAAGCAATGAAAGACCTTGTCATGCCACAAGCAGCTAAATCAGCGTAGTGGCTGAGGTACTTTGAAGCCGTGCATGAGTTGACAGTTTCAATTTTGTATGTTGCTCCCGCATTTCAGTGAAGGAAAAAATCTGAAAAGGGAGTGGTACTTAGGCTCATGACAAGGTATCATAGGTGTCAGTGTATCACTCTCGAGCTATGCACTACAGTTTGCTGTGCAGCCTGAATGTTGCATTGGAAACTGAGACAGTGGATTATTCGAACCACCTGCACACAGCACTCTAACATTGAGTTGGTACGCAGCAGTCATTACAGTTAGAAAAGCGCTAATAGATTTATGATTAATGGGGTCTGTAGCACTTGGTCATCGTGACGAGAAACATGATAGGAATTGATGAGAACATTTGTGCGCATTTTAATGTCTGTTTCTAAGTGACCGCTTTCACCTTGCACTTGCTGCTCAGTGAAAATGTGCCAAGCAAGAGTGAAAGCGCTTTACATACACAAACCATGTCAAGTATTTGCATATACCAGGTGCAATTATTTTTAGGCTATGAAAGAAATGGCAAATTCAAACACGGTAGCATTTTAGGGGACTCGGCATTCGTCCTCTATTGGTATTCTGCTTCCTCAATAAGACCGTTGAACTATGGTCTACACTCGGAAACAAATACTTGGCTGTGTTGATGTTCTAAAGAGTTCCTGTGTGTTTCTGTGTTATTCTACCTAAGTATTCATTATTTCAAGCAGCTGCAATGAATGAAGAAATCCACTATCTGGGCAAATTCAGCATGCTGTTGTAGCATGATATTGACTTGCTCCTTGGGCACACAAAGTTTACAAGATCTGTTTTGGTAGCAGGTTGACGACAAGTATTACATTGTTATTTGGTGTGTTTCGTTCACTGTGCCTAACATATTCTGAAATGACGAGAATAATGTCGATAGGCTGCTGACAACTACAACTCAGCTGTAGCACGAAATATTATGAGAGAACCATCATGCAGCAAATGGCTTGGCGAAAATGTTTGTTTTAAAGAGTGAAGTGTTCTATTTAGGCATAGCGTTACGCGAATATGTATTATTCAATTGTTCTAGATTTGAAATTTGCCCCCGACAAGGGCGCCTTTTCTAAAAAGTGCGATAGCGCAAAAGGCAGTAGTCATACGATAGTCATGCAGTGGTCAGTAGGTACTGCGGGAGTTTGAAACTAGAAAGCACGGCGGTAACTTTTTTTCGGCCTCCACTGTGGTTTGTAGAAATTGAAAGTTTGCGGGGCGTGGTGGCACTCTATGGGAGACCTAGTTCACTGTCCCACAGTTTCACACTGGGCTAGCTGAAGAAGAGGTGAAGGCTACGCCTTTCGATGTGCCATGTGTCGTCTCACCACAAGAGACAGCCTTGATTACAATATAGAAAATAGAATTGGCAGAGCTCTCGAAGTTGAATAACAAGCGTTAGGTATCTGATGTAACAAGGTATAACATGAAGAGAATGCAACACGCTCCTAAGAACGTAGAAAGTGTCTAAGAAGGGATAGGCAAAAGCCAAGTGTTTGCACTACGGGACCAGGAAGGCAAAGTAAATGCCAATATTGATAGGATAGTTAGAATAGCTAAGAAGTTTACAGAGACCTGTAGAGCAGCCGGTAAACGACGACCTTAATGTAGGAACTAGCAGTAACCCCGATGGCATCCTACCAGTGATGATAGAACAAGCCAGAGAAGCTTCAGAGTGATTGTGAAAAGGCAAAGCTGCTAGTAAGGATCAGGTAAAAAAGAGCTGCTGAAAGACGAAGGACATATTGTGTTAGAAAAACTAGCCGCTCTATTTAATGAGTGTCTTCTGAAGGTAGGAGTACCAAATCTTGGTAAAAAGTTAACGTCATCCTAATACACAAAAAAGGAGATGACAAGGACTTGAATAATGACACGCCGATCAGCTCGCTTTCCATTGTATACAAGCTATTTTTGAAGTTAATTTCTAACAGAATAATGACTACAGTAGAATTCAATCAACCAAAGTAACAAGCAGGATTTACAACAAACTACTCAACAATCGAGCACATTCATCCTAATGATCAGGAAATAGAGAAATGCTCAGAATACAGCCAACCACTGTACATAGCCTTCATTGGTTACGAGAAGGCATTTGATTCAGTGAAAATATCAGCAGTCATGCAGACACTGCGGAATCAGAGCGTCGACGAAGCATATTCAAACATCCTGGAAGAAATCTTCAGAGGATGAACAGCCACCATAGTGGTCCATAGAAAGCAATAGAATACCAATCAAGAAGAGTGTAATACAGACGGGCATGATCTCCCCGATGATATTTACTGCGTGCTTACAGAAAATTTTCAAAGGTCTAGAATGGGAAGAGTTACGGATAAGAGTTATTGAAGAGTAGCTAGTATTGCATTGCTGATTACCTCATGGGACGAATTGCAACACATTATTATGAATTTGAACAAGCACTGCAGAAATGATGGTCTTGAAATTGTTCTGCAGAAAACAAAAGTAGTGTACAGCAACCTCGGAAGAGAACAGCATTTCCAGATAGGTAACAGTTCACTTGAAGTTGTAAAAGACATTTACTTACGACAGGTAATAAGCACGGACCTGAACCACGAGATTTAAGTTACTAGATTAGGAATGAGGTGGAGCACACTTGGCAAGCACTCTCAAATCATGACTGGTTGATTGCCACTATCCCTCAAGAGGAACGTATATAACAGCTGCATCTTGCCGGTACTTACCTGCGGAGGAGAAACTTGGAGAATTGCAAGAAAGCTCAGCTTTAATTGAGGAAGACGCAGTGAGCGATGGAAAGAAAAACGATAGGTACAACCTTAGGAGACAAGAAGAGAGCAGAGTATATACGTGAACAATTCAGTGTTAAGGACATCAAAGCTGAAATTAAGAAGAAGAAATGGAGATGGGCTGGGCATGTAGCGCGTAGGCAGGATAACCGCTGGTCATTAAGGGTAACAGACCGTATTCGTAGAGAAAGCGAGTGGGTTAGGGAAGACTGAAAGTTTGGTGGGCAGATGAGATTAAGACGTTTGCAGATATGAAGTGGCAGCAGCAAGCACAAGGCCGTGTTGACTGGTGGAACACTGGACAGGTTTTGCCCTGCAGTGGACGTAGTCTAACCAATGTTGATGATGATGATGATGATGGTGCTGCTCTATGCCCTTGGCCTGCTGTCACCCGTTACCCTTGAGTGGGTCGTCTTTCCCCAAGCCGGCGAAAAGGAGGGACCACCGAGCTTCTGCGGCCTATTCTTGGATGTGCTGTACGCTGCGCCGCCGTGTTTGGAAACATCACTTCCCTTCATCCGGCAACATGGGACAGCATCGGATAACCCGGCAGTTGATAAGAGCGCACATTTCGACGGCAGCTTGGGCCACGGCGCTGCTTTTTCGGCGCAGCGCTCATTGACCATGTTTGCTCAGGTTGGTTACTATGAATCTTGTTATTACCGTGAGAATGATGTCTGCTTTTTAGCAGTGCCGTGGCCACCCGATTTTTCGAAGCGTGTACGTTCGGCTGGCCTGTACCTTTGGCGCCTTCTCATGCGTAGTGGCGATGTTGAATCAAATCCCGGTCCTATGACTAAGGCGCAAGAAGAGAAGTTGGAGATAGTGCATGGAGCTGTTTTACGTCTTGAGGCCAATAATGCAAGCGTGCTTGAATCGGTGAATAAGATTCTGCAAATCCACTTAGAGACCGATTCGGACTCATTGACGAAACGTGTTCAGGTACTTGAAAGTAAAATGGAGTCGGGAACTTGTTATAAGGCCACGAACATGGCAAGTGGAGAAACCTTCTCGAATTAAAAGACAAGGAACAGTACAATAAATCTCGCACCTTGTAGGCTTTGGTAACATCCCCGTCTCTGTGAGCGCACACCATGCCGTGAATACAGTGAAGGGCGTGGTATCGGACGAAGATTTGATGACACTGAGTGAAGAAGAGCTCCATGATGGATGAAAGAACCAAGGTGTAATACATGTCCAGCGCATGAAAATAAGACGTAACAACGAAATAGCAACAAAGCACTTGATACTCACCTTCAGCTCAACCACTTTACCTGATACTCTCGAAACTGGCTATATAAACTCCATGTTGGACCCTTCATTTCAAAACCGAGGTGTTTGGAATGCCAGCGATTTGGTCATGTATCCCAGAGCTGCCAAGGGCAGCTGATGTGTGATAAGTGTGGCACAAAGAGCCACAGTGCTGATGAATGTAGTCATGACGAGGTCCTCTGTGCTAACTGCGAAGGTAGTCACCCGCATACTCCAGAGGGTGCCCAGCCTGGAAAAAGAAAAAACAATTATTAACTACAAAAGTAAAAGAAAATATCACATTCAGGGGAAGCAAGACAACGGACCTCGTTATCATTGGCACTAAAAACACCTTTCGCCGAAGTGGTGCAACAAGGGGCGGCACCACAAAGGCCATTGGCAGTTGCCCGGACAACGCCTAGCGTGCCGAGGCCAATGCCACACGCCCCTAAGGCGGGAGCAGCCAGCGCTGCCCTGCCCACATTCAGCCTGTCCACACCAGGGACCTCTACAAGCTCTGGCAGCACCCTGGGCAATCACGAGGCCAAGGGGGCCTCACCGACCTCTAGCTCAGTGGGGACAAAGATTTCGTCGATCGAGGTGAAGTCTAAGCGACGCACAGATCGCTCTGTAGAGCGGGCGTCCAGTGCCTCGTAAGAGGCTATAGACACCAGTTCAAGCCAAACGGCGCATGAAGCGCCGAAGGAGCGGCGAGCTTCTCTCGGCCACCCCACAATGGACAAAACGCCGATTACAGGGCGTCACAAAGGCCCTGTAAAATGAGCTAATCTTCGTCTTCTCTGCACACAGCACTTTTTCCTTTTTTTCCACTATGGACAAAATCATACAGCAGAACGTAAGGGGAATACTTAGAAATTTAGATGACGTCCAAGAACTTCTGAGTTAGTTTAACGCGGAAGTGCTGTGTGTGCAAAACACGCACTTAACTCCTAAGCACAAGGACTTCCTACGCCAATATATTATTTTCTGAAAAGACCGGGAGGATGCTGTCGTACCATCTGGCGGTGTGGCCACTATAGCTGATCGAAGTTAGTATGCCAGCGTTTGAAGCTCCAAACGGCCCTTGATGCAGTGGCCACTCGAGCTGTATTTTTCAAAAAACTGATTACCCCACTGCTTGAATACCACCTGAGCCCCCCCCCCCCCCCGCTCTGCGGCTCCCGCCATGGCAGTGGCAAGTTATAGACTGTGACCCATCTTTCGTAGATGTCACAAAGCATGCCTCCCCCATACACATTCGGATGTATTTCTTAGAGCAGCAACATAAATATGACTGTCCAGACTATCATACTGATGCATCCAAGTCCCATACTGGCGTGTCCTATGCGGCGATTGGCCCATCCTTCTCGGATGCCGGCGTTCTGTCCACCAGCACAAGCATTTTTACAGCCGAGGCTTACGCGTTATTCGCAGCCGCTAAACACATCAAAGGTGAGTATATACACACACTCCCTGAGTGTCGTAAAAGCGTTGAAAAATCTAATAAAACACAGAGACCCTATAATTATATCCCTTTATTTAATACTCTGCGCAGCCTAAGCTTCCAAGCAACATATCGTCGTGTGCTGGGTGCCAAGACACCGCGAGATCGAAGAAAATGTGTTGGCAGACCAGCTCGCCATGTCAATCAACAGAAGCACTGCCAACTCTCCAGTTGCTGTCCCTATAATGGGCCTAAAACCAAACATACGGAAAAAGCTCAGGGCTTACTGGCAGAAGTTATGGAATCTACAAACTCATAACAAGTTCCACTTGATCAAACCATATCTCGGTAACTGACCACCAACGTCGAAAACGCGCCGTACAGAAGTCAGTCTCTGTCGGCTTAAAATGGGACACACACGTAGCACGCACGCACACCTTTTGTCCGGTGGTGACCCACCCAGCTGTCAAAGATGTGGCCGGCCACTTACCGTACTCTACATACTCCTTCAATTCTCAGAGCTAGAGGCTTACAGGAAAAAAAAACATTTTCCACTAGCGTACAAGGAACACAGACCCCTTCACCCAGCTATGTTTATTGGGCACGAACCTCTTTTTAAATATAATGCATTGAATGCATTCCTAAGGAAAGTAAATACTTTCCATGTTATCTACTCAAGTGATTGGTAGCACGGCCTCTGAAAGGAGGCTGCTGCTGCGGATGCTACATCCAAAGAGAGCACCTGTCTCCCGGCTTTCGGAACCAAGAGCGCTGATGAGGTATCGGTACTAATATTACAGTCCTTTTCTATGGCGTCATGATAACTTAACTCATTCTCACCAGGCATGCTTCACTACACTTTCATGATTGTAATAAATATATGTCTTAGGTCTTTTTACAGCCTTTTAACATAACCATTGCTCTGATCCGATATCATTTCCGGGCGCTCTTTGGCCATCAATGACCCTTGCGCCATTAAACAACAGATATCAACATCATCATCATTAAATAAATAAATAAATAAATGAATAAATAAGCTCCACAGGCATACTTGTTGGTACTGTATGGGTATTTCAAAATTTTGGTGTGTTTGTGACGAAGCAGTTAATGTGACTTTCATTATGCCCTGCAATGTGGCCAATTGACAACTGAAGGAAAAGAACACACTTAACGATAAAGTGGCCTGAAGAGATGTAATTAATTTCGCGTTTTTCATTATCGGAGCTTTTTACGCCGATGATGACAACGTTGATGTCTGCCGAAAACTATGTATGCACAACAGAAATTTGGCAAGCCCCACAACCTAGTACAGGAGCTGCGAGTATAACAAGAAAACACTGCTTGTTGAAATTGAGCAGGCAAACAGTTGACAGGAAGAAGAAAAGAGATAAATGTAAGTTGAAAAATGAACAAGAAAGAGTGAGTAACAAATATATAAATATAAAAACGGGGCTGATACCTCTGTTTAGTTTGTATTGGTATAACAGGAAAATCAAACGTGTCTTCACAGAGCTGCTTGAGCGTACTGCAGGCGCTTATTTCTTATATCTGCATATTTGTCTATTTATCTGTTTGATTTGATATGTGGGGTTTAACGTCCCAAAACCACTATATGATTATGAGAGACGCCAAAGTGGAGGGCTCCGGAAATTTAGACCACCTGGGGTTCTTTAACGTGCACCCAAATCTGAGTACACGGGCCTACAACATTTCCGCCTCCATCGGAAATGCAGCTGCCGCAGCCGGGATTCGAACCAGCGCCCTGCGGGTCAGCAGCTGAGTACCTTAGCCACTAGACCACCGCGGCGGGGCTCTATTTATCTGTTTAGTCGCTTAGGTCTGGGTGCTTTCGTGATAGCCCCTTTACCTTTGATTCTGCGAAAATTATCGTGGGAGGGTAAAATTGTTTGAACAACATGATGCGCTGTATCAAGGTATAAATAATGTCAGAATCTTGTTGCGTACATCATCAAACACTGCCGAACAGTGTCACATACCCGAGGGTGGGTATGTGCCACTGGTATGCACGTATGTGCTCCAGGTTATTGACACTTAGTATCTACTCAGGAACAAGAGCAAGACCTAATGCGTCCGTGTCCAGACAAACTTTATATCAGCCGTTTTGAACCGACGACTTTAAAGAATAAATGCCAGGATCCCAGCAAGAGTTGAACCCAAGCATTCCGCGTGGCATTTATGTTTCCGCCACAGAGCTACGCCTAGTCTCGCAACTATATTTGAAATAAATTGCAATGTTCGCGAAACGTCCACTGGAGTTGCAGTGCTCGCTATCCAATTTCACAAATATTAGATATGTAATTTTATAATATAGCCATCACTTATGGTAGCGTAATTCGCAGTTAGGTGCCATGCATTAAATTTGATTATGTAGCAGTGTCCAGGGCTACAATCCTCGCGAGCTCCAGGGCTTCATATCAGCCTATTGCTTCTACTTTTGCGACTTGTGTTACTGTTGTCAATGTTGCACAAGTGCAGACAACTGTATATAAACATTTGCGACTATTCAACATTATTCTTTGCTTGCAACATTTGTCCACATATTTAGCGTTTTTTTAATAATAAAGTGTCAGCTACTAAAAAAAATTACATCATCAACACAATCTCCGCGCGTGCTTCACATAACGCCAATTCACAAGGTACGTTGCAACTGCCGAATTTTTCATCGAGCCACCTCTGTCGGGTTGTTCTAGGATTACCCTCATACCTTGAGGTAAATAAAATTAATATGACAGAATAGGACAGTTTGACAAGTAGGACTCGCTCATCATGACATGAATAATGTCACAACCCCGTCTCACACCTCGTAAGAAAAGAGGGTTGCAAGCTCCAGAAACAAAGCTGTCGAAGCCATCAGCAAAAAAAGTGTCAAGTGAGGACAAGACGCTGATCCAAAGAGCCTTCAACAAGTAAAATAAGTAGAATGAACCGAAAAAATGCCAAGCGTACGGTCAACAATGCAGAAAATGTGGCGAAAGGTAGAATTTTGCAGTAGCCTGCAGAACGAAGAGAGCTGTAGACGATGTCGAAGAGACGCACAGCAACTCGTCGAAAGAGCAGTATGGAGTGTTTAAGGTTTATTCCAGCAACAGTTCGAAATAGATGACAAACAGAACCGTGTAAAACGGCAAACTGAAGCTTAAAGTAGACACACGTTCAGAGGTAAACTTGATCACTCTGCACTCACTCAAGAATTTTGGATGCTAGAAGTACGAGTTTCAAAAGAACAAGCTGACGCTACGTATAGTTACAGCGGTCAAGCCATCAAGCATCTTGGAACAGAAGTGCACCCAATTCCTTACCAAGGCAAGACTGTGAGTCTGAAATTTTTTGTAGTGTTAAAAAGATGTGCCCTACTTGGACTTGCTGCGTGTGAGGACTTTGACCTCGTGCGTTGTACCTCGGAGGTATCAGCTCTGCTGTATGAAGCTGGACCGGGGAAAAGGCAACGCTTCGTGAAAGCGTCATGAAATACTACAAGAACTTGTTTCACGGCTTGGGATGCGTTCGAACGCCTTAAAAGATAGTGCTTCGACAAGAAACATGTCCAGTTATTTGAAAACCGCGCCGAGTGCCCCATCTTCTGAAGCACCCGCTTAAGGATCAGTTACAGTGTATGTGCTACAACGGCATCATCAGAAGGGTAGATGAACCGACTGAATGGGCGAGCCCTTTGTCATAGTTCAGAAAAAGTGGCACTCTGAGAGTTTGTATGAATCCACGGAACATAAATAATGCCTGAAGCATGAATAATTTGAAATGCCCAAGCGTGAAGACATTGAAGCCGACCTGACAGGCGCGCGTGTCTTTTCAAGATTGGATGCCAACTCTGGTTTCTATCAGATTTCGTTAGACGAAGAGAGCTCTCGTATTTGTACATTCAGCATGCCATTCGAGCGTTTGAGATTTCTTTGCCTGCCGTTTGGTTTAGCGTCTGCAGCAGAGGTGTACAAGAAAGCCATGTCGCATGTGTTTAGTGACATCTCAGGTGTGAAAGTATACGTCGATGTTGTGCTCATATGGGGCTCGAATGAAAGACAGCATGAAGAGCGTTTGAGGGCTGCGTTGGACGCAGCTCAAAAAGATGGAATCTCACTATACGCTGAGAAGTGCGAAATGGGCATGAAAGAAATAATTTTTTTGGGTGAAAAGATTAGTGAATAAGGCACACAGCCATCGCCCGAACTTATGTGCAGCGTCTTGCAAATTCCAGAACCAAGCACAAAGCAAAAGCTTCAGCGCGTCTTAGGCATAGTTAAGTATTTCGCAAAATACGTGCCTCAACTTTCACACAGAACTTCTCTTCTCTATGAACTGTTAAAGCACGATAGAGACTTCACATGGGAACTGTAGCATACAAAAGAGAAGCCATTGAAGAGGCCATAACAAGCTCACCTGTGCTTGTGGTCTACGATCTGAAAAGATATTGTAGAGTGTTTGCTGACACCGTGGGATTTGTGCTTGGTGCAGCATTTTTCCAAAAGCGTAGTTTAGATTGACGACCAGTGGCATATAGCTAAAGGCGCCTCACAGAATGCGAAAAACGATACTCGCAAATCGAAAAAAGAGGCTTTAGGCGTTGTCTATGGCTGTGAGAAGTTCATTGACTTTACATCTGGGCAAAAGTTGCTCATAGAAACAGATCCTCAGCCGTTGAATCGATATCAAAAAAATGTATTGGTGACATGCTTCCCCGGCTACAATGCCTGTTCTTCAGACTGATGAGATACGAATACCAGTTTGTCTATGTTTCTGGTTAACTTCTTGTCTTGCTAGACATGCTATCTAGGGCTTCAAATTCCCACTGCAACTCGACAAAAGACGACTATAGCGATGTGGAGGTACATGCAGTATCGATCCGGTCCAGTGTGGTCAGTGAGAAAACCAGCGCGAGACTATTCTAAGGGACAGCAAAAGATCCAAATCTCTCAAATGTGATCAGAGTAAGTCAATCTGAGCAGAAGCAGCCGCTTAAGAGTCCGTACAAAGCTCACGGCTCAGAATTGTCTGTCATTGAAAAGCTGTTATTTAAAGAAGCCAAAGTGGTCATACCACAATCATTACTATCAGAAACGCTGATTCGGCTGCATTAAGGCCAACAAGGTATACAAAAATCTGCTGGTGAATGAAAAAGACGCAAACGTTTTGTGTAAAGAGGCATTGTAGTGTCGGCTAAGGGCGAGCACTGCACGTGCCATTTTTTCTGGCCTAAGCCCGTCTCGAACCCAGCCCAGCCCAGCCCGAAAACTTCATGTTCAGCCCTGCTCGAGCCCGGCCCGGGTTTTCAAATGAGGCCCGTTCTCTTTTTATGATTTGTAGGTATATTTGAGATCCACGGAACTAAAAACTCTATTTCCAAAATTGGCACTAAAGCACAAAAAATGTTTGAAAGTGGCGGTGTGCGCGTCTCGTCATTGCTTACCGCAACGTTTCCCGATTTTGCTGGCGAAATGAATGCGCACTATGAGAGCGTGTTGAATTCCTTTCTTACCCTTTTGATACGCATCACAAGGATTTACATCAATGCTTTCCCTAAGCTGTCTGCAGAACCAAAAAAAATCTCAAAATAAAGATAAATTTGGTCAAAATAAAGAAAGTTTAGTATCTTTGATGCGCCTCGGCGTAATAATGAGTTCACGCACAAACTTCAAGGAAGTGCCAACATTGAGCAATAGCTTCAACATCACTGCAAAAGCTTGTTTTTAGACGCTGCTGATAAAAGAAAAATGTAGCAAACAAATATGCAAGTTTTTCAACAAAGCTCTCATTCGGAAATAAAAATTTAAAAGCGCGGTCCTAATTTTGAGCAAAAATTTTATCGAAGTCCGCTTTTTTTCACTTAATACTTGGTTTTAATGTTAATGTCTGGATTTGCTTTGTTCACGAAACACATCGGGCCAAAGTGACCTTGCTGAACGCGCTGCTTTCAGTGCTGTGATGACATCTTTCTACTGATGAGCACTTACGCTGTTTCTTAAAAAAGAAGAAATAGCAGACAATAGCTGCTAAAAACTTAAAAAAAGTTTACTTGCATCTCTTATTATGGCAATAACAGAGAAAGTGTTTTCTGCTTTGAATTCTCGCAATAAAAACCAAGAGGCACTCTAAGAACGTTATTAGTGTTACCACTCAGGAATGTTTAATTTCTGTCGGCTGGCCAGCAGTAGTTCTTGCAACGTGCGGCACATATCTGCTTGATCAATCGCGCGCACACATCTACACATGACATGAGTGAATTGCCGCGCTCGCGGCACTGATTTGCACTCCGCTGACTTCCGCTGATGGTAATCCTCGATGCAGTATTGTTCAGTACAACACTGAAGAATTAGCATTCAGAGACATAAAAATTCTCTATTTCAGATATTTTTCCCTGGAAGCATGGGTAACATTCCCAGCGAATTCCATTCCACAACAGCACTAATTTCTTCCACCACCCACGCGCACACATGCTGTCTTCACACGTGTCTCACGTGCTGGCGACTTTTGATACCATGACTAGCTCCTCCACTGTGACACAACAAAAACGTGGCTTTCTTTTTTGATATACTGATAGTAAACTGAACCGTGTGAGCTTCAAGTCTACCACCACTAGTGAACCGGAAATCGCCCTGCGGAAATTTCAGAAACAAATGCGTGGTGCATGCCTCAGAACTGAATACAATTGGTGAAGGCACACTGTGACCGCTAAGTATGGGTTGTCATAAAATAATATAGTTATGTCTGAAATTCCCAGCAATATTACGAAGGCTCCCTTTTTCCCTTTGGCTCACAATGACAGGCAAAAATTTCCCGAAAAAGGAAAACTTCTCTGCATAGAAGGTCGCTGCCTTGATGGCTGCAGTGGGCGCCTCAAAGTGAAATTCTTTAGCTGGTCACTAAGTATAGACACCATCTCGTGTGCTGACAGAGTTGACCCGGTGCTGCCAGACTTCGGGATGTGCAGGGATGCTTGATGCTTAACGGGTCTACCCACACCGTCAGAGGCATTCTTTCCATGCCCGGTAGTGGAAAATAGCCACCATGCGGCGTGCACTCCCTGCGGCACAAATCGTAAAGGTGAATTTATTTTTAAATTTGCTTGTTACACCAACCCTGATATATGTTACGAAACAGATGGGCGAAGTCTCATATAAAATTCGTGCACACCACCTAGGGCATAACAGGCATGGGCTGCGTCAGGATATCGCCGCTTCGTGCAGTAAAACTGCGTGTTGCTTTCCTTTTCGTGGTGGGACAAGTTAAAATGGAGATCCAGTTTTTACGCTAATGATGCGACTGCATTTATTTTCAGAGCAAGACAGTCTAGTTTTCTTGGAAACTCAACATGCAGGACAATGCTTGCACGCTGCTCACACATCTTTGCTTAATGAATAGCCGCTGCTTGAGTATGGCGTAAGTAATTTTGGGGCCACCCAATTTGGCCACCCGTTTGACGAGCAACTTCAGGAACAGAGATGGGGACAACGCCTTCTTTCTCAAGCAGCTATTTCCCCACACAGCAAATGTTATTTCATCCTTGTCAAGCATTTCAAGCATAGTCAGTGAGAGGCTTTAGTGCATGGGCAGCGCTCGCACTCTCCCAGCACACAATCTGCTGTTTGGGAACCACGAAGGCACAATTTTTTTTCGCCATCCAGTGACATTTCTATACCAGATGTCTTCTCGAGTGCAGAGATGCAAATATGAGTATTGGTGCAACAAACGCAAATGCAAACAACTTGTTGCGGTTGCGAGCAGCACAAATTTTGGCCGCAGGCTGTAGAACTTTGACAAAGCAAAGAGAGCTGCGGGGCGCGCATCTTTTAAATCTAAAATGGTTGTTAAGCTGCCTGGGCGTTGATCAAATAAGCTGTACTGTGTGTGCCTGGCAGGTTTGCCAAGATCATTCAAAGTATTTTCGCGCAGTGCTTCGTACGATCTTGTCAACAAAATAAAGATTGCGGAAGTTCACGTTGTGGGCTTCAAACTCAGCATGCATTATCGCTTGAGATAACGGCCTTCGTCTGTTCTGGCGTGCAGGAGGCGCCCTAGATCCAATAAAACCTCGATACAATTTCGTTCAACGCGAGCTATTACAATCAAGTTCTGCTGCCGAAAAAAATTGAATGGGCAGTTTTAGTAGAATGCACCCTCATGACAATGCAGTAAGGGCCATGATTAAAGCACCCTCAGCAAGGGCCTCTTTGACCCACTGTATTTCGTAAAAAATAAAATAAGGGCAAAATAATGAAATCATGTATTTAGTGACATAAGCAAGCTACAATAAAAATATTATCTAAACTTGAGAGCAGTTTTTTCTTGCGTAAGTAAGTTTTTTTGAAAAAACTCGCTTCTCTAGCCAATATTTCGCCCTAGCGAGCTGAGTGTTGGAAAAATATTTTGCACGATTGTTGAAAGTATATTGCTCTATGTAGGCACGTTTCTAAAATTTTTACGTAAAATAAGAAATGCGCCATGGCGCATCAATGATATCAAGCTTGTTTATTTTGACCGAGTTTGCCATTTTCTCAACTTTTTTATTCGCTGTATTGCGTATGAAATTAAAAACAATGAAAAAAATTCTACACACCAGTTACAGCGCCTATATAGTCTGCCTGCGAAGTCTGGAAATGTTGCGGCAAGCAATAGCGAGACGCGAGAACCACCATGTTAAGCAGTTTTTTGTTGCACTGGGATGAGTCTCTGTAAATAATAACTCCGGATTCGTGCACATAAAAAGCAAACAGAAGAAAAACATCATCCGTACACGCAGGTTCAATCTCTTGTAGATTCACCCGACTCTGTACACCCAGCGTTCGCCCGCACGAACCGCCTTCTTCTCGTGTATGTGTTTCTGTGCATTTGTTGTCACCCCCTGATGAATATTCTAACGACCAATGAACTTCAAATTGTTTATATCTTACAGTGCACTTACTTAGCGTTTTTTTTCAGCTAATGAGGCAAGTGAACTTCGCGATTATTTTGGCAGTGATTAGTGAATTTGGAAACTCGCGAGTTTCATTTAATCAGCAACGAGGTGCTGTGAATGACTTTACTCACCTGTTAGTTTTTTTTTTCAACCAGAACTAATTATTGTAGCCCGTCAACAAAATGATCATCCCAAATCGTCAAAAATAAATTAAATCATTATAAATCATCATCCCAAAATTTGAATATGTACCACCTTAAAAAGTTCCAGCCGAGCCTCTTAGAGCTATCAGTAAAGATCAGTTCCGTTTCTTGTTCATGCAGTCTGTTTTAAAGAGTAATTAGAGGTAGTATATCCTGTACGCACGTTTTATGTAAATTTTTAGATTCACACTTGATTTTTTAAAAAAAGTGGAGACTGCTTGCTGGCAAACTTGGAATACTCCAATGAAACGTACATTTCTGGCGGAATCAATCCGCTCAAGCAATTCTTATTAAGAGACTGTTGAAAAATGGAGAAGAAGCTGGAAAAATGATTACAAGAAGCTAAGCTCACTGAACTCAAATTTGTTCGGGATACAAAGGCTCCGCAGTTTGACGTGCAGTTTTCCCGTCGCAGTCCGCTGACTTCGTCCCTGCTCTTGCACTTGTAAAGATATTATCCATCTTCATGCTAAGCATCGTGGAAACACTTGGTGACATACGCTAGCAGGCTGTAGGTCCAAGGAGAAAGTATTTTATTGCTTCACAATTGCCGTCAAGGCACAGTAATACACACACACACACACACACACAAGCACAAACACACACACACACACACACACACACATATATATATATATATATATATATATATATATATATATATATATATATATAGGGAGAGAGACAAGAAAGCAAAAATAATCATAAACCAGAAGAATAAATTCCGACAAGACACCCACTGGGCGATTTGAACCACTGACTGCTCGCTGCTCAGAGCGCTGCATTAACCTGCTAGATTACAGCGCTCATACTGCTCATCTCAGTACCGACGAGCTCTGTATATACATCATTTACCACTGCCTTACTGCGAATGAACTTGACAAAACATTCTTGAACAAAGCATGCACGTTTTTTGACAAATCCCAACATGCTTTTTTTGAAAGATTGACGTTTCGGAATTGCTTAGTCAGGGGAGAGGTGGGTTAACTTAATCACACACAGTTTGATTATTGGGGCATGCCAAAACGTCTGTGGCTGCAGTTTCACTCCGAAGATATAAAAAACATTTATCGCATCAAGTCAAGCATTTTGTGGAAAGTTGCTGGTCCTGTAGTTCATGTGAATTCAGTTCTCATCGAAATGCGCACTGCCACTATCACTTTATACTGACAAACTCAACTCGGTGCACCAGATGAGTTGTGGTGACACTTGCGCCATTAAAACATTGCACGGCTTCGTCTTCGTATCACAAGGAAGAAAAGCCCGTTAAAATACACCTACACACTGGCCGCCTCACCGCTAAAAGAAGCTTGAAAAATTCAAATATCTCGGGTAAGTAACATTTTCAAACAACCTTTTGTGGAACTTACATATTAGTAATATATGTTCCTCAACTTTCCGTAAACTTTGTTTCCTGAAACACAAGCCTTAAAATTCACCCGCCCACATTAAGCTACTGAGTTACATCACTTTCATTAGACCGAAGTTAGAGTATGCTTGCATTACATGGTATCCCTACACTAAACAAAACATTAAAATAATAGAGAAAGTCCAGAGAAAAGCTGTTCGCCTCATACTGTTCAAGCACACCGATTCCCCCACACAGCTGATGGCAGAAAACGACATCCCCCTCCTCGAAACGCCTAGGCAGATTCACCGCCTCAATTTCCTACAATCACTCATTAAACGTGAATTATCCATCGACCCCGCTTTATATGTAACACCTCTGTCCACAAGGCGTACACTTCACGATCACACATGCTTTAACCCCTCATTTCGCTAGGACAGATATTTACAAACTCTCATTTTTTTCCAAGACAGTGTCGGAGTGGAACTCTAGGCATGAAGTGAATGACCTATAAGTTACCACAATGCCCGCGTTAGGTGTTGCGTTTTGATTTCGCATGTTTTTTGTATGTTGCGTTTTGATTTTGTATGAATTTGTATGTTGGAGTGGAATTCTGGGCATATAATGAATGACCCTTTTTTACTGTAATACACGCGTTAGGGGTTGTGTTTCCATTTTGTATGTTTTACTTTACTTTAATTACTTCTGTTGTAACTACAGTACTGCATTTTTTTATAGAATGCAGTCTGAGTGCCTTTACTAAGTTGAGTGTAAATACTTGCGCATATCTTGTACTAACTGTATTGATATTTTAGTATTGTATTTTTTAGTGTACTATGAGTGCCCTTCCTGCATGGACTGAATTCTGGTCTGCAGTATGTTATAATTAAAAAAATTGAAAATGCGCACCACCACTATCACTTTACACTGAAACTCAACTCGCTGCACCAGATGAGTTGTGGTGACGCTTGCGCCACTAAAACATTGCACGGCTTTGTCGTCGAAACAGTGTACATTTCACCGGGACCTCACGGACTAAAAGTAGAAACTTCTTGCGGCATAATTTCCGTGCGGAGAACTAACGGTTCTTCTTAATGAGAGTCATTAGATACTTCAACGTTAGTGTACTTTCACGTGAAAACCAGTGGCTGTCGTTTTCCTCAATGCCAAACTCGAACTTCACCTCCTCTAAGACAAAACGCAGTCAACTATAGAAAACAATAGCTCTCTAGTTAGGGTGCCTACTGCATTGTGGTCAATCAAGCATCATCACCGTGTTCAACTCATCTCGTATTGTTCATAATTGTTATAGCGTTCTTTCGCACAGCAGTCAGATTTGTTGCTGTCGCTTTGCTTCATCCTTGTGCCGAAAGTTTGGCTTTTTTACTAAAAATAAAATAATTTTATTGCCAGGTTACTTATTTTTTTGTCAAAGCGCGCGATGTCGAGTAAGGACACCAGTGGTGACAGTGCGCTATTACAAACCCTAAATCAGTACTCTACTTATCTTATAAGAGCATTCACTTGAAATAGCTGCATTTCTAAACCAATGTAGTAATTTGAGATTCTTTCTATGTTTTTCCAAGGATTGTTTAACGTAGAAAGACAAGATTAGTACGTGATACAAAAGGTGCTTGAAGCCTGAGTCAGGAACCCTGCTCTGTTCTCCAGTATGCTCATAAGCACAACTCATCCTGACCGCCACTTCAGCACGTCGGGTACACTTGGTTAGCCGGACAATGCTGCGGAAAAGGCTTTTTATGCACTGATGCATTCTATTTTGCACGTGATCGCTGACGTTACAGCTAATTTCGTACGCATGGTTTCTATGTTCTACAAGTGCCGCAGTGAACTAAAATGCTGTCGGCCATAGGACCTATCATCAAAAGAAGAATAGAATTAGCTTAGAAAAAGTATGTCGCAACAAAAATGGGATATGTCTTACTTCCAAGCAAGGACATATCTCAGTGTCCTTTGTGTATACAGCAGTGCCTTGCTTCTGCCTGCTGGTGAATAAAATAGACGCAAACATTTTGTGTAAGCAAGCATTGTAGTGTCGGCTAAGGGCGAGCACTGCACGAGCCGATTTTTTTTTTTGCCTGAACCCGTTCTGAGCCCAGCCAGGCCCGGCCCGAAAACTTCATGCTCAGGCCTGCTCGAGCCCGCCCCGGGATTTCTTAAAAAGGCTCATGCCCGGCCAGAGTCCTAATGATCCGAGCCCGACCTGGCGTAGCCGCCGTGGCCGTTTCAGGCAGTTTTACCTTCAACATAAACAAAGCACAGCCCACATTTCAGTGATTGTGAAGGTATCTTCATCACACAAAAGACATTTGAGTAAGCTTTGTGTAACTTCTTTCAGTGTTATTGTTTTATCTGGTGCACTTTGTTTACTTTCGTTTGCTACTCCCGTAACAATTCTCAGAACTCTTAGAAAGGTAATATATTTCTACGTGCCAGTGCATGGGGACGAAGAAGAAAAGCATATAGACTGGCTCGAGCTAATTTTTGTGGCTGGCGCTGCAACCAGCTGAAAATACATATGTCATTACCCGTCCGAGTCGGTCTCCTTCTCGTAACATATTTGGCGGAGTTGTGCGATTCCCATTATTACCACGAAACTTCGAAGCGGTCGCTCCCTCGCGGCTTTCAACATGACCACTCAAGACTCGGCTACATCCTTCCCGGTCACCCGCCCTTCTGCCCGGCCTTTGATGACGCTTTAGTGACGCTTCTCGCCCTCAACTTTAGTGACGCTTCCCGCCCTCGAAGGCCCAGGCGTGTTCTCAGGCCGCGAAGGTTCCTACGTCGACCAGTGCTACGCCTCTACGAACACGTCAGCGCCATTTATAAGCAAATTGCGCCATTTACAGCGCCATTGACGTCATCTTTTGTTTCGACGGAACCCCTCGTGTTTGGTTTGACAACCACGAGCACGTCATTACAAGCGGAGATAGCTTCAAGGAAAACATCCGTAAGCTTTTTGGCAACCCCTTTGGCCGTTGTGAAGTTGCGAAGAATGAATTGTCGACTCGCGCACAGTCTTTCACGGAGTCCTACATCAGTTACATTCAGGCTGTCCTCTCACTATGGCGCCAAGCTGACGAAAGCATGTCCGAGCCTGATAAAGTTGCGCATATTCTAATGAGTATCGCGGACGATGTGTTCAACCTGCTGATATGCAACAATGTATCTTTTGGTGCGATTATTTAAGAATGCCACCGCTTCTAACAAGCTAAAAGCAGGCGCATCACGCATCAGTTCCAGTGCCTTCCCAACACTGTTGTGACGTCCTCGTGTCTCGACACATGTCATCCACCAGACACCTGTGATAACACGACACGACTCATCAGGCGAGATCTTGAAGTGGCTGCTCCGGCTAAGGTGGTACAAACGTCTCCTGACCCCTCTCTTTCAATTACGTTGCCCCTCATTTAAGCAGTCGTCCGGCAGGAAATCGCCAGCTTGGGAATTCACTCTATTTCACCGCCACCCCGCACCGACTTCCAGCCCCAATGCACGCCTGCACGTCCCTTCCCGACCGGCTCTCCCTAAACGTTCCGCAATTCGTCCGCATGGCGAACACACAATGACAAGCCGGTCTGCTTCTCGTGTCACCGAATCGCGCACATTTGTCGCCATTGCAGATGGCGCTGTGGTCCCCCTGCACAAGCTTCCTCAGGTACCTTCCACGCAGGTTCCGCATATTGCCATGAAACCAGCCACGACCATTTTTTCCAGGAACCTGCTACTGAACACCGCTACTACCGCTCTCCAACCCCCCAACGTCACCAGTCTTGTTCTCCACAGCCCCACCGACCGTCTTCCCCGGCCTTCCCACGAGGTTACCCGACGGAAAACTAAGCGTTGCAGCCCCCGGAGGTGGCGCTGCATTGCTCGGACTAATAGAAAATTCTCTCTTGATGATACGGACAAAACAGAATCTTATAGACGTTCAAGTAGATGACGTACATGTCACTGCTCTTGTCGACACTGGCACTCAACTTTCCGGGATGACGAGTGGTTTTCGCCGCAAGCACAACAAGGTTCTTACACCTGCAACCACTCAGTTCGTCCTTGTTGCGAATGGCGGAATAGCATCTATCGGTGGAATGTGCTCCGCTCGTGTAAAATATTGCGGATCAACACACAGTTGTTCTCTTCACCATCCTTGATAAATGGCCCAACGACGTAATCTTAGGCGTCGACTTCCTGTCCCCGCATTCTGTCCTCATATACTTTTCAACCAGTACGCTCTGTCTGCACTTGCCCGCAACAGAACAGCTTGCACAACGGCCGAGTCGCCTCTGCATAACGGGACATGCGCGCCTCCCTCCACAGACACCAACCTAAGTAGAGCTCGTCCTAATACCACCAGTTCCCGACGATGACTATGTGTTGACCCCCATCACCAATGTCCTCATAAACCATGTCATTACATTACCGCACTTCATTCTGTCCATCGCTAGAAATTCCACCTGTCTCCCAGTTGTCAACTTTTGCTTGACACCTCCAGTGGTGCCACAAGAGATCTCTTTGGCGTTGCTCTGCACCTTAGAAGACAATGTGGTAGATATTCTCACGATGGCCGCTCCTTCTGACCCCCACCCTCAACATCAATCTGACACTTGCTCCGACAGCGGTATTACGTCGGTGAACACTTCCAACTTAACGCCGCAGCAGACTGACGAGCTCCACCGGGCTCGGTTGTTCTTCAGTGACGTTTTTGACCCCATCGGCCGTTTGTTGGGGAAAGCTACTGGTATGATCCAACGCATAAATACTGCTAATGAGCGTCTTATTTATAGGCGTCTATATCGGGTGTCGGTGGCCCAGCGTCTTATTTTCTCAAGTGAGATCGACAAAATGCTCGCCAAGGACATCATTGAGCCATCCTGCAGTCCTTCGGCTTCTCCTGTAGTGCTAGTCCGCAAGAAAGACGGTGCATGGCGTTTCTGCGGCGATTATTGACACCCCAACAAAATTACCAAAAAAGACGTGTACCCTCTGCCATGAATAGATGATGCGCTTGATTGCCTCTATTGGTCCCACTAATTTTCCTCCATAGACCTTTGTTCCGGCTACTGGCAGAGCGAGGTAGATGAAATGGACCGTGAGAAGACGGCATCCATCACCCCTGATGGCCTATATCAGTTCAAGGTCATGCCCTTGGGCCTTTGTAAATCTCCAGCCTCTTCGAACGAATGATGGACTCCCTGCTCAGAGGAATCAAATGGTATACCTGTTTTTACTACTTGGATGATGTCATCATCTTTTCACCAACTTTTTAAACTCATATAGAGCGCCTCTCATTCATCTTGGGCATCTTCCGTCACGCTGGCCTGCAGCTCAATTCGTCCAAATGTAACTTTGAATGCCATCGAATTACAGTACTTGGCCATTTCGTAGATGCAATGGTTTACAACCAGACCAGGCAATAAATAAGCGCCGTCAAAATTTTCTGGTACCACGATCTGCGAAGGATGGACACAGCTTTGTAGGACTATGTTCCTACTTTCAACGCTTGGTGAAACATTTTGCGCGCATAGCGAGGCCGCTTACGCAGCTCCTCAAAAAAGACGCCCCGTTTTTATGCGGCTGCGAAGAAGCTTCGGCGTTCTCTACTCTCATCGCTGTTCTCCCTACTCCTCTAATTCTTGCACACTTCAACCCTGCTGCCCCTACGAAAATCCGTACAGATGCAAGTGGACATGACATTGGTGCAGTGCCCCCTCAGACACAACATGGCCATGATTGCGTTATTGCATATGCCAGCCGTCTCCTATCCGCAACTGAACCTAACTATTCCATCACAGAGCGTGAGTGTTTGGCTCTTCTATGAGCGGTGAAGAAATTCCGACCTTATCTATACGGACGCCCATTTTCGGTAGTTACCGACCACCACGCGCTCTGCTGGCTCAGCTCTCTGAAAGATCCATCAGGCCGCCTTGGTCGCTGGGCCTTGCCCCTGCAAGATTTTTCTCATTCGGTGCTCTACAAATCTGGCTGTCTACACCAAGATAATGATTGCCTCTCCCAGTACCCTGTCAACGATCCTGATCACACTGACGAGCCCACGGAGAACCCTATCTTGTCAGTGTCCGACTTCCCTAACAATTGGGAAGAATGGAAGTGCGATTCAGTACTGATTGACATCATCAGCGTACAGAATTCTTTGTAATTGATGATTCTATCCGCTACCTTGTCTTTCAAGAAGGTGTGCTATACCGCTGCAATTTACGACCACACTGCCCTGACCTTCTCATTGAGGCGCCTAAGCATTTGCGCCGCTGTGTTCTCACCGAACTGCATGACGCTCCCACGGCTGAACGCCTTGGCGTATCCCGCACATGCGAGTGCGTCCAGCGCCGTTTATTCTAGCTAGGCCTTGCAAGCTCGTTACGCCGATACGTCGCCACGTGCGACCTACGCCAACAACGTAAAACACCGTCTCTGCTACCCACTGGCCACCTTAAACCAATCGACATACCCACGGAACCATTTTATCGTGTTGGGTTAGACCTGCTTGGTCCTTTTTCCACATCAACATCGGGAATCAAATGGATAGCTGTGGTTACAGACTACGCTACACGCTACGCTATTACGCGAGCTCTACCGACCAGCTGTGCAACCGAAGTCATTGGCTTCTTGTTACGCGACGTTATATTGATTCACGGTGCTGCGAGACAACTCCTCACAGACCGTGGAATTACCCTCCAAAACAAGCAGGTGCAATTTTAACTTGTGATGTCAGGGAATAGCGCTGTGAATAAGCAGTGGAAACGCTTTGCTCAATCGTTAGCAGTCTTTTGAATGGCGCTGATGACATCAGAAACTCTTCCTGGCATGGCTGTAGAGAGAAAGAGTACTGTTGTAGCGGACACATTATCTGCAGAGCTTAAGCTAGAATGTACGAATTGTTTTCCAAACACCAGGAAAGCGAAAAAAACCAGCGTGAGCACTTCGAAATGCTGAGAAAAAGGCTCAGCTCTATTTCTTTGTTGGGGGCAAACAAACAGAGTAGGCTAAAAGACGCAGGCATAAGAGAATCCCACATGAAATTGAGCCTCAATAGGTTATTAGGAGTTCCTAAAGCTTGCTTCAAAGCATGGGAAATTAAACAAGCTTGTTTGAAGCAGCTGTTGCAACCGCCTGATAATGAGGAGAAAGAAAAGTAACTCCAAACGCCGAAAGTTTTCTCAAGTTTTGGGGTTTTTACAGTGTGACAGGGACGTCTGTCAGACACGCGCGCTTCGTTGAAGACGTTACTGTACGATGTAGTGGCATTTCAGACCCGGTATAGATGCTAGGTTCGTACCTACCGCAAGTATATGAGATATACGGAAAGTGAATCCTTTCTGAGAGAGACTGCTGCAGGTGCTGAGTGTGAAAGAAAGCAGAATCCTTGTTCTGGTCTACAAATATTTAAACAGATGTACCGCAATGTTGAATTTCTTTTGTAAAATACATTAGGTGAATTAAAATTCCGAAGAATGTCTCTCAGAAGCCCATAATATCCACCCACGCGTTTTGTTGCCGGGTAAAGTGATTGCCACTCTGTTTGAACTTACTGAACAGTTTGTGTGAACAATATGTGAACAGTTTCTGCCCACGATGTATACTGATCGGTGTTATCGACATAGCAGTGTGTATGTGCTTGCGTGCGTCAAGCAGACACCGTCATGGCCAGTGTGAATTCATTTTAGATTGAGAGTTTGCGCTGTTGATCCAGCACTACTACCGATCACCATCACATTAAAAAGCTCTCCTTGAACACTTCTTCAAATGGGGCTCATGTCATGAGGCACCAAGACACCATTGAGCAGAAAATGAAATGTCGGGAAAAAAGCTCATGTACGCGCACTAAATAAAGAGCAGTGTGCGGCTCATGCACGCGTGGCACGCATAATAAAAGAAAGAACCAACCACGTTGGCCGACCAGGTGGAGCCAGAAGCTGAAGCGAAGAGGGCGAGTCGGCCTGACCGGACGTCAAGGTTCGAGAGGTACCTCGTCAGACGTGAATGCCCGAAAGACTCCGTACACGGCACGTTTTCCACTCCGGTGCCAAGCGGACGCAGATCTTCACAACCCACGTCGTACTTCGCGCCTGACAGCGTCCGCAATCCGCGACTCAGCCACCATCATCGAGCCAAGGCCCATAGCTTGAGCGGGGCGTTCTTCTGAACATTTCTGAAGATGCTTTTCGTGTTCCTTGTATTTCGATGCATTGAGGGGGAACGCGTCGAGCGTCTATACGAGCGCTATGTGGCGCACGTCGCGCTCCATATTATTTATGTGTTTCCACAAGGAAACTGTGTCTATCCATCGGACAAGTGACACCAAACGATTTGTGAAGTTCAGGGGAACAATTGGACTCTAAAAACATGGACCTCTGACGAACTCACGGTCCGCAGGCTTTCGAAAAGAGTGAGCTCAAGTGGTGGACGAGCCACGCCAAACGCCATATCAGCGTGGCAGCTCCGACGGCGCCTGCGTCTAGGGAGCCACATCAAAACTACGCAACTTCTTGCACGAGAAATGGAGCCACAGGCCATTTCTTCGACACCACCATCAGTAGCAAGCACTTCAAGTATCACGACGGTCGAGGACCTGGACCTCGCCACACCTTCGACAAGCCAAAGCCAGGGCCACAACCTAACGGCAAGGCACCCCAGAACATTCGAGAGAACGGCGACAGAGGACGACTGGTACAACGTTCTCACCTCAAGACAGAAAAAAGAGCAAGCGAGAGAAAGGAAACAGGGGCAGAAGAGGCCTGAAAAAGAGACAAAGGAAACTCGACCGAGAACTCGACGAAGAAGGGGGGCCAAGCTCCAGCCACTTCCAAAGATGATTTAAAGATTGTAATTAGGCCTCAACAGGGTTTACCACTACGACGAATCACTACTCCGGAGATGGCAGCGGCAGTCACCGCAGCTTGCCAACACACCGTAACAGGTGAGCACTTGCTCTAGTGGATAAAACCGGGATCAAACATATAAATTTTATCAACATCGGACCAAGAAGTTGCGGAACGGCTTCGTCGCATAACCACACTCAAAACAAACGGTCATGCATATGCCGTAAGGGTTCACGCGGTGACTGGTGAAGAAGCCCTCAGAGGAGTGATACACGGCATACAATTCAGCACCCTTTCTAAAACGTTGACGGCAAACTTGTGAGTGCGAACGCAAGGAGTGGAAGTCATACAAGCCCGTATGATGGGAGAAACGAAGAGCGCGACTTTCACTTTCTGTGCTCCGACTCTTCCGCATTTAATGTATTACTGCAGAGGAGAAATGGCGTGCCACGGTGCAAGTATTCAAGACCTGCTGCAGCAATGGTCATCGTACGGATGTGTGCCCCCAACCAGACGCTCGCGTCTGCCGCATATGTGGAACTGGAGTCCCAACTGACTGACGTGTGTGCGTACCAAAGTGTGCCTCGGGCGGAGGGGAACACGTCACGGGTGACCGCAGGTGTACACAGAGACTCAAGCAGCCGAGAGCGACTGCCAGAAAACCAAAGCGTACACCCACTGCTAAGCGTGAGGGGTTACGCTGGTTTTCATCAGAACAAGAGGAATCGCAGCTTCGTAACGACAGAAAGCCACGGTCGACGAGCCGACACAGCACCCCAACACGCCACGAGGGAAACGCAGCGCACGCCGCCTGCAAGTCTTCACCTCCACACAAACCGAGATTAAGGTCAAGGTCGCGGAAACGAGCAACAAATCAGCCGAGGCGGAAAGCAGCGGAATCACAGACTCCCGGTCGAGCCAGTGCTGGACCTCTAGGGCAGCAGCAGCAGCAAGCTCCACCTGCAACTATGCCGGTAAGCTGGGCTGATGTCGCATCTCACACGACCACACCAATCACACAAGATGAGAAACATAAAAGAATAATCGCAGAAAATAAGCAACATAGATCTCTAGCCTTGCGGCACTACAGACATAGGTAGCAGCACTCAAACAACTTTTGCGTAATAGAACAATCCACCACAGCACACAAAATCAACAGACGTAGATGAAAGCCAGCGCAACACAAATAGCTTTTTCCCAGCCGCAAAAGTAGAGGAAAATCTGCAAGATATAGAAACTCAACTGCAACTTCTGTTCGCAGAGCTGGCCGTTCTTAAGAAATATGTTGACGACTTTATCAAAGGAGTGAGAAAGCTGAGAAAACGGGGAAGCTCAGGCCCTGGAGGCCGCTTTCCTAAGGCATCGGCAACGACTGACACGGATACATTTGAGAGCCCCTATGATGGCTAGAACCATCACATGCCACCAAGAGAATCCCGAATTATGGCAGTGGAACTGCCGCTCCCAGCGCAAACAAATTAGCGCAAACACAGTTTGTGCAATCTGCTGCAACTGCACCTGATCTCATATGTTTACAAGAAGGGGCACCAAAACGCTCAGTATTGGGATACACACATCACACAAACACAAACAACACGGGAACGGCAATTTTGGTTCGGAAGGATCTTATTTTTATCGTAGGAACTGTACCAGTGGTTGACTTACCACATCTAATAGCAACAGTATGACCTCTTAAGAGAGGTCACCCGAAAAACATTGTGGCGAATTTCTATAGTTCGCCTCGAGATCGGATGGCGAACATCACAGCAATTATCTGTCATGCTATAAACAGCGCGAAACGGGGTGACAGAGTCATGCTGCTTGGATATTTCAACGCCTGGCATAGAGTGGGGCAACAAAAAGGATACAATCAAAGAAATCAACTTGCTGAAGGCAACGCAGGCACATGATCTAGTTCCCGTCACGCAACCAGATTGAGAAACAGCGTGGCCAGAGACACCCCTCCTGACCTAAGTTTCGTAAGCAATGAACGAGGGGTAACCTTGACGAACCTAGACAAAGCACTGGGAAGCAACCCTTACATCCTCAGCATCTCTATACAAACGGCAAGCATAAGAAAACGGACCAGTACTGCATGTCTCACAGACTAAAAGAAATTTATGGAGTGCCAGACTGATACTCAGGACCTCAACACAATAAAAGACTGAATGAATTATATACGGGAGGCAGCAGACCATGCAACTAAACAATTTAAAACAACACTACGAAACCGAGCCATCGACAATCATTTCCTCCACCTATGAGAGGCAAGAGGCAGCCTCATAAAAAGATGGAAGAGGCAGTGGCCCAACCAAAAGCTCAGAGTGCGCATATCACAAATCAGCAAGGCAGCCACTGCGTTCTCACGAGAATTGTGTACTTCTAACTGGAGGAGCTTGTGCGACTCTTTTCGGGAAAATCTAAGCACGAAAAGAACTTGGGCAATCCTTCATAATACGCTTACTCTTGGTACCATACGAAGAGAAAGCACGCTAGCCCTGAGGCGTATCCTTAATGGCTACACAGGCACAAACGTGGACCATCGTGAACTACAAGACACGTACATGGGCTAAAGGACAACACGGACTACTGTAACACCCTATGTGGGTCGGGCAAACCTTAACCTTGATGAACCAATATCACTCGCAGAAGTGTACACTGCAGCGAAATTTTTCAAAAAGAACACTGCGCCTGGACCGGATTGCATTACGAATGCATGATTAGAAACTTAGCCAGCGAAACACTAGAGCACTTAACAAATTTCTTCAATGACACTATTTGGAAGACAGGAGGATCGATACCACCTGAATAGAAGGAGGCAGAAATAATTTTATACCAAAGCCTGGAAAACCAAAATCACTCCAGAACCTTCGACCAATATTGTTAACCTCTTGCTTGGGTAAACTTTACGAGAAGGTCAACCATACACGAATTGGGAGGTAATTAGATGACAACAATCTCCTACCCTATCGCATGTTTACCACTACGACGAATCACTACGTCAGGGGATTTCCTCGCACGACGTCTTCCTTCTCTTTCGTGACGAAGTTTTAAACCCACCACCTGGAAGCATGAACACAATCCTGCTTACATTAGACCTGTACAAAGCTTTTGACAACATATCTCATGACACCATATTGAATGCCCAACAAGAGATAGGCTGTGGGAAGATAACGTACAATTGCGTTCAAAGTTTTCTCAAGAACAGAACGACGTCCATAGGATTGGGCACTCAAAGAGGTCATTAAATTCACATAGTAAATAAAGGCACTCCACATGTCTTTATACTGTCCCCCTTAATAATAAATATAAGGTTGCGGATTTTCGTTCTAATGTTGGATAAAGACAAATAACTTGGAGTAGCCATCTACGCCGACGACATCACCCGTTGGGCAACGAAGGGACCTCATGAGAATACCAAGACACTCTTCAACGAGCAATCGATACGATTGAGGGATATGCCAAGAAGGCAGGTACGACATGCACGCCAGAAAAATCTGAATACATGCAAATCCGGCCCAAGAACACCAACCGGAGACGCTCCCCAACCTTCACAATCTGGAGCAAAATGGGAACCAGATAAAGCAAGTATCAGAGCTCAGGGTGCTTGGAATGCGGATATAGAAGACAGGCAGCACATCATTTACGCGAAAAACACTTAAACGCAGAACGAGGAGCGTAGCGAGACTCATAAAGCGAGTCATTTGCAGTAATGAGGGCATGACGGAAGAAGACACCTGGAGCTCGGTACATGCTTTTATCATTAGCTGCAATATATATGCTCTCCTGTACCAACTCACACGCAGATGGGAAACCGAGCAGGCCAACACACTCATGCGCATTGCCACTAAGCTGCATTGGGCCTCCTAGACTGCACCGACACAAAGCGTTTGGAATGCTTGGGTGTATATATTACATATGACGAACACGCCGTAGCCGTATTGATCACACAGAGAGAGAGACTAAACTCGACGATGCAAGGCAGACCAGTGCTAAAGAGGCTTCACTACCCCTTGTCACCCCAGTTTTGCATTGAGGAGACGCACCAAATACCCAGAAAAGACAGGGAACACATATAAGTCGCCCCTATCCCGACAAACATGCACCCCAATTTTAATGCCGGCCGCAGACGAGCTAGGACGGTGGCCCTAGAACGGCTACGAAATGACCCCGACACTTACTATACAGACTCCAGCCCATACCCAACGAGGCCAAACGCATTTGACGATGTCGTTACCATGTGAAGCCAAGCGATCACTTCGGTGACAATACTGTCATGGGGTCGTGACGTGGCCGAAGACAGGATACTGTGTATTGGAATTTAACTGTTTATTTTGGGCAAACCTGTGCCCGATTAGAGTAGTAGTCTTGGACTGATACAAAGGGAAGTTTATTAGCTTCAAACCTCAAAAAACTCTTTACATCATTTTATACATACAGTGCTCGTTTAGACACCCCTCTTCTGCACTATGGAGCTTACAAACTCCATTATCCATAGAGGAAACTAGCGGCACATACACAGATATCTTTATATATATATATATATATATATATATATATATATATATATATATATATATATATATATATATACAAGTTCGTGCTAAACTACGCATACATTCGTAAAAAAACCACAAATGTATATTTACAATCACATATACATATATTTACAACAGATCGTGAACATGGGTAGGCATATTTACAATACTTCGACTGGCGCTATACATACACTTGTAACACAATATTTTGGGGAGAAGGGGTTAGTAAATGATTATGGGGTACGGAGTTTCACACCTCTGACGAAAAAAAAACTTTGTGTGCCAGCGGCGAAGGAAATGGTCCTCCCCGCCAGCTTCCACTTGCTTGGCCAAGTACTGCACTAATTTCTGCCTGATCATGGCTAGTGCTGGGTAGGCTGCTCTCACTGGAGTGTTCTTTACCTCAGCAAGGCACCGGCGTTTCCAAATCACAATAGGGGCGAACGGAGAGTCGGCGGTCGATGAACTACTGACAAGCGGGGACGTGCGTCGGAATTTATACTCTTGCCATGGAATGTTCTAGCGTTATCGCTAGCGGCGGCGTAGGTTCCAGAATAATCTGTACAGTTCGCGGAGTGGGCGCGATCTTTTCGAAAGGATCTACTACAGTCCCGAATCTTCTCGAAAACGGCATGCGCGGTTTGCGCTGAGAATTGTGTATTGTTTTGGACGATAAAAAAACTTGGGAAATGGAACGTGGCAATATGTACAAAAAGAATGACCGTAGCAGAAGCGGCAGTCATAGCACTAGCCTTCCGTGCAGCAGAGTGCACGAGACATTTGCGCACGTTCTCATAGATTCCCAAGAGGCTTGCCGACTGTTTTTCAAAGGCGTCATTCCCAAGAGCGTCCTAGCATGCTAGGATCCAACCTCCAAGAAGACCACGGCATCTCATGGTGCCCCGTCCACGAAGGTGTAGGAGGAAATGAACGGGCAGACCGCATGGCTCGAGCATTAACTTTCCGAGTCGCGGACATGCTGACACGGGAGGATTACTTCACACCGACGCTCCCGCGAGATATCCTTGAGAGACAAAGACGGGCCCGGCAGACGACGGCGCCACCCCACAGTAAACTGACATGCTGGCAATCAAGGGATTGGAGACGAATACAGACGAACACATATCCAAACATACACACGCTTAGCAAAATCTGGCCATCCCAATTTGCTGACCGCTGCCCTTGGTGCGGTGACACAGCGACACTCCAGCACATCACTTGGACTTGCCGACAAAGACCAACAGAGGGTAATTAACCCCCCATCATCATACAAAACGAATTTAAAAGGTCGTAGGGGGTGCGACTCACCCGGCAGGATGTTCGAAGCCATAGGTCAACCTTGGACCGGGCCGAGCGAGCCACTCGGGCCTGTGGGGCCCTGGAATAAGGGCTCCACCTACGGAAACAGTATGCCGTTGCAATAGATGTTTATTCCCCCTCGATGCAGTTTATTTGTGTTCTTTGTGCCTTTTACGGTTGACTTATACGTTGTTGTGCCGTGCCACTTGCGACCTCTTTGTTGCAGTCCTAACCAGGGTCTCTCGCACGAGTCTTGAAGCCAGCTCCCTGAACCTTTATGATAAAACACAAGGTAATCTACAGAACTAAGGTTGGTTAAGAATACGAGTTAATTCACAGTACCTTAGTAACCTGAGGTCTGCCGACGACATGGCACTGCTGAGTAATTCGGGGACAAATTGCTAGTCATGATTACTGAATTAGACATTTAGAACATAAAAATAGGTCTTAAATTCATTCTCAAGAAATGTGGGTTATATGCAAGAACTTCGGAAGAGAACAGTGCTATGAGATAGCTAGTAGTGCACTTCAAGTTCTAAAATAGTACGTCTACTTAGAACCGGTAGTAACCATGGAGCCGAACCACGAGACTGGAGTAACTATAGTCGGCGGCAAGCTAAGAATAAAAAGTAAAGTGTATTACTGTCCATTTTTATTATGTGCGTCCAACTGCAGCTGCTCATTACCATTACGTAAGAGTCACGGTGAACCAATGACCAATTCAGCATGCTACTGTTTGCGGCGAGAGGCAATGTGCCGCTACACCGAGACTGTCGGGCGTCCATTCTGTTTTCTGTGGCACTTTCGTTGTAAAAAAAGAAGCTATTTCATTCACTCGCCCTCAGCATCATCGTTGTGGGCCGTCATTCAAAGTGGCATTTATGATTTTCCATCGTTTGAAGTGCACCGAAGCGGCAGAGCTTCATCGCGTTCCATCGCTTGAGCAGCGTGAAGAAACAACACAGAGTCTATTTTCTGCGTCGCTAGGATGACCACTTTCGACAATTATCGTCGTGGTCATTCGTGTGCAGTAAGGTGAAGACGAAATATGAATATGCGCGTGTGTGTTCCGTGGAAAGTGCGTGTGTGTCATTTACCACCCGTAAAAGGTGTGGCAAAGGCGTTACTGCATGTCGGTGTAAGTGTGCCACTTCAATTCCGCAACGTGAGAATCTTGGTGATGGTTTGCAAAATGTGTTGCGTTATGCTCCAACAAAAGTAATGAAGGTGCAGGCGAGGTGTGGAAAAAAAGCAACCGAGAGGACCTGCCAGCGTCACACAGTGCGGAAGTAAACAAACCAGGTAGACAGGTGTGCATTGGTGTATGCAATCAAAAGAGAATTGTGGTGACCATGTGTGTGCGTAGTTATTAAATGCGAAGCATTTCTTAGCGAACTTCGGTGAATTTGAACATATCTATCTATCTATCTATCTATCTATCTATCTATCTATCTATCTATCTATCTATCTATCTATCTATCTATCTATCTATCTATCTGTCTGTCTGTGTATGTAGCCGCATACGACTTTTAGCTCTCCTGGCCGTTTCGATAATGGTGTCGATACCAAACTTGGTATGCCATAACATGACTGTATGTAAAACATGTTTTACTAGTCACAACAAGTAAGTCATGACGTTTGTCGTGAATGTCATGGTTTACATTTTAAGGTCCTGCAGCTCATGCGGTGGTTCCGTTCACATGGCATGTTGCAAAAGTGGTATAGTATGACATAATTGCATGGCGAACAGAAGCGAAAAACCTAACATAAAGATCTTCACATGCGTGTCATGTAACAACATGACTACATCCCATGCTCATGATGCGCTCGCGGCCGTTTCGCTAGTGTCACAAACACCAAATTTGGTATCACGCTACGTGAATGGATAACGAAGGTATGACACTGGTGCAAACAAGATAAACATGAGATGCGTGTCGTGTAGCAACATGACGACATGCTACGCTCTTGATGTGCTCAAGCCCGTTTCGCTAGCTTCACATGTATCAAACTCGCCATTACTCCACGTGAACGGACGACATAGGTAAATGATACATCGAAACATGGTAATCATGGCATGTGTGTCACGTAACATGACCTCATGCCACACTGATGATGTGCATGCGGCTGTTTCGCTAGCTTCACATATGCCAAATCGGGTATTACCTGACGCAAATGAATGACGAAGGTATGTGACTGATGTAAACATGATAATCATGAGATACGTGCCGCGTGAGAGCATGACCACATACCACAGTGAAGGCGCCAATACATTTCGGCGTCACGCGATGCGTGTGCTCGCCGGCGTTCAGTTCGTCGCGTCACGCCGGCGTTTCCACGCCAGGCGCCGGTCCTGCCATATACACGTAGGCCTGCGCCACGCTGCATTGCTTTGACGCATGCGTGTTTCAGCACGTCCTGCGTCTCTCCGTCACCAAAAGAGGGAGATGCCGTGTTGTCTTGGTAACGCATCGGTGCGAAATGCACCATGTCGCGTTTCGCGCCAGTTGCCATCGCGCCGCGCCGATGGGCGCTGGTCGCGCCTGGCATCAGACTATAGAGTGCTCGCGTTTTGCTAACGTAGCGTCACTGGGCCCAGCGTGCGTGCGCTTCAACGCTTCGTTGGTGTATATTGGGCTCTTCATAATCCGCTCGCTGCCGTTTTACTAGTGCGAAATATATCAAATTTGGCGTGACGTGACGGAAATCAATGACGAAATATATGACTGGTGTGAACATGATAACGCTGACGCGTGTGTCATGTAAGAACATGACAACATACCACGCTCGTAGAGTGCTCGTGGCCGTTTGGCTGGCTCGAATTATACTAAAGGTGAGAGAGATAAATAAAGAAGAAAGGCGGGGAAGTTAACCAAGCTTTGCTTGGTTGGCTGCCCTACACTCGGTGTGGGGGAAAGGGAAATAATAGAAAGGAAAGAAATAGAAAGCAATAAGAGTAAGAAAAAGAAGGATGAATAGTCAGCTCGAGGCTACATAGCACGGTCTCACACTGTTCTTTCACAAGCGGTCGTGAAGTCTAGTGGTCCTTAAGAAGTACAAAAGGGCTTTCGTGGCTTTGCGTGTATGGGAAACCGTAGGCCAACGTCCCAGGATCTTCTTTTATGTAAGGGGCCGTGACTCCAGTTGATAGAGCTTGGCTCCCAAAATACGTTGTTCAGACTGTGGCAGTGACATGAAATCTGCTCAAGCGTTTCCTCGCAGGCGCAGATGTTGCATGCCGAAGTTCTCGCCTTTCCAAGGAGACGAGAGTAAGCATTAGTATTTGTCACGTGCAACCTCATGCGACACAGTAAGGTTTCGGCGCATCGCGGGAGCCTGCATTGCAAACGAAGTTGCAAGTTGGGTCGATCGAATACATGTGCGTGTTGGAGAAATCCGGCATTGTAGGAGAGTTATACGGCGAGCGTCCGTTCTCAAGAGTGGTATGGGCGTATGCTGGTCTTGGTCATGAGACGATCGAGCAGCTTCATCCGCGCGGTCATTGCCAACGATTCTGCAATGACTCAGCAATCACTCAAAAACAATATAGTTACCTTCACTGAGTGCTTCATGGTAGTCGTGCCTTATCTGATATGCTGATTGTTCGTGTCACCCTTGCTGCATTACAAACTGTAGTGTCTGTAAGGCTGACCTTGAGTCGGAAAAGATGACCCATTGGTTAGGTTGCTGCCAAAGAATGTACTTTACTACAACTTGAAGTGCTGTGAGCTGTGCTGCTGTCGATGTCATGGTGTGACAAAACTTGTATTGAAGCAACGCATTATCAGATAGAACAACCACTGCTCCTGCAGAGCCGTTAGAATTAGTGGAGCCATCGGTGTAAACATGTGTGCGGTCGAAGTACCTTTCATCCTACAGACGCAAAGTCAAATGCTTCAGGGCTAGCGGTGACATGCGTGCCTTTCTTAATGATTACAGAAACTGATAACCGCACGTCAGGTTGACGGAGACTCCATAATGCAGCTGGTGGATACATCGTAAGTTTGAAGCCAGGCGAAAATATGCCCTGATGTTTTGTCACAATTCCGCAGAACGAAGAATGGGGCTTCAAACATGCCAAATCGTGTGACGGTAGCCGTGATAAACGCCGAAGGTGTGCTCTCAGCGTCTCGACAATGATGTGCGTTGTGATCGGCTGTTCTTAAGCGATAACAATAGTTGCCATTGTCGGTGAGCATCTGAGAAGGCCAAGACATGTTCGAAGTGCTTGGGCGTGTACGCTCTGTAGTGCACGAATGTTAGTCTTGCACGTGTTGGACAGAACAGGAAGGCTGTACCGGAGAATCCCGAGAAAGAAAGCTGTGTAAAGCTGCAACATGGAGTGCATGGATGGGCCCCATGATTTTCCGGCGAAGAACTTGAATACATTCTGAATGTCAGCAACTTTTTCTTCAGGTATACGACAAGCGGGCTCCAGGTTATGTCACGATCTACGATGATACCTGAGAATCTGTGTCTGCTCTTATCAAGCAATTGATCTGCCATCGAGGCACATTGGGTAGAAAGACATCGGTTTGCGTGTAAACATCACCGCTGCGCATTTTTTTGTGGCGATAGTCAAACCTTGCTAGTGAAGGTAGGTGCTCTAGTGGATAAAACCGGGATCAAACATAGAAATTTTATCAACATCGGACCAAGAAGTTGCGGAACGGCTTCGTCGCATAACCACACTCAAAACAAACGGTCATGCATATGCCGTAAGGGTTCACGCGGTGACTGGTGAAGAAGCCCTCAGAGGAGTGATACACGGCATACAATTCAGCACCCTTTCTAAAACGTTGACGGCAAACTTGTGAGTGCGAACGCAAGGAGTGGAAGTCATACAAGCCCGTATGATGGGAGAAACGAAGAGCGCGACGTTCACCTTCTGTGCTCCGACTCTTCCGCATTTAATGTATTACTGCAGAGGAGAAATGGCGTGCCACGGTGCAAGTGTGCAAGACCTGCTGCAGCAATGGTCATCGTACGGATGTGTGCCCCCAACCAGACGCTCGCGTCTGCCGCATATGTGGAACTGGAGTCCCAACTGACTGACGTGTGTGCGTACCAAAGTGTGCCTCGGGCGGAGGGGAACACGTCACGGGTGACCGCAGGTGTACACAGAGACTCAAGCAGCCGAGAGCGACTGCCAGAAAACCAAAGCGTACACCCACTGCTAAGCGTGAGGGGTTACGCTGGTTTTCATCAGAACAAGAGGAATCGCAGCTTCGTAACGACAGAAAGCCACGGTCGACGAGCCGACACAGCACCCCAACACGCCACGAGGGAAACGCAGCGCACGCCGCCTGCAAGTCTTCACCTCCACGCAAACCAAGATTGAGGTCAAGGTCGCGGAAACGAGCAACAATTCAGCCGAGGCGGAAAGCAGCGGAATCACAGACTCCCGGTCGAGCATGTGCTGGACCACTAGGGCAGCAGCAGCAGCAAGCTCCACCTGCCACTATGCCGGTAAGCTGGGCTGATGTCGCATCTCATACGACCACACCAATCACACAAGATGAGAAACATAAAAGAATAATCGCAGAAAGTAAGCAACATAGATCTCTAGCCTTGCGGCACTACAGACATAGGTAGCAGCACTCAAACAACTTTTGGGTAATAGAACAATCCACCACAGCACACAAAATCAACAGACGTAGAAGAAAGCCAGCGCAACACAAATAGCTTTTTCCCAGCCGCAAAAGTAGAGGGAAATCTGCAAGATATAGAAACTCAACTGCAACTTCTGTTCGCAGAGCTGGCCGTTCTTAAGAAATATGTTGACGACTTTATCAAAGGAGTGAGAGCTGAGAAAACGGGGAAGCTCAGGCCCTGGAGGCCGCTTTCCTAAGGCATCGGCAACGACTGACACGGATACATTTGAGAGCCCCTATGATGGCTAGAACCATCACATGCCACCAAGAGAATCCCGAGTTATGGCAGTGGAACTGCCGCTCCCAGCGCAAGAAAATTTGCGCAAACACAGTTTGTGTAATCTGCTGCAATTGCACCTGATCTCATATGTTTACAAGAAGGGGCACCAAAACGCTCAGTATTGGGATACACACATCACACAAACACAAACAACACGGGAACGGCAATTTTGGTTTGGCAGGATCTTATTTTTATCGTAGAAACTGTACCAGGGGTTGACATACCACATCTAATAGCAACAGTATGACCTCTTAAGAGAGGTCACCCGAAAAACATTGTGGCGAATTTCTATAGTTCGCCTCGAGATCGGATGGCGAACTTCACAGCAATTATCTGTCATGCTATAAACAGCGCGAAACGGGGTGACAGAGTCATGCTGCTTGGATATTTCAACGCCTGGCATAGAGTGGGGCTACAAAAAGGATACAATCAAAGAAATCAATTTGCTGAAGGCAACGCAGGCACATGATCTAGTTCCCGTCACGCAACCAGATTGAGGAACAGCGTGGCCAGAGACACCGCTCCTGACCTAAGTTTCGTAAGCAATGAACGAGGGGTAACCTTGACGAACCTAGACAAAGCACTGGGAAGCAACCCTTACATCCTCAGCATCTCTATACAAACGGCAAGCATAAGAAAACTGACCAGTACTGCATGTCTCACAGACTAAAAAAATTTAAGGAGTGCCAGACTGATACTCAGGACCTCAACACAATAAAAGACTGGATGAATTATTTACGGGAGGCAGCAGACCATGCAACTAAACGATTTAAAACAACACTACGAAACCGAGCCATCGACAATCATTTCCTCCACCTATGAGAGGCAAGAGGCAGCCTCATAAAAAGATGGAAGAGGCAGTGGCCCAACCAAAAGCTCAGAGTGCGCATAGCACAAATCAGCAAGGCAGCCACTGCGTTCTCACGAGAACTGTGTACTTCTAACTGGAGGAGCTTGTGCGACTCTTTTCGGGAAAATCTAAGCACGAAAAGAACTTGGGCAATCCTTCATAATATGCTTACTCTTGGTACCATACGAAGAGAAAGCACGCTAGCACTGAGGCGTATCCTTAATGACTACACAGGCACAAACGTGGACCATCGTGAACTACAAGACACGTACATGGGCGAAAGGACAACACGGACAACTGTAACACCCTCTGTGGGTCGGGCAATCCTTAACCTTGATGAACCAATATCACTCGCAGAAGTGTACACTGCAGCGAAATTTTTCAAAAAGAACACTGCGCCTGGACCGGATTGCATTACGAATGCATGATTAGAAACTTAGCCAGCAAAACACTAGAGCACTTAACAAATTTCTTCAATGACACTATTTGGAAGACAGGAGGATCGATACCACCTGAATAGAAGGAGGCAGAAATAATTTTATACCAAAGCCTGGAAAACCAAAATCACTCCAGAACCTTCGACCAATATTGTTAACCTCTTGCTTGGGTAAACTTTACGAGAAGGTCAACCATACACGAATTGGGAGGTAATTAGATGACAACAATCTCCTACCCTATCGCATGTTTACCACTACGACGAATCACTACGTCAGGGGATTTCCTCGCACGACGTCTTCCTTCTCTTTCGCGACGAAGTTTTAAACCCACCACCTGGAAGCATGAACACAATCCTGCTTACATTAGACCTGTACAAAGCTTTTGACAACATATCTCATGACACTATATTGAATGCCCAACAAGAGATAGGCTGTGGGAAGATAACGTACAATTGCGTTCAAAGTTTTCTCAAGAACAGAACGACGTCCATAGGATTGGGCACTCAAAGAGGTCATTAAATTCACATAGTAAATAAAAGCACTCCGCATGTCTTTATACTGTCCCCCTTAATAATAAATATAAGGTTGCGGATTTTCGCTCTAAAGTTGGATAAAGACAAATAACTTGGAGTAGCCATCTACGCCGAAGACATCACCCGTTGGGCAACGAAGGGACCTCATGAGAATACCAAGACACTCTTCAACGAGCAATCGATACGATTGAGGGATATGCCAAGAAGGCAGGTACGACATGCACGCCAGAAAAATCTGAATACATGCAAATCCGGCCCAAGAACACCAACCGGAGACGCTCCCCAACCTTCACAATCTGGAGCAAAATGGGAACCAGATAAAGCAAGTATCAGAGCTCAGGGTGCTTGGAATGCGGATATAGGAGACAGGCAGCACATCATTTACGCGAAAAACACTTAAACGCAGAACGAGGAGCGTAGCGAGACTCATAAAGCGAGTCATTTGCAGTAATGAGGGCATGACGGAAGAAGACACCTGGAGCTCGGTACACGCCTTTATCATTAGCCGCAATATATATGCTCTCCTGTACCAACTCACACGCAGATGGGAAACCGAGCAGGCCAACACACTCATGCGCATTGCCACTAAGCTGCATTGGGCCTCCTAGACTGCGCCGACACAAAGCGTTTGGAATGCTTGGGTGTATATATTACATATGACGAACACGCCGTAGCCGTATTGATCCCACAGAGAGAGAGACTAAACTCGACGATGCAAGGCAGACCAATGCTAAAGAGGCTTCACTACCCCTTGTCACCCCTGTTTTGCATTGAGGAGACGCACCAAATACCCAGAAAAGACAGGGAACACATATATGTCGCCCTTATCCCGAGAAACATGCACCCCAATGTTAATGCCGGCCGCAGACGAGCTAGGACGGTGGCACTAGAACGGCTACGAAATGACCCCGACACTTACTATACAGACTCCAGTTCATACCCAACGAGGCAACACGCATTTGACGATGTCGTTACCATGCGAAGCCAAGCGATCACTTCGGTGACAATACTGTCATGGGGTCGTGACGTGGCCGAAGACAGGATACTGTGTATTGGAATTTAACTGTTTATTTTGGGCAAACCTGTGCCCGATTACAGTAGCAGTCTTGGACTGATACAAAGGGAAGTTTATTACCTTCAAATCTCAAAAAACTCTTTACATCATTTTATACATACAGTGCTCGTTTAGACACCCCTCTTCTGCACTATGGAGCTTACAAACTCCATTATCCATAGAGGAAACTAGCGGCACATACACAGATATCTTTATATATATATATATATATATATATATATATATATATATATATATATATATATATATATATATATATATATATATATACAAGTTTGTGCTAAACTACGCATACATTCGTAAAAAAACCACAAATGTATATTTACAATCACATATACATATATTTACAACAGATCGTGATTATGGGTAGGCATATTTACAATACTTCGACTGGCGCTATACATACACTTGTAACACATTATTTTGGGGAGAAGGGGTTAGTAAAGGATTATGGGGTACGGAGTTTCACACCTCTGACGAAAAAAACTTTGTGTGCCAGCGGCGAAGGAAATGGTCTACCCCGCCAGCTTCCACTTGCTTGGCCAAGTACTGCACTAATTTCTGCCTGATCATGGCTAGTGCTGGGTAGGCTGCTCTCACTGGAGTGTTCTTTACCTCAGCAAGGCACCGGCGTTTCCAAATCACAATAGGGGCGAACGGAGAGTCGGCGGTCGATGAACTACTGACAAGCGGGGACGTGCGTCGGAATTTATACTCTTGCCATCGAATGTTCTAGCGTTATCGCTAGCAGCGGCGTAGGTTCCAGAATAATCTGTACAGTTCGCGGAGTGGGCGCGATCTTTTCGAAAGGATCTACTACAGTCCCGAATCTTCTCGAAAACGGCATGCGCGGTTTGCGCTGAGAATTGTGTATTGTTTTGGGACGATAAAAAAACTTGGGAAATGGAACGTGGCAATATGTACAAAAAGCATGGCCGTAGCAGAAGCGGCAGTCATAGCACTAGCCTTCCGTGCAGCAGAGTGCACGAGACATCTGCGCACGTTCTCATAGATTCCCAAGAGGCTTGCCGACTGTTTTTTAAAGGCGTCATTCCCAAGAGCGTCCGAGCATGCTAGGATCCAACCTCCAAGAAGACCACGGCATCTCATTGTGCCCCGTCCACGAAGGTGTAGGAGGAAATGAACGGGCAGACCGCATGGCTCGAGCATTAACTTTCCGAGTCGCGGACATGCTGTCACGGGAGGATTACTTCACACCGACGCTCCCGCGAGATATCCTTGAGAGACAAAGACGGGCCCGGCAGACGATGGCGCCACCCCACAGTAAACTGACATGCTGGCAATCAAGGGATTGGAGACGAATACAGACGAACACATATCCAAACATACACACGCTTAGCAAAATCTGGCCATCCCAATTTGCTGACCGCTGCCCTTGGTGCGGTGACACAGCGACACTCCAGCACATCACTTGGACTTGCCGACAAAGACCAACAGAGGGTAATTAACCCCCCATAATCATACAAAACGAATTTAAAAGGTCGTAGGGGGTGCGACTCACCCGGCAGGATGTTCGAAGCCAGAGGTCAACCTTGGACCGGGCCGAGCGAGCCACTCGGGCCTGTGGGGCCCTGGAATAAGGGCTCCACCTACGGAAACAGTATGCCGTTGCAATAGATGTTTATTCCCCCTCGATGCAGTTTATTTTTGTTGTTTGTGCCTTTTACGGTTGACTTATACGTTGTTGTGCCGTGCCACTTGCGACCTCTTTCTTGCAGTCCTAACCAGGGTCTCTCGCACGAGTCTTGAAGCCAGCTCCCTGAACCTTTATGATAAAACGCAAGGTAATCTACAGAACTAAGGTTGGTTAAGAATACGAGTTAATGCACAGTACCTTAGTAACCTGAGGTCTGCCGACGACATGGCACTGCTGAGTAATTCGGGGACAAATTGCTAGTCATGATTACTGAATTAGACATTTAGAACATAAAAATAGGTCTTAAATTCATTCTCAAGAAATGTGGGTTATATGCAAGAACTTCGGAAGAGAACAGTGCTATGAGATAGCTAGTAGTGCACTTCAAGTTCTAAAATAGTACGTCTACTTAGGACCGGTAGTAACCATGGAGCCGAACCACGAGACTGGAGTAACTATAGTCGGCGGCAAGCTAAGAATAAAAAGTAAAGTGTATTACTGTCCATTTTTATTATGTGCGTCCAACTGCAGCTGCTCATTACCATTACGTAAGAGTCACGGTGAACCAATGACCAATTCAGCATGCTACTGTTTGCGGCGAGAGGCAATGTGCCGCTACACCGAGACTGTCGGGCGTCCATTCTGTTTTCTGTGGCACTTTCGTTGTAAAAAAAGAAGCTATTTCATTCACTCGCCCTCAGCATCATCGTTGTGGGCCGTCATTCAAAGTGGCATTTATGATTTTCCATCGTTTGAAGTGCACCGAAGCGGCAGAGCTTCATCGCGTTCCATCGCTTGAGCAGCGTGAAGAAACAACACAGAGTCTATTTTCTGCGTCGCTAGGATGACCACTTTCGACAATTATCGTCGTGGTCAATCGTGTGCAGTAAGGTGAAGACGAAATGTGAATATGCGCGTGTGTGTTCAGTGGAAAGTGCGAGTGTGTCATTTACAACCCGTAAAAGGTGTGGCAAAGGCGTTACTGCATGACGGTGTAAGTGTGCCACTTCAATTCCGCAACGTGAGAATCTTGGTGATGGTTTGCAAAATGTGTTGCGTTTTGCTCCCACAAAAGTGATGAAGGTGCAGGCGAGGTGTGGAAAAAAAGCAACCGAGAGGACCTGCTAGCGTCACACAGTGCGGAAGTAAACAAACCAGGTAGACAGAGTGTGCATTGGTGTATGCAATCAAAAGAGAATTGTCGTGACCATGTGTGTGCGTAGTTATTAAATGCGAATCATTTCTTAGCGAACTTCGGTGAATTTGAACATATCTATCTATCTATCTATCTATCTATCTATCTGTCTGTCTGTGTATCTAGCCGCATACGACTTTTAGCTCTCCTGGCCGTTTCGATAATGGTGTCAATACCAAACTTGGTATGCCATAACATGACTGTATGTAGAACATGTTTTACTAGTCCTAACATGAAAATCATGACGTTTGTCGTGAATGTCATGGTTTACATTTTAAGGTCCTGCAGCTCATGCGGTGGTTCCGTTCACATGGCATGTTGCAAAAGTAGTATAGTATGACATGATTGCATGGCGAACAGAAGCGAAAAACCTAACATAAAGATCTTCACATGCGTGTCATGTAACAACATGACTACATCCCATGCTCATGATGTGCTCGCGGCCGTTTCGCTAGCGTCACAAACACCAAATTTGGTATCACGCTACGTGAATGGATAACGAAGGTATGATACTGGTGCAAACATGATAAACATGAGATGCGTGTCGTGTAGCAACATGACGACATGCTATGCTCTTGATGTGCTCGAGCCCGTTTCGCTAGCTTCACATGTATCAAACTCGCCATTACTCCACGTGAACGGACGACATAGGTAAATGACACATCCAAACATGGTAATCATGGCATGTGTGTCACGTAACATGACCCCATGCCACACTGATGATGTGCATGCGGCTGTTTCGCTAGCTTCACATATGCCAAATCGGGTATTACCTGACGCAAATGAATGACGAAGGTATGTGACTGATGTAAACATGATAATCATGAGATACGTGCCGCGTGAGAGCATGACCACATACCACAGTGAAGGCGCCAATACATTTCGGCGTCACGCGATGCGTGTGCTCGCCGGCGTTCAGTTCGTCGCGTCACGCCGGCGTTTCCACGCCAGGCGCCGGTCCTGCCATATACACGTAGGCCTGCGCCGCGCTGCATTGCTTTGGCGCATGCGTGTTTCAGCACGTCCTGCGTCTCTCCGTCACCAAAAGAGGGAGATGCCGTGTTGTCTTGGTAACGCATCGGTGCGAAATGCACCATGTCGCATTTCGCGCCGGTTGCCATCGCGCCGCACCGACGGGCGCTGGTCGCGGCTGGCATCAGACTATAGAGTGCTCGCGTTTTGCTAACGTAGCGTCACTGGGCCCAGCGTGCGTGCTCTTCAACGCTTCGTTGGAGTATATTGGGCCCTTCATAATCCGCTCGCTGCCGTTTTACTAGTGCAAAATATACCAAATTTGGCGTGACGTGACGGCAATCAATGACAAAATATATGACTGGTGTGAACATGATAATGCTGACACGTGTGTCATGTAAGAACATGACAACATACCACGCTCGTGGAGTGCTCGTGGCCGTTTGGCTTGCTCGAATTATACTAAAGGGGAGAGATATAAATAAAGAAGAAAGGCGGGGAAGTTAACGAAGCTTTGCTTGGTTGGCTGCCCTACACTTGGTGTGGGGGAAAGGGAAATAATAGAAAGGAAAAAAATAGAAAGCAATAAGAGTAAGAAAAAGAAGGATGAATAGTCAGCTCGAGGCTACATAGCCCGGTCTCACACTGTTCTTTCACAAGCGGTCGTGAAGTCTAGTGGTCCTTAAGAAGTACAAAAGGGCTTTCGTGGCTTTGCGTGTATGGGAAACCGTAGGCCAACGTCCCAGGATCTTCTTTTATGTAAGGGGCCGTGACTCCAGTTGATAGAGCTTGGCTCCCAAAATACGTTGTTCAGACTGTGGCAGTGACATGAAATCTGCTCAAGCGTTTCCTCGCAGGCGCAGATGTTGCATGCCGAAGTTCTCGCCTTTCCAAGGAGACGAGAGTAAGCATTAGTATTTGTCACGCGCAACCTCATGCGACACAGTAAGGTTTCGGCGCATCGCGGGAGCCTGCATGGCAAACGAAGTTGCAAGTTGGGTCGATCGAATACATGTGCGTGTTGGAGAAATCCGGCATTGTAGGAGAGTTATACGGCGAGCAAGTGATTGTAATCGCCTTGCAGCGTCCGTTCTCAAGAGTGGTATGGGCGTATGCTGGTCTTGGTCATGAGACGATCGAGCAGCTTCATCCGCGCGGTCATTGCCAACGATTCTGCAATGACTCAGCAATCACTCAAAAACAATATAGTGACCTTCACTGAGTGCTTCATGGTAGTCGTGCCTTATCTGATATGCTGATTGTTCGTGTCACCCGTGCTGCATTACAAACTGTAGTGTCTGTAAGGCTGACCTTGAGTCGGAAAAGATGACCCATTGGTTAGGTTGCTGCCGAAGAATGTACATTACTACAACTTGAAGTGCTGTGAGCTGTGCTGCTGTCGATGTCATGGTGTGACAAAACTTGTATTGAAGCAACACATTATCAGATAGAACAACCACTGCTCCTGTAGAGCCGTTAGAATTAGTGGAGCCATCGGTGTAAACATGTGTGCGGTCGAAGTACCTTCCATCCTACAGACGCAAAGTCAATTGCTTCAGGGCTAGCGGTGACATGCGTGCCTTCTTAATGATTACAGAAACTGATAACCGCACGTCAGGTTGACGGAGACTCCATAATGCAGCTGGTGGATACACCGCAAGTTTGAAGCCAGGCGAAAATATGCCCTGATGTTTTGTCACAATTCCGCAGAACGAAGAATGGGGCTTCAAACATGCCAAATCGTGTGACGGTAGCCGTGATAAACGCCGAAGGTGTGCTCTCAGCGTCTCGACAATGATGTGCGTTGTGATCGACTGTTCTTAAGCGATAACAATAGTTGCCATTGTCGGTGAGCATCTGAGAAGGCCAAGACATGTTCGAAGTGCTTGGGCGTGTACGCTCTGTAGTGCACGAATGTTAGTCTTGCACGTGTTGGACAGAACAGGAAGGCTGTACCGGAGAATCCCGAGAAAGAAAGCTGTGTAAAGCTGCAACATGGAGTGCATGGATGGGCCCCATGATTTTCCGGCGAAGAACTTGAATACATTCTGAATGTCAGGAACTTTTTCTTCAGGTATACGACATGCGGGCTCCAGGTTATGTCACGATCTACGATGACACCTGAGAATCTGTGTCTGCTCTTATAAGCAATTGATCTGCCATCGAGGCACATTGGGTAGAAAGACATCGGTTTGCGTGTAAACATCACCGCTGCGCATTTTTTTGTGGCGATAGTCAAACCTTGCTAGTGAAGGTATGCCGATGTCATTGTTGCCGCTTTGTGTATCTTTGCGCGTACCTGAGACCATGCCACGCCGGACGCCCAAATACAGATATCATCAGCGTAGATAAATATATAAGCCGCCTGTGGCAGCATTTTGTTGAGCCCCACCAGAACCAGCTTGAAAAGAGTCGGGCTCAAAACGCCGCCTTGTGGCACCCCATGACTTTTGAAATGCTTATTCGTAGGCCCAACTTCAGTTAGAACGAACATGGATCTCTTTGTGGTGTAACGTCTTACCCATCAAAATACATGACCTCCAAGTTATGCTGCTTCAAGAGCATTGAGAACAGCCTCATGGGTCACGTTGTCATAGGCACCTTTCACGTCTAAGCACAGAGCTACCGACAGCCACTTCTCAGCTTTATGTTGCTGAGCAGAGGTCACTAAGTCAATAACCCTATCAACTGAGGATCAACCTCGTCAAAAGCCAGCCATAGCATTAGAATACACCTTACAATGTTCCAGGTATCAATACATGCAAGTAAGCAGCAGCTTCTCCATGACCTTGCTGACGCAGCTTGCGAGTGCTTTTGGCCAGTATGATGCCAAATCCAATGGAGACTTTATGGGCTTCAACAAAGACACTAGGCAACTGCACTTCCACTCATCATGCACCATTCTACCATGTCAAGACCTATTGAAAATGTCCAGGAGACATCGCTGTGCTTTCGGACCTAGGTGACGTAGGCCAGTATAGATCACTCCATCCGGACATGGGGATGATGAGCGTCTGCATGTGTTCAATGCTGCATGAAGTTCTCCCATAGTGAATGCAACCTCCATTTGCTGATCTCGTGTGACTGTCGCCGATGATCCATGTCGCTGATGATCTATGCACAAAATTCACCAGAAGCATCAAGCTGTGAGCGGCGTTGATGCTGCGCCTGAGCGGCGAACGGATGATGCTGTTGCGGATGCGAGTGAATACCTCGAAGAGTCCTCCATACGGGAGACAATGGCATTCGAGGGTCTAGCAAGTCTTTAAAACTCTTCCATCGTTCTTCCTGGAGTGTGCGCATTTGATGCTGAATATTCTTCTGAATGCGTCTGGATTCTCTGAGGTCATAGATAAACTTCGAGCTTCTGTATTGTCTCTCGGAATGTGGGCACACCACTCCAAGTTTTTCCAACTCTTGGTCGAGCGCGGTACGTCTCGATTCTTTCAAACATAACATCGTGGAAGTTTCCATCGCACAACAAATCGCTTCTTCAATGGATTCTGGTGGTTCGTGCATGCACGTGCCCTCACCTGATATCTGATACTTTTTCCAGTCAATAAGTCTTGAGCGTACAGGGGCAATGCCTCCTAAAAGTTATTTCTGGAACCTGAGCCATAAACGCACTGCCCTACACTCTGATTTTGCCCCCTTCCTTCGCCACGAAAGTAAGCGTCTCCGATGGCCGCCCACTGCGAACGCAGCAGGGCTCTCGCAGTTGCCTCCGAGCAGCCGTGATGTCACGTGACAGAGCGGTACCGTTATGTGACGTTACTGAGTGGTACGGAGGCGAGCAGTGGCACGCGGTGGCCGGTCGCTACACAAGGCAGGAGGCCTGGCCTCCGAGAATGCTTGCTGGCAGGAGGCTACCAATCGAAAAGAGAGCGACGTTCCTGTTATTGTTTTTCTAGGAGGCATTGCCTGGGTAGGGAAAATCGTCCAGACCTCTGACTGTCACGTACGTGGGGATATGGTCGCTGCCGTGGGTTTCAATATCTGTGAACCATTGGACTTTCGTGACAAAGCTATGCGACACTACTGTTATATCTAGGCAGCTGCTAGAAGTTGCTCCTCGGAGATAAGTAGGGCTGCCATCGTTAAGCACCTGAAGCCTGTGCTCTGATGCGAGATCAACTAGGTTCGCGCCTTTTCAATTTTCCTGATGCTTCCTCACAGTGGATGATGGGCGTTGAAGTCACCCATCAATATCCAAGGTGCTGGAGTCATTGCGAACATATCATTTAATCTGTTGATCCAGTCGACGTGACAGCGCTATCTATGCGCCTATTAGCATAAGCGACAGCTTCTTTTTACCATACAGTCACACGTAGTGATTTCGAGTGTTAGACTCTACTCTTTAGCGAACATAAGTGAGTTCTTTACGGATGTACACAGTAACTTAACTTCATTTAATGCGCGACAAAGAAACGGAAAATTCATAGCCCGGCAGTCGAGGTAATTTTGAAGAATGCGGTTCAAAAATGACGATGGTGGAAAACCTAGTCTCGAAAATGAACTGTCTAAACTCAGGCATTCTTGACTGTAGACCTCCAGCGTTGCACTGAAATATGGAAGCACGCTTGACTTTTTCTCGGAAAGGCTTGGTCTATGGGACGCCATCTTGTTTCTGAAGTCCAGGAAGAATTGATTCTAGTGTATCCAAGATTTGCAGCGCCCATTTAGCGGAAAGGATTTGTACACTAGCCAAGAGAGTGCGAATGACACTCATGAACGACTTCAATACAGAAAAAAGGCAGATCTTACGTACAGTGGTAACCAATGATATGCGAAACACGGATGAGAAAGGTTGATACGTCACTTGAATATCACCACAACGTTACAAGGTGGAGATAAATTATTCCATACATGACTTCCGTGTCTTGATTATCACGTATAGATAGGTAGTTTACCTTTCTCATCTATTCACGTCACGTGATACCAAATTTAGTATAGGTGGAGCTAGCAAAATGGCCGCGAGCATGCTATGAGCGTGGTATGTTGTCATGTTCTTACATGACACGCGTGTCAGGATCTTTATGTTTGCACAAGTCATATATTTCGTCATTAATTGTGTCACGTGACAACCAATTCGGTATATGTGGAGCTAGAAAAACTTCCGCAAGCGCATATCCCTGTTTTCGTAACGTAGGGACGCCAGACGCGCTGAAACACGCATGCGTCAAAGCAACGAAGCACGGCGCGCCTGCGAGCATATGGCAGGACCGGCACCTGGCTTGGCAACGCCGGCATGACACGATTGAATGAACGCCGGCGAGCACACGAACCGTGTCACGTTGAAATGTGTTAGCGCTTTGACTGTGGCATGTAGCCATGTTCTATCATGACACGCATCTCGTGATTATCATGTTTGCAGCAGTCGCATATCTTCATCATCCGTTGGCGCCACGTAATACAAAATTTGGCATGTGTTAAGTAGCGAAACGGAGGCGAGCGCATTATCAGTTGGGCGTGTAGTCATGTTGTTACATGACACGCATGTCGTGATTGTGATGTATGAATGTATCATCTACCTATGTCTTCCGCGTCGCGTGATACCGACTTCGGTACATGTGGAGCCAGCGAAACGGCAGCGAGCGCATCGTGAGCGAAGCATGCAGTAATGTTGTTGCATGACACGCATCTCACGTTTATCATGTTTGCACCAGTATCATCCCTTCGTCATCCATTCACTTCCCGTCGCTACCAAGTTTGGTATAATAGAAGCTAGCGAAACGGTCGCCAGCGGATCAGGAGCTTGGCATGTAGGCATGCTGTTACATGACACGCACCTCATGATTATCATATTTGCACCAGTCACATACCTTTGTCGTCTATTATCGTACTGTAGTACCAATTTTGGTATATGTGACGCTAGCGAAATGGCCGTGAGCGCATCATAAGCGTGGCATGTAGTAATGTTGTTAGATGACACGCATATCATTCTTTTCATGTTAGGGTCTGTTGCTTGTGTTCGCCATGACATCATGTCATACCATACCAGTTTTTCAACATGCCATGTGAACGAAACCACCGCAAGAACTGCAGGACCGATAAATCTAAATCATGCCATTCATGACGCACGTGTCATGATTTTCATGTTACGAATAGTCAAATGTGTTCTCCGTGCAGTTATGTTATGCCATACCAAGTTTGGTGTCGAAACCATTGTCAATACGACCAGGAGAGCTAAAAGTCGTGGGCTGCTAGATAGATAGATAGATAGATAGGTAGATAGATACGCTCAAAGTCACCGAAGTTCATCAAGAAATGCTTCGCATTTAAAACTCGTACCTCTTGGGCCAATAGACTGCCTGCTGGGGGCATATCTGTGGTTGACTGTCGATGTTATGGTTCCGTAGACTTGTGTACGCATGGTAAAGTGGGCCAGTCAGAGACAGATGTTCTCTGTTGGGCCACAGTGTCCTCCGGCATCTCTGGACGTACCTCACCTGTTGGCGGTGGCGGAGAAGGTCGCTGTGGTCGTGGCGGTGGTGCTGGGGGCGATGGCGGCGTAAGTGAAGGCACATTCGGCACAAGACTGCTTTTTCTTTTTTTCGAGCACCACCAGCGATAGTAACGCCATCGTTGAACAACGGTTACCGGTTCCTTTCGTGAGGATCTGTCTTTCACCATTTGTCTCAGAAATCTCCTCTCCTTCTTGAGTACTGGGAAGTCCTTGGATGAGGTCTCATGGTTCCCATTGCAGTTGCTGCATTTTAAGCGAGTTTGGCAAGTCTCTGTTTTGTGGGGTTCGGCGCAACGTGGGCATGCTTGCTTGTTGTGACACTAAGCACTAACATGACCAAGTTTTAGACCATTGTGGCACTGTAGTGCCCTTGGGATGTATGGGTGGACAACGTGATGAAAGTGTCCAACCTTTACATGTGATGGAATGAAATCGACTTTGAAGGTCACCTTGATGCAACAGGTTTCTCCAAGCCGGCATACTTGCAATATGTTCATTACCTCAGTAGCTGGATTTATCTGCACAGAAAGGTCTGCGTTTGGTATGGAAGCATTACCGTGATAAATGACGTTCGTCCTCGTGTCACTATCCTGCGGAATGTAAGCACTGAAATTGATGCCTCCAAGCTCCGTGACAGTTCGCAAGGTATGTAGGGCAGCGGGGTGCTCAACGTCTATGGCCAAGATATTCTTCCGTGGGTTGAGTCTAATATCATTTATCTCATTAGGCATGGTGGCGAGACGCGCTGATATCACTTGCCTCTTCATGTTCTTCACATTGATCAAACAGTCGACAAAAACAAAAAATGGCAGTGAATCCACGCAGTGAATGATGGAGAGTGGGGCGAAGCATCCGTCCGGCCATTCGTTCTTGCTTCCGTCCGTTTGTGCGTGGGTCTGTGCGGCCGCCCGTGCGGCCATCCACCCATCCGAACGTGCGTCTGTTCGTGCGTCCGCACGCCCATCTGCGCGTCCATCCCTGCGTTCGTCCATGCATCCGCTCCTGCGTCCGTCCATGCGTCCATCTGTCCGTGCAGCCATCCTTTCGTCCTCTCATGCATCTGTTTGTGGGTCCGTTCGTCCACCTATTCCACACTCCAAGTACCACCATCTCACATCTTTTCATTATATTCCTCTTATAGAAGCATCGCCATCCAGCGGACATTCCAAGGAATGAACGAGAGGAGGCACACGCACGCTTCCTTACGGCTTGCGCTTCGTGTCTACTTCCCACCTTTAACCACCTCGAGATTATTGTATATACTAGTTCACTGTATTCATGGCACAGCAGTCCAACGCTCGCTAAACCTTTCTAAAACCAAGGAGTTTACGCCTAGCTAGTATAACGTAGCAACTCTTTTTTGTCAAATTGTGCTCAATGTACAAGCCAACGGCTACTAAGGCCGAATTAGAGACAGGAGAATCCGGCTTTTCGTTAACGCGTACGCTGCAAATTTTTTATTGTTCACCCACGCACAGAAAGAATCTTCTATTGGCACCACCTTGGATGTCAAAATGTAAGACTGTTCACACACTAGTACTACGACTACGAGGGAAGATCGGGAGCCGCTATAAGGATCTTCGCCCCTAAAAGTATATATGGCGTTTAGAACTCCACGCAGCCAACACGGTAGAGACGCTAGCTGACGAAGACGCGCCGACCATTCACCTTTTAGCTTTATGCTTCAATGCGGCGATGAAAACGTAGTTGTTGTCTTCACTACTCGTCGTGTACAGTTCATTGCTGTCACTGGTGCTGTCGTCCTCCCGGCAGTTGTGCTTCCTTTAAGTTGATGTCGAAGGTGACGCCACGTCCGGATTGCATATTGTAGGGTCTGGATTCATCGCTGCTCACAGAAGAGCGACGATCCTCGGTTATTGCTTAAATTCACCAAAAATGCCAAACGAAATAAGCACCCTCCTGCTGATGAGTTTAGACGGATGGCGCTCACCCACAGGGGGGGGGGAAGGGCCAAGAACCGGGCGGCAGGATGCTTAAGTCAAACTAAAGTGAAATAAAGCCAATCTGAAAAATTAGTAGAGATAATACTGCCAATAAACAAAAATGTTTGCTGAGCAAGGGTCAAACCATTTCTTGTTTCTGACACCGATACGATTTATAAACTAAAGGTTTGGACTGGAAAAGTTAGGATTCACTAGTACGGTCGTCTTTTTGCATTGATGTAATTAAACACAGTAGAACATATATCCCTGAGGCACTAACCAAATGAAGTACCACCAAGTGATAAAAGTACTGGTAGATTTACTTGTATTCTGAGCTTTTGTAATGGGGCTACTAAAAATATTTTTCTCTAATAGGAGTATCGACAACAGAATAAAAAATGTTCAATCGTTTCAATTTTGTTGCAAAAAATGCACAGCGGTGACGCCTTGACTCGAGCTTCGTTAAGGTAATAATTTAGTTGTGGAACTGTCCAGTGCGATCTGGTATAAGTCACCTTTAACTGGCGAGATACCTACGACTGTTTATTCCAGCAATACTTTAAATGCCCGAAATCGTTGAATTTATCCAAGTCATTTAATGCCCATTGCGTACAAGCATTTCGGAACATTAGCTCTGTTACGTGAGCCGTATCTGGCGAAAATGGGATGGTGGGCCTACTCAGGGATACTGCTGCTAAAGAGTGCGCCATTTCGTCCAAATATAATCAACGGTGGCCTGGTACCTATAGAAAATGCAGTTTTTTACGTTTTTGGGTTTTAATGCTGAAACATATTCATCAGCTCTGAATTTGCAGCCACAGAAAGTGCATTACATACTGATAACGAATGTGTAATGGTAACTGCTGATTATTCGCTTGAGGGCAATTTGCGTAGGGCAAGAACATTAGCCAATAGTTCTGCAATGAACACAGGGGTATAATCTGGGAGTCGAATAGAAAAGGACCAGTCAAAAGAAGTAGAAAAGATGCCAACCCCAGCCTTTCATTTGTCACAGACGCATTGTTCGCAATGCTATTGCTTATATCTAGATGAGCTAGATATTCTGCTAACTGATTATTCAGGTACTTATGTCATTTAGGTCATTTACGTCAATTAGGCAGAACACATCTCGCTCGTCTCAGTGCTTTTCTGGACTTTTCGCTTCAGCTGTGAGGTTTATCGCCCCGTACGTTGCGGTAAAGGTTGTACAATCTCACGAGGTGACGTCCAACTTCGGTTCGACCGTGGCCACTACCTCGACGAAGCGAGGAAACACATCCAGCGAGAGTGATGACACTGAGCTGTACTCTGCATCTTGTTATGAGTCCTCAGACGACGGATTTCAACCTGTCCTGCACCGCAAGGCCAAACGACGGATCGTCAATCCATCGTCGGTGTCAAGTACAGCCACCGCGAAAATGGTGCCCCAGCGATAGCTCCATTCCATTCTTTTCGTGCCATAGAATGCAACCGAAAGTCTGTGTGTTCTGAACAGGCAAGTGCTTTCGCTGTATTTTGAAAACACTGTGCCGAATGAGATCAAGGACGTACGGCCTAATACAAGAAGAAACATACTGGCTGTCGATGTGCTGCACCCGAGTGCGCTGAGCACGCTACAACAATTACCACAACTGGGAAACATTGCAGTTAGGCTCATAGTACCAGCCGATCGTGCGACCACATCAGGAGACATTTACGATATTAACATGGAAATCCCTAACGCGGACCTTCCAATACTTATAATACCAGCGAGTCAAGAAAACGTCATTGTCAGCGTTGGACGGCTTGGTAACACACGCTGTGTGAGAGTAACGTTCAAAGGTGACTGTTTTCCCGCATACGTGAAGGTTGGCCACTTTCGTAAACAAGTTCGACAATTTATTCTTAAACCCGTGCAATGATTCAATTGCCATAAGATCAGCCATGTATAGGTTGTTTGCAGGAGCTCCGTAGCGTGCCCAAGGTGTGCCGAGCCACACGCAGAAGACAACTGTAGCCCTACTACACTGAACTGTCCTAACTGTCAGGGTGTTCACAAGGCTTCTTTGAAAGAATGTCCGCACATAAAGAAAGAATTTTCTATTCCAAAGCAAATGGTACGATACAGCTCAACCCACAAAGAAGCTGCTGAGAAAATCTGGCAATGACGACGTCGCCATCGAAGATCTTCTCGTTGGACAGCACCAACTTCAGGCAACAAGTCGATGCACCAGGAAAGATCGCCAGCTGCAGTTTCAGGTACGGCAAACACAGACGTTGGAAAAGAGCAAATGGGCAGATCAGTCTCTACAGAAGAGTGGCCGCCACTTTCGCGTACACAATGCGCAGAAAAGTCGCAACAGAAGCCGTCTTCTTCAAAGCAAGCTGCTGCAATGGAGGACTTGCGGGACCCCAATCAGCAAGTGATATTGCGTTTGCGACCCTTCATTAATGCCATTCACTTGTTGTTAAGCAACATGCACACAACGTCAGCAAGAAGTGCATTGCAATTACTGGGCACTTTAAGTCCAGTACTCACAGCGCTTGAGTAAATTATGGCTCACCAGCCACTGTCTTTTAGAGAAGTCCAAAAGGCAGCGATTATTCAATAGAATTCCTGGGGACTAAGATAACGCATCGTGCATTTCTGTTGGTTCATGTACACCAATAAGTTCCCCATTAGTGTCATCTGCGAGCCAAATTTGCAGAACGAAATCATACTTTCTGGTTTTGAGTCATTCATGTCATCTACAACTGCGGGCAATAGCAAAGCTCTGATGCGTACTCGCCGCGACCTCACCTACATTCATTATCCGGTGTCACCCCATAACGATAATCAAGATATAAGTATAAGAGTGAACAAGAGATTTACCATCACGGTTGTGGGTGCCTACCTGTCCCCATCAAGCCGTTTCGACCATACAAGAGTACAAGATATCCTGTCAGCAACTTCTCACCCATGCACTATAATTGGTGACTTTAACGCCCATCATACAATCTGGGGAAGTTCGAAAACCCATGTTAAAGGGATGAAGTTGGTGTCCTTCGCCCCTGACAACAAACTTTTCTGGCTAAATGACGGCAGTTCAACGTTCCTACGTGGTTCAAAGCATAGCAGCTGCTTTGACCTGGCCTTTGTCTCACGAGGCCTCATAAGGCGTGCTAAGTGGTTTCCAGACATAGAAACGCATGGAAGTGACCACATTCCCACTTATGTCAAAATCAAAGGATTGTCCCATTCTAAGATACGCGATAGTGTTCAGAGAGTGGACTGGTTGAAATTTCAGTCTCACGTCGAAAAGCAATGTGAAGGAAACAGATCCCTCGACATAGAGGAGATAATTAAAAGCACAGTAGACGACACTACGTGTACCCTCTCCTACTCTCCCAAAGCAACGGAATTTGACATCGAGCTAGAACGACTTCGCGCAATCCGACGGCGTGCTGAACGAAGATTCCGACGCACGGAGGCAATAGAAGACTTACGGATTGCTCGACGTATACAAAAGAAGATTCAGCCCCGGATAAATAAACTCGATTCACAACGTAGGACTGCTTTTTGTGAGTCACTTGACCCACAAAAACCTTTATCCCCATTGTGAAAGACGGTGCGAGGTCTTCGCACAAAACCCACTCAGTGGTCACCATTCAGATCTCTCGCACTTTCTGAACAGAGACGCGACATTGACGTGGCAGAAGACTTCTGTGCCGGAGTATCTGGGCCACTCGCAGTGCCCAATAGCCTATTGCCCTCGACCAACTGTCATAAACACTGTATTCCCGCATAAATATGCCTTTTTCCATGGTTGAGCTCAGAGCAGCACTAGCTTTTTTTGGACGCATGTCGGCACCAGTGCCCGATAGAATTTCTTATAGGGCCCTGTGTCATCTGGGTGAACGCGCGAGAATTCTCCTCCTGGAGTTGTACAGCAAATCTTGGCAAGATTGAACGGTCTCGAGAAGCTGGAAGTTAAGTCGCCCAGTTCCACTTCTGAAGCCAGGCAAGTCACAATTGGAGCTCTCATCTTTTCGCCCGATCGCATTGGCCAGTTGTGTAGGCAAAGTTATAGAGAGGATGATTTTGGGACGCCTGGAGTGGTACTTGGAAAGTAACAACATCTCCCCAGATGCCATGGCAGGATTTCGGTGTGATCGATCATCGACTGACAATGTAGTCGACCTGGTCACTTACGTCCAACGCGAGAAAGGCCGCAAGCGTCTCTGCGCATCTTTCTTCCTACACGTAAAAGAGGCGTATGACAACGTTATGCATGAAGCTGTTCTCAAGCTCTCGAAGATGTAGGAGTAAGTGGTCGAATGTATCGCTGGATACGTAGTTCTTTATCAATGCGATCCTTCTTTGTGTGTACTGAAGATGGTCAAACCTCTCCCCATTACAGCCGCCGTGAAGTCCCCCAGGGTGGCGTACTCAGCCCTGTGCTGTTCAATCTTACGGTAATTGCTCTCACTGAGCATCTGCTAGGCACAGTGAGGCTATGAATGTACGCAGATGATATCTGCGTTTGGGCATCGACTGTAAGATGCCTGCAGTTACGAGGGTAAATTCAAAAAGCTGCCACTGAAACATTACGTTACCTCGGCGATTGAGGCTTGGAAATATCGTCTGAGAAATGCGCCCTCGTAGCTTTTACATGAAAGCCTATGCATAGGTATACTATAAGCATCAATGGTCAAATTGTACCATACGTTCGATCGCACAAGTTTTTGGCCGTCATAATTGACAGGAATCTATCATGGAGCGATTACGTTTCGTACATGCAGAAACGATTTTTGGACATCGTTGATATACTGAAGTTTTTTGCAGACAAGACTTGGGTAATGTCTCCCAGTGCAATGATACATCTGTACAGGGTACGTTTTCTCGGTTTCCTGCGGTACAGTTTACCGACACTGATCAATTCAAGCAAAACAAACCTTCGAACGCTACAGAGTGTTCAGTCCCAGGCACTGCGGATTCGCCTTGGCTCGCCTCGTAGTGCGTCGACAACGGCTACTATAGGAATCGCCGTAGACCACATCATCACGACACATATCGACGTTGAGGCACTCAGGACACATATAAGGCATTTCGCTTGGACACCCTGCCACCACCTAGCTTCTTTACCAGCAGACAGACCACGTTCGTCTTTTTTTCAAATGGTAACCACATATCGCGATTCTTTACCAACATGCTTCACACCACCGTCAAGCCTTCGACTCCTCCTTGGCGCCTGACTCAGGCTAACATCAGGCTAACTATACCTCGCATCCAGAAAAAAGCAGACATGTCATCACCTGCTCTTAGGCAGCTTGCTCTGCTCTTGTTATACGAGACGTATCAAGGCTGTATACACGTATACACTGACGGCTCTGTTTTACAGAAGAGTTCAACGGCATCATTTGTTATGCCGTTAAAAGACAAGTGAAGAAAATTCAAGACCTCCCACCTTACGACATCAACGGCAGCAGAGCTCGCAGCTCTTCGTGCCAAATCGCAATTTAGGGGCGATCAGCAGCCACAAAAATGGACATATTTCAGTGACTCTAAGGCGGCACTCCAATCCCTTTTATCACCTTTACGCCACGACCCATACGAACAGCTGGTATTCGAGATCGCAGAAAATACTCACCAATTCATGGATAAAGGACATGAAATAGCCTTACAATGGCTTCCAAGTCATTGTGGAATAATTTGCAATGAACAGGCCGATTGAGCTGCCCGTTCTGCCCATACTGAAAGCGATCAAATATCAATTCTGCTTTCAGGAACTGACACTGCATGAAAACTACACATGCATGCTCGCAAGCGCACCACGTCACAATGGAACGAACCGCATTTCATCCATGCACGGTTATGTACATTAGACCCAGCTCTCAGTCTTCCGATTTCTCCGGAATTACACCGACGAGACGCTACTATGCTGTGCAGATTGTGGTTGGGCGTCGCATTCACCAATGCGTACGCGTTCCGCATAAGAATGGCTGACACTGCTGCATGCGACCATTGTGGCAGTGATGAAACAACTTGGCGTATTTTGTGTGCATGCCCACAATACTGCTCGCAGAGACAGTCACTCTGCAATGCACTAAATGAACTGGACAACCAGCCTCTTTCGGAAGAAAGGATCCTGCGCTACCGACAGGAATTTATGTCGCAGAAGAAGGCTCTGAAGGCGCTCCTGCGCTTCTTCCGTTCAACCGGTTTGTCCAAACGACTAGGATCGGAACTCCCTGAATGTGTGCGCATGGGCTCTTTTTTAATTTATTTTATATCTCTTTATTTCTATCCTGTTTCAGACCCTTTTCCCCATCCCCGTACAGGGTAGCAAACGAGTTCTTGTAGGTTAACCCCTCTATCTCTTCCTTTTATTTATTTCTCTCTCTAGGTACCTATGTGCCAATTGTATCACGTTAAGAGGAAATATATCATCAAACTTTATGCTAAGCATTGCCTTTAGGTAGTCTATTGGACCAATTATTTTATTTTTACATTTAGTTGCTGTAGCATCGCTTGTTCAAATATGACTTGCGGGGTGTGTAGTCACCACCAATGTGTTTCGAAAAAGAAAGTTGGTTCTCGTATCAAAACGTGATATGAACGTCTTTGGTATGAACTGTATATCTTTAAGAATGCTTGTACAGTAAGAATTTTAAATCTATATAGCAGAGAAGGTAGGCGAGCTTCCATATACAACACGTTGTTTGCAACAAACTCTGGGAGACCCAGACACAAACGCAACGCTTCTCTTTCCTGCAGTATCAGAGGTCTAATTATATAAACTGCACTGCCAGAAAATAATACACATCCGAATGCTATCATAGGCCACATATAAAGTTTGTATATCCTTATTTCCGCATCTCTTAAACACGCTTTATTGTTAGCGAGCTTCCGCAGCCACCCCAAAGCACCCTTCGCAGGAAAACACCCATCGGCAGAAAAACACTTTGTCGTCGTTCCTCCCACTTATACTGAATTTGGTATCAGGTGACATGAACAGGTGACGAAGGTGAACGACACATCCAAACATAATAATCATGACATAGAAGTCATGTACGGCATCATTTACTTCAACCTCGTAACGTTGTGCCAATTTTAAAGTGGCATATCAACATTTCTCACTCGTGCTTTGCATATCATCGATTTCCTCTGTACGTGGGATCTGCCAATTTTTATCACGTGTGCCCTTCGATACAGCTGCGTCATTTTAACAGAATCTATTATTACTGGCTCATATTTACGTGCCCGATCAAAGTGTCTCTTGCGTAAGCACTTTTCTCACGCTCGAAGTACGAACGCCTTGCATGAAAAACGCCGTGTGAGGTTCTTCAAACAAAGAAATGACGCAAGCTATGTAATATCACTGCATCGATCGTTATCGACGCATTTATGACGATAAAAAACGATCAGTTGCATCGATAGCGATAGTCACTGAGGCGACGTCACTAAAGGTATTGTTGAGCGAAAAAAAGAAACATTTGGCTTTTAAAGACATTGTATCATTCTTAACGATATCATATTAGAACGTCTTAATTTTTGTTTTAATTTTTTTTATTTTGCCTGTCTTGCGGGCATGTACTACGCATATAGATAACTTGTTTATAATAAATTAGAGTCGCATGAAAGAAAAGACGGATGCTCTGCGTTCCCCTGTGAAAGCAAATTCTGGCACGCAATTCACTCGCATTTCCTGGAGAGAGAAAAAACCCTTTGTCTGCAGAGACACACCTACGCACAGACACATTCAGTGAAGGTAGTTCTTGTTGCAGCATTACTGGGCCCTGCTTTGAAAAGTTGAATCTTCAAGGCTGACGGGGTGATGGCAACATCATGCTGTGCAAGTTGTCGAAGCAAGAAAAAAAAGAACTTCACGTACAGCTTTTAGTCGCCGCCACTTCAGCCGCGTACATCGCCTTGGCCATTACCTTAACGACAACGTACACAATAATCCCCACTGTTAAGCACGATGTCTGCTATGCACTTTCATTTCGAAGAAACAAGACGTCGAATGAAACATTGGCGTTTACCTCAAACACGATGAGAAGCACGGCGACGCGAAACGGACATGCGGTATTTAGGGCGGCAATAAATCAAAATTCGCAAAGTCGATGGCAGATCGATTCTCCATTTTTCGTTTTGAGTCATTGTTCTCATAGTTACAGAAAACAACGAAGACACCTGGTAGTAAATGTATTGTAAAAAATGCAAACAACCTAATGAAATGTGAATATTGTTCTTGCTTCATTTTGTGAAATCACAAAAGGACAATTTCATAATTTTAAACTTTGCGTTAAATGAGGCATTGTTTGTTTAGTGCGACCTTAGGTACCGCGTACAAAAATCGCTTTCAAGAGATGTGCATTGATTCTTCGTAGACTCCGAGATAAGCGCAAAGGGGGGGGGGGGATTTAAACAACATATATATTGCTAAGCCGATGCGGAAGTCCGCGCCTTCTCCCATTTTTTATCGAGCTTCAGACTGTGTATTTCAACACCCCTCAAGTATTGTGAGGTAATAATTTCAGGCGTGAAAATTTTGGCTCCTATTTGGGAACCACTTTCTTTGTAGCGCGGAAGCATGAAAAATAGGGGCAATAAGGCCTCCTGGGCGAAACGTATAGTTTTAAAGAAGATAGTCTTTCTGTAGTAGCCAACGTATGACGCGCCGTACTTACGTCACAGGCTACGTCATGTGCCTGTACTTATATTGGCATGCGAGCCGCTTGCTTATCACATTAAACCTTCGCCACCAACTGAGTCCAGCGTCGCCTTGCTCGCCGGCTACAACAGATGGCGATGAGGGTGGGATAGGCGGCACCGAACGACGGGGGCGGATCCTGTGAGCAACGACAGCTGGAAGGCAAAAGGCAAGGTATGGCGAAGATGTGGGAATTCGACGCCTTCATAGAAGAAGGAGGCGAAGATTTCGCATCGTATGTAGAACGGTTTGGGCACTATTGCGAAGTAGCCGGCGTTCAAGACGAAGAACTTAAAAAGTCAGCCTTCATCTCTGCCATGGGAAAGAAAGCGTACAAGACGCTCAAGGACCTTCTTCTACCTGCAAAACCTGAAGACTTGGTGAAAGTGCTGAGTGGCCACTATGAGCCTTCAAGTCAAGTCATTGCAGAGCGTTTCAAATTCAACAGGAGGTACCAAGGAGAAGGGGAGTCCGTCGCGGCATTTGCAGTCACGCTGAAGCACATGGCAGCCAAGTGCAACTACGGTACGTTTCTCGACGACGCTTTACGGGACCGGTTCATCGCTGGGTTACGGAATTCCACCATTCAGACGGGTTTACTGAATAGGAAGGAACTGACGTTCGAATCGGCCTGCGTTTTTGCTAAGAGCGTTGAGCTAGCGGAGCGGGAGTCGAGGGCATTCCGACCAACTGCGAATACGGATGCCGACATTCACGCTCTAAAGAAGATGGGGAAGGAACCGGAGTTCGCCAGCAAGCTGAAGAACAGTTCAATGCAAAGCTGCTATCGATGCGGTCAAGAGCATGACGCCCGTTGCTGCCGTTATCGAAAATTCAAATGCCATCTTTGCAAGCGCGTGGGACATTTGGCACGCATGTGCAGATGCAAGCAACCGGCGCCTGGCAAGCAACCGGCGCTAGCGGTAAAAAAATTAGTTTGCTTCTAGCCTTACCGAAATGTCCGCTTGTCGAAATGCCAGCTCATTACAACCTCTGTTTACGAATTTTTCAACGCAAGCTTCCATCGTCCTCTTCCCACCATATTTAAAGACGATAGCCTTTCTTGAAGACCTTCGACGCAAAAAATTTGATCTGTCTGTTTGTCCACCCTTAACACTACCTTAATTGGCTCCAAGGTCACCAAACGATACTCTAAACGGCCGACCCCATTCGTAGTGCCCACCAACATTGCTCAAGGTTTAGCGTTCATACTTGCGTGATTGTCAATTAAAAAGCAACTATCGCGCATATCTGAGGCAAAGCAACAACACGTCAATTATATGTATGCGTACATTTTACTAGAAAAGGCATACATAAGTAGTTTCAAGGATCGTAGCCTTTATAACGCTGCGCTTGCCATTCAACGCTTGCACGAAACGCTTTGCTAAGACGACACGGTGGTGGCAGCACCTACCCATGACTTGCGTTTTACACCTTATCACCTCAGAGACGGGCGTGCACGGCGTGCGCCCCACTTCCCAGGATATGTGCCAGATATATCGCTCATGTCTCACGTGTGACAAGGCTAGATGCGCTCCTTCACCTCCGCTGCATGCTCAAAGCACTCTAACGGAGTGCTTTCAGAATACCATTCACCGATTTTTTGAGCAGAACGTTAAATAATTGTTTTTTCACTCTCTCCAGACGCAACACTATTGTCTTTCGACGACATTTGCGGTGTAACGTGCAGCTACAGGTACATTTTTTTATTTTGATGTGTGCCTGTGCGTTACAGGTTTGCTTTTAAAAAGCCTCAACATCTGAACACATTTTAGTAGACATCAACTCGCCAATACTATTCTAGATTGAATGTTTTAGCCGAGGACAGTGATCTCTTGCCTTATAATTAGCGTGTGTCTACGTGGAACTTTACTGTTAAATTTTTTTTTGTATGTGTGTGTGTGTGTCTCACATACTTGTCGACTATCGCAACGGTTTCATACCGTAATAACAACAGAATACAAAGCTAGGTTAAAAGGACATTCACCTCTAAACGAAGAGGATGCTAGGTTCTACGGGTGGGTGAGGTTCTAAGGAGCTTTGTCTCTAAAAACAAATGAATCCGTTGACAACGAAAATAAGTTTTGCGCGAGCCAGCACGACCCGATGACCAACAATTATCAAGCCTTCACATTAACGCTCTATACCACTGTGGCGATAGTCTCATTTAGGGCTGAGCTGGAACATTTCAGTAGCTGCCAGTGCAGCTGGGGCACGCTGGACACGCCCATCTACTGCTGCCTGGAACGCGAGGAGCGTTGCGGGCGCTGGTACTGCCCATGACATGCATGCACGGACTGGTTGCGTTCTCCCGCGGCAGAGACAATCTTGATTTCGTATCTTCATTGTCCTGCTGGCACCGTTCCTTTATGCCAGCAGTGCTGATTCCATACATCGACCACTGTTATATGGGCGCGGTGAGTGAATTACCTGCACTTACAACTTAAGAAAGGATGTCAGCTCCGCCCGCACTAATGCTGTTCCTGCTGCATAGATTGTATATTCACTTGCTGTACACTAGTTTTTATCATTAAGCACTTCTGGCATGTTCGATATGGCTTTCTCATACAAATTAGCCGTGATGTAAATGCTCTTGGGTCAGAAAGTTCCCCGTGTTGATAAGCTTTCTTACATCAATTGAACAAAATTAATTTAGCCGCAAGAACACAACACGTACATGCAAACACACTCACACGCACACAGGCTTCAAACACGCAGAGCACTGGGTGTGTGCGTTAACGTCAATTGCTTGGTGTGTGTGTGCTTGAATGTATCATGTGTTTGCGCTCAAAATATTTTTTTGAAATGATCCGGCAACTAGCCCAAAAACAGCTTCTTTTACAAGCATTCTTAGGGACTCTTATATCTCTGCTTATTCAAACGTATTGTGTACAATCTTTATAAAAATCTCTAAGGCATGCAGTGGCATCATTGATACCCTCTTTGCATCAGGTAATCATGGCTTGGAAACGGTATCTAGCAAACTTTTTTTCTTTTCAAAATTTTGTTTATACCTCTTGCAGCCCATCATGGACTATGAAATGAGGGGCGATAACATCACATGTAAAGCGCAGACAAAAAATTCGCCATTGGCGAAACCATTGGCGAATTTCTGATGGAGGCGGAAACGTTGTAGGCCCGTGTGCTCAGATATGGGTGCACGTTAAAGAAGCCCAGGCGGTCGTATATTCCGGAGCCCTCTACTACAGCATCTCTCATAATCATATGGTGGTTTTGGGACGTTAAACCTAACATATTATTGCATTGTCAAAGAATGAACAAACTCCGGCAGAACATCCCAATGGTCAATGCAAACAATTATGCCAGCTATAAGTACATGACGGTTGAGCAAAGTGTATTGTTTTAAGTGGGTACACATTGGGGACTCGATGAAGGCATGCATGAACTTCAAGCTTTTCTTATGGCGACCTGCTGCCAGAGTAGTCAGACTTAGATTTGAAAGTTCGGAAGAGGGGAAGAACTGCCTATCATGGTGAGGGTAGATGAAACAAATAGCTTTTTCAATTGTCTCAACCCTTTTATATCCTTTTCATGAAACGTATTTCAAAAAATAAATGCATATTCTAGAAGTGGACGGATTAGTGTTTTGTATGTGAACAGTTTGGTTCCTTGAGAAGCTACTGAAAAAGTGTGCTGGAGATAGCTCATTTTCAATTATTCATATATATTACTTGAACATGCCTGCTCCAGAATACATTGTCAGTATATAGAAGCTCTGAGTACTTGTACTCAGGTAGTTTGAATAAAAAAGAAATGTTGAACGACTACGAGAAAACTGAAAGAGCTAAATGCCTAGTGAATGTCACTGGTACAGTTTTGGTGAAGTTTGTACTCACTTGGCAGGCATTGCACTATGAGCAAATGTGGGAGAACTCGCCAATAACAATTGTGTGTTCTTCAGTAGAATTACTACTGTGGTAAAGAACGCAGTCATTAGCACACAGACGCATGTAAGTAGTTATGTTTTGAGGCAAGTCAATAATGTAAAGCCGTAAGAGAAGATGCCGAGGACTGTACCCTGCGGCATGCTTGAGGATACGTTAGCAACAGGGGAGTGAGAAGCACTGTAAAATACGTATTGGCAGTGGTCGGACAGAAAACTGGCAATCTATTCTACTCGTGTAGGATTATTTAGAATGAAGCTTTGGCCCACACAGCTTTCGTGCAATAAAGAGACTAGCTTTTTTTCTAAAACTTGTCGATAAGTGTGTTTCTATACACATAAAATGCGTCACCAATCGTTCACTCAGGTACCAGATGCCAGGGGCACCAAGTGAGTGGGACCGAGCTTTGCACAGCTGTGACATTGAAGCACAGCTCTGGGATGGGCATTGGGTTCAGGACATGGCGGAGGGGCAGGGTCTAAATGTGACATCAAGAAACAGGCCTGCTGAACGTTAATCAAGCTCACCAAAGAAGCTACTTAAAGTTATTAGTTAATCTATCCATCAATTTATCCACCCTGTCTATGAGGACCTTATAATATTTTTCTTATTAGAAATATGGCGTTGGCATAGTGGTTAGAACATCTGCCTTGCACGCAAAATGTCTGTGCTTTGAATCCCGGTGCCACGCAGTTCCCAACCGGATAAAAAAATCCGCGTGGGGACGGAACTGCATTAAGAGGCCTGGGGTATGGCCTCACCGGTAACCACCACCGGTAACGCACTCCATCACCCGATAGGGATTGGTCACCCTGGTGCAGTATCTGGCCACCACATCCCACATGCATACGTCAATTAACTCACGGCCCTCAATACCCAGCAGCTGTGAAGCAACTGACCGCGGCAGCGGTCAGATTTGCAACGAAGCAGAACTTGCTAAGAATCTCTGGATCTGGACAGGCCGCCATTGAAACCTGAACTTGGCAATGTTTAACGCTAGAACTTTATTTAGTGAAGGAAGTCTAGCTGTAATATTCGAGGACCTAGAGAGTGGTAAGTGGGATATAATAGAGCTCAGTGAGGTTAGGAGGACAGATGAGGCTTTTATGGTGGAACAGAATAGGCACGTCTTTTGCTATCAGAGCGAAAAAAAGAACAAAATAGACTTTATATTGTCACGAACAAAACAAGACCTGCAGCCAGGAGTTCACTTGAACCAGAGCAACGAAGATGTTCTCTTCTTCTTCGCGCCCAAAAATGCGTATGAGCCACAGTGGCTCGTTCATCAATGGTGGCATTACCCCCTCTCCCAAGAAGCATCGTCTCGATGCTGTACATGAAGGCAAAAAAAGAAAAGAAATTTAGATGAAAATTAGCATGCGAGCAAAATGAATGGCGTAAGGCGGAATAACGTAGTTGGTTGTGGGGACAAAAGTTAGAGAAATAAGAAAAATAGGAAAAATGTAAGGAAAAGACGAAACAAAAAGAAAGACGCGAAGTTACTAATAAAGTCAGTCACTCCCTGGCGATTCACAGCGCGAAAAGTATGGTTTGAGGCGTGAAACGTGAATGACTTCAGTTTGCGGGGTGAAACAGAAACGTCTCGAATTGCCTTGTGGGAGAACCTCGTAAGTGACGTCACTGAGACGTCGAACAACCTTGTAAGGGCCGAAGTAGCGGCGAAGAAGCTTTTCGGAACGTCCACGCTGTCGGATAGGTGTCCACACCCAGACTTCATCACCTGGCTTAAAAATAACTTCACGGTGGCGAAGATTGTAGCGGCGCGCGTCTGCGGTTTGGTGACGTTGAATGCGGTGACGAGCAAGCTGACGGGCTTCTTCTGCGCACTGCGCGAATTTGGCGGCATCCGTGTGGTATATTCCTAAGTTGTCGGGCAGGAGCATGGCGTCGAGCATCGTCGTGACGTCACGACCGTGGACTAAGCGAAAAGGCGTGAAACCGGTACTTTCTTGAATAGCAGTGTTATACGCAAAAGTTACGTAGGGAAGTATGGTGTCCCAGTTCTTGTGATCGATGTCCACATACATTGACAGCATGTCTGCGATTGTCTTATTGAGTCGTTCAGTCAGCCCATTTGTTTGCGGGTGGTAAGCCGTTGTTTTACGATGTTCCGTGCCACTTAATCGCAAGACTTCCTGCAGCATCTCTGCGGTGAAAGCTGTCCCACGATCAGTTATGACGACAGCTGGAGCACCGTGACGTAAGACGATGCTGTTAACAAAAAATTGGGCGACATCTGCTGCGGTGGCTTTTGGAAGTGCCTTGGTTTCACAGTAGCGTGTTAAGTAGTCTGTAGCGACGACAATCCACCGGTTTCCAGACGAAGACGTGGGGAATGACCCCAGCAAGTCCATGCCAATCTGATGAAAGGGCGCCTTTGGTGGGCCAATTGGGTGCAGGAGTCCCGCTGGTCGTAAAGGTGGAATCTTACGTCGCTGACAGTCGCGACATGTGCGAACGTAGGGCTTCACAGTCTTCGCGAGACGTGGCCAGTAGTAGGAGCGTTGAATCCGTTGCAGCGTGCGCGTATAGCCGAGGTGTCCGGATGATGGCTCATCGTGACACGCACGTAAAATGTCACCACGAAGCGTAGTTGGCACAACAAGCAGATACATAGCTTGTGTAGGATTAAAGTTCTTTTTATAAAGCACTCTATCACGGAAACAAAAGGAAGATAGTGAGCGCGCAAAGATTCGAGGAAGGTGGGAATTGCGTCCTTCCAGGTAGTCAATGAGCGGGATGAGCTCCGAGTCATGGCGCTGTTGCTCCGCTGAGCTGGTCGCTGATACGGCAGAAAGAAAAGTGTCGTCGTCTTCAAGGTCAGTGTTGGCATTTTCGACCGGTGCACGTGAGAGACAGTCGGCGTCGGTGTGTTTCCGCCCAGATTTGTGGACGATGGTGACATCGAAATCTTGTAGCCGAAGGCTCCATCGTGCTAGACGACCTGAGGGATCTTTGAGATTCGCGAGCCAACAAAGGGAATGGTGGTCGCTAACTACCCTGAATGGGCGGCCATACAAGTATGGGCGGAACTTTGTTATGGCCCAGACAACAGCGAGGCATTCCTTTTCGGTTGCATAATAGTTTTTCTCCGCTGGGGATAACGTTCTGCTCGCATAAGCGATCACGCGCTCTATGCCATTTTGCCACTGAACTAATACCGCTCCTAGTCCAACGTTGCTGGCGTCAGTGTGTAATTCCGTGTCAGCGCTTTCGTCAAAATGACCTAGTACAGGCGGAGCCTGGAGGAGGTTTCGGAGGGTGTCGAACGCATGGCACTGATCGGGACTCCAAACAAAGGAGACACCGTCTTTTGTAAGCTTGTTGAGGGGTTCAGCAATCTTCGAGAAGTTTTTGACAAAGCGCCTGTAATACGCATAGAGCCCCAGAAATCGGCCTAGGTCGCGCTTATTTGTGGGCACGGGAAAGGTGGCAACGGCGCGGGTTTTCTCGGGATCTGGGCGGATGCCAGCATGGCTCACAACGTGACCAAGGAACTTCAGTTCTTCATATCCAAAATGACATTTGTCGGGTTTGAGAGACAACCCGGCTGTTCTAATTGCCTGAAGAACTGCATAAAGGCGTTGGACGTGTTGTTCAAACGTGTCTGCAAAGACGACGACGTCATCAAGGTAAACAAGGCATGATTGCCATTTGAGCCCCGTGAGAACCGTATTCATCATTCTTTGAAAAGTAGCTGGCGCTGAGCATACACCGAAAGGCAACACTTTAAACTCGTACAGACCGTCGGGAGTAATAAACGCCGTCTTTTCGCGGTCGCGCTCGTCCACTGCGATTTGCCAGTAGCCGCTACGCAAATCTATGAAGGAAAAATATTTAGCGTTGCGTATACGGTCCAACGAGTCATCTATTCGGGGTAGATGATAAACGTCCTTTTTGGTGACCTTGTTCAGTTTACGGTAATCAACGCAAAAACGCAACGTACCATCCTTCTTCTTTACTAGCACAACTGGCAAAGCCCAGGGACTGGTCGATGGCTGAATGACGTCGTCCTGAAGCATCTGCTGGACTTGGTCACGTATAGCATCTTGCTCTTTTTGCGACACCCTATAGGCATGTTGTCGGATGGGTCTCTCAGTAGGTTCCGTGATGATACGATGTTGAGCAAGTGGTGTCTGTTTAACCTTTGACGTAGTGGCAAAGCAGTCTTGAAATGAGCCGAGTATACGCAAAAGGCTTTCTCGTTGAGCTGAAGGTAGTCTCTCGTTTACGTCGAGAGTGCTCACGAAGGCCTCGTCAGGGTGGCCATTCGATGAAAATGAAGCTAACGTAGATGGACCATCGGCATCGGCAAGTTCTTCACAATATGCAATGGCAGTGTGTCTCGTTAGGTGGCGATATTCGTCGCTGAAGTTCGTGACCAGCAGGAGAGCATGCCTATTGCTAGGCTGAATGATTCCTCGGGCAACACAGATTTGTTGTGAAATAAGGAGAGACAAATTGGCCTCTGCAATTACCGCGTCAGACAAGTCCTGTCCCAATTCTACTTTGACAAAGAGGCTGCTTCGAGGTGGGAGAGTCAGAGAATCGTCGGTAACACGGAGTGCTCTTTTCCGGAATCGCCTACTGTCAGTTGCAGCGCAAAAAGGATCCTCGAACGACACAAGTAATTCACGGAGGTCGATGACGGCGCCATATTCATGAAGGAAGTCCATTTCTAGAATGGCTGGCCGAGAGCACACGCGCAATACGAGGAAAGAGCCCGCAAATGTTGACGTACTTATTCGAATGCGTGCCGTGCACATACCAGTAGGCGTCACCAGATGGCCACCTGCCGTGCGCAACTGAGGTCCTTGCCAAGGCGTCGTAACCTTCCTCAGTTCAGATGCCATTGTTGCGCTCATTACGGAATAGTCGGCACCGGTGTCGACGAGGGCGTTAACAGCATGATTGTCGACGAAGACGGCAATTTCGGCAGAAACAATCTTTTTGCTGTCGGAGAACACTGCAAAACCGGAATCGCCCTCGTCTGGTCGTTGCGTCGAAGGAGGGTCTTTTACAGTTCGCCGGGCCGCGACTTCACCCCCAGAAGTCGCCGTTCCTAGTTTCCTCTGCGGGGACTTGGTGACCGGCTCCTGAAAGGAGCGGAAGACGATGAGGGCAAACTGGGTGACGTAGACCGGCGAGGCGATGGTGATCTCGACTGGTGGTGCCGAATAGTCGAAGGAGTACGTTGGCCCGTGAGATAGGCTTCAATTTCGCGGGGGCGCTCACCGTAGCGCGGGCATCGAGCATCAGGGTGGAAGCCGCGGAGACCTAGTTGCCGGTATTGACAGTTCCGGTAAACGTGACCTGCTTCGCCACAGTGATAGCAGAGCCGACGGTTATCCGAGGTGCGCCACGTGCTTGCCTTGCTACCACTTTGTCTTGAGATGGACGGCGGATAGGTGGGTGGGCTCGAAAACCTTGAGCCGAGAGGTGGGCTTGAAGCAGTGTCGTGAAATGGCTGCATAGCCTGGTACCTTGGCCGCATAACAGTATGTGTAGCCGGTGGCGCAGGGGATCGCAATGCCGCTGCGTATGTCAGGACTGGGGCCTCGGGAATCGGCGGTGCGATTGGGGCTAGGGGTGTGACGGCCTGCCGGACTTCTTGTCTGATTACATCCGCGAGGGCTGACACGGGTGGATGGGATCCCACTGCCTGCAGCTGTCGCAATTCGTCCCGAACGATACTTCGAATGAAGTCTGCGAGGGTCTGTCTCTCGCTGTCAGAGCCGATAGAGCATGTGGTGGCCGGGGTCTGGCGTTCGTATTGTGACGACCGCTGCTGCAGCGTACGTTCCATCGTAGCTGCCTCACTGATGAACTTGGCGACTGTCGTTGGTGGATTGCGCACGAGCCCAGCGAAAAGCTGTTCTTTTACTCCGCGCATCAAATGGCGCACCTTCTTTTCCTCAGGCATGGCAGGGTCCGCGCGCTTGAAGAGTCGAAGCATGTCCTCGACAAACATGGATACACGTTCGTTCGGCCGTTGCTTTCTGCTGGATATGGCTTGTTCGGCCCTCTCCTTCCTTTCGGTGTTGCGATAGGCGTCACGGAGCTGTCGGCTAAACTCTTGCCATGTTGCAAAGGAGTCCTCGTGGTTCTCGTACCACGTCTTCGCAGAATCCTCCAAGTAGAAATAAACACGGCGCAGCTTGCGAACATCGTCCCATTCGTTGATACTGGCAACCCGTTCAAAGTGGTCTAGCCAGTCATCAACATCCTCGAAGATGTCTCCATGGAACGGCTTTGGTGTCTGTGGCACGTGAAAAACATGGGCGAGAAGCGAATCATGGCCATCGCTGGTTTGGACCGCCTGGCTTGTCATCGCAGTTGCCATCTTTTTGGGTGTCGATGCCAGGAGACCAAATTCAGGGGGTAACCCACGCAGGCGGCGGCTGATTCTTGCTCTGGGAGATGTAGCTGTCTCCACGATGGCCGACACAGCCGATGTACACGTACCCAGCGTCTCCACCAGTAATGTCACGAAGAAAACAAGACCTGCAGCCAGGAGTTCACTTGAACCAGAGCAACGAGGATGTTCTCTTCTTCTTCACGCCCAAAAACGCGTATGAGCCACAGTGGCTCGTTCATCAATGGTGGCAATATTCAGTGCAAACCCAGGCATCGTGCAGGATGTGGAAGTGCCTTGAAAGGCACGATGCAGTGACCATAGAATGGTACGGTCTTGAATTCGCCTAGACTTTAGAAAGGAAGGACAGAAACTGATACGCAAGAAGCCAGTCAACGAGCTAGCACTGAGAGGGAAAGTAAAGGAATTTTGAGTCTCACTTCAGAACAAGTAATCGTCTCTTAGTGAGGAAACCAACCTTAGCGTTGATACAATGAACGATAATCTTAGGAGTATCATTACGGAGCGTGCAATGGAAGTTGGAGGCTGGGTAGTTAGAAAGGACCCTCATTAGATAGCGTCAAACTATGAAAGTCTCAAGTACAACATACAAAATAGAACTGGCACAGCTTTCGAAGTTGATTAATCGGCATAATGTATGCGATGTAAGAAAGTATAACAAGAAGAGAATTGAACAAGCTTTGAAAAACGGAGGAAGCGTCGAAGCAGTGAAAAGAAACTTGAGATAGACAAAACTGGATGTATGCACCAAAGGACAAAAAAGGCAAAATAACTACCAATATGGATAAGATAGTTAAAATAGCGGATGAGTTTTACAGAGATCTGTACAGTAGCTGGGATAGCCATGACTTAATACTATAAGACCTAGCAGTAACCCAGATGACACCCCACCAGTATTGATAGAAGAAGTCAGAAAAGCTTTGGGGAGCATACAAAGAGGCAAAGCTGCTGGTGAGGATCAGGTTAACATCTGATCTGCTGAAAGATGAAGGACAGATTATGTTAGAAAAACTAGCCAGCCTGTGTACGAGGTGTCTTCTGAAGGGAAGAGTACCAGAGTCTTGGAAGAATGCTAATATTCTCTTATACATAAGACAGGAGATGACAAGGACTTGAAGAATAACTGGCCGATCAGCTTGCTGTCTGTAATACAAGCTATTTACAAAGGTGATTGCTAACAGAGAAAAGAAAACAATAGAATTAAATCAACCAAAGGAACAAGCAGGAATTTGAGCAGGCTATTCAACATTCGACCACATTCATACTATCAATCAGGTAATAGAGAAATGCTCAGAATATAACCAACCACTATACATAGCCTTCACAGATTACGAGAGGGCGTTTAATTAGGTAGAACTATCAGCCGTCATGCCGACACTTCGTAATCAGGGCGTTGATGAAGTATATATAAACGTCCCGAAAGAAACATACAGGGGATCAACTGCTACCATATGCTTCATAAAGAAAGCAACAGAATACCAATCGAGAAGGGTGTAAGGTAAGGTTACCAAATCTCCCCAATGCTATTTACCGCGTGCTTGCAGGAGGTTTTCAGAAGCTTAGAATGAGAACAGTTAGTGAAACGAGTTAATGGAGAGTACCTTAGTAAGCTGCGATTCGCTGATTACATTGCATTGCGGAGTAACTCAGGGGATGAAGAGCAACTTATGATTACGGAGTTTGACTAGGAGAGCAGAAAGGTGGTTCTTTAAGTTAATCTACAGAAAAGAAAAGTAGTGTACGACAACCTCGCAAGAGAGCAGCGCTTCGAGATAGGTAATAGTGCAAATTAAGTTGTAAAATATTATGTCTACTTAGAGTAGGTAATGACCACGGAGAAGAACCACGAGATTGAAGTAACTCGAAGAATCAGAATGAGGTGAACCACATTTGGCAAGCACTCTCAACTTATGACCGGTAGATTGCCACTATCCCTCAAGAGGAAGGTTATGTACTAGCTATGTACTAGCAGCTGTATCTTGCTAGTACATAGCTAAGGAGCAGAAACTTGGAGACCTAGAAAAAGGGTTTAGCTTATATTGAGGACTGCGCGGGGAGCAATGGAAAGAAAACTGGTGGGTGTAACCTTAAGAGACAAAAATAGAGCAGAGTAGATTAGGGAACAAATGGGGGTTGAGGATATCATAGTTGAAATCAAGAAAGGACATGGACAACTGCTGCGCATATAGCGCGTAGACAGGATAACCGCTGGTCATTAAGGGTAACTAACTGGATTCCCAGAGAAGGCAAGTTGATTAGGGGGAGACAGAAGGTTAGGTGGGTAGATGAGATTAAAAAGTAAGTGGGTATAAATTGGCAGCAGCAAGCACAGGACCAGGTTAAGTGGCGGAACATGGGAGAGGCCTTTGTCCTGCAGTGAACGTAGACAGGATTATGATGATAATAATGATGATTTTATTGATGTATAAAAAATACTTGAACCACTGCAAAAGAATATACTATTGGCGCCCTTGCAGAGAGTCGTAATAAAATCCCCACAACAAACCTCTTCTTGTATAGAGTCCAAGGCTGATTGATTGACGGATATGTGGGGCTTAACGCCCCAAAAGGCCACAATGTATATGACAGAGACCATGGTGGAGGGCTCCGGAAAACTCGACTACCTGTTGGTAGAAATACTCGACAGTAGTGAACACATCATTCCTAATGAAATAAAACTCCGTGAAACATCAACATAGATCAGAGGGGAAGGGCGTTTTGCATTGCGGTACAGTGCGGGGACAGATATAATTGCACAGAGCCCCAAAGAAAAATTGTTTTCGTAATCATTGAGCAAAGCAAGCACACCGAGAGAGGTATAAGATAAAAACATGTCTGAAGTCTTTTCTACCAAGTTTATCGAATGAAGCGCTGTACACAAGGCGTCTGGTTTTCGAGCTTTTCTAAGCCAACACCATTTCTTCAATCAAATAACAGGCATTCAGTCCTCCATTCGAAGGGGTACGAGATGAACAAATGGCGTAATCTGATTGGTGATGAAGTGGTGTTATATTGAACAATGCTGTTACATTTCATTCATGTTAACGCTGAGGAGGCTTTTCGAGGTTTTTGTGAGGCGGCTTGGTGCGCGTCCGTACGCACTGATTCCCTACATGGTGTGTTTTTCGTGTCTTTTATCCAAACAGCACAATAAACACTTCTTTCTGCGGCTTTTACAGCGAAAGCTGTTATGAGACCACAACCGGGTGCCATCGTTTCCCACTGCTGCCGCCGTTGTTCGTAACTGCTATAGCACTTAAGAAGCAAATAATATCTTGATAATAAAAAATACCCAGGATGTAACGAGGTTCAAAAATGGGTCGTATCCATGGCAACCCATTGGTATACTACCGAGTGAAGCGAGTTTTCTTTCCATTTGTTACGTTCATTTGTACGCCATACAGTAACAATACAATGAATAAAAAATTATAAATACCGTGTACAGTGACAGTCGATGTGTGAAGCACGAATGAGAAAGGTCATCATGTCACTTTAAAATCAGCACAACGTTACGAGTCAGGCGTTCATTCTGCCGCACACGACTTCCATGTTCCGACTATCATGTTTGGACTTGTGATTTACATTTGTCATCTATTCACATCACCTGATACTGAATTTGATATATGTGAAGCTAGCAAAACAACCGCAAGCGCATCGTGAGCTTGGTATGTTGTCATGCACTTATATGACACGCATGTCATGATGATCATGTTCGGACCAGTCATATACTGTCGTCATTCATTGACGTCACGCAAAGCCACACTTGGTATATGGAAGTAGTAATGACTTACACAACATGCATGCTGTCATTTTCACGTTAGGGCCTGTCAGTTACGTTCACCATGCAGTCATGCCATACCTTACCAGTTTTGCAATATGCCATGTGAACGAAACTACCACAAGAGCAGCAAGGCCATAAATGTAAATTATGACATTCATGACATACATATGTGTGTTATGATTTTCATGTTAAAATTTGTCATTTCTTTTCATACATTAGTGATATTCCGTACCAATTTTGGTATAATACTATTACTGGAACGGCCAGGAGAGCGAAAAGTCGTAGGCCGCTACATAGACAGCAAGATAGATAGATAGATAGATAGATAGATAGATAGATAGATAGATAGATAGATAGATAGATAGATAGATAAATAGATAGATAGATAGATAGATAGATAGATAGATAGATAGATAGATAGATAGATATACACGCTAAAAGTCGCGTAAGTTCGCTAAGACATGCTTCGCATACACACCGGTGGGCAGAGGTAGAAAATCACGCAAACTCCTACTAAAAGGAACCATGAAAACCATACGAAGCAGCGCATAGGTCGACTTAAGGTTCCGTTCATCACAGGCACCTCGCCCGACGTTATCGCGCCCTTGCAAACAGAGCACTCTATTAATTGGTTGTAGTTTCTATTGGTGTTACTCGTCTGGAACTCTTCTTGGAGCACACCACGGGGGTTCATCGCCAAGTAACGCGAGAGAACGTGGGTTCATCACGCGTCTGAACAACCACGTCTCCCGACGTCATCAGGGGATTGCGGAGATAGTGTATGGCGGAGAAGCCGCAGCCTCTTACACAGCCACTAACGCCCCCGCAGGGGCGCCTGCGCAAGTAGGCGTTTGGTGTGTAGCGACACCACGGACCCGAGCTAACGGGGGAGTTTCTACTCCCTCCCACGCCTAGCCGTGCGTGGCTTTGCCGTGTCCGGGGAAAAGGGGATTCTGGGTGTTGAGCCGACGCTGGGTGATTGGACCATTAAGGCCCCCCGGCAGAGGCAACACACCCCTTTGGCCCCGGCTTCACGTAGACGGCACCCCTGGGCTGACCCACCCAGGGGAAATCGGCAGTCGCCTTTTCCTGTCTCCCTCTCCCTACATCTTCGTCTTTATCTCTTACTAGTTATCTCTCCTGTCTTCTACTCTCTTCCGTTTACTTCCAAACTTCCTGGCGGCTAGGGTTAACCCTGTGCAAATAGCCTACCTTGGTCTAGGCGCATTGGGTTATAGTTGCGTTGTACGGCTGGCGTCTGCAGGTTTAAGCATCCACAAACTTGTAGCGTCCCCTCGTTGGGCTCCGTGGTGGGTGGCCGCCAACGCTTCTGAAGAAAATTAAACTGGCATGCATAGAGCATTTGCTCTATTAAGTGATCGTACCGCCTTAAAGCGTGTACGCACCGAAGACTTAGGCTTTTTCAAACGATCAAGTGAAAACTTCCCCCATTTTCATGTTATACATAGTGAGATAATCAGCTAGCAAGCCAGAACCGTATCACCCTTTGTAGTAGCCAGATGTCTCACAGAAACTCTTGGAGCCGGGTACAAAGTTACCAAAATGGCCAGCGGAGACCTCCTCCTTGAAGTTCGAGAAAAAGAACAGTTTGAAAAGCTACAGAATCAATCAACTTTTGGTGACACTCCCATCCCAGTAACGCCACACAGATCGATGAACACAACACGTTGAGTAGTATCTAATGCTGATTTGCTCGGCTTGACTGAAGAGGAACTTCTGGAGGGGTGGAAGAGTCAGAATGTGACCAATGTACAAAGAATCACCATTAGAAGAGACAACAAGGTAACACCAACGAAACACCTAATACTCACGTTCGCTTCCAGTAATCTCCCAGAATGTATTCAAACAGGCTACACAAAGACGTCGATCAGACCATACATACCTAACCCACGTCGTTGTTTTAAATGCCAGAAGTATGGCCACGGCTCACAAAGCTGTCGTGGTCACCAAACTTGTGCACAATGTGGAGTGTCAGGCCACAATTCTGACAATTGCGAAGAACCATCACACTGTGTGAATTGTGGTGGAAATCATGCCGCATACTCACGGTCTTGCTCATTTTGGAAAACAGAAAAGGAAATCATCACATTGAAAATCAAAGAAAATATCACATTCAAGGAAGCAAGACGAAGAGTGTCGCCATTTTATGGCGCTACATATGCTGATGCGGCGCGTCAGGGGGCAACGCCGCACCAGCCCTCGCCACTCCTTCGGCCAGCGCAGAGCGAGCCGACGGCTGTGGCACCTGCCCCCAAGGCGGCAGTAGTTCAGGCTACTCCGCCTCCTAGCAAATTGAGGCCGGAGACTCCAGGGTCCTCTGGTCTCAAGGCCTCCCCTCACCAGGCGAGGCCTAAAATCCGAACCACGAGCTCGCATGTGCGGGCACCCAGTGCCTCCGAGGAAGCAATAGATACAACGGTACCCTTGGTACCAAAAGAGCGGGGCGCCTCCTTGGAGCGCGCCAAGAAAAATAAAAAACCAATAACGGGGCCGGACAACCGTCCTGCCACCTGAATTAACGAGCTCACTCCAACACAGGATACTCTTTGTACACACAGCAGCATCTCTCTTGTTTAAATATGCAGACAGAAATATTACAGTGGAACATCCGAGGCCTTCTTCGAAACCTCGATGACTTACAAGAACTCCTCCATGAACACAATCCAAGAGTGCTGTGTGTACAAGAGACACACTTAAAACGAACTAACGCAAACTTTTTACGTAACTACATAATCTTCCGAAAGGATAGAGATGATGCCATGCTACCATCCGGTGGTGTAGCGGTTATAGTAAGTCAAGGTATAGCATACACACAATTACCCCTTCAAACTTCCCTCGAGGCGGTGGCTGTCCGAGCAGTCATTCTAAACAGACTTGTCACTGTATGCTCTTTGTACATACCTCCGCACCACCGTCTCGAAAAACTTCAATTCCAGTCTTTAATAGACGAACTACCTGAACCTTATCTGGTCCTTGGGGACCTGAACGCACATAATGGTCTGTGGGGTGACTCTCCCTGTGATGCACGAGGTCGTCTCATTGAACAATTCCTCATTTCATCGGGTGCGTGTCTGTTGAATAGGAAAGAAGCAACATACTATAACCTTGCCAACAAAACTTACTCTTCCATAGACCTCAGTATCGCATCTCCTTCAATTGTACCATTACTTCATTGGAAAGTCATAAATATTCCATACGGAAGTGACCATTTCCCTTTAGTTTTGAGTACACCAATAATAAATGAATGTCCTCCACATGTTCCCAAATGGCTGGTAAACAAAGCCAACTGGGAACAATTTCAAAAGCTTACTCACCTGAATTGGACTGACATATGCGGGTTAGGCATAGATGAGGCTGTGCAGTATTTCACGGCTTTTCTTACTGACGCAGCAACCAAGTGCATCCCACAAACATCTGGACTGCCCGGCAAACGACACGTTCCGTGGTGGAACGCTGAGTGTCAGAATGCACGAAAGGAACATAACAGGGCATGGAGGTTGCTGCGGAACTCGCCGACAGCGGAAAACTTTGAGAGCTTTAAGAAAATAAAATCTCGAGGCAGGAGAACGCGTCGGCAGGCCAGAAAAGAAAGCTGGCACAAGTTTTTATCAGGGATAAATTCATATACACAAGAGGCTAAAGTCTGGAACATGGTTCGTAGGGTAGCAGGAAGACAAGTACACTCACTCACACTCGTAAACACACAGGGTGATAGCCTGGAAGATCAAGCGAACTTCTTCGGTGCACACTACGAGCAGGTGTCCAGCTCGTCACACTACACTGAAGCTTTCCAAAGACACAAAGCAAAGATGGAAAAGCAGAAACTAGAATCCAAGTGCACAAATTACGAGGAATACAACCAACCTTTCAACTTAGCTGAGCTACAAACATCTCTAAACTCTTGCAATAATTCCGCTCCAGGCTACGACCGTGTCACATATGAAATGTTGAAAAACCTGCCGCTCAAAACGCGAAAAACTTTACTCTCTCTATACAATGCTATTTGGCTTTCAGGCACCATCCCTGCTTCCTGGAGAGAGGCCATTGTTATCCCTATTTTGAAACAAGGCAAGGACCCTTCCTCAGTTTCAAGTTATAGGCCCATTGCACTAACCAGCTGCCTTTGTAAACTTTTTGAGAAAATGATAAACCACCGACTTTTACATTTTTTTGAAACACACAATCTGCTCGATCAATTTCAGTGTGGGTTTCGAGAGGGTAGATCCACCACCGACCATCTGGTGCGTATCGAGGCACAGATCCGAGACGCTTTCGTTCACAAACAATACTTCCTCTCAGTGTTTCTCGATATCGAGAAGGCCTACGACACAACAAGGCGTTTTGGCATATTAAGAGACTTGTCTCACCTGGGTGTGCGCGGTAGAATGCTTTCCATAATCGAGAGTTACTTGTCCAATCGGAAATTCCGTGTCCGTGTGGGCAGTATTCTCTCGCAAACATTTGTGCAAGAAACGGGAGTACCACAAGGTGGTGTACTTAGTTGTACACTTTTTATTATTAAAATGAATTCCTTGCACCTGTCCATCCCCCGCAACATGTTCTATTCCACATATGTCGATGACGTCCAGCTTGGCTTTAAGTCATGCAACTTGGCAATGTGTGAGCGGCAGGTTCAGTTAGGTTTAAACAAGGTCTCCAAATGGGCAGAGGAAAACGGATTCCGGCTGAACCCAGGAAAAAGCACGTGTGTCTTGTTCTCCCGAAAGAGAGGCATGCACTCAGAACCCGAGATTGAACTGAACGGCCAACGTCTGTTTGTGAATGCGGAGCATAAATTCCTAGGCTTAATCTTGGACAACAAGTTGACCTTCGTACCACACATAAAGTATTTAAAAAGAAAATGTTTAAAAGCCATGAATGTTATAAAAGTGTTGTCACGTAATACGTGGGGTAGTGATAGGCAATGCCTTATGAACCTCTATAAAAGCCTCATTCGCACCCGCTTAGATTATGGGGCCGTTGTCTATCAGTCTGCTACTCAAAGTGCCTTGAAGATGCTGGACCCCGTGCACCATTTGGGCATCCGCCTTTCTACGGGTGCTTTTCGCACCAGCCCCGTAGAAAGCCTTTACGTTGAGTCAAATGAGTGGTTGCTTCATCTGCAAAGAACCTACATGTCCTTTGTATACTTCCTTAAGGTGAAAGCAGACAAGAGGCACCCCTCATACTCGACTATTAATGACTTGTCGAGCTCCATTCTTTTTCAAAACAGGCCTTCAATGAGGCAGCCCTTCTCAGTTCGCCTGAAGGGTCTAGCTGAGGACACTGGAGTGTCACTCGAACACAGTTTAATGGCTCCTGTAGCATACCCGCCACCGTGGCAGTGGCAGACTATAGACTGCGATGTGTCTTTTCTAGAGGTTACAAAACATGCGCCCATTGCCCATATCCGAACACATTTCCTGGAACTTCAACACAAATTCACACGTCCTGAGTTTTTTACAGATGCCTCTAAGTCTAACTCCTCTGTGTCCTACGCTGCTGTTGGCCCTTCCTTTTCGGATGCTGGCCCTCTACATCCAGGCACAAGTATCTTCACAGCGGAAGCTTACGCGATACTTGTGGCAGCTAAACACATTAAACTATTACAAATACAAAAAGCAGTAATTTATACAGACTCCCTCAGTGTGGTAACGGCTCTGCACAGTCTTAAAAAACAAAAAAAAACCCTGTCCTTGTCTCACTTTACTCCATATTTTGCACACTCTACACACTCAACCAACATGTTGTGGTGTGCTGGGTGCCAGGGCACCGTGAGATCCAAGGCAACGTGAGGGCGGATCAGCTCGCTGCATCCGTCCACAAAAACACTGCCCCTACACCCATATCAATCCCGGTCCTTGATCTGAAGCACTCTCTCAAACGAAACCTCAGGGACTACTGGCAGAGGAAGTGGGATACACACACACAAAACAAACTACGTGTTATCAAGCCACACCTTGGCCATTGGCCACCAGTATCAAAATCACGTCTAACAGAGGAAACACTAACAAGACTCAGGATAGGACACATATACACGACACACACACATCTTTTGTCCGGTGGTGATCCACCATTGTGTGACAAATGTGGTGAGGCATTAACAGTTCTTCACGTTTTAATTCAATGCAAACATTTAGACACTCTAAGAAGACAACACTTCCCACTATCCTACCGACAACATATACCTTTACACCCTGCAATGTTCGTCGGTAGGGAACCGCTTTTTAGTCACAAATCATTATTAGCGTTTTTAAAGGAAATTCATAATTTTCGTATCATATACCCGGGCATACCGTAGCACGACCTCTCTAGAGAGAGGTTTTTGCTGCGGTGGCAACACAGGAAAGCACTTGCCTCACTGCCCTTGCACGCAAGGGTACTAACGTGTGAGGTACTTGCGCTAATGCCATACATGTCCACCATCGTTTTTCATTATCACCAACTTTTGTCACCTATTCACACCATGCACACCTTGCACGGCATAGTCATGATTTTAATCACTTGTATGTTTTTACCCGCTTTACTGCGAGGAATTTTATGGCCCTTATACAGCCGCTAATCACAACCATTGTCCGCATTCCTATCTCATGAACTGGCGCTCTTTGGCCATCAATTGGCCCTTGCGCCAAAAAACACCATATATCATCAACAGCCACTAACGCTGGCCGAACGCGCTATAGCAGGTCGCGTTCTGACTAGGATGCAACGCGTTCGTTCTTCGCGCATCTCGGGTTCACCGAATCGGGTTCCCTGAAGCCGTGACATGATTGCTGAGCGAGTGTGAGAGGGAGAGGTCACACCATCTTACACAGGCCGGAACGCCCTAGCACGTGAGAGTGTTCTTTCTGTGCTTGGGTCAGTTGCGCACGCGCAGTAAGCGTGGTCACGCCGCACACCACCGGATTGTAATCCGCCATAAGCTGCTTCGCAGCCAAAAATCAGTAAGCACCAAAGTGACTAGAGAATCCTGAGCCATTCATAATCCTAAATTAATTTTAATGACTGAACAACGCCAGTTCTTGAAAGTGTGTTACCTACTGATCCAACGCCAGCTTATGTCGGTTAAGGAATCACGATAACATACGTACTAAAGAGTTTTACAACGGTAAAGTAAAAAGTAGACGTCATACAACTGCCTAACAAGTAGGCAGTTGATCGTGCTTCAACCCTTTACGAAAGCCTTAGACATAACCGTTCATTGTCGTCAGCCACAGAATTCACAAATTGCACGTAATCTCTTGCAAGTGTGCAGAGGGTACCCCGCGTCTCTGAGGAATGAAGAATAATGGCAGAGTTGACACTCCGTATATCTTATGGCCTAGTGTGCTTGTAGCAACTGCCCATAAAGTGTTTAAAACAGGATCTACACAGGCGACTCTCTCATCTTTCGTTGTGGCTTTGCTGCGGGTGGCGTGCAGGCCTGGCTGCTTTTCTGTCAGTCTACAATCTGAGCTATCGAATTGCCAATTTGAACAAATGAAACAACGCCTACATAAGGTTTTTGCATAGTAATAAATATACACGTTGTATGCGCACCCGGATACCATTTACGAATTACGGGATGAACTTTTTTTTTACAGCGAAAGGTGTTATAGGATCAAAACTGGGAGCCCGGCACCATAGTTTTCCGCCACTACCGCTGGTGTCCGTGACCAAATCGCAAAAAAAACAGTACCAATGACACAGTGGGTCTCGAAATTGGGTCCGCTTGATGTCAGCACAGAATTTTTCCGCTGAGCCATGCCGGTGCTTGGAACATGTTGACAATGTTGCCTTAGGCAGACTGAATGGCGGGAAAGCAATCGCGTTAATACGAACAAATACAAAAGAAAAAAATTGGCAGATCTCATGTACCATAGAATTGACGTTATGCGAAGCATGCGAAGGGAAGGTGACCGTGTTGGAATTTTGTTTGTGTGACACGTCATTATGTGTTTTTTATAATCTACCGTATTGAGAACTACAGTGAACTCCCTTTAGGACAAACTCCATTAAGACGAATTCTCGCTTAAGACGAAGAACATGGGAGTTGTCGTGTAGCCGGCACGGCGACACGTGAAAGTAACCACGCTACACCACTGTACGATCCATGACAATAACCCAGTTTAATCAGCGAGTATCATTTATATACACACGAGCGCAGTGGCACCATCTATTGTGAGTCCACTGACTCAGAAGGCCATCTGGTGTAAACGCACAACACTACATCTACCCCCTCCCTTGATAATAGAACACAGATTATGTGCATAGAAAAGAAACAGTCACTACCCGTGACAGAAAACTATAGTAAGTCTCCACTGTAAACAAGTCACTGCACATAGTCCCTGGGTCTCTCTGGTGGTCTTCGCTCCCGTGTAGAGCGATGGAGGGGCACCGGCTGCTCTTCTGGCTGATGGACGACCTCTGGTTCGTCGGCACGATCAGCACCCAGTCCTGCGGTCGTGTTCCCTGTTGGTGGAGGCCGTGGTGGGCTTGGCGTATGAGGAGGCAGTGCTGACCCCTCCGGAGACTGTGCAGCTTCCTGTATTGGGATATTTTGGGTCGTGTGGCTCTTTGCCTTCGAGGACGGTTTTCGTGCTGTGGCGTTTCCTGCCGACCCGTCTGTCTCCATGTCCGCCCACAGCGGTTCTTGCCTTGCCCCCGTTTCTTCGTGAACAGCTTCATGGGGTACAGCCGACAGTTGGGAGGCATTCAAGGTACGGCCGTCCTCCAAGTGGAATGACCATCGTCCTACCCGCCTCAGTATTTTGAGTGGAGCCCCAAAACTAGGGGTGCCTTTTATTCCAGGTACCGGGCGTTTCACCCGCACGTAGGCCCCCACTTTAAATTTGGGCTGTTGGGCCGCTCTTCGCTTGTCTGCATACGCCTTATTTCTTTGTTGGTATTCGTAGACACAACTCCGAAGTCTACGCAGTTCACGGGCGGGATGGGTGCCGAAATCTGCTGATGGCTGGCCAACAACATCTAATGATGTCCTCATGTGGCGGCCATGAAGCAACACTGCTGGAGAGATGCCAGTGGCGCTGTGGGGTGTGGCTCAGCAAATACCCAGGTACTCTATTACTGTGGTCTTGACTGGTCGCTGCTCTAGGAGAGCTAGTTGTATATACGATTTCAAGACCCTGTTGAATCTTTCTACTAAGCCATTGGCTTGTGGGGGGTAAACTGCCGAGAAGAAATGGTTGATGCCCCTGTCTGCAAGGAAGCACTCGAATTCAGTCGACGTAAACTGTCGGCCGTGGTCTGAGACTAGTTCAGTCGGGTAACCCTCTCGCACAAAGACAGCGCGCAGAAAGTTGATCACCGTGCGAGAAGTGATGTCACTGCAGAACGCAATCTCTGGCCATCTGGAGAAGTAGTCCACTACCACGATGACAAATCGACAGTCGGCCGGTGCACCTTCAAAGGGGCCCATGATGTCTATTGATATTTTGTCCCAAGTCCTGTCAGGACGCGGGACAGGCTGTAGTGGGGCTTGCCAGTTCTTGACACTCTTGTCCGAGGCTTGACAGGCGCTGCAACTCCGGACGGCGGCCTCCACATGCTTGTCAAAGCAAGGCCACCAGTACTTCTCCCTGATGCACTGCTTAGTCTTCACAATTCCCAGGTGTGATTCATGAGCTAACTGGATGAATGTATCCCTTAGCTTGGCAGGCACTACAACGCGTTCTGTGCGCAGAAGCAACCCATCTACTACCGAGAGCTCGTCTCGTATTTCGTAGTACGGAGTCAGTTCTGCGGCAAGTCTTTTCCTTGTTGGCCATGATGACTGGATAAATTGCATTAACTGCCGTAGTATGTCATCCTCCGCGGTAGCAACCTGAAGATTCTCCCGATGTACAGACGATGTAACCAAGGACACAACCTCTTCATCAACATGGAAGCCCCCTTCTGTGTCTGGCACGGGCAGTCTGGACAAGGAATCTGCTACCTGGTTGTGGGCTCCGCTGCGGTACTGTATTTTGAAGTTGTAGCGCAGCAGTTGTGCGGTCCAACTTGCAATACAAAGTGGCGCTGTCCTGTGCTACGGGATGAGAGCAGTGCCGCCAAAGCCTGGTGATACGTCAGTAGAGTAAATGATCTGCCCCAGAGGTAAACGTGCCACTTATCGCAGGCCCACAGACAGGCAAGGGCCTCGCGCTTTCCGGCCGAGTATTTTCGTTCTGTCTCTGTTAATGTCCGCGATGCAAATGCCACAGTACGCACATGGGACCCTTCCACTTGCTGCAGTACGGCACCAAGACCGTACGCAGAGGCATCTGTTGCGACAATGACAGGTAGCGTCGGGTCAAACATTCGGAGGACCTTGTGGGATGCTTGAACTCTTTTTACTCCCGCGAAGCTCTCTTTCGCAGCGTCATCCCAGTCGAAGTGCACGTCTTTGCGAAGTAGACGACGCATTGGCTCTACTTGCTCTGCCAGTCACGGCATGAATTTGGTATAGTATTCAACTAGCCCCAAAAAGGAGTGTAACGTGGCTGCATCTCTAGGCGCAGGAGCATTGATGATTGCATCAATCTTGGTCTGGAGCGGAGCTATACCCTCTGCGCTGACGCGATGTCCTAAAAACGACAGTTCCAACGTGTTGAAGACGCATTTTTCGTTGAGCTTGAGCCCAGCTTCTGCTATTCGTTCCAGCACTTGCTCCAGGTTTTGCCTGTGTTCGCTCTCCGTCTTGCCAAAAATGATTATGTCATACAAGCAGCATAAGACCCCTTTGCAACCTCCAAGAATTTTCGTCATGGTCTGCTGAAATGCAGCTGGTGCGGATGCCAACCCGAAGCAGACCCTCTTGAATCTAAAGAGGCCATCGTGAGTTATAAATGAAGTTAGGTCCCTGCTTTCTGGGTGCAGCACAACCTGGTAGTAGGCTGATGCCAGGTCCACCTTGGAAAAGCAGCGGGCTCCATTGAGGGCATGAAGCAGCTCCTCCATACGAGGCAAAGGGAAGTTGTCTGCTACTATAGCTTTGTTGGGTTCCCGGAGATCAACACACAGTCGAATGCTACCATCTGCTTTGCGGGCTGCTACAATATAAGATACCCACTCGGAAGCACTGACTCTCTCAATGACATCAGCAGCAAGTAGCTTCTCAATCTCGTCAAAGACCAGCTGGCGGACTGAAAATGGTAGGGGTCTCAGCTTCTGTGCGACTGGCGCGATGGAAGTTTTCACCTTAACTCTGTGTTGCACCCCTCTTACAAGTCCCAGGCCAGGCAAAAACAAGTGGCCAAACTTGATCCACAGTGTTCGCGGCATTCCAAACTTGGGAGGGCCAAGGGGTTTTTCATGCCTGGGGATTTGGAGAAGGCCTGAACTCATTCAAGCCTTCCCCATTGCTGCCGCAGGGGCGCCTGCGCAAGTAGGCGTTTGGTGTGTAGCGACACCACGAACCCGAGCTAACGGGGGAGTTTCGACTCCCTCCTACGCCTAGCCGTGCGTGGCTTTGCCGTGTCCGAGGAAAAGGGGATCCTGGGGGTTGAGCCGACGCTGGGTGATTGGACCGTTAAGGCCCCCCGGCAGAGGCAACACACCCCTTTGTCCCCGGCTTCACGTAGACGGCACCCCAGAGCTGACCCACCCAGGGGAATCGGCAGTCGCCTTTTCCTATCTCTCTCTCCCTACATCTTCGTCTTTATCTCTTACTATTTATCTGTCCTGTCTTCTTCTACTCTCTTCCGTTCACTTCCAAACTTCCTGGCGGCTAGGGTTAACCCTGTGCAAATAGCCTACCTTGGTCTAGGCGCATTGGGTTATAGTGGCGTTGTACGGCTGGCGTCTGCAGGTTTCAGCATTTGTAACCTTGTAGCGTCCCCTCGTTGGGCTCCGTGGTGGGTGGCCGCCAACGCTGCTGAACAACAATAAGGAAGACATGCATGGAGCATTCCCACTACTGTGTGATCGTACCGGCTTAAAGCCGGTACGCACCGATGATCTCACCAAAGAAGGATTGGCCACCCTGGTGCAGTAACTGGCCACCCCCTCCCGTAGGCATTCGTCAATTAACTCACGGCCCTCAGTCCCCACCAGCTGCGGAGCAACTGACCACGGCGGCGGTCAGATCTGCAAAGCAGCAGAGGGTGCTAGGAATCTCTGGATACGGAGAGGCCACCATTGGAACTTGAACTTAGTAACGTTTAACGTTAGAACGTTATCTAGTGAGGGAAGTCTAGCTGTATTATTCGAGGAGCTAGAAGGCATTAAATGGGATATAATAGCGCTGAGTGAGGTTAGGAGGACAGATGAGACCTATACTGTGCTACAGCATGGACACGTCATTTGCTATCGGGGCTTGGCAGACAGAAGAGAAGTGGGAGTAGGGTTCCTAATTCACAGAAACATAGCTGGCAACATAGAGGATTACTATAGCATTAATGAAAGGGTGGTAGGCATTGTAATTGAACTGAATAAAAGATACAAAATGAAGGTAGTACAGGCTTACGCACCTACATCCAGCCATGATGACGCTTCAGTTGAAAGCTTCTATGAAGACGTGGAATCGGCAATGAGTAAGGTGAAAACACAGTATACTATAGTAATGGGCGACTTTAATGCAAAGGTAGGGAAGAAGCAGGCTGGAGACCAGGCAGTAGGAGATTATGGCATCGGCACTAGAAACGCCAGAGGAGAGCTACTAGTAGAATTCGCAGAACGCAATAATCTGCGTATTTTGAATACCTTCTACCGAAAACGAGAAAACCGCAAGTGGACATGGAGGAGCCCTAATGGTGTAAATAAGAACTAAATAGACTTTATAATGACTGCACACCCAGGAGTCGTGCAGGATGTAGAAGTGGTTGGCAAGGTAAGATGCAGTGACCATAGAATGGTACGGGCTCGAATCCGCCTAGACTTGAAGAAGGAACAACAGAAACTGATACGCAAGAAGCCAATCAATGAGCTAGCACTGAGAGGGAAAATACAGGAATTCAGAGTGTCACTGCAGAACAGGTACTCTGCTCTTAGCGAGGAAACCAACCTTAGCGTAGATACAATGAACGACAATCTGACGAGTATCATCACGGAGTGTGCAGTGGAAGTTGTAGGCAGGGTAGCTAGACAGGACACCGGCAAGCTTTCCCAGGAAACCAAGAACCTAATTAAGAAGCGTCAAATCATGAAAGTGTCAAGTACAACAGACAAAATAGAACTGGCAGAGCTTTCGAAGCTGATTAATAGACGTAAAGTATGCGATGTAAGAAGGTATAACATGGAGAGAATTGAGCACGCTCTGAAAAACGGAGGAAGCGTCAAAGCAGTGAAGAGGAAACTTGGGATAGGCAAAAGGCGGATGTATGCACTAAGGGACAAAGAAGGCAAATCAACTACCAATATGGATAGGATAGTTATAATAGCGGAGGAGTTTTACAGAGATCTGTACAGTAGCCGAGACAACCACGACCTTAATACTATAAGAACTAGCAGTAACCCAGACGACACCCCACCGGTAATGATAGAAGAAGTCAGAAAAGCTTTGGAGAGCATGCACAGAGGCAAAGCTGCTGGTGAGGATCAAGTAACATGAGATCTGCTGAAAGATGGAGGACAGATTGTGTTAGAAAAACTAGCCACTCTATTTACGAGGTGTCTCCTGACGGGAAAAGTACCAGAGTCTTGGAAGAACGCTAACATCATCTTAATACATAAGAAAGGAGATGACAAGGACTTGAAGAATTACAGGCCGATCAGCTTGCTCTCTGTAGTATACAAGCTATTTACAAAGGTAATTGCTAGCAGAGTAAAGAAAACATTAGAATTCAATCAACCAAAGGAACAAGCAGGATTTAGAACAGGCTACTCAACAATTGACCACATTCATACTATCAATCAGGTAATAGAGAAATGCTCAGAGTATAACCAACCACTATACATAGCTTTCCTAGATTACGAGAAGGCGTTTGATTCAGTAGAAATATCAGCCGTCATGCAGACACTGCGGAATCAGGGCGTAGATGAAATATATATAAACATTCTGGAAGAAATCTACAGGGGATCAACTGCTACCATAGTGCTTCATAAAAAAGCAACAGAATACCAATAAAGAAGGGTGTAAGGCAGGGGGACACAATCTCCCCAATGCTATTCACTGCGTGCTTACAGGATGTTTTTAGAAGCCTAGAATGGGAACAGTTAGGGATAAGAGTTAATGGAGAGTACCTCAGTAACCTGCGCTTCGCCGATGACATTGCATTGCTGAGTAACTCAGGGGACGAATTGCAACTCATGATTACGGAGTTAGACAAGGAGAGCAGAAAGGTTGGTCTTAAAATTAATCTGCAGAAAACGAAAGTAATGTAGAACAACCTCGGAAAGGAGCAGCGCTTTGCGATAGGTAATAGTGCACTTGAAGTTGTAAAAGACTATGTCTATTTAGGGCAGGTAATAATCGCAGAGCCTAACCACGAGATTGAAGTAACTAGAAGAATAAGAATGGGGTGGAGCACATTTGGCAGGCACTCTCAAATTATGACAAGTAGATTGCCACTGTCCCTCAAGAGGAAGGTATATAACAGCTGTATCTTGCCGGTACTTAGCTACGGAGCAGAAACCTGGAGACTCACAAAGAGGGTTCAACTTAAATTGAGGACGACGCAGCGAGCAATGGAAAGAAAAATGGTAGGTGTAACCTTAAGAGACAAGAAGAGAGCAGAGTGGATTAGGGGACAAACGGGAGTTAAGGATATCATAGCTGCAATAAAGAAGAGGAAATGGACATGGGCCGGGCATGTAGCACGTAGACAGGATAACCGCTGGTCATTAAGGGTCACCAACTGGATTCCCAGAGAAGGGAAGCGGGGTAGGGGGAGACAGAAGGTTAGGTGGGCAGATGAGATTAAGAAGTTTGCGGGTATAAATTGGCAACAGCAAGCACAGGACCGGGTTAACTGGCGGAACATGGGAGAGGCCTTTGTCCTGCAGTGAACGTAGACAGGCTGATGATGATGATGATGATGATGAAATATATGTACAGATGTTGCACGCACAGACAAATGTTGAGGAGTCAGTTGTTTATGTAACCAGATGTTTGCACTTGTGCAACGAAGCCAACTGGAACATGGGTAGTAGCAACACCAGAAGCTGATATGAAACGCTAAGCTCGCAAGAATGCTAGCTTTTGCCCCGCCGCGGTGGTCTAGTGGCTAAGGTACTCGGCTGCTGACCCGCAGGGCGCGGGTTCGAATCCCGGCTGCGGCGGCTGCATTTCCGATGGAGGCGGAAATGTTGTAGGCCCGTGTGCTCAGATTTGGGTGCACGTTAAAGAACCCCAGGTGGTCTAAATTTCCGGAGCCCTCCACTACGGCGTCTCTCATAATCATATAGTGGTTTTGGGACGTTAAACTCCACATATCAATCAAGAATGCTAGCTTTGGACACTGCTACATAAATCAACTTCAGCGCATGACAACTAACCACTATTGACGTTAACCCGACGTGAAAGCTGCATCAAAACAGTGCATATGTAATGTTTATAAAAATATGCAGGCAGCACTGCAACCACTATTGACGTTTCACGAAGATTAGCGTCTATTTAAGAAAAAGTTCCGAGACCTGGCGTAGCTCTGTGGTACAATGCTTCAATGCCATGCAGAATGCTTCGGTTTGATTCCAGCTTAAACTCTGACATTTATTCTTGGCACTCGTCCGATTGACGCTACCGATGTCGAGTATTTCTTAACGCTCGCACGTTAAAATTGCCATGTGTGTTCTCGTCGTTCCTGTGTGTCAATCCCCTGCAGTTGATTGACCAAATGTCAATCAGCTGTGGCACATACCTGCACATCACATACTTGGCCGTGGGTATGTGTCAATGTCTGGTGACAAGTGTTTGATGACGTTTTCGACGGGATTGTGACATTATTCAGGTCTTGATCAGCACTTCATATTCGTCGAACAATCTTACCCTACCATGGTAATTTTGGTTGACGTCAAGTTAAGGGAGTGATCACGTGAGCACCGAAACATAAGCGGCTACATAGACAGATACGCTTAAAGTTGCTGAACTTTGCTAAGAAATGCTTCGCATTTAATAAAGCGAAAGAACAACCAATCATCACACAATACGAACAGCGTAACGAGTGGGTCGTGCAACGCTCCAGCCCATTACAAAGCTTTTTCATGTTCATCTATGAACTGTGGCACATACCCACTTCAGGCATAACTCTTCATCGTCTTCAGCCACTGCATGAACAACTGGCACAAATTTAGTTGCAAATGTTCAGTATATACCACGCAACACAGAAAAATAACAAAAAATGACATAGCGAATGCCAGCCTACTACACCAAAAATTGTTATAATGCTCTAGTGGGTATCAAGCAAGTGTGCTTGTATTCGTTGCCTAATGAGCGGTTTGAAGGGCCATGAAAGGCCCCTCTTCTAGCTTTCGCAGGGGCTGTGCTGCGCCTTCTGCGCAAGCCTGGCGTTTTTTTTTGTTTTTTTAACCAGAGCGTGCATTCCTATAAATATTGGTGTTTATTCGCGGGGCATGAAATTTAATTAATAAAAAATATTCATGCATCGACTGCGTAATGAATTTCATATAGAAGATAGTGGTTTAATGACTCAGCTCCTTTGAAGTCACCAGAGTCTTTAGCTTATACAGCTTCACACACTGTTGAAGCATTGATCGGCTGTCCGGTAGGATGTTAGGCTGCAAGAATTTTGGAAATTGTATGTCGATAAAACAGGAAATGCTACGCTTCTGTTTCGGCATATCGTTTCTTCCAGGTTTTTACACCGGTATTTGTTTTAAAAAAACGTTCAATTTTCCCAGGAAGTCCTGTCTAAGTTCTGTACCGAATCAAAAGAACGTTGTTCGACTCATCATCTTAAAATATGTGAACACTAGCGCACCTAAAAACCCAGCCATGAGATCGAAAAAAGAAAGACAGGAAGTAGTTTGTAGCAGTGTAGCATAGGATTGGCTGGAGAAAGCTAGTGATGATGCGGAGAGAAAGAATGAGGGGAGAGAATAAAGCGTAGTATATTTCAGCACAGATAGGGTTTGCAAAGGAACGTGAAGCCGAGGGCTACTTAGGAGCGTCGCCGCTACTTGAGTAATCACACTCCTAGTTCGCAATTGCGCTTATTTTTGTAGCCTTCGCTAGAATGCCCGAGCGAAAGCGTTTTGACGTGCACAAAAAAGAGCCGGGGTGCGAATGCGCGAGTAGCAGTGACTTGGCGCGCTCCACCGGTCTGCGAAATCTAGAGAAATGACTTCATAGCCGTGGCACACATTCGGATCACACCTCAAGGCATCTGCACCTCCAGCCAGCTGCTCTCTTTGGTATCGGCTGCCGTGGTGCCTATATGCATGCGTTTGCCAGTATTGTGTGGCCTCATGGAACGAGAGCGAAATTGCTGCAGTGGCACACATGAGTGGAAAACCGTAGCTCATCGGATCATCGAGTAGTTGCGTGACAATTAGCGGTTGAGAGAACGAAGATCGAACACAAGAAGGTTGGACATGCCGTGAAGACACCAAGGAAAAGGGAGGAGTGTCTAACACTGCGGCGTCGGCAGGAGGCCGATGGACTGGCAATTAGCTACGAGAATGAACCCAGACGTCGCCGCGGTCATGCCGATGTGATGGCACTGCAAGGACACTCCTCCGCCTCTTGTCTCCTTTTCCGGCGCCCGTCTGCTCTTTAGCGATATGGTGCTCATTACTCCTCTATTGCGTGACGCAAACCTCTCAAGATACAAAGTGAAAGGTTTCATAAGTAGTGAGTTATCGAAGCTGCGAATGCTTTTCAAAAATTAACTTAGAATAGGCAGACGCCCATTTGAAAGGAAGATTTACTGTGAACATTGTTCTTTTTGTGGCGCGCACCAAGAAATCGCAAAATATTACTAGTGGTGCTAACGTCATTCAAGCGAGGCATAGACTTCGGTATGAAAAGCTATGTGTGCTGAATTATGACAAATAGGGTTCAGATGCTCCTATTTCACTGAATATATTGCGCTTTACCGTGCAAGTTACGCCTGAATTTGCGAATTATCTAAATGATTTGATAGAATTGCGCTTTCTCCAATAGAATTCTTTACAAGAAGCTGGCTTTCATAAGCACAAATTTCACATATTCGGAAAATAAGCGTAATAGTGCTGCCACACACACATTGATTTCATAAATGTTTTGATATTTTCGTTTACTCGGATCATATGTACTTGACTTCTCTGAACAGTCACTGGGCATTGCGCAGTGAAATTTTGGAACCGCACCTTTTCACGCAAATAGCCTGATTTGCGCTAAATGCTGGGGTTATCTACCACCTCGTCACAAACAGTGATGTTCACTTCACGAGGATGCACTGCCGATAGCAACTATTCCAACATAAACGCCATAAACTCAATATGAACTGTTTTGATTGCGCAGTAATGTTTGATGTGGCTATATAAACTAATATTTACGAGTAGGAGAACGTAACTGAAGTGACACAACGTAGTGGCAACATGAACTGAACTCTTTATTCCTTGATACATGGTCTTTTTATAGCCTCAAACTACGTGAGACACGAGTGACAGCTGAGTACATCGGGGCTGGCTTGCTAACTAGTCATGATAGGATGGGCGGGTAATAGTGGTTTATTGCCAACGCTGCATATCTTCCCCCTTCAAAAGCCCAGTCGTTCCGAAGGGTGTCGTGTTCGCGTTGAACGACTGGAGTAGATTTTGGACTGCTTCCAGCGCCCTGGTTGCTCGCGTCGAGACGGGCGACTGAGGGGTCGCTGGACTGGAATCAATGGTCGCTGGACTGGCTTCTCGAGCGTTTGGGGCCGGCTGAGTTTCCGCTGGACTTGTGCTGGTTCCTGATGGGTTCTTTTCCGGCGTGCATGATGTCAGCCGTGCCCTCAGCTGGTCGTAATGCCGGCGCTAAGTCCCCAGGGGGGTCTCCACTTTTACCGTCTGTTTGCCGTCCGTTGCTATTATTGTCCATGGCAGCAATTTCTGCCCTTGTTGAATTTGGCGGCACGAGATGGGCTTTCCGGGAGAGAAAACGGCTGGCGTTGTGAACGACAAAGATCGTTCTCGGGTAGCCTCGGCCTCTGCAGGCACTGCCCCTGCTGGAAAGTGGGCAGACAGCCTTGTCCGGGGCTCGAATCCCAGCAGCAGTTGAGCTGGCAATTTTCCACTATCGAGAAGCATAGATATGTAACGGAACAGAAGACGAGACAATTTTTTTTAATGTGCCATGCATTTTTGGTTGCTGATGTGTTCTTTTCCGGCGTGCATGATGTCAGCTGTGCCCTCAGCTGGTCGTAATGCCGGCGCTAAGTCCCCAGGGGGTCTCCACTTTTACCATCTGTTTGCCGTCCGTTGCTATTATTGTCCATGGCAGCAATTTCTGCCCTTGTTGAAATTGGCGGCACGAGATGGGCTTTCCGGGAGAGAAAACGGCTGGCGTTGTGAACGACAAAGATCGTTCTCGGGTAGCCTCGGCCTCTGCAGGCACTGCCCCTGCTGGAAAGTGAGCAGACAGCCTTGTCCGGGGCTCGAATCCCAGCAGCAGTTGAGCTGGCGATTTTCCACTATCGAGAAGCATAGATCTGTAACGGAACAGAAGACGAGACAATTTTTTTAATGTGCCATGCATTTTGGTTGCTGATGGGTTCTTTTCCGGCGTGCATGATGTCAGCTGTGCCCTCAGCTGGTCGTAATGCCGGCGCTAAGTCCCCAGGGGGTCTCCACTTTTACCATCTGTTTGCCGTTCGTTGCTATTATTGTCCATGGCAGCAATTTCTACCCTTGTTGAAATTGGCGGGACGAGATGGGCTTTCCGGGAGGGAAAAGGGCTGGCGTTGTGAACGACAAAGATCGTTCTCGGGTAGCCTCGGCCTCTGCAGGCACTGCCCCTGCTGGACAGTGGGCGGACAGCCTTGTACGGGGCTCGAATCCCTGCAGCAGTTGAGCTGGTGAATTTCCACTATCCAGAAGCATAGATCTGTAACGGAACAGAAGACGAGACAATTTTTTGTAATGTGCCGCGCCTTTTTTTCTTGAGGCGCTCTTTTATTGTTCGCACCGCTCGCTCCGCTAGTCCGTTTGATTGAAGGTGGTACGGCGCCATCCGGACATGGCGTATGCTAATTTCACGCATGAAGTCTGCCATCGTCACTCTTGAAAAGTGGGGGCCGTTGTGAGAAACCAAACACTGTGTGACACCAAAAACGAGCAAAAATTTCCCTGAGCAAGTGAATAGTTTTGTCTGCGGTAGCTGTTTTTAGAGGAATTGTTTCTATCCGCTTTTTTCCGCGTCAACTAGGACAAAATCGGGTACCCGTTAGCAGGACCTGCAAAATCCATGTGAACTCGAAACCACCGCTTCCTTGTCTTATGCCAATGTGATGGCACTTGCTCCACCAGCATGGACCACCCTTGCACACACTGAGGACATTTTTGCACCAACCTTTCAATATCTTTGTCTAATCCTGGGTACCAGAACAGCGTGCGAGTGAGCCTTTTCATTGCCCCAACACCTGGGTGCGTGTCGTGCAGCTCGTTGAGTAGGCACTGACGGGCTGCCTCTAGCGCGACCACACGATTACCCCAGTAAACCACGCTATGGCTCACGATGAGTTCATATCGGTGCGTGAAATACGGTTGCAGATGCTGCTGCTGCCCTGTAAGACGTGATGACCAGCTCTGCTCGATCCACTCCCGGATTTGCCGAAGTGTGCTGTTCTCCTGGGTCAAAGTAATGGTTTGGTTGACGGAAAGGCACTTGCGTCCAGACCCTGCGTATACAGTCCGTATTCTGTCACTTCTTGACTTCCACGTTCATGGTCTCCTGGCAAAAGCAAGGGACTGAGGGCATCTGCGTTACCGTTTTGGGTTCCCTTGCGGTATTCTAGATTGTACTGGTAAGCTGATAGAAGAAGCGCCCAACGCTGAATTCAAGCTGCCGCCATCTGTGGGATGGGCTTGTTGGGGTCGAAAAGCGTGGTGAGTGGCTTATGATCTGTCACCAGCGTGAAACGGTTCCCCAGAAAGAAATCGCAGAATTTGCAAATCACAAACACCAAGGCCAGCGATTCTTCTCTATTTGGAAATAATTGCGTTCTACTGACGACAGCGTTCTTGAACAAAAAGCTATCGGGTGATCCACGCCATGAATGCGATGCAATAATACTGCCCCTAATCCATCTGATGAAGCGTCACACTCCAGCCGCAACTCTTTCTGCGGATCGTAGTGAACCAGAAAATTCGCTTTAACAAGGCGCGCTTAGCTCCTTTGAACGCTCTTTGGTGCTCTTTTCCCCAATGCCAGCATTGTTTCTTGCCCAGTAAGCGATAGGGCGGAGCCAAGGTCGTGGCCAACATCAGCAAAAAATTCGAGTAATAGGTTATAAGCCCCCAAAATGACTTGAGTTGGCTTACCGATGCAGGCCTTGGAGCAGCTGTTACGGCTTTGAGGTTGCCCCATAGTGGGTGAAGGCTGGTCACATCAATCTTGGTCCCAGAAACCACACTTTTTTTTAACTGAACCGACATTTGGCTTTGTTCAGTTGGATGCCATTGTCACGAAGTCTCTGGAAAACTTGTCGAAGCGTGGCAGTGTCCCGTCCTTTCTCCGCGATTATGATGTCGTCTAGGTATACACGTACTCTTGGCAAGTCCCGGAATAACAACTCAATGCACCGATGGAACAATGTGGGAGCCGACGAGATGCTGAAGGCTAGTCGGTTGTACGAGTACAAGCCCTGGTGCGTATTCATGACAGTCATCGTCTTCGCTTCTTCATCAAGTGGGAGCTCGTTATAGGCATTGCTCAAATACAGTGTAGTGAAGACTTCTCCCCCGTAAATCGCGGCAAAAATATCATCCAGCTTAGGCAAAGGGCATTGTTCTAGGTGAGTGGCTGGATTCACGGCGAGCTTAAAACCACTGCACAATCTGATGTCGCCAATTTTCTTCACCACTGGTATGACGGGAGCAGCCCTTACGGAAACGCTCACCACAGTTAGGACACCTTGCTGCACGAGGTGGTCGATTTCTGCTGAGACTGCTATGCGAAGCACGAAGGGCACCGGGCGGGCCTTCAAAATTCGAGGCACGGCCGCTTTCGTCTTGTACAGCTTGGCAGGCGGACCATTGTAACAGCTGAGCCGATCTTGAAATAAGTCAGAGAACTCTTCCAGCAGCCCTTTTAAGTCAACTTCCGCCTGAAGCGCGTAGATACTCGGAAGAGCCCTTTTTTCTAAAAGTTACATGCCCTCTTCAAGGAAAGCCTGAATAGTGTTTCGGCCACACAGTAGTGGACCGTCAGAATCCACTACCACGAGCGAACTATTCACTCGAGTCTTGTCCTATTCCACGTTCATGACGACTCTGCCGAGCACTGGAAGAGGACCGAGGAAGCCGAATAGCCGAAGTGGCGTTTTTTTCTAGTCTTGGCCACCATTTACGGTTTTTCCTGAAGACCTTTTCTGGAATCACGCTAATTGATGAAACCGTGTCGATCAACATCCGCAGTGTCCTGCTGCCCCAGACAAGGCTCGGTTCGATGGGCCGTGTATCTGGCTGGTCAACGTTGTTCTGGGCAGATAGGGCGTAAAGCATTTCCTCCTTACTGTCCTCTCCGTCCAAAATTTCTCTGAGCGCGCACGATCCTTGCCAGCCACTGCGCCTGCGCTGGCACATCCTAGCCAAGCGTCCTTTAGTGCCGCACTTGTACCACACTTTCCCGACATGCTGACATTCGTGTTCTGAGTAGTTGGAGCCGCACCTCCAGCATGACTGACGCGATGTGCGTGTGTCGTACCCGCTGCCTCTTTTTTGTCCGCTGCTACGACGCCTTTTAATAAGGTGCACGTTACCCGCGTCGTTCTCGCCGTTTACATCTTTCATTAACTGGACGTTATGGTCAGCTGTTTCTTACGACTTGGCGAATTCCTCAGCTTCCTGCAGAGTCAGCTTTCTTTGGGTCAGCAGAAACCGCCTGGCTGCATAATCCTGTATGCCGCACACTATACGGTCACGTAACATTCTGTCCAGAAAGTTGCCGAAGTTGCAGTCTTTTGCAAGACGTCGCAAGTCTGCGACAATCTCTTTGACCGTTTTGTTGTCTCCTTGCCTCCGTACAAAAAATGCGTGACTTGCCGCAATCTCGTTCACCTGCGGCTTGTAGTGTTCTTCCAACACCTTTGAGACGTCTTCGCACGTTAGGCTGTTTACGGGCATTGACGGGCATCGTCCCTGAATGACTCAAACCACGCTGTCCTTTAGTGAGGCTACCAAGACTGCCCGAGACTTTGAGGAATCCGTGATATCATTGCCTTCAAAGTAGGCCTCGAGACGCTCCCGGTAGGCATCTCAGCTGATCGTTGCCTCGTCAAACTCTGGCGGCCTCGATCCCATCCTCGTCGCCACTGAAGTGACGCAACGTAGTGGCAACACGAATTGAACTCTTTATTCCTTGATACATGGTCTTTTTACAGTCTGAAACCACGTGAGACACGAGTGAGAGCCGTGTACATCGGGGCTGGCTTGCTAACTAGTGATAAGGGGATGGGCTGGTGATAGTGCTTTTATTGCCAACGCTGCATTAATATGATTATTCACGAAGACAGAATGTGACAACAAGGAGAATTTCCCCACATAAGCTCAGTAAACTTCATGAAAGGAACTTAAAAATTATTGTGAGAGAAACATGAAACTGAACAACGTATTGAGTGAGAAGACACACGAGAAAAGGTGACAAAACAGCAGCGTTGTATTCTAGGACGTGAATTCCACCGATAAAAAACACCCTGGAGGAGGGGAAACCTTCAATTCTATGAGAACCACCCATGAACAGCACGACCTATTAATATCGATATTGCGTCTTGCGTCTCAAACATACAATAATAATCGCCAGTGAGCTTGTTGTATCCAAGCAGAAGTGTGTTCTTGCTTTTCAAATCCATCCTAAGTGGCTGCTATGGCCAAGAATGTAATCTATTCTTTGAGTTAGAAGCGCGACAGACCTTTGCACCTGTCTTACAATGCCTGCGACAGAGCGCGCGAATGTGCAGAAGCGAAAGTAAACATTTCTTGGTTTACTAGGAACTTTATAGATTCTGTTTCCATCATTCATGTTGAGCTTGAGTCGAGCAGAAAGTGAACGCAAACACCGGAACAGCGCATGAAGCGAGCCCACCATTATGCATATAGGCGCGTGGTGGCGCGCATAGAGAGGTTCGAGCCGTGACGTTATCCAGGCCTGCCACCGAGAGGCGCCACTCCAACTTCTCGGGGCTAATACGGTGAAACGCAGCGAGAGCGCCAGTAAGACTTCGACCTTCGAAATGGACTTCGTGAACAATTCGTTAGGATATGTGTGCGACGTTTGTGAAAGACTGCGGTATATGAATGACTGGACGCCGGTAATTAGCGTCATGCTTAAAACGTGGAGTTTAGTTGCTCCCGGTTAGCTCACGCTGCGTATTTCCTGGCATAGTCGAGCTAAGCCACCACTTGAATTTTTTCGTCTTCAATACAGGTGCAATCAAAGAAAACCAACAAGGCGACGGCACTAGAAGCACAAACGTAACGCCCGTATCCAGCTAATCCAGAGTTTGAAGCATAAAATACTTTTGTGAAAAGAGAAGCCCAGAGAGAGCACATGCGCTGCCCTTCCCCAGCGTTCATATAGAGAGCAGTGGTACACAGTATTTTTGTAGATTGCTCTCATCATCTTGAATGCGCAAAGCGAAGGGGGTAGCTTAAAGAGGCTGCTATCTCTCTAATGTCACATGTATAAATCCCGCACGTTTTACCGCAGATGCCATTATCAGGCAGCCACCGAGTCATCACTGCTATCAGAGTACAGCATCTATTGCTTATTGCGACATCAATTATAGGGACAGCCTAGGCTGGTTTTTCGCCGTCGCCGCCACCGTCCTTCACGCGCATATATATTATACATATATTTGTCGTTGGTGGCAGACTGTTGTCGGTGGCAGACCAGCAAGACGACGGCTCCTGCTTTGCTACGACTGACGGACATGCCTTCCGTCTCTTCATTTACCGACTGAAAGGAGGGCAGACTGTCTAGGAATACTACGACGAGAAAAAGCGACTGGGTTCCTTGGCTGACCAGAAAGAGGGCCACATCATTTCTGGACTGACCGATGGTGTATTTCAGATGTGCAACTGACGCTCACCGGACTGTCTTTCAACTCGTCATTAAAGTGGTTCACCGCTGCTCAACGAGTCAAGACATCTTTAAAACGGGTGAGAGGAGTTTTTTTTACTCGTAACGCTAGTATCGCATCAAGAGCTCCACGTACCTTCAGCAGACCGCAGCAGCCAACAATAACTCATCAACCGCGTGCCCCGCAAAACGAAAGTAGATACTGCTCAGCTGCTGGTTTCCTACGACAGTTTCACTGGCACAACAAATGTCCGCACCGCGGCAATGTGTCGCCCATTGATACTGAACCGGGAAACGAGGAGGCCGACAGAGAGTTTCATTAATACAGTTCAGTGCTCTCATCATTTGAAAGCAAGTAAATGCAATTCTCGATACAGGAGCAACAATTTCTTGTATCAGCGAGGATGTGTACAAACACCTAAAACTTCTGTTGATGAGAGACTACAGCATCATGGTCCAGCAAGTTGCATTTAGCATTTGAACTTTCGGTCGCGTAAACATTCAGTTACAAATTGGGCACGTCATGAAGGAAGTTTATGCACATGTGCTGCGAGGCATCAGAACGCAATTATTTCTTGGCCTATTCAGCTCTTCGTCCTTCAATCCTTCTGTAATTCTGGAATGCAAGTCAGTGACAAAAGCACGTGAGAATATGAACCTTCCCCATCACAATGAAAAGAAAACCATTCAAGCCCGCCTGATGCAAACCCTGACTTCAGAAAACTTATCAGAGCAGTAGTCTGCGGCACTCGACTCTCTTTTAAGCAAGTTTGACGAGATATTTTGGAAATCTCAAACAGATATTGGGTGCATTACTACTGACAAGCATAGGATCGCACTTCCCAATGCTGTCCCTATTTGTAGAGTGCCATACCGATGTTCACAGGCAGACAAAGTGAAGATTCAACAAAGAAGTTGACGCTCACCTCAAGCAAGGTGTTGTGAGGCCTTCATTATCGCCCTACACGGCACCTGTCATTTTAGCAGAAAGGTAAGGTAAAGGACGCACTCGTCGAAGTATTGACTACCGGAAACTCAATGCCATAACGCTACCCGAATTTCAACCAATTCCACGTATAGATGATATTCTTGACCACTCGGAATAGGCGGAGTTTCAGAAACCTGCATTTGCCACGTCTCATGATCATTGTGAGTGGTGTGTAATTCCGTTCAGGTTGAAGAACGCTCCGGCTACAATTGAAAGAGCCATGAAATCAACAATAGCAAAACGTCCGCTCACCAATGTTAGTAATTATTTGGACGATAAGGTCGTATACTCAGAGACTATTAATGATCATATACGACACCTTGAGGTGCCATTCAAAGTTCTCAAAACCGAGAACGTAAAACTCAAACGAAAAAAGTGCCAATTTGCATGCTGCAGCATTTAATACCTGGGCTACAAAATTTCACAAGGAACAGTCACACCTAAGCAAAGTAATGTGGCTGCCGTACTCTAATTTCCGACACCAAAACGAGAAAAAGATCTCCAGCGTTTTCTGGGCACTGTAAACACCTACCGTAAGAACATCCCCCACTTCAGCGATATCGATCTGCCACTCACAAAACTACTCCACAAAGGCAGCAAGTGGGTGTGGACAGAAGCATGCGAGCAAGCCTTTCGTGAACTGAAAGAGTGGATAACTGAAGAACTGGTGCATCGCATATACGACCTATCGAGACCGTGTACTGTGACGCATCTGGCGAAGGCATCAGTGCAGTGCTGAAACAATCTGATGACGAAGGCAAAGAACAACCTTTTGCCTACTTTTCCCGCAAACTACTTAAGCATTAGGCGAACTATGCTATTACAGAAAGAGAATGTCTTGCCATTGTAGATGCCATTGATAAATAGCATTGCTACATTCATGAAAGTCATTCACTGTTGTAACAGACAACTCTGCACTCCAGTGGCTGAAGAATGTTAAAAACCCTCAAGGTCGTCTCCTTCGGTGGTCTTTGAAACTGTCAATGCATGATGTGAACATCAAACATCAAAAGGGCGCAAGTAATGTCGAAGCAGATGCACTCTCCAGAGCCCCAATAGTTAATCTTCTGATGACCTTCAGCGATGCAACAATGAGCGTCGAAAAGGAACGCATTCATTAGAAAATAACATCATCATCGTCAAAAGAAAAGGACTAAGGAAAATATACGTGCCCCATGAACTACACCCAACCATTCTGAAGAACGCACATCAACATTTTGGGCATGTTGGAGTGAAGAAGACGCTATCATTCCTGTCTCCGCAATATTATTGACCACATATGGTAACCGATGTTTCCACATACATACGGCATTGTGATACATGCTAGAGATGCAAGAAGACAAAACGAAAAAATCGGGACGCTTTAATCACTGCCTCCAGCTTACGAGCCCTTGAACCTCTTTGCAATAAAAATAAACACCATTGGAGGATTTTCTGGATATGGCTCGTCAAAAAAGCTTTATACACTTGGTTATTGATCATGCGACTCGCTACGTATGGGCGTTTGCTCATAAAAGTGAGAACAGCGAGCCTACATTTCATGCTTAAAAACATTTTTTTCCTTCTAGAAAACCACGGAAGCACTTTTCAGATCGTGGAACAGGATGAACTGCAGGAAAATTCAAGCAGTTTTTAAATCATTGTCGTATACACCAACTATTCATCTCATCTCATCATCCACAATGCAGCGGCATGAACGAGTGGACAAACAAGACTATCGTAACGAGATTTAAATTTATCAATGACGAACCACAGAAGCCTTGGACTAAGCTGCTTCCAGAAGTAATTGACGAATACAACAGAACACACCACGAAGTGACCGGCTACGCACCTTCCTTCCTGATGTATGGAATTCCATCTTATTCTAATGTACTGTAATGTAACAACGAGAAGAAACTGTCGAAGAAGCGCGAAAAATCAGTTACCAATTCTGTCGCCTACCACGATAAGAGCAAAGTTATTTATGATAGAAATTTTTTTTCCGATTGAGTACCAAGTCGGTGACTTTGTCCTTTACGAGACACCATGGCATCTCAACAACGGCAAACTGATTTGCGTCATGGAAGGACCTTACAAGATTCTACGCAAGGTCTCAATAGTGAACTATGAGATGAAACGCTCCATGCTGCCCTTAGGTAGAAACTCTGGCATTGTGCATGTTAGCAAACTGCGGCGTTGATTTGTACCTTCTGAACTGAGACTTTCTCGAGGGAGGGGGATGTGTGACGCAATAAGAAGGTGTTTCTATGAGAAGCCGACGAAGAGGAAGGGCGCGTGCATTACAATAAACGCCTGTCATCTGGACCATGACGCGTGTCTCCATTTTGTAGCGTCATATATATATATATATATATATATATATATATATATATATCTGTATGCATATACATATATAGGGAAAGAGGTGTGTACCTAATGGCTCGTTTTTCGTGTTTTTACAGAAAAATATTGAGATATAACAGACAATATTCTCTTGGAATATATAGGAGAAGTTATTAAAACCAATGTAATATTAATAGAAAAAGGAAAAGGGGAAAAGTGCGTGAAACACTAACTTGCCATGAGTAGGAATCGAACCTACGACCTTAGAATAACGCGTTCGATGCTCTTTCTCTCTCTCTTTGCATATATATATATATATATATATATATATATATATATATATGTGTGTGTGTGTGTGTGTGTGTGTGTGCGTATGTGTGTGTTATAAAGTAAATGCAAGGAGAAAAGCGGTAGCAGCGCCAGGACAGAAACAGCAAGAGCTAGCTGGATATATAGCCGTCGTCGCAGCAGCAACCAGGCAGTCCAAGCTCGCACCTCGCGCCAACGTGTCGATTTCGCTGCGGTAGTGGGCATTTCTCTTCATTGCATATCGTCCCCAACCAGAAAAAGAGCCATCCTGGTGACTCACGAAGAACAGAGTACCAGCGGATCGTAATATGGCTTCAACCGCTGTACGTGAACGGTTTGACGACCCCGAAAGCGTTGGTCTGTGAATGGCATCGCCGGTTCGATGATGTAGTTAACAGGTGAAGTCTGCGAGACAACGCGGTAGGGTCCCAGGTATTTTGAAACAAGTTTCGAAGAAAGGCCTGTAGGGACAGCTGGAACCAAAGCCACACAAGGGTGTCCGGAACAAATTTAGGGTATGGATGGTTATCATTACGCCGACATTTTTGTCTTCATTGGTCAATGGTTGTGAACGACTGGGCGAGCTTGTGGAATTCCTCGGCGCGGCGGGCGGCTTAAGAGATAGGCGTAGACTCAGAGGAATCGGGGTGGTAGGGCAGAATGGTATCTAGTGTGGTGGGAGGGTCTCGACTATATAACAGGAAAAATGGCGAAAAGCCCATAGTCGCCTGTGGAGCAGTGTTGTATGCGTATGTCACAAAAGGCAGAATGAGGTCCCAGTTGGAGTGTTCTGAGGCAACATACTTGGATATCATGTCACCAAGGGTACGGTTGAATCTTTCCGTCAAGTCATTCGCTTTGGGATGGTAGGTGGTGGTAGTCCGGTGAATGATACCGCATTCTGCAACAAGTGTGTTGACGACTTCAGAGAGGAACACACGTTCTCTGTCACTGAGAAGTTCACGCGGTGCGCCGTGACGGAGAATGAAATTCCGCAGGAGAAAATGTGATTCGTCGCGTGCTGTGGCATCCGGCAAAGCGGCTTTTTCTGCGTATCGCGTCAAGTAGTCGACAGCGACAACGACCCAACGGTTTCCGGAAGCCGTGAATGGAAGAGGCCCGTACAGATCCATTCCAATGTGGTCAAAAGGCCTAGCTGGGCAAGGGATTGGCTGGATGGGACCAAAGGTGTGATGAGGCACAGCTTTTGTCGTTGGCACTGCGTGCATGACTGAATGTACTTTCGCACAAAGGTGTACATGCCTCGCGAATAAAACCGAGAGGAAAGCCGAGCGTATGTTTTCAAGATGCCCGCATGTGTGCCCTGAGGGTCAGCGTGGAAAGCTGAACATATTGCAGCGCGAAGATGGCGAGGTATGACCAGTAACCACTTTCGGCCGTCAGACTTGTAATTACTGCAATAAAGCGGACCTTAATGAGAGCCGCTTGACGGCGCAATGTTTGAGAAGATGGAGAAGACAACGGGTCTGAAAGCGATCGCCGAATAGTTTTGATTCAGTCATCCTTACGTAGCTGAGATGCCATGTCACAGTTTGCTGGATACGAAACCGTTTTGTCCACGGCAGATAGACAGGCAGAGCTTTTCGATGATACAGGCGAACGCGATAGAGCGTCGGCATCAGTTTGACGTCGGCCAGACTTGCAGACAACACGCATGTCATACTCTTGCAACTGCAAAGCTCAGCAAGCTAAATGTCCGGAGAGGTCGTTCAACGTGGATAACCAACAAAGTGCATAGTGATCAGTGACTACATCTAAAGGGTTACCATATAGGTACGGTCTAAACTTACCTAGAGCCCAAATACTTTCCAGAAACTTTTTCTCTGTTACAAAATTATTCTTCTCCACTTTGGTGAGCGTATGGCTTGCGTAAGCGACTACGTACTCCTGGAATCCCGATTTGCGCTGCGCGAGCACGGCGCTGAGTGCAACACCGCTTGCATCGGTGTGTATCTCAATCGGAGCAGTCGGGTTGAAGCGACGCAAGATTGGCGGTCAGGTTAACAGGTGGCGCAACGATTTGAAGGCATCATCACAGGCAGGTGACTAAGCGTAACTTTTCGAGTCGTTCCATAAAAGTTCAGTAAGGAGGCGGTGATCATCGCGAAATTCCGAAAAAAAGCGGTGGAAACACGAGCAGAGGCCAAGGAAGCTGCGTAGGTCCTTCAGATATGAGGGTTTAGGGAACTCTGCAACTGCCTGAAGCTTGGCGGTGTCAGGAAGAATACCGTCTTTAGAGACAACATGGCCGAGAATCGTGAGCTGACTTGCGCCGAAGCGGCATTTTTTAGGTTGAGCTGAAGGCGGGTGTCAGTTAGGCACTGTAGTACGTCATCTAGCCTACCGAGACGCGTGGAAAAATGCGGCGAAATTAAAACCACGTCGTCTTAGTAGCACAGGCCTAATTTCTGTTTCAGGCCACGCAAAAGATTGTCCACCATTCCCTCTAATGCTGTGGCCACGTTCCAAAGACCGAAAGACATAATGCGGAATTTGTAAAGGACATCAGGTGTGAGAAAGGTCGTTTTAGTCGGATCATCAGGCGCCACAGGGACTTGCCAGAGCTGCTCCGTAAGGCAATAGAAGACAAGAACTCCGCACCTTGGAGGCAGTTAATGGGGTCGCCGTTTCTCGGTAAGAGGTAAACGTCCGTTCGCGTTATTTTGTTAAGACGACCGTAGTCAACACAGAAGCGAATTGACCCGTCCTTCGTCTTAATGAGAACGTCTGGAAATGCGCAGGGGCTATTCGAAGACTGGATGACGCCACGATTGAGCATATCAGCTACTTGATCACCGATAACTTCACTTTCTGTCACGGACACGCGATAGGGTCTTTGACGCAGTGGTGCTTTGGCGCCCGTGTCGATGCGGTGACACACAGCTGATGTGCGGCCGAAGGGACCATGCTGGCAGTCAAAGAAAAAACGGAACTTGTTCAGGACTCGTTGAAACTGCGCACGTTGCGAAACTGTTAACGTGTCGGCGGTGGAGCTGCTCAGTATGTCAGGTATAGTAGTCTGCGGCGAAGAGGCACAGGTCAATCCAGCGACTTCGTGTTCGGCGAAAGAACCAGTCGGCATGTAAATAATTGCAGAAGGGCTGAGACTGTAAACACGCCCGACGCACTCGCCATGAAGTAGTGTTACAGGACAAGACAGTAGATTTGAGATGAGCAGTCTGCTGACACCGTGATGAAGTTCCAAAAAGCATGAGGTAGCGGTGAACACTTATGACGAACGAAAACGGCAATGGGGCACTTGACTCGTCGAGCGCATTGCAAGACACCATGGCCAGGGCGAAAGAGTGCGGTGGTATGGCAACGTCTGCAGTAACTGCTTGTCCTCGGTTTTAACAGCGTCCTCTAAAGGAGTGTCGCTAAACGTTTCAAATGCCACCTCAGCGCGCGAGAAGTCAATGAAGGCCTTATTAGTGGAAAGAACGCCCCAGGCCAAAATGAAGTCATGTAAGCAGGAATCCAACACTAGTAAGTCGACCGCATAGATGAGGCCGTCAATCGCAATGCAAGCAGTACAGGCAGCGGCCGGCGTGACGTGCTCTGCGCTTGCTGTACGAAACAATATACTTGGTAGTGACGTCATACATTTTTCAGCAAGTGGCACAGTCTGGCACTGATCACTGAAACTGTGGCACCAGTGTCGACAAGAGCGAGTGCAGTGACGCCCTCTACATATACGTTCAGAACATTTGTCGGTGAAGCAAGAGGCCTTGGTCTTTTCGCGGGTGTCGCAGTTCCTGCCTCTGGAACTCCGGCAATTAGTTTTCTCGCTCCAGCGATGAAGGACGACGATGTATCGGTGATGACGAGCGGCGGCTAACAGTAGGGTGGTGGTCGGCGTGTGATGACATCTGGTCGGAACGCCGAGAGCCTGCGAAAGAAGGGCGCGTCGGTATATACGGGACAGGTTCAAAGCTCTGGTGGTAGTTCTGGTGATAGGCAGGGACATGCCGACGGCAATATCACGCTATATGGCCAGGCAACCGACAGGCAAAGAATATCGGCTGATTGTCGGGTGCACGCCATTGTCCACTACTCTGGAGGGACCATGGCTGAGTGAACCGAGGAGTGGGCATGGCTGATGGTAGAGACCTAAAAGTCTGAAGAGGTGGCTTCGCTGCAACATTATCGTAGTATAGAGGTGCATTCACCTCGACACAGGCCACAGGGGTCGACGACGGCGAAGTGTCACGGGCAGGTGGCAGAGCCGCGCAAACTTGCTCCTAGATGACCTTACAAATGTTTGCTGGCAGATGTGATGGCGGTTGGCCGGCTGTTAGCAGTGACAGCTGACGAGTGACCTCAGCGTGAACAAACTCCTTGATCAGTGATAGAAGCGAGTGATGGTCAAAGGTGGCTGTCAAGCTTCAGAGGGTGTCCTTCGAGACGTTAGGGCGCCGCGTGAGAAGACGCTGTCGTCGGAGCTCGTCAAAACTTTGACGAAGCTCAAAGAGCTCCGAGGCAGTGGCAAGGTTTTTTGAGAGAAGCATTTGAAAGGCGTCGTCGGAAGCGCCTTTCATAATGCGTCGTACCTCGTCAGTTTCCAGTATCGTCTGGTCAACACGCCGGCAGAAGTCGAAGATGTCCTCGATGTAGCTGGTAAATGTCTCACTAGTTTGTTGGGACCGCATTCGTAGGCGTTGTTCTGCGTGACGTTTGCGCACCCCAGGGCGTCCAAAACATCTGTGATGCAGGTCTTCAAGGTCGTCCAAGTTGGAATGTGCGTCTCGTGGTTTTTAGCGCAGCTTGGGGACATCCGGTAAATAAAACCTCACGGTACCCAGTTTCATGGCATCATCCCATTTTTGGTAGCACTGGCTCGTTCGTAGGATTCCAGCCAATCCTCAACGTCTTTCTCATCTGTGCGGCTGAAGATGACGGGTTAACGCAGGATCTGGGCACCGGGACAGCCTCTGAATGGCGAAGCCAGGGGTATTGTGGAGACATTTTCGTGAGGCATGACTGACTGCAGCTTTCGGCTACACAATTCCAAGGTCGGGGAAAACCGCAGTAGCCTCCGCCAAACTATAATGTAAATGCAAGGCGAAAAGCAGTTGCAGCGTCCCGACAGAAGCAGCAAGAGCTGGCCGGATGTACGGGTGTCGTCGCCGCAGCAGCCAAGCAGTCCCAGCTGGTGCCTCGCGCCAACGTGTGGTAGTGGGTATTCCTTCTCACTACTATCTCTCTCTCTCTCTCTCTCTCTCTATATATATATATATATATAGATATAGATATGTATATATAATTATATATATAATTATATATAAGAAGAATGACACTCTAGGCTCCTCTGTCTGAGGAGCGAACATCGCCTTTCCGACCGCAATAATATGCGCGTGCACTCATCTCGTGAGTTAAGGAGGGGGGGGTGCTTATATTGGTCGCGCTATCGCGGCAGTGATCAGCTCGCACCTTGTGCCCACACAGCAGGTTTGAGCTTCCATGGGCTGCGCTGTCAACTCAAAAAAACGGTGCCAGGAGTGTAGGTGAGGTCACCCTGTTTTCCTACACCAGCTTTTTGTTGAGTTAGGTGAGATAGGATCTGAATAAGTTGACTCCCAGCCTTACTTCGTATAACATTGTATATTGTCAATATTACATTGATTTCTTCACCTTTTTAGTGAAATTGATTTTGTGCCATTAAGCCGGTCACAGTCACGAACTGCAGTTGACAACATGCGCGAGAGTGTACAAGGCCACCGACAAAGCTTCTTGAGAAACAGCTAGGTATCCAGCGGTCATACTCGTTTGGAAGGTTTTGTACCGTTGGTCATAAGATATTTATGTTCATAAGTACCTGATTACGTTTTGATCGTTATTAGTGTGTGAGAAACACGGGGCACATTTTGATCGGCTTGCCATTGTTCGCGTGACTTTCCACTTCTTGCTAATGCGTTCATTGCTTCGCCTTAGCGGCAAAGCTGTGACGTTGTCTAAATACATCACCCGCTAAACAGTTTCTTCTGTAACAGCCTGACTGTCGCTTCATCTATCGGTTTCACAACAAGACAACACACGCATACCAAAGCAGAGGAGTTAGCTTCGACCTTAAACGGTTTTATTGCATACTATTTTAGACTGCGTAATAAGCTCAGACTATTACTATTATTCAGGTAATATGAACACAGCACACTTGTCACGACGAGTTCAGTAGAATATTAGACAAATAATTGAATAGATAAATAAAGTAAAGGGGAACTTATAAATCACAAGAGAGACAGCAGTTCACACAGTGGAAACCAAACATGCAGAATATTGTAATTTCAAAAAGCAAGCACAATTTTTGTTAATATTTGAAGTTATAGTAGATGTTTGCATCAGTTCAATTATTTCAAGATACTTATCACAAATAGCGAATTCCTTGAGCCCAACTAATTGGACCTAGTTTTCAATGATTGTGTGTATTACACAAGTTGGAGCCATTGTTTGTAGTGGCATGGAAAATAACCAGCAGGTAACAGTCAAGGACACTCTCGGAAAACTCAATACAGATGCAAAGAAATACTGCAGGGCCCCCTTAGTAGCGCTCCAATCCTGCTGAAGTGCGTGTTTACGTGTGTGTGTCTACTTGTCTTAGTAACTTCTGCAGCTCAGCTTTTCACGTGTGTCACGCTAGCAACTACCTAATCTTTCTCCAAACTATATTGAAATGCATGCGCACTACGTTTCACACGCAAAAACGCAGCCATTTGTTAAAAAAGTACAAGATAATGCTATTCAATGAAATAGCTGAAACTGAGAGCATGAAAAAATTGGAATTCTAGTGTCGTACACACTCAGATTTTACTATTCTGTCAAGCAAATAATACTGCGATTTGACCAATAGATGTCATCTCATGCAATTTATGCAAACAAAACAGTTCATCACTCACTGTCAAGAAAGCCAAAGTCAAAAGGAAAGAAAAAAGGCCAATAAACTCGATATTAAACATTCAGTTGTGGCATGTTTTCTCCATTGTATGCTGTTTGCTGCAAAAGAAATGGTGAAAACAAAAACGCACACTGCAAATATATAGTGGCTTTACCAACAGATGAAGCAAACTACTCTGTCAATATTTGACACAATACGCCTAACAGGGAGATAGGAACAGATATTTGCCATGGGTTCATTTCACGCTCTAGCAGCTCGCCATTCTTCGCTTGCAGCTTGACCGCGTAAGCTAATCCTGAATGTATATCAGGAAGGTTCATATGCAGTCTTTCGTAAGCAGAGTGACCCCAAGGGGTTTTTGGTTGCACCTTGAAGCAGCTCGAAGCCATGGAATAAACAATATCCTCTACCGCACAGTGATGGGCTGTGTGGGAGATGGTATTTCTACGATACTGAGTGAATGCGTTGAAGAAGAGTCGAACAAAGTTCATCTGAGCGGTGATCGGCCCGATTTTTGGACTCTCGCATCCATATCGGTCCGATAATTAGACTTTCGCATTCATCCTCTCTTGTAAGTAAAGGCATCTCACCATAACAATATTGGCGAAAGGTGCGAAGTACAAAAGAGCGATCCCAGGCGAACGATCGTGGAAGCGCTACCTTCAGAGCTACTCCAAAGGCACTTACTAGATGGTCTACTACCACTCTCTATGGATCCGATTGTTAACGGCAACGCCACGCACTGTTCGTCAGGTGCTATGCGGCTCCGACCCATGGTACCAGAAAGTTTCTCTGGGAAGGTCGCAGAAGATGTCGATAAGTAGCTGAACCACTTCAATCGTGTCAGTGAATACAATTCCTGGGATGCGGCCTCCTGTTTGCCCAACACCGGGTTGTTTCTTGAAGGTACGGCGTTGGTGTGGCTCGAAAACTACGAAGAAACAAAAACGACATAGAAATTGTTTGAGAAAGAAATCGTGAGCTGCTTCAGGGACCAATTGATGAAAGAGAAGCGTGCGGAGCAACCTCTCATGCAGCGTTCTCTAGTCCCCGGTAAAACATGCCCTACTTTTATTGAAGATCATGTGGTATTGTGCAAGTCTGTAGACCCACGCATGACAGAAGATGACAAAGCTCAACATCTTCTCAAAATCATTGCTTAAGATTTGTACATTTCCCTCTGAGGCAAGGATACCTTGGCGTCTGTAGCAGACACAATCCAACACGGTAGCGCGTTTGAGACAGGGAAGGCTCGGTGCATCACTCCCAAATTCGGTAGACTCGCAAACGTCACCACCATTGTAAGTGTCGACGTCGCTCGAACATCACCTTGCTATCTAGCTTCGATTGGCAAGTCATGCGCGAAGCAGGACGTGGTGCTGCCATCCCACCGAGGGCACATGCTAGCGATGCCTCCCCGCCATACGATGAAATGTGTGCTGTCATTGATGCCACGCTATATGATGTACTCCAATCAAGAGCACTGGAGCTTCCAACCGAGAGCCTACATCATCCCCGAGATTTCTAGAACACCTCCAGCCAACCACCTACAATGGTGTTTTCTTGGGAAGTAGAAGGCACCTCGTGGAGAGATTGGAAACGTGCGATAGGCCCCTGTTTGATAAAACTGCGTTTTCCGTGGACATGTGGCTCGATTCTGAAGTCAGAGGCGTCACCCCAACAGCACTACTACGAGGTACTATCAGCTTCTTCTCCACCAAACAGCTAAGCGGTGGTATGCGCTTGACGTGGGACACGTACGTTGGTGATGACTTCCAGCCAACAGCCCGCAGTGGCACGCATGTGAGACGCAATTTTCACCCGAATTTCCGCAGAAACTTTCTCCGTGCAAAGCTTGAAGCCCCATCCCGTTTTCCGCTGCACGCCGGCTCCGTTAACCATCCTCTGGTGGACGGATCAACTCCACACCACCGAGAAACTAGGTAGTTCAGCCAATAGATGTGAGGTCGCCGAACATTTCGCTTAACTTCCATCTATGCTTGCACCCGTTTTTATGGCTCAAAATAAGGTCCCCATGCTTATTGATGAACTGCCTACGATGGCTTTATTACACATTGAAGTAGCTGTTTATTTCTTAATTTGAAATTGCGGCTAAGACATAAAGTGATGTTTGGCGGTGACAGTTGTGCAACATGTTGTTGAGTGAGCGGGGAGACGCTGTGCCCTATTGGTGTGTGTGTTGTTGGTGTTACTTCGGGCGACAAGGTGTTCGAGGCACGATTCGCTGTCCTGGCCAGCTCCACGCATGACATCATTTTGGGGAAACAATTTTTACGTGAAAGTGTTGCTGCCGGAGACAGCGGTGTCGGCGAGATTGTGCCATTGGCTTTTACTGACTATCTTCAGCGCTGTCAAGAGTTCATCATTGTCATTTTGTCTTACCGCCCTACACGATGAAGAACGCTCGTGTTGACGCCTCTGCCTTAGACGCCGGCACGTTTGATGTTTTTTGTGAAGCCCGCTCCCCAGAAATTCACACGAAAAATGTGCTTGTGCTGCATTGTGTTCTTCCCATCAATGATGGGCGATCAGTCTTATGAGTGTCAAATTATTCTACTGAATCAGTCATGCAGCCCGATGATTCGCGACTCGCCCTCCTAAAAAAATTAGATCAGTTTGACTGCATCTTTCGATGACGAGAGTGCAGACCCTATTCGTGCAATGCAATATGAAGAAGCCAACTTTCAAAATATTTATACAAGCCGCTATCATCAGAAAAACGTCAAGCTTCGGTGAACGTCTTTGAGAAGCATGCTACTATATTTGACTTGGCGTAGAATGAAGAGCAATTTCGTGAAGCCGGTTCATGTACTCGTCATGGAGATGACACACGCTCCACTCACCCTATCCGGCAGAAACCATACCGTGTCTCACCTGTGGAGCGCGAGGTCATTTTACAGCAGGTAGAAGAGATGTGAAAAAAAAGGAGTTATTCAAAAGTCGTTTAGCCCTGGGGCTTCTCCTGTGATTCTTCTCCGGAAGAAGAACAGTACTCGGCAATTCTGCGTGGACTATAAGCGTCTCAACTCTGTTACCAAAGTGATGTCTATCCAATTTCTAGAATTTATGCCATTATTTATTGTTTACAATCTGCATCCCACTTCTCAACCAAGGATTTGAGATCCGGCCATTCTCTTGCATTCAATCCGGCAAATTCTCGTGCATTCAAATGGCAAAGAGGAAACGGTCTTCATCACCCCAGATGGCCTATTTAAATTTGATGTAATGCCTTTTGACCGATGCAACGCACCAGCCTCGTTTGAGGACTTCATGGACAATATACTGCGTATACCTAAGTGAGAAGTTTGTCTTTTTTACCTGGATGAGATTATCATTTTCGGACGTACATTTGATGGGTGAAAACCATCGTCTAGACGTTGGTCTCATCTGCCTTAAGAGAGCTAAGCTTATCATGAACTCTAAGGAGTGTCACTTCTGCAAACGTGAGACTCTGGTTCTCGATCACCTGGTTGACAAGCAAGATGTTCCAGCTGACCATTGAAAGTCACCGCAGTTTTCAGCTTCAAACAACCTCAGACTGCACGAAAGTAGCGAATCTTTTTGTGCTTACGCTCGTACTTCCGTCGCTTTGTGCCTAAGTTCGCCAACCTCGCTTACTGTTGGACGTCACTACTCAACAAGGACGCGCCTTGTTGAGTAGGTCAGCAAGGTCAGCAGAATAAAGTCACCAGAATGAGAGCCATCTTTCTCCAAACTCGAGCTTTTTCTTACGTCCGGGCCTGTACTTCTTCACTAGGACCCATCTGATGCCACTGAAGCTCATACCGAAGTTCATACCGACGCCAGTGGTGTAGGTATCAGTGCCTTCTTGGTCCAACGCGATGCTGCTGCTGAATACGTCAGTGACTATACTAGTCGCTGTTTAAGAAAACCGGAGCGCAACTACACTGTGACAGAGCAAGAATGTCTCGGGGCTATGCACAAGCTTCGCCCTTACATCTATGGGAGCCAACTATCGATTATCACAGACCACCATTCTTCATGTTGGCTAACTAGACTACGGGACCCATCCAGTGGTCTTGCTCGTTGGGCGTTACTATAGGACGAATATGCCTTTGAAGTCTGCTACAAGAGCAGTCGTCGCCACGCCGACGTCGATTGCTTTTCACGGCTTCCCCTTTCGACAACAGATTGTGACGCAGATAAGCTTGGTGAATACTTGGCAGCAGTCGAAGCTTCATTTCCTGACCTAACAACTTTTCGCACAGAACAGCGCAGTGATAATGGCCTCACTTCTTTCTTTATCTCCGCAACGAACGGTCAACGCGTCGTAAAAGATGGCGTTTTTGACTACAAGAATCATTCCGGCGCAGGGCCCCATCTCCTTCTACCGTTGTGCCTACAAAACTCAGAGAACACGTACTTCCAGCGATGCATGGTGACAGAAAATCTGGCCATATGGGTTTTTCTAGGACATTTCATTGCACAAAAGGACGCTCTTCTGGCCGAAGATGAGGAAAAGTGTGACTGCATACATCGCGAGCTGTGAGCATTGCTAACGCTACAAGTTTCCTACAGCCCGGCCAGCCGGACTACTTCATCCCATAGCAACCCCGAGTTCACCATTTGACGTTGTCGCTGTTGACCTGCCGGGCACTTTATTGCGATCGACGAACGGCAACCAATGAATTCTTGTAAGCATTGACTACCTCACATGCTACGCCGAAACTGCGGCGATCCTTGCGGCAACGGCCGATGAAGTTTCACAGTTCATGCTGTCAGACATTATATTATGCCATAGATCCCAACGTGTCATCATCAGTGACTGCGTGCGCCAATTTGTTTTCGATGTAATTAAACACCTGCTTCGTCTTGGTTCGTGCAATTTTCGTCACACTACTCAGTATCATCCACAAGCTAATGGTACAAAGTAATGAACTAATAGCACATTTGTCGACATGATTTCCATGTATGTTGATTCCGAACATAAAACATAAGGCACCGTCTTGTCATTTATAACTTTCGCTTACAACACTGCACAGCACAAAACAGCGAGATAAAGTCCATTTTATCTGCACTACGTACATCAACCCCGGACAGCTCTTGACACTATTTTTGTGTTTTCTGAGATTGATCAACCTACTCACACTGAAACCGTTTGCTGCGCAAAAGAAGCCTGGCGCATCGCTTGTCTTCAAACTTTCGTTTCCCAGAAACGCTCTAAGAACCATTGCGACGGAAGTGTCCGGCACATATCGTTTGAGAAAACGATTAGTTGTAGCTTTGGGTGCCGCTTCGCAAGCGTGGCCCTTACCAAAGGTATTTGGCCAACTACACTGGTCCACTTGTTTCGCCTAAATGCCTCATCGATGTCACATACGCAATATCGTTGTCAACTGGCCGGCTCTCAAGCAAGACCGACACCGTCCATGTTGCCACCAGTCTAAAGCGTTTTCATCATTGCAACGAAGACTAACTCGCCCAGTGGGCATCGTCTGCAAAAGGGGAATCGCTACGATACTGAGGAGACGCGTGCAAGAAGAGAAGAACAATGTTGGCCCGAGCGGTGACCTGCCCAATCCCTGAACTCTCGCGTTGATCATCTCGTGTAAACAAAGGTAATTCACCATCACAATATCGTATCATCTCCCACAGAAGCTCGAGCAACTTACTACTCGTAGAAAAATATTTCTCCTTCGATAACTCAGAAGCTGCAATGTTCGCTGTTTCCATACTTTTTTTGCGCTGATTCAAAATATCTTATCAGCTTTGTATTAAGCTTTGCCATTTTGTTTTGATACCAGGACAATGAGTGAAATGTAGTTCGTTTCGGACACATTTTCCATTACTTGAAATTTCCGGGGTTTTACTAATGATGGTTCATAGTCCACAATACCTTTAGGCACATATTGTTCCGAATTCCTTATGTGTGTCGAACCACGTGAGAAATGGGGGTGGGAAGAATGGTATTCACGTAGTATATCCTTAAACTTTTGCTTTTGTCGGCGCACTACCTCCAGGTTTTTAACCTTCAACCATAGTGTTTCCTGCGCGGAGTGAGTTAATAAGGAAAATGAGGTGGTTGAATGAAAGATAGATTTCTTTCATCGCGACAGCCTAAGAGTCATGGTTATATGAGCATGTGGCTTCAATGAAATGTTCACGCGAAATGCGCAGCAAGCAGCTAAGACACAATTTTCATGAGACTCTAGACAATGAGCCTTTTTTTAGTTTTAATAGTCATCTTGCGCTTTTAATAGCGGTTTAACTTACTTCAAGTTTATAGCACAAGCTTGATTTTTTTGTCATGAAAACAGACAAACTAGAGGCAGTCTTGCAGCGGCACAATGTGCACTTAGTGTGAATTCTCAGCACTCTTTGAGATGAGCTTCTGTCAAACCTAGATGTAATCAGGAATCAGCATCTTCTGCACATTATCATGTTTCCACATCCTTCATGAAACTGCGTGGTGCTGCAAGATCGGACGCTTTAAAAGAAGCTTGTATCTTCTATGGATGGAGGAACGTGACTTGCTGCTTGGACTCTCGTCAGCCCATCTGCACATATTGTACTAGTCCAGCATCACCAACTTGTCACATTTGGTCTGCTCTAAAACCGCCAACGAATGGTATGCTCTTCAGTGGGTCTTGCATCGCCTTGATGTGCCCTTGGTTAAAGGTTGTCTGGACTGTCTGTGACGAAGCATTGAAATGCGATGCCCCCTTTTCTAGGGATGGTGATTAATATTTAGAGTTGCTGCCTGAGCCAATAACAGGAGCCTTATCCTGTTTTTGCCAGTAGATCTATATTTTTTTGTTCTATAGAGATAATCTACAGCAGTCCTGGTCCTGAAAAGTTAAATGAAACCTTGTCGCAGTTGCTCGAGGGGCAACGAAAGTTCGCTTTCAGTTACCTTCATGGACAGCCAAGTTCGATTGCCATTGAAGAGAGGTTAAATAGGCATGACGCATCAGTGCTGTCAAATACATAAATATTTCCACCTGCTGAGACTTGAATAACAGTAAGTCATCTTGCTAACTTGGTGTCGAGATTAGGCAGCCAGTCTAACAAATTTAATTCAGGTTTCATTTAAATGTAATAGTCTACTGACAGACTCAACCCAATTTCAGGGTCCCCTTAGCTATTGCTTTATACTTTCACGAGTCTTATATTCTGATAAACTTGACCTCCTATGCACTAACATTTAACGATGACACATGCTGGTGGCATAGCTCATGCTTGAACTACGTTGCAGCGGCAAGCTATCCCCTGCAATTTTTTGAACTGTATGTCTATGCTTTCGATAATAAAGAACGCCTTGAAAGCAAACTAAACGCAGTTATATGTAAATTAGCACTTATCTGAGCGTGTTCAAAAGGTACGCAGCGCCACTGCGTCACTGTCTGCAATGTAACTCATTGGCGATAGACAACGTAAGCTATGTGTTAGGCAAAGCTATGTGTTATGCGAACAGTACGTTGTGTAAATGTAAAATTTATATAAAATTCTAATGTTCTCAACCTCACAAAGGTTACAAAATTATAACCCAGTCATATTGCAACGCAAATGGGCAAGTATTCTACCCAAAAACATGGAAATTATGCATTGAATATAAATTCTTCGACTGGATACCGAAGAGGCGTTTTCATTTGCGCCGCAATGCGTACCTTTATCAGAGGGCCTCAAGTGAGTGGCAAAGTGGGTGACACCAATATTCTGATTCATGGCATGAAGCATTCAGGCATTCATTGCATGAAGCATGAAGCATGAAGCATGGCATGAAGCATTCATGGCACAGTACAATCATACCACTAAAAGCATCGAATTTATGACTACCGAGTTTGTATGATGGTAAAAGGAAATAAATTATTGAGTACCACACGTGACCAGGTGAAAAAAAAATAGAGACGCGAGAAAACTGGAAAAATATGCTGCGAATTAATTTTCGCTCAACAGCAATTGTTCCCACAATTGTGAGTGTGAGTATTTTGCAGCTGATTCGCCCTCAAATTCTATTTTCACTCGTTTGCATTTTCTTTTGCACTAGGAGAAAACATAGATATAAAAGCTGACGGCTGTTTGCTAGGCTTAACAAATTGAAAGACCACAGAGGCATTGGCCGTTGATTGTTGTTAGTTTTGACTTGAAAAGCACTCGCTACCTTTTTTTCATCTTGAACTTGCCGGCACATTGCTTTTGGATTTTTTTCAACCTGCAGTTGGTGCCACTGAAATCTTTGCAAATAAGGAAAACAAGAGATTTGCAAATTATACGCACCCTATATTTCCAAGTAGCAGTTAAGTGGAAAAGATTGCACAATGGGATTAATCAATTAGGCGGAACAATCTATCCGGCGACTAATCCTCTTATGCTATTGACGCGAGAGTTCCCAAGCCGTGTGCAGAGACGCGCGTATGCACATTCATCCACTACATGAAAAATGAACACATGAACGCAACAATACATAACAAATAGAATATAATAATTCAATTCATTTTATGATAACATCATCGCTAGGATGAAAGTCGCTGTACTCTTTGTTCTGAGTAGCCTGACTTGGTTCTACTTTTATCGTTGATGTAACTGCTTTCGTCTCTGCGATGTTCTATTGCGACGTGAAAAGAAATTAGGCTTGCGCAAAGCTCTCCATAACATTCATTCTGCCGTGTTGTCTTTCTTCTATATCCTGTATTTTATTTCGGTTACTTTAACTTTCGCTGAACACTCAGAAATTCAAGAAATCTCAAGATACCCATATTTTATATTCTTGTGAAGGAATCAAGGGCTCCTCAAAGCGGCTTGTAGTGAGTTCCCTGAAGTAGGTAAGTGCAAATTAATTCGCAAGTAGTATTGGGGATCATCAATTGTAAGTAGTGTCAAAAGCCTACAGTGCGATAAGGCTACTATTGAAAAAAATTGACACATTTAGTTGAACGGCCACAGGAGGTCTGCACACGCAGCATGCTCGCGATTTTTTGTGGCAGGTCGCGTCACCATAGGCTGTTGCAGGCTCTCAACTCAATCTGTTCAACGATAGAAAGCAGTCCCAGTTGTTAAAATACTGAGCCAGTTTTGACGGCACTCATAGATTACATTGCCCCCGACGTCATGTATGGGCGATCATATAGAAAGCAGTGTCGGCAAGACAAACAGTAGAGAAATATATGAACCGTTTGCACAGCACGTTGCCGAGCAAAAAGTAAGCTGACAAAGGTACAAAATGTGGCTCACCACACGCTTGAAAAGTGGTTAGGCAGGAGGCACATGACCCTCTCTGTTTTTATTGATTCTCCACCAAACGTGTCAATAGACAGCAAATAGGAGAAAAACGAAAGGCCTTATGATGGAACAATGAAGGCTTCCACTAGCGAATATTAGCAGGCCTCTGAAAATGCCACATAACTATTTCTGTATTATAGGTTTTTTTTCACTGATATTGAGAAACTCTCCAGTGTCTGCTTTTTGATGTAGTGGCTGTAAATGGAATGAAGACGTCTCCACCAGCTGAGGGCATAAATTTCTATGAAACACAAACTTTCCTACATTTGCAGTTAACTAATTTTCTGTGGTTACACTTTGCGGAGTTGACATGACACCACAATGATAAACAATTTACCTTGGTAGAAATTTTAGCCAGCACTGGCTTCATGGTAAGAAAAGCCTCGGTATGAACGCATGCCCAACCTCGAAGATTGTGAGGCCAGTAAGAGGTTTATAAAAGCCTTATTTAGATTGAACTACAATAGAGTGGCTAGTTACAGGTAAAACTTGTAACGTCATTTTCACACAAAAAGGGGGAGCACCGGGGAAATTTTGAGCGAAAAACGTAATGTAATATTGTCAGCGTTAGCTTCAACTACCCCACAATAACTGATTGATTTGTGGCGTTTAATGTCCCAAAACCACCATATGATTATGAGAGACGCCGTAGTGGAGAGCTCCGGAAATTTCAACCACCTAGGGTTCTTTAACGTGCACCCAAATCTGAGTACACGGGCCTGCAACATTTCCGCCTCTATCGGAAATGCAGCCGCCGAAGCCGGGATTTGATCCCCCAAGCTGCGGGTCAGCAGCCGAGTACCTTAACCACTAGACCACCGTAGCGGGGCTACCGCCCAATAACTGAATTGTACCAAAACGCTTTGTCAGGTTTTATATATCAATCCTGTCGAGTTATTTGCAAGATTAGAAAGTCACAGCTTTCCGCAAAGGCCAAGCAATGAATGCGATAGCAACAAATTGGAAGGTCACACACAGAATGGCCAACAGATCAAAACGTATCCCGCGTTTTTCACGCACAAATGACGCACAAAGCCCACTCTCATTAACAGATGAACGCGAATAAGCTCCTCAGTTGTTAGTTCCCTGTGCCTGAAAAGCTCGCCCTTTTTCGTAAGCGTGGAATGTGCAACAATTGCAGTGACCTTTGTGCGCCCGGTAACTTAAACAGAATGGTTCCGGTAAAATCCAGACGTCAGCCAAGATGGACAATCCTTCTTACCTGCGAAATAACGGTGCACAAGCGGGCGTCGTCACTCTACTCTTTGCGGGGCAAAGTGCGCGTGGGAAATGAAAGCGTGGCTGCCGCGTCATGACGATCTTGCTATGTGCTCTCATTGCGCCATCTTGCTAGTAATGCTGAAAACAGGATATTTCTAACCCGAGATGCCCGTGAGCAGTGGTTCCTGGTAGATACAGATAGAATGCCGTTTGAACGTTAAGGACGCGCTCCTTGGTGGCTCGATGACTAACGCCTTGCACTCATGGTTCACAGGACGCAGCTTCGCTGTCGCACGCTGGAGTTTTTCTCTGGATTTTTAAAGATGGTAGTCCTTTCTCGGGGACCTTCGACGCAAACATTTTCGTCTCTCTGTCTGTCGGTCTGTCTGTATGCACATTTGTATTTCCACTCTTAACGTCATCGGGTACTTGAAACGACCGACCCCACAAACAGCACTCACCTATGTCGCTCAAGATTCGGCGTTCATACTTATGCAATTGTTAATTAAAAAGCAATTATTGTGCATATCTGTGGCACCATAACAACGCGTATATATTCTACATGTGTGTATTTTAATATAATATGCATTAAGTAATTTGAAGGACCACAGAGCTTATAACGCTGCGCTGACCATGCAACGCTTGCACGAAAAGGTGAGTGTTTCCAACGCTTTGCTAAGAGGAGACGGTGGTAGCACCTACACGTCGCCTTGCGTTCTACACCTTATCCCCTCTGAGACAGGCGCGCACACCCGTCTCAGAGCCACGGGCTTCGTTTTCAAAGAAAATTGACAGATGGAGGTCATTTTAATGTCTGACGTGACTTGATGCATCCGTTGCCCTCTGCTGCACGCTCAGGGCACTCTAACGCAGTGCCTCCAGAATACCATTCACCGAATTTTCTGGCGCAGAACATCAAATAAATGTCTTTCTTCACTCTCTCCACACGCAAGACTATCGTCTTTCGACGAAATTTGCTGATTAACATGCAGATATGGGAGCAATTTGTTTCTTATATATATATATATATATATATATATATATATATATATATATATATATATATATATACGGTGAGTGACGGTGACGCCCACGTCGATGCTGAGACCGGCGACAAAATGTAGCCGAGAGCGTTCATATAAGTGCTTTCGAATTAGTACCACCTATTCAAAAGTCAAATCGAATTCCACACTCGCCGTCGGGGCTGCGCGTGGCACTGACTAATTCGTACAGTGTTTGCGCACACATAAACGGCCACAAAGTGCGTAAGGGTATGATTGCCGCCTTAGATGGCAACAGAATCAGACAGGCAATCCGAGGGCTCAAGACTTGGTACCTTGTGTGGCAAGCTGTCTTTTCGTGCGCTCTACTTTCCTCGCACATGCATCACAATTGCTACAACTCACTTAAAGAAGTGAAATTAACGTAGCTGATAATTTGCCTCGCTTCATTATCAGCTGATTTGCAGTCATTTGTGTGATACGAAACATATCATGGCTGACGGTTAATTTTATTCCTTTATTGAAAAACAATGAGATATGCGTACACTTGTACGGAAAAACTTCACCCTTACAAACATGCCCGAGTGCGTGGCATTTCGAAAACAGGCAACCATTGTTAATGAAATGTGTGATAGACCCACCGCGGTTGCCTAGTGGCTGCAAGTGTTTGGCTGCTGACCCGCCGGTTGCGGGAGTGAACCCCGACAGCAGGCGTTCGATGGAGGCTAAATTGCTGTAGGCCCTTGTACTCAGATTTGGTTTCACGATAAAGAACCCGAAGCCAGGTGGTCCAAATTTTCAGAGCCCTCCGCTAAGGCATCTCTCATTAGAGAGTTTAGAATAGCGCACCGTGAGGTCTTGCGGTGCAGTCGCTGCCACAGCGCAGTGCGTCGTAACGTGATTCGGCGTTCTCGTTCACTGACGGCACGCAGAAAATTCGAAATTGCGTGCGGCGATCGCGGCCCACATGTGGCCCGCAAGGACTGGTTTTGAGGCTACAGTGTCCCTGCGACTATGCGTTGTGGTTTGCAGCAAGGCAAATGCTTTTCTAAAACTCATATGGAGCACACTGCGCCCGTAATGCCCGAAGCGCTTGCAAACGGTATTCTATAACTTCCTAATATCATCTTATGGTTTTGGAACGTTAACCTCTATTTATCAGATCAGTGAATTCTATATAGCCATTCATTTTCTCTGGGAACACGAATTCTGTGAGTGAAGCTGATATTTACGATTAGTTTGTAGTTTCTGTTTGTAGCCTGCTGGAAGTACACTCGCTCATTTTCGTGACGTTAAAATAATCGTAATAATATAAATTTGGTGTAGTGTAATAAACACGACAATTATCTGAGCTATATTTACCTTTCTAACGTATTACGATTCTCACAGCGCAATCTATTTTTGCATGGGCATATGCGGAAAGGCAGGCGTGGTCCAAGTGGTTTAAGAAAGCCTTATTTAGATTGAACTACAATAGAGTGCATAGAAGTATTGAGTGCATAGAAGTATTACAAGCCAAATGAGCCACTCGGAATTTTCGCGACACCTTGAGTGTCCAACAGTTTTAGACAAAGCGCTACACTGAAGTACGACGGTTTTCAAAACAGTAGTATTCACGGTGGTTTGCGTAGGCAAACTACCGTAAAATGGACTCCTTCGGTTGAACTCCACCGAACTCAAACTATAGGCCAAACCACTCCTCATCGCTTTGCTCTCTTAACCGGCGCGTAGTTGGTTCAATATGCAAACATTGTGGCAAAAATGCCACAGCAACGGTTAATTTTCTCCTCCTCGACTAGCTTCAACTCTAGGTAAGAAGGGAAGATGTTTGAGGTTCGGAATGGGTCCCCTCGATGACTCGAGTGCACGGTGGCAGCGCGAAGAAAGAGCCGAAGTCCGGTGAAGAGACGCTTTATTGCAGCCTCAGGTGACTGCCCGAGTCAAAGCCTGAAGCTCCGCTCTCATTTCAAATCCAAACATCCTTTTTTCAACCCTTGCTCGAACAAAGAGTCTTCATAAAGACCAATCACATGTTGGGACTCGCATCATCACAACCAATCACAGAAACACTTTCGTAAAAGGCACTACATTTGTAAAAACCTCGTCACCAAATAAATCACGCAAAGGGATAGGTTCTCCGCATGTGACACTCCCTCCCATGCCAGGCCGTGCTGCCCAACAATATCACTAGTGCTGCCTCCATCGGCCGACTTCCGTCGGCGGCCATTCTCACGCTCGAGCCCCGTCAGTTTTCTAATTATTTGTTGCTTCCTAGTAGCCTCTTTAAGAGCAGTGGGTACACCGTTGGGCTCCTTGCGCTCAGCAGGTGTGCATGCGACAGCGAGGCGCCCCGACATCCTAACAACAGCGGCGGAGATTATGGTCATTTCCCTGCCGCCACTATGTCTCGGTCAGCCAAGTGGTCGCGTGTCGTGTCATTCTCATTGACACGCGTGCCTGCCAACAATGGCTTAAACTCAGACGGTGGCGCCTGACCTGCCTCATGCCAGAACGAGTAAGCTTTTCCCTTCTAATCCCGTACGGGGGCGACCTTGACTGCTCCGCTTGTAAACCGGGGAACGAAGAAGTCTCCTTTCTTTCCCGAAACTCGGGTCTTCCGCGTTCTCCCTCACGGAACCGATCAACTTTGTTAGTTGACGGACAGGAAACGGGCTACGCGCTCTACATCAGCCGCACTAATTGCGCTACACCCAACACGCTGGTAATTGGTACCTCATACTAACTGCAACCCAATTAGGTCGCATCCCCTGGAAATTCGATGACCTTCCCTAACCCATGGAGATTCTGCCAGCTTCCTCAGAAGTGTTATGCGATATGGGAGACCTTATAAGATGCCCGGTCGAAGCAATGCAGAAAGCCGTCATTGCATGAGCAGGAGAGCACGCCGCTGGCAGGCGGCCAGCTCCGAACCCAAGTTTTTTTTTAGGAGCGAAGCTCCTTGAGGTGTGGGCTGAGCGTCTAGTCGTAATCGTTTAAAGCCACCTCTCGTTAGTTCTTGAGCCAGCCGTAGAGGATGGTACGTGTATATATAACGTAATGCATACACGCTGAAAAATGTAAACGGTACGATACCAGACGATGATACAAGTAGTATAATAAATAATGAAAATCACAGCATATCTAAAGAGTGAATGATAATAGGTGGGACGAAGCGTCCGTCAGTCCATCTGCGCTTCCGCCCATCCGTTAGTTCTTGCTTCCATTCATCTGTTCGTCCATCCGTCAGTCCTTGCGTCCATTCATCCGCCTGTGCGTTCATCAACGCGTCCACTTATCCATTCGTGCATCCGTCCTTGCGCCCATTCGTCCATCCATCCTTGCGTGATTCCATCTGTTCGTCTATTTGTGGGTCCATTCATCCGTGCGTCCGTCTCTGCAGCGTCCATGCATACATTCGTCCATTTGTCCTCTCGTGCATCCATCTATGCGTCAATCCCTGCGTTCGTCCATGCGCCGGCGTTTCAGTTATACACCCGTCCATCTGTTCGTCTTTCCGTGCGTCAAACAGACTGACAGACAGAAGAAGAATGGACGCGGATTAACAGTTTGCCGATGAAAAATATGATACACGCAGGGCGGCGTCGGCTCGTGCTTGAAGACGGAACCCCAATGTGGGAGCACTTGAGAAAATAGAAATGACGTCATACAAAAACAATGGCGACAGCTTGTTCGGCGGCGACGCTGTACGTTAGAGGGTCCGGTGTAGTAAAAATAAAAGCAAATACTTCGAAAACAGCAGGTCGTAAAACAAAAAAAAATATTGGTTAGGAAGAATGTGAAGGAAGCTGAGACGAATATATGAAGAATTGGCATGATTATGAAGTCCGCACTAGAGATCTGTCGAGCTTTTAAGCAGGAAATTGCCATGGAAAGGATCTATGATAATACTCGGGTAGTTCTCTGCTTTTTGAGGCCAGGACGAGAACATTGCGAACCAAGACATATCGGGCCAAGTATGAAGGGCTTGACACGGTAGGCAGTGGATGTGGATAGGAGGAGGAAACTGCCGAACACTTGATATTGTTCTGCAAAGAGCTTCACCCTATAGTTTAGGATAATGGTGCAGTGTTTTTCAATGCACTGGGGTTTAGGAAGAGGGACGGAAAAATAGAATTTAAGTGGGTAGAATTAGCAAGAAGAAGGTTATCTGATTGGCGGCTAAAGCTAAGGCACGAATGAAAATTAAACCCTTCACTGCAAAGTACAAGTCCTCAACCTCAATATTTAAACGAAAAAAACACATAAATCTTGTTTTGTGTTCACTATGCATCATGTTTTGGTGGAGTTAGCCACCGTTCGATCTAAAGGGTACAGCAATATCAATCCATCCAATCAATCAATCAATCAATTCATCCGTCCGTCCGTCTGTCCTTCCGTCCTTCCATCCATCCATCCATCCATCCATCCATCCATCCATCCATCCGTCCATCCGTCCATTCATCCATCCATCCATCCATCCATCCATCCGTCCATCCGTTCATTCATCCATCCATCCATCCATCCATCCATCCATCCATCCGTCCGTCCATCCGTCCGTCGATCCATCCATCCATCCATCGCTTGATGAACACAGCTACATAGCGACATGCGCGAAAAGCAGGGGCGGCTCGCGCTCATAGACGGAACCCCGATGTGCGTTTGTGCGAGGCAGAAGCGTACCCTTAAGCTGCGTGGCGGTGCCGACAAGATCCCAGCGTATGAGAACGGAAGGCCGAAGCTGCTCGGCAGTAGCATGCGGACCCACGTTCGCCCAACTCTCCATCATTCACTCGTGAATAAGCTGCATTTATTTAGATAAATTTGTACCCTACTACGAGTCTAATGCCCGTGACACAAGGACAAAGTAAAGTACTTTGAAGTAAAGCACTTTCTTCACTGAAAATAATAGCGCTGATGACACATGACACCAGACAACTGCTTCAGATCTTTCACGAGAACACCGCAGGAAAAATGGCGCTTTTCTTGTATTCATAATTGTTAGACATAATCAGAAAATAAACGTGTGCTATATACCATCTTCAGAGATGACGGGTCATCAAGAGGTTTATTTTAATTGCCCGACTGCTTGTAATGCGCGTACCCGTATCTTTCTTTTTGATCGTTTTGGCAGCAACTTTAGTTCATCTGGCAAGCACGTACAGTCGCTGTCTTGCTGGCCCTATTTTTGCTGTGCTTTTTCATGGTTGAGTCAGTGAAAGCATATCACATTTCATGGTGACTTTAGTGAACTAGAATTATGATCCTGCTATGGAGCAGCGAGAAGCACATTTACATGACTTTTTAGGGGCGAAGCTTCTTAAGCAGTTGGTCATGCGTCCGTGATGTATATAGTAGTAGTGAGTTGTAGCAGCAGGTAGGCACCTTCACGGCCGGACTAGAGAAGCGGCTTGCACAAACTCATTTGAGTTGAGGGGGAAGCCTGCGCGCGTTAATCAAAAAGATAGTTGTTTCTAATGGAATAACCTATAGACACGAGTATCAGTGAGTTAATCTTCAATAAAATTTGCCTTGAATATGATGTTTACTAAAAATACTAGTATCAGAAGAACGCAATATCCGCACTATCAAACCTGAAAAGGTTGCCACGTTGAACTCGCTGAGCGTACTTCCTTGGTTTTAACAAGGTTTAGTGGTGAATGGGCCATAATTCCCTGAACAAGCGGCGGTGAAAGATGGAAACTAGACTCGAAGCGCCGGCCGTAAGAGTGGGCTTGCGTGCCGCTCCTCTAGTCCGGCCGTGCCACTTCTCATTCAGTCCTTAGATTGTCCGCTGAATGGCGGTTGTTTTATATGATGAAAATATGATAAAAGGATGCGAGATGATGGTACTTGGAGTGTTCGATAGATGGATGGACGGTTGGACAGACGAACAGATGGGGAGACAGACAGAAGCATGAACGGACGGACGCACCAAAGGATGAACGGACTGTAGCACCGATGGGCTGACTGACGCACAGATGGACAGATGGGCGGAAGCGTGGATGAGCTGACGGATGCTTCAACCTACTCATCCTCTTGCACTCCTAGGGAATTCTGTGATTTTTAAGAGCGCTCAGACGTGCCTTATTTACGCAAGAGTGTGCAAGTGCGCACAAGAGACGAAAGTGTCAACAAAGGTCAGAGAAACCACCGCACTCAGCCGACAGGCTTCTTAAGTGCGTCTTACCAAGTGGTTATTGCGATAGCAATTATGTAGACACTCTAGGCTGGATATTGCCGCTGGCGTCAGCGTGGGTGCGGCCGGCACTCACCGTAGATGCATACGTATCTTTATGTATGAAAATGTAAGAAAGAAAAAAATCCAGAAAAAGACTACGGCGCGTACAATCGAACTTGGGTCATCTAAATTGTTAGTGCGAGGCGTCAACCACTGAGCCACCGAGGAGCACGTGTCCTTCAACGTTTTAACGACAAGCTGTCTATATCTACCACTTAGCGCTGCTAAGAGGCAACTACGGGGAAGGGGGGACTATCGTGTTTTCAGCATTACCTCGATGGCGCAATGAGCGCGCGTAGCAACATCGTCACGATCCTGCGGCTGTGCTCTCACCTCTCATGCGCACTTTGCCCCGCTAAGAGCAAGGGGTCGACGCTGCCTCGCGTGCCCTTATCCTGTGGTAGGAAAAAATCGTGGGTCTCGGCTGGCGTTCAGCTTATACCGTAACGATTCTGTTCTAGTGATCAGACGCACAAAGGTCACTGAAATCGTTGCACAGTCTATGTTTGCGAAAAGAGCGGGCTTTTCAGACACAGCGAAGTAACAACTGAGACGCGTATTTGCGTTCATCTGTACCAGAGAGAACGTTTCGTGCGTCATTTGTGCGTGAGAAACGCGGAGGACGTTTCGATCCGCTGTCCATTCTGTGCGTGGCCTTCGAATTTGTCGCATTCGCGTCCATTGCTTCGCCTTTGCGGCAAAGCTGTGACTTAGTTTTGTGGGACGCAAACCACGTATCGCAGGCACGCTATTGGGCGTGTATTGCCGCGCGCTCGCAATACACAGCAACTGCCGCTTCCACCACTAACATAGCGGCTCTAGTGATGTATTGCGGGCGTTTGAGAATAGGTAGAACGTAAACCTCCAACTTTCAACAATTTACATTGCTACTGAAAATAAAGACACTTTCACAGCACAAAAAAAACAATTATTCATACAACATCGCAGTGTTGTGGCTTATTTTCTTCTAATGATAAATTATGCACACTGTTAGCGGGAGTACTGCTTTGCCGCTGGAATGCCGGATGTGGCACATGCTTTTCCGAAAAGAGACTTTGCCATGAAAGAGTTTCTCCTTTACCGTACGTCACTGCGCCCGAACGCCTTTCCGGTAGAGGTCCCCTTGTCCGGCAAACTTTAGGGCACCCGTGGATCATGGGCATATTGTGTGAGCCTATCATCAATGAGATATTTGCTCTTTTGTTTGAAGCGGGCAGAAGCACAAATGATTTCTACTCTTTTTAAACATTCGTCTGCATTACGTTTGGCTTTGGCTGCAGCCGCATATCAGGAGCAATATTGTAGGAAGGCCTGCTGTATCAGGAACAAAAGTCACATGTGCACCACTGCTGCAGAGAACGATAACGTTTGTACAGCGAGGCCACCTCGGATTTTTCAACAAAAGAGCTCCAAGCGGCAACATCATTTCAATCAATTGACGCTCATCTTCACATGATACCAGGCCTGTGGAGGTTACGCGTACTTTCGAGGTTAACAAAGGCAGTTTTCTGTGAAACCTTGTTTGCCAATTTGCATATACATACAGAATGCTATTATGGTGCGTAATCGTGATGTGACAGATTAGCTGTCCCTGGTTATTGTTTACCTCATATATTACTTGTTGGGTTAAACTATTGGGAGCACTATGGTGCCATACTGTGCCTCTAAGTGAAGGTAGCTGGTTATAGTGAGCGCTCGCATTATAAATTACGCGCATTATGCATTTATTCTCATACGCGTATACTCTAAAGCATGCGTTTTATCTGCATAAATGAAAATCTTCGAAAAGGCTATATTTAGAGTCTACTTATAGCTAAAACAAAAGGTTTATTCTACTTACTGTTCTGAGGAGGAAACGTTGTGCTAGTGTGCCTCGCAGTAATTATGGTGTGTGACTTTCTTTCATCTGCGAATACATCTAATAATGAGAGCTTCTGGAGAACAAGAGGCTGCCGTTTTTTATAATGAAAGGTTGCGAAAACGAGGCTTAATCATGAACAGTGAGCATACTATAAAATATTGCCTGAACTGACAAAAGCTTAAAGCGAGTAAGTATGCGCAAGCAGTTGAATTGCTCCGAAAAAAAGCGCACAAAAAGGATGCATTTTTTACTTTATAGTGATGTACAAATCAGAAAACATTTCCGGGTTTATGTCATTTCCCAAGAATAGAATCTACAGCTAGAAGTGTTGCGCTGTTATCTATCTCCAAAACATACTCCGGTACAAGGTTACCTCCCAGAAAGCACTTTCTAGTAACTGTAACCTGCTTTTAATTATGAAGTACTCACTCGGGGGGTACTGTGTAAGTACCTTTCAATTCTTGTGCAATTCTGGTACGCGGTGGATCACGGGCTCCTCAAATGTTTCTGTTTCAGAGATTCGACGAATCAAGAAAGTTGTTTTGGTGCTCAGTGGTGTACTTTTTCAAACCTGCTTTATTTCTAGAAGAGTCTAGAAAACACAACCACTAAAGCGTTGTCAACATCTTCAGTGATCCTTCAGAATATACTCTGTTAGCCAATACCATAGTCCCCACCATAGCGAAAGCTGAACCATTTTAGTTCAACTCGACGAAGATAAGACGCTCACAGTTATTTGTTTTCTTTTACTTTTAATTTGTCGCCCATAACGACACAGCTAAGCAATGCCGCTTGTTTTGTATCAACGCTCGACACAATTGGGAAACTATCAAGTGTTTTCGAAAACGTCATGCCAGTCACATGCAGATGCACCTTCCTGTATTTTCTGCGGGCAATCTGTGGTAGTGCATTGGAGCTGTTCGCGCAGTGTTGTCTAAAGACGCCCGTTATATTTCAGTTCAAAATTGTGTTCAGTTCGTATTGCTACACTAACGCGTCTTATAGCAGTTAGGGACAATGATGTTCATCTTACTTACAAAAGTAACGCTCGTCATACCCTAAAAACGACGCATATATTTTGAAATAAAAACTGCAGTTGTGGCACAAATTGGGCAGAACAATTCGCTTAATCGTAAGCGATATGCGTAGCCAGTGAAATCACGATTGTAAGATCCTTAAGCGCTGAGATAAACACTCAACATAAGTATATCTGGTTGTAAGCGCCCTAAAGGTTGAAATATAGTGACAGCAACTAAGAATCTAACTAAATCTCAGCACGTTTTGACACTACAGAAAAAAACCCACTGTTCAAGGTCTCGCTCGGACCGTTCCTCAAGGCTTGCGGGAGGCACCAGAAAAGAGTATTCATACCCTTCATTTCCTCAATCCATTGGGTTAGTGCTGTTCTCAATGATAGTCTGTAGCGTACGGCGGTAGAAGCTGTCCAGTGCACCTGTACACTAGGCGGAAAAAGAAGCCAGCTTCGCACACGTGGTGCCTAGCGTGAATGAACAGCGCAGCTGCATGGGCGTCCTTGTTCTTGTTTACCATGACACTTGTTTCTCTTTCGCTTTCTCTGTGCATACTGTGTAGCTTTTGCCTTTTTTTAAATGCGAAGCGTTTCTTAGTGAACTTCGGCGACTTTGAGCGTATCTATCTATCTATCTATCTATCTATTTATCTATCTATCTATCTATCTGTATTTCTATCTATCTATCTATCTATCTATCTATCTATCTATCTATATATCTAGCCGCTTACCTTTGGATGCTCTCGTGGTCACCCCCTGAACTTGGCGTGCACCAAAATTAGCATGAGAGGGTAAGATGGTTTGACGATTATGATGCACTAGTCAGGACATGAATAACGTCACAATCCCATCGCATACGTCGTCAAACGATCCACACCAGAATGTGGCACACACTGGTGGGCGTGTATGTGCCACTGGTAAGCGGGTATGTGCCACAGGTGATGGACACTTAGTATCCACCGAGGAACGACTACAACGCAGATGGGCAATGTTAACGCGTGAGCGTTAAACAATACCCAACATTGGTAGCATCAACCCAACAAAGGCATAGAATAATTGTGAGTGTTAAAAAAACCTGAAATAGGCAGCGTTGGCCACCCGACAAATGCAAATAATAAATTAATAAATTCCAGGGTCCCAGCAGGAATCAAAGCAAAGCAATCTGCGTGGCACTCAAGCATTTTACCACAGAGCTACGCCAGGTATCTGAAGTACTTTTGAAATAGACGCTAATCTTCGTGTAATGTCAATAGTGGTTGCAGTGCTGCCTAACACTTTTATAAATATTACATATGTACTCATTTTAGACAGCCGTCACGTCGGGTTAACGTCAACTGGATGAGGTGCCACGCGTTTAATTTGATTAATGTAGCAGTGTCAAGGGCCCGCATCTTCGCGAGCATCAGCGCTTCGTATCAGCTTCTGGTGTTCATAAAACACATTTCCAGCTGACAACGTTGTGCAAACGGAGAAATGGTTGTATAAACATCCGAAACTCTTCAACACACGTGTTCTCTTCAACATATGTCTCTGCGTGCAACAATTGTAGATATATTTAGCGTCATTTCATGACATGTCGCTCAATAAGAAAGAGCAACATGGTCACCTTTCCTTCGCTTGCTTCGCATAAAGATGATTCCCGGGCACGTGGGATCTGGCGAATTTTTTTGTTTGTCTTTTATGATTTCTACTTGCTTCCTTTTTCTACTGTTTTGTAGAATTTTCAGTTTCTTTTATTTCTATGTAATTCGTTCTATCTTTTTGTCCCTCCCTATTTCTTCCTGGTTAAGTTTATTTTTTTCTTTTCTGTTTCTTTCTCACTCTCTATCTGTTTTCTATATTTTTGGAGGGTCAGTGTGTTCTCTTTTTTCTGTTTCCCTATAACTTTCTCTGCCTCTCTATATTTTTTGTTGCTTCCTCTTATTTTTTTCAGACCCTTTATATTTGTTCCTCTCTTTTTCTCTTCTTTGTATGTTTTCTCTGACGCATATAAGTTGTTCCATATCACGCCAGACAAATTTGGCACAGCATGAAAGCACGGGCTGGGCACACATGTTCGCAAAGTGAGTGAGATGAGGAAAAGAGAACGCGCACTGGCTCACTGACTTACACTCCGCCTTTTAATTTGTGCCTAAACAGGTCTGGTCTGGTGCCATCCCCTCTGGGCTCAAGCTGTAACGAACATGAAAATATTGACCATTTTTCTCTCACATGCCACCGTTTCGAAAGTCAAAGGAAAAGCTGTTTCGAAATTTTTATTAAAGACTAAGAATTTTACTCACTACTTTAATTATTTTGTCCTTTGGGGCTGCTTCGTTAGGACTCAGCGAGAGGAACGTCTGAGGGACCCTATGAGAATTCCTATGTGATACAAGGAGATAACATTGTTGAGCCATTGACTAGCTCTCAATTTTTACTAACCAATCTTACATTTAGTACTTCATTATTGCACTGTAATGACTTGACCTTCAGAATAAAGTCATATAATGGTTACATCTAATTTATTCAAAAATACCATTACTTATTTTCTTTCGTTTTTTATGTTGGGCCAAAATATTCCCGTTATGTCAAAACAAAGTAATAATACTTTCTAGCCTGGGTAATTTGAAGTTATTGACACACATTAACCACCAGCTTCTTAGCCAATTCCCCTTAGTGGGTAAGAGCAGCAAGAATTGATCAAGAAATTAGGGAAGCCAGGCACTTTGAGATCATGGTGGTCAATGTTGGCACCTCGTAGTGAAGCTCAAGCTTGCTCAGCTCTGGCCTAATAAACTTCTCTTGGGGACGCTCCTGTAGTACTAAAAAATGTCGGCATGTTATTATGACAAAAGAAGGCAATAAGTGAGCAATGTGAGTTGAACAACTACAGCATTGCTTTTGGCAACTGCCACGTCTCGTACTTGGCCACTTCTGTCACGAAGTAAGATGGACAGTCAGAAACGCGTGACGTCCGCAATAAATCATTCCGAGGCACTCAGTATTAGATGCTTAGAAAGAAAATAAAGCCATGCGTAGTTTCCTGCGAGTTTCAGTAATTAATTATATTGATTGCGAAACTAATTATGTAATCATTCTGCCAACAGCTAGCTTCGCTTTAGTACTTGGATAAATATAAACTATTAGAACCGAAATTCATGCACAGTTTTCCTTTTTTTGGTCGTATTGGTTGCCAGAGCAGGAAAAAAACACTTTTCGCGTTGGTGCTGCAACGCGGCACGTCACGCGATCACTGAACATGACAAATTGTTAAGAACCATGCACTTAAAATTAGGTAGACGTTAAAGATCTCCAGGTTGGAGTAATTTTGGAGCGTTTCCCTACGGCTTCTCTCATAATCATTGCCCCGCCAAGGTGTTATAGTGGCTAGGGTACTCGAATGCTGACCCGCAGGTTGTGGGATTGAATCCCGGCTTCTGTAGCTGCATTTTTGAGGGAGGCGAAAATGCTATAGGCCCGTGTGCTCCGAGTTAGGTGCGCGGTATAGAACCACAGGTGGTCGAAATTTAATATGGTAGTTTTCGAACGTTGAACCCTACATATCGATAAATCAATCTAATAACCTTAAGATGATTGTGGGATATTAAACCCCAACAAGTATTAATATTATCAAATATAGTAGTGTCTGCAGCAAACGTATCCTGTGCATCAACACGCAGCACATTGCATTTAAGTGATCGCCAGTGTTTCACTCAGGAAGTCTGCAGGACTGGGAACACCGAGTTTCAAGACATTTGAAGAAATAGGCGTCGTGTGATGGGTATCTGAAATTCGCGCACACATTTGTGTACGCCATGATTGAAAGGATTCGATGCGTTCCAAGAAAACAGCTTTTATTTAGGGAATTCATGGCACATCAAGGCGACAGCCTGTACCGTAAAGCAGTCTACAGGTGTATTGGCACGTGTCTGCTTCAGTATAGGTTGGCACATGATTAATTCAGAACAGGCGCGATGCCACGCTCTCAAGAAAAGAAGGCCTTGTACACTGTTGCCCGGTGATTCACACAAACAATTAAAGAAGGCTCCGAAACTGAAACTTAAGGTTTGTTACATTGCAATATCAATTTTAAGGACGCCCTAGATAGGTTTGTTACGTCACCCACATGTTCCACATAATGTCGAAATTAATGCCATCCCCTCGCGGTTGCTATGTTTCAGCCACAGATAAAAGTGTACGAGTGGTGGCAATGAATGTGACTGAAGAAGAGATGAATAGGGCCGACCCATCTCTGCTGCACGGAGGGCACATTTGATAACATCGCCCCGCATGCGAAGTCTGCTGTCCATTGCTAATGAAGTAGAGAGGATGCTGCACGAACGTCGTGAAGGAGCACGAAAAACCGTGAGCGTGGAGGGATGGGGGGGGGAGAGGAGATATTCGCTTCAGAAGAGACTGCGGAAGTTGACTTTACGAGAGCGGTCACAATTGTTGGCGGCCACGCTATGTCGGCAGGCATCACAATCAGCTCACATACACTTCTACGTTCGTCGCTCTCAACACGAAGCTGTGTGACAATCGACTGATTGATTGAATGATATGTGCGGTTCAACGTCGCAAAACCACTATTTGATTATGAAAAAACTCGTACTTGACGGCTTCGGAAAATTCGACTTCCTCGGAGAATCTTAAACGTGAACCCAAATACGAGCACACAACCTTACAACATTTCCGCTTCCACCGAAAATGCAGCCCCCACAGCCGGGACTTGATCCCGTGACCTGCGGGTAAGCAGCCGAGTAATTAGGCCGCTAGAACACTGTGGTGGGGCATAAGTAGGAAAGTTCATTATTTCCCTAGAGCGCCATATTCTCATACACCAGTGTTTTGAGTTACGCGAGATTGGACCGAAAATAGTTTCCAGTCTTTCTTCGTATGATATACTACTACGTAAAAGTTATATGTCTCTCCCTATATGTCATCTACAGCAATTTGACAGTAGCCAAACCGCAGGTCTAGAGGCGAAAAGAAGGCGGAACTACGGAGAGAGTCGAGTGCATCAATAATGCGTGGCAGAGGATACATGTCTTTCATGGAAATTTCGTTGAGGTGCCAATGATTGATGCAGAAACGCCAAGAGCCTCTTTCCTATTTACTAGTACCACGGGGGATGCCGAAGGGATATAGATGATGGTTCGATTATCTTTTCTGTAAGCATTTGGGCCACTTCTTCTTAATCACTTCTCGCGCTAACACTGACACGCGGTAAGACCGACGGTGAATAGGCGCAGAAGCAGCAGTGTTGATTCGGCGAGGGACAATGTTACTCTGGCCTAATGGTGATCATGCATGCACTGCACGAGGCGAAAACCTTACAGAGAGCGTGAATAAGGCGAAAGTTCCGATGCAATCATGTTTTAAAACTTAGCATCGTCAGAAGGGGGTAACTGTGAGACTGCACATTGATCAGCAGCAGATGCAGCGACGGTGCTGCCGTTCTCATCCGTTACGGAAGTCTGCTGGGATATAGACATATGGTGGAGAAACACTGGGAGGGTGAAACCAAGACTAGGAGCGCTAGCAACAGACAGTCATCTGCTATGGGGCGCAGTGACACTGCGTGTCAGTCGAACATTAGTAATCGGCGTAACCATATAATCGCCGACAAGAACGGGAGGAGCCGATGACAAACACCCGTACGTGACAGCTCGAGAAGGCAGGCGAACAAAAGTGGCTGGGTTGAAGCGGTGGTCGGGCTTTCAAAAGTAGTCGACGAAGAAGTGAAGATCGAGTCTCAGTGTACCAGAAGAATAGTCAATTAAGGCCGAGTGTTCCGAAAACAAATCAAGGCAAACTATGAGGTCATGATGGCACCAAGCTACCATGACAAATAATGACCAACGAAGCTGTGTCGACCGGCAATGCTGGCAGGTGCAGTGCACATTCTGATTACTTCTGCTGTACCGCCATCGGTCACACGTAATACCTGCATCGTAGACGGCGTACTTCAAGCAGCATCTGGTGTGTGGGAAGCACCAGCAGTGGATTTCTGGCAGTAGTTTGTATTACAGCTCTTCACCTCGGTGAGCTGAATTATATAGTATTGCTGCTACGATCGTCCACAGAAGCGTGGAGAGAAAAAGCGCCTACGCTGCGGAAAGCGAGAATGGCGGCGTTGCCGCGGGATGGCGAAGGGGCGTCAGTGGAGAGAGCCTCGTGAGATGACGAGGAGTAGAAACTGGAGAGTGCTGCGGATGAACGTTTAGTTGGCGTAGGGTACCTACAAGTAGGAGAAGGGAAGGTATGGTGTGGCAGGTATGACCAACGGCGGCGCCAAAGCGCGAAACGTGCCGAGGCTTCTGACAGTAAAAATAGATGGGCGTTCACTATTCCGAAGAGTGCGGAAAGGTATCGTAAATGTGAATTGGCGAGCCTATGCTATGGAGTGAGGTGAACAAGACGAGTCAAGAAACACGCTGATGGAAGGCTGAGGTGAGCAAACTCTTGTTTCACCACCGCTTGAATGAACGCCTACGACGACTCTTGTGGGTGAGAGGCATGCGTTGTGAAAACTGGTGGCTAAATAGGAGCAGGGCAGACAGCTTAGATTTCCCAACGAGCTATGCACGTGTTTTCGTCATACGTGGTCGGTTGGCGTGCAGTTTTACGCGATGAGGTTGTGGCCTTGTTTTGAAGCCGGGTGAATTGCTGAGTGATACGGCAGCCCTTGATTTCTTCCTACCACTGGCACTCTTTGATGGTGGCGTTGATGGTGGCAAGGTTGTTAGCGACGAGAGTACTAAAGGCATCGTCTACTCTGCCTTTCAGCACATAGAATACTTTCTCAGACTCACACATGTGCTCGTCAACCTGGCGGCATAAGAAAAGACGCACGATTCGATATAGACGTCTTAACACGAGCTGCCTTCTGATTCTGAAAAGTCATTTGCCTTCAAACGGTATTGCCACAAAAAGGTCGCGTATCTTCCATTCAAAAGACTACATGCTTGTAATTTCAGTTTTGTGCGTCTGTAACCACACCCGCTGTAGGTCATCTTGGCAGAAAATCACGTTGTCAAGCAAAAGAGTCAGTTCCAACCTCTAATTATGCTGATCCGCTCATAACAGTTGAGTTACTTGTCGATGTCAACGCCATCCTGACCGGAAAATACATTGGTATCATGAGAAGGAAGCAGGATGACTTAGGTAGACGTCAGGGGAGAGCAGGGGTTGAAAACAATGGTTGTTCAACCTGTGATATGGTCAGACCGGTGATGATACTGCCGTCGTGGAGCTTCGAAGTGAATGTAGGGAAATACCGAGCACCTCCATCACAAAGATGTTACGTAAAAGGTACACAATGCGTGGTTATTCACAAGCTGTATATACACTGTTGCGTATAGCATCGACCATGATGGAGGACAGCACGCAAAACGGAAAAAACCAGCCCCCTTTTCTTCGTCGTCTTTTGTGTGCAAAATATCTGATCGCTGATATATCAGTGACACAGCATTATATCGTTTTTGTCATCGCATTGATTGCTTTCCATGATATGAAATCGTTTTTTCCTTCTTCCAAACTAAAAAATTTTCACTTTTTATCAGTATAGTTGGTGTTAGTGTGCTTTCTCCAAACACGCCGATTGATTAAGTATACTTATTTCAGAACAGAGACTATGCCTGGAATACCATTGTCAAGGGCTTCTCAGCCTATATAGATTGCCTGTTTAATGAAACCTCATATCTGCAGCAGCAACACCTCGCTCTTTGGCACTCCCAAATGTCCAATTAATGAAATTGTAAGTCATTGTATAGTAATTATTATACAGTGCTTCATTTCTATGTCAGCCCTAGCTACTCACAAAGCATCTTCGCAAAATAAAGATAGAGTCAAAATCAGCTTCTCTCAGTACTTATCTACCCACGCTCACCTGTACCCACCTACGCTCTTCGCGCTTTCTTTAGTGGTGTCTTCTTAATTGCCCAAGAACCCAATCGTGCTACTGTGCACAGCTTCTGCGTCTACATATTGACTGAATCCATTTTTCAACTAAAGCATCGCAGTCGAAAAGTTATTACAATGGTCAAGATAATTTTGTGCTCAGCGCAATCATCGATGGCACATACGGCCGATACATAGTTGCAATGGTGCTGAAGGTGATTAAAAACAAAAACCTAGAAAGAAAATGCAGCAGGACTGCTGTTGCTTCTTTTTTTTTAATTACGTCACTTTTAAACTTTGTATTTCAGTTATACACCACCACAATTTTCAATGATATCCAATAATACGTCTTTTTTGTTTGTGAACATCATTGCATCAGGGATTTCTTCGCATCAAGAGAACTAAGCACCGTCCCAAGGGGCCGCAATTCACTGTACATCACGTATAAGGAGGAAAGACGGGTAGAATATGGTGTAACGCTAAGACGTAATACACGTCCTGCGCCGCTATGTTGTCAACATTCTGTTGAAGCTGGAGTTGTTTCCTATGTTTCATTGTTGACCACGCATGACTCCAATTCTGCTGGCTCGCGCTGTCAATAGACTTAGCTTGTCCACGCTGCGCAAGGTGATACCAGAAAACAAAAATAATAGTATGTGAGCGCAAAACGAACTTCGTGTTCCCCGAAAAGACTTGAAATGTGATCGCTGGTATATTTCTGAGGAGTATCCTCAAAGAAATAGAATACCACTAAAAGATTGGGATACTTTTTGTAATGAATGAGACGCTGTTTGTTTTTATTCGGCTAAACATGTATTCTTATCATAACCCCGATTAGCTTTTAGAGAAGCGTGCATCTGCGTTTTTTTCGCCTATATAGAAACGTAGCAACGACGCATTCAAGTATTTTTAAATACTTGAGAGAGTGAAAGAATCTTCCTGTGCAAAATGAGAATGAATTGATCACATTTTTGTTGCTCTTTCTCTTCAACTTGTTTACGAACAGGAATGGTGGTGGTGTGAATGGTTTGATTTGCTTCGAATCGTGCTATGAAAGGATCAGCATTGCCAAGACCTTTGTAATTTGAGCACTCTCCGGAGGACGTTCTTTTCCGCACATCATCCGGGCACTTGAAGGCTTGGAATCTGAAACAGCGGAAACGTTAAGTTTTCTGGACGTTCGCTTTGACCAAAGGTCGCGTGACACGTGGCCTCCTGCTTACGGTGAAGTCCTATGGGGGCTTACACGATAAGGAAGCGCTTCTTCTTTGGAAGGTCATCGTAAAAAACTCAACTCTCGGGAACACTTCCAGTATATTGTCTTATTTCTGTTCTTCGTGGCCGAGCTGAGCGCCACTGGGTTTCGGGCCAACCCGCCATCTTATTGAAGTTAGCCCTAGGCAATGGTAATAAAACATTTTCTAACTTTACGCTTCACTGCAAAGCGTTCCCTGAAGTTCTGCTGCATAACGACGCCGTAAATCACTCAGTATTCGCCCAGGGATAGACCCCCAGAGAGTAGCTGCATGAACAGGTGCAAACACGTTTTAATGGTCTCCAGGTAAAAACATTAATAATCTTGTGTTCCTTGTTTTCTCGGATCGTTGTGAGCTGGAGACTTGCTTATCGCGTAAACTCAAGTTGACGAGTGCCGTTCATACAAAAAAGGTATGTTCCTTTGCAGCGATTCAGAAAATTTATGCGTTGCGCACGAACGCCTTGAAATGTTTTCATGATAACGACATGTGAGCAGCACTGGAGATTAGGTATTCGGTTAAGGAAAACAGTTGTCATTAAAACCAACGGTACAGAATAAAATCTTGGTGATTCTGCCCTTGTTCATTCGGAAAATTGGATAACTCGGACATTTAGTGGTACAGCAAAGCATATTCATTTCTTTATCTAGTTATTTATTGCCATACACTAAATGTTTTATTGCACACTACGTAGGGGTGTTTAAATGAACACATAGATTTCAAACAACGCAAAAAATAAACAAAGTACCACTACAAAACAAGAAAAAGTAACCAGCGATTATATCAAAACACAGACTGAAGTCAAATTCATAACGAAAAAAAATTCCGAAGATCCCACACGCTTGGGAACCAATGTTATGCGAAGCATGTGGAGGGAAGGTGTCCATGCTGCAATTTTTTATTGAGCGACACGTCATGAAATGACGCTAAATATAGGTACAGATGTTGCACGCACAGACGTAAGTTGAAGAGTTGCAGATGGTTACTTAACCGGTTGTTTGCACTTGCGCAAAGGTGCCAACTGGAACATGAGTATTAGAGACACCAGAAGCTGATAAAAAATCACTGATGCTCGCGAGGATGGTGGTCCTGAACAATGCTACATAAATCAACTTCACCGGCTGCGGCGGCTGCTTTTCCGATGGAGGCGGCAATGTTGTAGACTCGTGTACTCAGATTTGGGTGCACGTTAAAGAACCCCAGGTGGTCAATATTTCCGGAGCCCTCCACTACGGCGTCTCTCATAATCATCACTGGTTTCGGGACGTTCAACCCCGCATATCGATCAATCATCAATCAATCAATGAATCAACTTCAACGCAAATGGCAACTAACAAAAATTGACGTTAACCCGACGTGAGGACTGTATCAATGGATTGCATATGTAATTTTTATAAATTTTATTACGCAGCACTGCAGCCGCTAAGGACGTTTCACGAAGATTGGCGTCTATTGGAAAAGCAGTTCTGAGACCTGGCAGAGCTCTGTGGTAAAATGCTTCAGTGCCACGCAGAATGCTTGGGTCCAATTCAAGCTGGGAGCCTGACTTTTATTCTTTGCATTGTTCCGGTCGAAGCTACCGATGTCGGGTATTTCTTGACGCTCGCACGTTCAAATTGCCCATGTGTATTCACGTCGTTTCTAGGTAGATACTAAGTGTCAATTGCCTGTGGCACATACCCGCATACCAGTGGTGCATACCTGACTCTGGGTATGTGGCACTGTCTGACGGGAAGAGTTTGACGACGTACGCGATGGGATGGTGATATTATTTATGTCTTGAAGGGCGCATCACATTCGTCAAACAATCTTACCCTCCCTCGATAATTTGGTTAACGTCACATTAACAGGGTTACCATGAGAGTGCCCAAACGTAAGCGGCTTGATAGATAGATAGATAGATAGATAGATAGATAGATAGATAGGTAATTAGATAGATAGATAGATAGATAGATAAATAGATAGACAGATAGACAGACAGATAGATAGATAGATAGATAGATAGATAGATAGATAGATAGATAGATAGATAGATAGATAGATAGATAGATAGATAGTTAGATAGATAGATAGATAGATAGATAGATAGATAGATAGACACGCTCAAAGTCGCCGAAGTTTGCTAAGAGATGCTTCGCATTTAAAATGAGGCAAATACATATTTGTGAATAGGGAAAGAAATAAAACGTCGATGGTGCGAACACCTTTGAAAAATATGAGGAACATTGAATATACATAGCGAAAAAAAACGTAAATATAGCGAGGCCAGCCAGACAAAAATTAGCAATGTTCTTCGTTATACAAATAGTCCTACAGCATTGAGTGAAATATGCAATAGTCTGCTATTTTGGCCATATTTTGTGGAATTGCGCTCAACACGATTATGCTTGATGTTAATGGCGAGTTTGGAAGCTTGGTCTCGGTGAAAATCGGTCCTCCTTCTGCTTGTCATCCACTTAGGTTGGGGTACGACGGGCTCTAAAGTTGCGGGATTGGGTGAAGGATTACTTCCTGTGATAAAGTGAGTGAAAGAACAATAGCCGAGTAAGTCGCCTGTGCATGGCGAATGTGGTGAGACCTTGTTCTGTTTTTACTAAAGGAACACTTATCTAACGCAAGTAGGGTGAAGATGTAAGTAAACCAAGCAGCTTGATTCCGTACCATTTTAATATGTTGGTGAAACCGATTAGGCGAGGACACCATATAATTGAAGCGTATGCTACAGGTGGCAGCATCAATCCATTGAAAGCGCTTAGTCTTGGGTCCCTGTGAGTGAAAGCAAGCGTCATTTAACAAGGCGCACTATCTCAAGAAGATGTAAGTAAACCAAGCAGCTTGATTCCGTACCATTTTAATATGTTGGTGAAACCGATTAGGCGAGGACGCCATATAATTGAAGCGTATGCTACAGGTGGCAGCATCAATCCATTGAAAGCGCTTAGTCTTGGGTCCTTGTGAGTGAAAGCAAGCGTCATTTAACAAGGCGCACTATCTCAAGACCTTTTGTGAGGGCTATGTGTGTGCAATACATGTTAAATCTAAAGTGTGTATTGCCCAGAAACACCTAGATGTATTGTTTATTGGTCCACCCTCTCGATGGGGTGCTCCGTGCTTGATGCGCTGGACAGCCAACTCGCGACGCAAAAGGGTTCAAACAGTGACAATTAAAACGAGGTAGCACCATCCATATCGCTCTTGTCATCAACGCGAAGCCATCTCGCCACAACGGCGAGATGGCTTTATGTATATTTGCGTTTACCACCGCAAAAACCATCATGCAGGCCGGGGCCTATCAGAATGTCGTCGGCAATCTCAATAATTTGTTAGGGCTGTCTTCGGTTCAGTTACGTGCACGTCCTTTGATAAAATAATCCATTATGAGGCGGCGGCCACCATGACGGGAAACCTGTGTCTCGAAGTCAAATATGGCTTTCTACTGGTGACAGGTCTCCAGGGCTCAGAGTGGACTCCCTCCGAATATATGGCATTCATATGGAGTCTAACGACGCTAACCGAGCCACACTCTGACAGATCACTACTTTAACTGAAAATGCTCTCGCCCTCATCCGGAGGATCACCAACAGGCACCACGGAATCGAGAAAGACAATCTCATCCGCATCATACATGTGTTTGTGCTCTGCCACATTTCGTATTCGGTGGTAATGCATAGTTAGCATGCTGCAGAAGGAGTAAGCTTAATTGCCTCATACGAAAGGTCTTCAAGATTGCTCTCGTCTTGCCTGTAAGCACCCGCACTGAAAGCCTGTTCAGCTTGGTGTTCACAATACATAACGCAACAGGGCTATTTAAGTCCTATCGCGGTGGTCTAGTGGCTAAGGTACTCGGTTGCTGACCCGAAAGTTGCAGGATTAAATCCCGGCTTTGGTGGGTGCATTTTCGATGAAGACGAAAATGCTGTAGGCCTGTGTGCTCAGATTTGGGTGCACGTTGAATAACCACAGGTGGTGGAAATTCCTGGAGCCTTTTACTACTGCGACTCTCATATTCATATGGTCGTTTCGGAATATTAAATACCACATATCAATCAACGGGGTGATTGAAAGAGGTAGAGAAAAGAGTGGAAAAAGAAAAAAAGATAACACGTAACACAGCATACACACAAACATGCAGCTGTACTGATGAGATAGCAAAATTTAAAGTTGATCTGACTCCAACTTTCGAAGGCGAGATAATGAGCGGGACAAATTGATCTAGAGACGTACTTTACATCAACAAAATATATAGGACAAATATACCGTAAACATAATTCAAATCAATTTTATTGTGCATCCCACTTGCCTGAGAAAGGCGCGAATGCTTTTGCGGCAGTGACCTCAATGTGGTGGGAGTGTAAACGAACCGATGACACGGGTATATGTTGGCTGGTTTCTGGCACATGCTTAACCAACAATACTGTAATTTTGGGCACATGCTTAACCAACAACACTGTGAGTTTGGCTTTTTTTTGTGAAATTAGCGCCTACATTCAGATTAGGTGGGTGAGAGCAAGTATATGTATGGTTTTGTTAGAAAAAAATTCCCGCAAACTTACGAAATGAATTGTAGCGAAACAGCTTCCTCCAGAGATTAAATTCAGTAAACCGAGGATTTTCTGTAGAACTGCGCAGTCATCTAACGTAAAACGAAAGTCGAGGGCTCGTGGCTAAGCTTACTGCCTGAAGGCAGTAAGCTTGCAACGCTTTACTGCTGTCTTGGCAGACTAGATATAGTGTGCCTAAAGTGGGTTTGTGGAAAGCCAGAAGCCCTATGAATATAGGATGTAGCTAAAAGTTCGAAAAGATGATGTCTATAAGACCGCCCCTAGTGTGGTGAGACGCCTGTACGAAATGTACTGGAGAGCATAACGCAACATAATGTGTGTCTTCGGCGTCACAGGCTCTCACGCAGTGTCTCCGGGCGACGATCCCCTTAAGGCTCGCGAGCTATCACTGCGAGTCTTGGTGGCTAGTCCACACCACTGCTGCATTCGAGCCCTCCGTGCCACGGCTTTAGCTTACTGGGTGTTCACGACGAGTGGTGTACAAGGGAGTGTCTCCTGAGTGACGGCGCGCCATCTAGTGATCCCTATATAAGTCAATGACGGGAGCGCAGTTGTGCCTCTAGCGAGAGATATGAGAACTATGGGCTACGGCGATGGACTATTTAGGCAATGGGCAAGGAGGCAATAGAATATATAAAAGCAATGATGACAGAAATGTTTAAACACCAAGAAAGTGCTGCTTGCACTGTACGAGATGAGGATGAACCAATAAGCTCAGTGGCTCCACTGGGACAACGAGGTGGGAACGGGCAGAAAAAAAAAGAGTTCCCAATAGCACATCAACTGGCCCTGACAGCATCGCAATTATGCTAATAAAGAAACTAGAAACAAACTCTAAGCAAACATTAAGAGAGGCAGAGAGCAAACTAAAAATGAATGTGAAGCTACCAATGGGTGGAAACTTTAGGTTAAACATGATTTATAAAGAAAAGGAGGATAAAGCCAATAAAAATAACTACCATCCTATAGCAGTGACATACGTAGTTTACAGCCTTGCGATGCAGATAGTAAAGGAAAGACTACAGACATGGGTGAAGAATGAGGGTTTGCTGGGAGAACTACAAAATGGGATCCGTCAACGAAAGAATTTGAAGCACAATCTGTTTTCTTTTATGCAGTGTATTGAAATAGCGCAAAAAGAACACAGGGCCCTGTGACTAGCTTTTACAGATATTAAAAGAGCTTACGATAGTGTGATTCAAGACTTGTGGGGAATACTGGACACACTAAACGTGGGAGATGAAATATCTATTATTCTAAACGACATCCATGAAAGTGACAAGGTAGTTATCAAATGGAAAGAACAAGTATCTGAACCTATAAAGATATAACGCCAGCTTCGTAAGAGATGTCTCTAGTCACCTTTGTTATTTATGCTTTATCTCCAGGGACTAGAAGCCAAATTACAGGGGAGTGATCTAGGCTTCAGCTTCTCTTTTGCTAAGCGAGAAAAACACATTGTAAAGTTATTACCAGCAATGATGTGTGCGGATGATATAGTATTAATAGTTGACAACAATAAAGATCTGCAGAGATTGATGGACATCTGTGGTAATGAGGGAGATAGGTTAAATTTCAAGTTCAGCAGGAAAACATTGGCATTCACTATTTTCTAAAATAAAAAAGGCAGTGAGCATGAGATACAGGAAGTCTCGCTAGTAATAGTAGATAAACATATATACTTCGGCGTCTGTATAAAAAATGGGGCTAAGTATCTGAGGGAGCACGAAAGATGCGTAATGACTAAGGGCGCCAGGAATGCAGCTGTAAAGAAAAATAGGGGACTGTAGAACTGCAATCGGTATGACGTTGTGAGAGGAATTTGGAAAGATTTTATGGTCCCGGGTTTGACGTACGGCAATGCGGTCTTGTGCATAAATTCAAAAGTTCAAGCAAGATTGAAAATTAAACAACGTGACATAGGAATACTTGCTTTGGGAGCTCACAGGAATACACAAAATCAGGGGTACAGAGAGACATGGGATGAACATCTTTTGAGTGCAAGGAAGCTAGAAGCAAGATAAAATTTGAGGAGCGATTGAGAAAATTGGGAGAAGAACGCTAGGCTAGGAAAGTTTTCAGCTTCTTGTACATGGAGAATGTCTTTACTAAAAGGAGGGAACAAATATTAAAGTCGTCAACAAAGTATTTCCACAACAGCAGAATACCAAGGCAAAATGAAACATCGGTTAAGAAGAAGGCGAAAGAAACAGAGTGGGTCTCGTAGAAGATGGGAATGCTTACAAAAATATCACTGGAGACCTACCAGACTTTTAAGCCGGAAACTGCTAGGGAAAAGATTTACGATAATTGTCGGGATAGTTCTCTGCTCTTCGAGACTAGAACGGAAATATTGCGGACGAAGACATACCGAGCGAAATGCGAAGGCACTCACATGGCATGTAGTGCGTGTGGCGAGGAGGAGGAAACGGCTGAACATTTGATATTCTTCTGTAAAAGGCTCCACCCTATTGTCGAATATAGTGGAACCAAATTTTTGAAACCATTGGTGTTTAGGGACAGTGAAGGCAAAATGGATTTTAAACGGGTAAAATGACCACGTCGAGGCTAACTTATTGTCGCCACAGTCGAGGCGCGAGTGAAATTCAATCCTTAAACACGCACTGATTGTACTCAAATTTATGGCTAGGTGGCGTGAGTCCCCTCCCGATCTGAAAGGCGCAGCCGTTACATTCATCCAACGTTGCAACTGTAAAAAGGAATAAGGGATGAACTGGTTTTGAAGTAAGAGAAGCGCAGAGTAAAATGACATTTCAAGAGGGATTTAGAAAAATGAAGGATAGTATATGGGTTAGAAAAAGGTTCAGGTATTTGTATCTTAAGAGCGTGGACACAAATTGGACAAAAAGAGCTAGAAGGCTCAGTAGGAAATATACAGCTTAAAGTGGGGCGATATGGCAACAAGGAGGATTAAGCAAAAAGTTGAAGAGTCAGACAAGATTTATTGAATGACAGCGATGACGAAGAAGCCGGCTCTCAGGAACTACTCAAAGGGCAAGAACGAAATAACGCAATAGGGGTTTTATGATAATTCAAGAGGAAGCGTTTTACTTTTTGTAGCAAGGATGGGTTGCCTTCGAAAACATCATAAAGTGAGATTTGATAAAGATGAAGAGTAATGTACATGCTGTTGGGGAGCTAAGTAAATGATGGAACATGTTTTAATTGATTGCGCTGATATCTACCCAGGCATACATGTGGGTACCAGCCTACATGTGGTTTTTGGTTTTAGTGACAAACATGGCAATCTGAACAAGTCGTCGATAGAAGCAAGTAAGAGACGGTTATGATGTTGATTGTAGAAAAGCAGAAATACCTGTCAGAAATAGTAGAAAAGTAAGGTCCCTCTGCCTGAAGAGGCAAAGATAGAACATACATTATTGTTTAGTGTTATGTTAAGATCAGTTTATTTGAAACAGATAACACATTAGACACACATAAGATAAAGATTTCTTTCATTTTTTCTTGCGAGCCTAGTGGCACACATTTCACCGCGCCGTTTTAAAGGTGACTCTCATAGCATCCAACCAGCCACGTTTATTTCTCATATATATGCCCTATAAAATGAACGGGGGATACCCCTCTTAGCTCAGTGGCCTGCTTTACTCTCTTTTTATTAACACTACAATTATTTCTGTTTACGTCCCCCTCACTTTTCCGGGCATATTTGTCTGTTAGGTCTCGTTGACTTGGTATGCCGGTATGTGCCACAGGTGAGTGAGCGTTGATATCAACGCAACAAGAGCCAGAATAGGCACGGATGATTTAAAAGCGTGAGCGTTAAAAAAGGCTGAAACCAGCAGCGTTGACCAGGTAAATGCATAGAATAAATGTCGGGGTCCCAGCAGAAGTTGAATCCCTGCATTCCGCATGGCAATCAGGTATTATACCACAGAGCAACGCCACGTCTCGAAACCAGTTTTCAGATAGATAAGCCCTACTGTTCATGAAACGTCCCTTATAGCTGCAGTGGTGGCTATTCAATTTTATAAACATTACATATGTGCTCATATGATGCGGCTGTCACGTTGGGTTACTGTGAATTGTAGTTAGGCGCCATGCGGTGAAATTCTTTTATGAACTAGAGTCCAGGGCCACCATTCTGGTGATAATCAGCGCTTGATATCAGTTCAGCGCTTCGGGTGTTGTTGATACCGATGTTGCTAGTTGCATCATTATGCGACTGTAAACAACTGGTTATATAATAGTTATGCAGCTGTTAACGTATGCCTGCGCATGCGTTTCAACACATTTTTATTGCATTGCCCTACGTTTCCCCCAATAAAATAATCCCAACACTGTCGCCTTATACGTATGCTTCGCATGATATCGATCCACAACGTACGAGGAATTAGCCGATTTTTTCCCTCTATACTAGGTGTCACTGTGTAACACGTATCAGAAAGTTAAACACCAGAGGTGTGTGCTGAAACCGACGTTTCAACAAAAGGACTTGCCTTTTTCAAGGCTGTAGCTCATTTCCTTTGTGCATATGTGTCTAGGCCTCGTACGCTCACACCCAATACAAACAAAGGGGCAAGAGAGGGCAACAGCACAGAAGGAAGGAGGTGGGGGACAGTGTGAAGCCACTGTGGCGAACTCGTTTAGCCAAAAGAAAAGAGCTGTTCTATGAAAAATGTTATGTGGGTGGTGGCGATGCCGTTCCACCAGTAGATGATATGGTCGGATTATGTCAACAGCAAGCCTCTGGTTTTATTCACACTCGTAAATATATAGGAAAGTAAAGGGGAGAGGCAAGGGGCCGACAGATTGTGCACTTGAAGATAGCGCACATGCGCACTTGAGAGCTTGGGTCACGTCATTCAATTGGTTAGTGCGTTTCTTCCCCTTTAGTAGCCAAAACACACGAGTGGGTGCTTGACTCGTGTAGAGCGATGTAGGGGTTGCACTTCTTAACCCCTACGTGGGGTTGCACTTCTGCACTCTGGAATGTAGTAGTTCATGGGGTTGCACTTCTGAAGCACTCTGGGATGTAGCAGGCGCTGTTGTTTCTTGTCATACCGGTTCCGGGAAACCTGCAGTAGAAGGCCTCGACATGTCTTTGGCGGCTGGGGTTTCATCTGTGCTCAGCTTTCGAACTTGATCCACGTGGCGTCAGACAAGCCTGTCTTCAGTCTCTATATCCTTGAGGCGAGTGCCCCGTGCAGCTTTCATGGTACCAGGCGAGCAGTTACGTTTGGCACCATAATTTCGCACGTAGAGGTAGTCTCCCGGTTTCAAATTCCAGCCTGGATCACTCGCAGGTTTGGAGCGGTAGACTCTGGAAGAAAAAGACATGTCCGGTCTTGTTCGCAGACGGTATTCTAATAGCCTCTCTGAAGGAGACGGACTGTCTTGGTGTGGTGCGTTCGCACACTTTCACGATACTCGTGCCAGTGATGTTATCAGGCAAGTGCCTCCTGTCTTCTTCAAGAGACTCTGAAATAGTTCTTACGATTTTTTACAAACACATTGGGCTGGTAGACCAAGTTATAAGGACAATTTAGAGACTGATTTGAGCGCCCTCCGTAAACTAATTTTTTACGATGCCATAAAGCTGCGAAAAGCTCCAGAACGCTGCAGACCACTGCGACTCAGCCAAACGCGTGTTGAACCGCCCATAAACCAAGCGGAGCGCTTTGCCGCATCGACGTCATCGTTTCCAGCTGATCTGAATGGCTGTAGAACACGCAGCACAGACTGCAGCTATCGGATCAGCGATGAGATTTACGCGTATGCGGTCTCACGCAACATCGTCACGCAGGCTCCGTGAAGGCGCTGCTTAGCCCCGAGTGCTCGAAAGAAGAGTTCAGGGCAGTTGAGGGTCAAAGGCGGAGTGAAGGAGGAGGGTACTTTTTCAATACCCGTTGTTCATTATTATTGGGGTTTTCGATCGAACTCTCGTAGTCCCGATTAGCTGCAGGAGTGGTCTAATCATAAACTGAATATGAAAAAAACCATTTCAAGGGCCCTTTCTAGCCGTCTTTAATAGTGCGCACGGCTCGCTCTGCCAGTCTATATTTCTGGGAGTGAGAGGGAGGGGTTCAAATATGCATGATGCCATTGCGTTGCATGAACGTTTGGAACTCTCGTACTGTGAATAGCGTGCCGTTGTAGAAACCACTGTGCGCGGTATTTCAAAACGGCTAAATATCGTCCTGGGAGCCCCGACTGGGCCGCATGCGAGTTGGCCTGCGACACCGGTAGTGCCTCAGCCTAATTTGTGTGTGCGTCGACGGCTATTAGTAACATTTTCACTTTTATTGGTCCCGCATAGTTCACATGCAAACGCGACCACCTTTAACGCCTCTTGGGCCAATTAACTGGCCCTGTCGCTTGAGGCATTGGCAACGCATGCACAGAGCTATCGCATGTTTCCGCAATGCACTCGAAGTCTTGCTCTAAGCCTGGCTACTAAACAACGTCTTGCCTTTGCCTTCAATATGGACACTCCTTGGTGGGCCTCATGCAGTAGCCTTAGCAACTTCCCGCGTGCTGTTGTTGGAACTACCAAGTCATGACCCCAGTAAAAGAGTTCTGCACGAATTAACCGCTTATTCCGCTTTTTGTACAACTCGGTAATTTATTTAGTTTTTCTTTAGTTCAAGCTTATGCAGCTAACGTTCTTGTGTGTATTTGCAAACCTGGAACACTACCTCATTCAAGATTGTGAGTGCCTGGAGTTTCTTTAACGGCAGGACCTTTAAAGGCAGGACCTCTGGCCCTGGACCTTTAATGGTCCAGGGCCAGAGGTTGGGCTTGCTCACCCAGCTCCACGTCTTCCCGTTATGGTTATGATAGGCGGCTCAGAGCATCGGCAGTGCACATAGGTTCACCTGGTCGATGTTTCAGTCGGTATTTGTAGGCCCCAAGTATGATGACGCAACGCTGAACACAAGCAGCGGCCATGCCGACATCTGACGATCCGCTCATAGGAGATCCAGTAATGGTTGGTGGTGGGCGATAAGCGTGAACTGTCTATCCAGAAAATAATCTCAAAAAGCGTGGCGCCATAAGCCGCACAAAGTCACGTTCGATCTATGAATGAATATTTTCTGTGGTAGTAAGCGTCCTACATCTAAAGAAAGGGGCTGATACTGTCTTTGAATTCGGTAAAATGATGATTGATTGATATGTGGGGTTTAACGCCCCAAAACCACTATATGATTATGAGAGACGCCGTAGTGGAGGGATGCGGAAATTTAGACCACCTGGGGTTCTTTAACGTGCACCCAAATCTAAGCACACGGGCCTACAACATTTCCGCCTCCATCGGAAATGCAGCCGCCGCAGCCGGGATTGAATTCGGTAAAATAAGGTCGCTCCTGCACCGTAGCGTGACGCATCACACTCTGAAATAGCTCTCTTGTGGGATTGAAGTGGATTAGCACTGTCGCCGAACACAAAACGGCTTTTGCCTCTGGAAAGGCGTCGTATTTGCACTCGTCCCAAAGACTATTTTGATATCTATTCTAGCAGACGATATAGGGCATTCAAGAGCGTGGACAGATTAGGCAAGAATTTATTGTAGAACGTGAGGATGCCCAAAAAAGACCGCAGCTCTGTCACATTGCCAGGAGTCAGTGCCAGCCTAATTGCTTCGATGTTCTTCTCTGAAGGGTGCAACCCTGCCGCGTCAATTCTGTGTCCAAGATACGTAAGTGACTTCTCCCCTATTCGGCACTTGTCTGAGCGGAGCTTGACGCTGTATTCCCTGAACCGCTGCAAGACTGCTTTAAGTTCGCAGTTAGCTTTTCGTTCGCATCCAAGTTCGCTTGAACTCCTGGAAAGCCTCGCAGTGCACGCTCAATGAATCTATAAACAATCGCTGGGGTGCGGCTATCCCAAACGGTAGCCTCTTACAACAAAAAAGGGGCCCTTTCTTATAACCGCTAGCTTGCGCGAATCTTCATCTAGAAGAATTTGGCTGTAAGAACCACGTAGATCTAAGAGGCTGAACTGGTGCCCTCCACGAAGCGTAGCGAAAATGTCGTTCACCATGCGCACAAAATATCTTTCCATTTCACATATTGGGATTAGAGTAATTTTGAAACCGCCACAGATGTGGACTGTTCCGTCACATTTCAGCACTGGCACAACCGTTGTTGCCCATTCTGAATAGGAAACTGGCGAAATAATGCCTTCGGTCGCGGGTCAACCTAGCTCAGTAGATAATTTGTCTAGTTAACCAAAAGAAATTTCGCTTGCCTTATAGAACCTTAGGGTTGCTCGGTCCTTCATATGAATCCTTGCTGTTCGTACCTTGATGGCTCACAGGCCTTCCGCAAAAAGGTCTGTTGCCTGTTGCACCACGGGTGCAGCTACCACACTCTCCAGCTTCCCGTCTGATCTGAGTGACAAGATGAGAAGAAGCGGTGCCCCTCTGGTCTCGAAAATTTGTAACAGCTCACGGCCCGCAGGTGGCGCGATAGAATCCCGGCTTTGGCGGCTGCATTTCTGATGGAGGCGAAAATGTTGTAGGCCCGTGTGCTCCAATTTCGGTGCACGTTAAAGAACCCCAGGTGGTCGAAATTTTCGGAGCCCTCTACTACGCGTCTCTCATATTAATATGGTGGTTTTGGGACGTTAAACACCACAAATCATCAACAGCTCACGGCCGCAAAAGCTGGGGCCTTCGCAGCCCAACACAACGAGATCGCAGTCAACTGGTGCAGATTTAAATGAAGCTTGCATTTTGACAATACCCTGCACTGGTATCTTCCCAAGATAGCATGAGAGAGCTAATGTATTTTATGCAGCGGTAGTCACTTATGACGATGAGCTTCGTACATCGCTTTACGCACCACGCATACGGGTGAGCTTGTGTTGATTAACATATCCAATGGCACGGCGTTCCATGTAACCTGTTTGCGTAAGGGGTGGAACCAGGCTTCCCTTACTTTTCACTCACCATATTTGTAGTGTGTTATAGTCGTTGTCTTGACTTTCCGCGGAAAACTTCGTTATTGCTAAGATTCGGTTGGTGGTGGCCGTGTGTGTGCGTACACATGCCAAGTGAACTCGACGCCCCCCTTCGTAATACCTGCACCGTCATAATGTGCGATGCCTGGCTTGATGTCCCTGCTTGCCACAGCAGCTGCAGTGCTGCGATGAGCTGCTCCGTTCTTTCCGGCTGAATGCGGGTAACCTGTTATGCTTCACGCTGAACATCCCGACGGTGTCACCTTGCCCGTTATCTCTTGAGATTCTAACTCCACGTTTTCGGCTGCTAGAGCTAATGCTTCTGCTTGTGCCAGCGTCAAGTCTTTTTTGGCCAATACTTTTCTGCAGGTTTTTTTACTACACTCCACAAACAAAGCGATCCTTTAGTATTCGCTCTAACATCGAATAAAATTTGAGGTTATGAACTATAGCTTGCGAATCTCGGCGATAAACACCTGCACGCACTGCCCTTGTTGGTTTCTGTGAATAAACTTGCTTTCCGATATCTCGTTCGGGGACGGATAATAATTCTCGGTGAGCGTTGATACAACCTATTGATAGAGCAGGGAGCTCAGCTTCCGCTGTACGATTCTGCGGCAAAGAATTGCAGTGGTCTTCAATCCTAGCGCTGCCACCTACAAACAAAGCCATTTTTTTGCGTCGTTAGTCATCTAACTAGCTTCAAAGAAAGTATCAATCTCAACAAGATACAGTTGCCATTTACCTGTCTCCTCTGCAAAATTTGGAAGCTTCAAGGCCATGAATGCGGGTGGGCTGATGGGTGTCTTCGTATCGGTCTCGTGGCTGGTGCCCGGCTTAAGTGAATTGGTGGGTATTCTAATCGCCACTGCTATTTGGGCTGCCCCATTTCGGTGGTCTACTGGCTAGGGTACTCGAATACTGACGCGCAAGTTGCGGTATCGAATCCCGGCTGCGGCGGCTGCATTTCCGATGGAGGCGAAAATGTTTTAGGCCCGTGTGCTCACAGTTGAGTGCACGTTAGAAAACCCCAGGTGGTTAAAATTCTCGGAGCCCTTCATTACGGCGTCTCTCATAATCACAAGGTGGTTTTGGGATGTTAAACCCCACATATCAATCAATCAATTGCTATGTGGGCAGTGACAATGCCACTCCGGCAGTAAATGAGTGGTCGGATCATGCGAACAGCACGCCCCTGGTTGTATTCAGACTCGGGAAAATATAGGAAAGTAAAGGGGAGAGAGACTGGGTGAAATATTGCGCACTTGAGAGTTTGTGTCAGGTACTCAATGGGTTACCGCAATAAAAAGAAAAACAAGAAAAAAGGCAGATACCACGTACAGTGGGAATCGATAATATGCGAAGCACGAAAAAGAAAGGTTGATATGTCACTATAAAATCAGCATAACGTTATGAGGTGGAGGTAAATGATGCCGTACATGACTTTTGTGTCAAGATTATCATATTTAGATTGATCGTTTACCTTCGTCATCGCTTCAAGTCACGTGATACCAAATTTAGTATATGTTAGGCTAACGAAAGTGCTGGGAGCACGCTATGAGCGAGGTATGTTGTCGCGTTCTTTCATGCCACGCGTGTCAAGATTATCATGTTTGCACCAGTCATACACATTGACGTCACGTTACACCATGTTTGGTATATGTGGAGCTGGCAAAGCCGCCACGAGCGTATCATGAAGAGCCCAACATACTCCATTGTAGCGTTGACGCACATGCACGCTGGGCACAGTGACGCTACGTTAGCAAAACACGAGCACTCTACAGTCTGACGCCAGGCACGACCAGCATTCCTCGGCGCGGCCCGACGGCAACCGGCTCGGAATGTGACATGCTGCATTTCGCACCGATGCGTTAACCAGACAAAACTGCGTTTCCCTCTTTTCACGACGGAGGGATGCCGGATGCGATCAAACGCGCATGCGTCTAAGCAACGCTGCACGGCGCGCCCCTGCGAGTATATGGCAGGAACGCCGCCTGTCGTGGCAACGCCGGCATGACCTGATGAAATGAGTGCCGGTGAGCACGTGCACCGCATCACAACGAAATGTATTGCGGCCTTGAGTGTGGCGTGTTGTCATGCTCTCACATGACACGCATGTCATGATTATCATGTTTCCACCAGTCACATACCTTCCTCATTCTTTGGCATCACGGAATACCAAATTTGGCATATGTGAAGCTATCGAAACAGCCGCGAGCGCATCATGAGTGTGGTATGTAGTCATGTTTTTACATAACACGAATGTCGCGATTATCTTGTTTGACTGTGTCATTTACCTATGTCGTTCCTTCGCGTCAAGTAATAACGAGTGTGGTACATGTGAAGCTATCAAAACGGCCACGACCGTATCATGAGCGTAGCATGTTCTCATGTTGTTACATGACGCGCATCTCAAGTTTATCATGTTTGCACCAGTATCGTTACCTAGCTTCATCTCTCATTCGCATCCCGTAATACCAAATTCGGTATAACTGAAGCTAGGGAAACGGCCACCAGCGCAACATGAGCGTGGCATGTAGTCACGTTGTTACATGACACGCATCTCATGATTACCATGTTTGCACCAGTCACATACCTTCGTCATCCATTTACGTACCTTATTACCAAATTTGGTATAAGTGACGCTAGAGCAACGCCCGTGAGCGCATCATGAGCTTGCATGTAGGCATGTTGTTACATGACACGCTTGTCATGATTTTCATGTTAGGGTCTGTCGCTTGTGTTTGCCTTGCAATCATGTCATACCTCACTAGTTTTGCATTATGTCGTATGAACGAAACCACAGCAAGAGTTGCAGGACCATGGATTTCACATCATGAAATTGATGACATCTATGTCATAACATTTATGTTATGACTAGTCAAATATGATCTTCATACAGTCATGTTATGCCATACCAAGTTTGGTATTGATATCGTTACGGCCAGTGGAGCTAAACGTCTTAGGTGGCTAGATAGATAGATAAATAGATAGATGGATAGATAGATAGATAGATAGATAGATACGCGCAAAGTCGCCGCAATTCGCTAAGATATGCTTCGCATTAAAAAAGTGAGGCTAGAAGTAGTAGTGGTCCTTGAAAAAAAGCAAAAATGCACATAATTCCTCTCTGCCTAATTGGCAACACGGTGCTGTGCCTTGTCAGAATTGGGAGAAGGGGGATAAACACAATTAAATAAATATATAAAAGAAGGAGCACTCACTGCGAAATAGTGACGGAAGGAAGAGATATGAAAGATTGGCTACCCTTTCAAAGGAGTCCAAGGACGGGTCACCACTCGGCAAGAGCTACACGGCGTCAGGACATCGCAGATGGTGGGCTGATCGGCAACAGCTGTTCATCACGGAATCGAGCAAGTGAGTCAGAGGTTAGAAGGTACAGGATTGTGATACACTTGTCGGTGAGTAATCGTAGTTTGGAGAAAATACCACTTAATAATGGTAAATTGGAAATTTTTAGAAGGAATACTCCACACTTATGGATTTCCGTTTTGTATGCACCACGTGGCATACAAAACAGAAACTGTGTATGTATGCTCGATGAAGTGTATGAAACCTTGGGGGGGGGAGGGGGCTGGCTAAGTGCAATCGAGAATGAGGATGCAAAAAAAGTGAAGTCACACAGGATTGGAGGCATGAAAAGATCGTGTCTTGTCAGCGCTGATGTAAACACTAAGCTTTAGCGTGTGGTAAGAAAATGGTGAGGCCTGCAAGGAACGGCAAACTTGAGGCTGCCTTAGACCATTCGGGAAAAGGGAAGTCCTTCGGAGTTGTCGCAGGGAGTCTGAGCCGGCGATAGCGGCTCCCATCACGCGTCGTGCATTACCTACCTCTGGGCAGGGGAAGATGATGTGCTCCAGTGTTTCTTGGTAACTGCGTCTGGGGTACGTACGCAGTAAGTAGTGGCCCGCGGAGTACATGCGTTGCGCCGGCCACACGCTACCCGTTCGCAGGTGAATCGGCAACCACCGCTTTCGCCTATCCATGCCAGTCTCCGGTAGAGGTGACCGCAGTACGCTCTTCCCGCACGGATAACAGGGTTGGCCGTTGGAAGTAGCTTCCGCGGTCATTGCGGAGAGTAGGGAGAGTTTTGTAAACTCTGCCACGATCTGCTGTTCCTTGCGAAACTCCTTGCTCTCTAGCCCAGAGGACTTAAGGTCTTGCTTTCAAATACTTCATTGGGATACTTCGACACAGAAATTTTGACGCTGCCTCTGTGTCACTCGATTCATCCACCCGGTGAAAGCACCTCCTCAACTTTCAGCCATCTTTGTGTGCTGGCTGCTATACTTCTGAATATTGTGAACCAAAAATCAAGTAACATGCATAATAAAATAAGCATCAATATGCAAGTAATATGTGGTGTGCCTGTTTAATAATTGCATAGTTGAGAGCTCCTGAAGACCCTCAGTGCTTATTACGCTGCGCGGACAATGCGGCGATATGAACAAAAAAGCGCATGTTTTTTATGTTTCGCTAAAACGACACGGTGCTTTCACCTACCAGTGACTTTTTGTTCAAGAAATGCTTTCGTTTCTTAAAATCGCTACGAGATGGCGTCCATATTTGACACAGTGCCTATTAAAAAAGCCTATCCGCTTGCGACGTCCTTTGCCAGTTAAGCAGGCAGTCAAGCGGGCAGGTTCTCCCAATTTTTCCCACCCTCATCTGTTCCTGTTTTTAGGGCTGAATCATCTTACAAAAAGGCTTCATCTTAAATAGAGGGTCACGCAGCCATCCAAGGAAATGACGATATTAGGTATAACCTTAAGAGACAAGAAGAGAGCAGAGTGGATCAGGGAACAAACTAGGGTTAAGGATATCAAAGTCGAAATCAAGAAGAGGAAATCGACATGAGCCGGGCATGTAGTGCGTAGACAGGATAACCACCGGTCATTAAGATAACTAACTGGATTCCAAGAAAAGGCAAGTGGGTTAGGGGAAGACAGAAAGTTATATGAGCAGATGAGATTAAGACGTTTGTGAGTATAAAATGGCAACAGCTAGCACAGGCGAAACATGGGAGAGGCCTTTGTCCCACCGTGGACTGGCAGGCTGCTGCTGCTGATGATGATGATGATGTTGATGATGATGATTATGATGAGGATGATCCTAAAGGGGCACTGACACAAAATTTCGTGGCGAGACAGCTTGCGGGGTTGATTCCCAGAAACATTCGCATATCATATGCAAAATATCTACAGCGAATATAGCTTCGAAGGCATTAAAAAATAAAATTTCCGTGAGCCCTCGACTCCATCGTGCATTGACACCCTCGAAGAGACCCTTTGGGGATGCACTAATTCCCTCACGTGACGACGCTGCAGTCAACAAAACTAATTATGATGACGTCATAGCCATTCTTTTTGTTTGCAGCGTTTGTTCCCGCAGTCTGTATTTTTCAGCGGCTGGTTGCGAGAGTGCGGCCACGGCACACGCTTACAAGGTTTTATGTTTCGCGACATTGTGGTCCTGTTTCCTATACGAAAGTGATTATTCATGTGGACCATGCGAAAGTGTGTCACAGTCCTGTGTTCTGACGTGGTTAGGAGCTGCACAAGCAAGGTGGCGACAGTCGCACACAGTATTTTGAGCTCTCTCAAACCGAAACTGAAACTGGGCGATACTGATGGGCATCTAAATAATCATCTGTACCGAGCTGTAGCAAATGATGTGTCGTGTCATGACTTTCAGGCCCCGACCAACACATTTCAGCAGAAAAATGTGAGGCCAAAGTTCTTGTGCCCTAACCCCTTAAAGGGACACTAAAGCCAACTATTAGGTCGACGTTAATTGTGGAAATGGCGGTCTAGAAACCTCGTAGTGTTAGTTTCGTGCCAAGGAAGGGCCTACTTTCAAACAAAATCACGTTTGAGTGCTCCACATTGGGTTGGCGCACTTCGAATTGCCCGCCTCAAGAAGTGGACCGACCGGAACGTATCACGTCACTGTTGCCGTGCGCCACGTTGCCCGGCTTACCTGCGCTAATAGCATCATACTGAAAGCAACGGGGCCACAGCAGCAACAACGGCCATCGATCAATTACCCGCGATTGGCGTCGAGATTGCAGACACTTTTGTTTGAGCTGCCCCTCACTAGATGGCACTACAGTTTCCGTGTAAGCACGCGAAAATTGAATTTTTGAACCACTCGTGCCATTCCCCATAGTAACGTGCGGCAGTTCTTTTTTTTTCACGATTCAAACAGAAACGAACAAGAAGCACTAATTGCGCCTCTTGACGCATGGAAGGTTCTCTAATCAGTGCATTTAGATCAATTACTAGTGAATAATTGCAGGCAATTTCTCTGATTTCATCGAGATCATTTTGATAAAGTTCTACTGCGGCACTTGTTTTCTTGTGCATTTACCTTAATTTCTCTGTACGTGAGGCACTGTTGTTGATAACATTGCCGTTTTAGATGTTGGTATACACTAGGCTTTCACTCTGACGTACATCGTTATTTGACTTTAGTGTCGCTTTAACATCTAGGCCTGTCAGCGTGCAATCCTATTCTGACGGTGTATTTGCTGAGTGCAAGAGGGTGCGCCCCTGCCTCATCGCTCGCCTTTGGCGAGAGAGGGTCAATTGAGCGCGTTGGCCGTGGAAACACTCTTTCTATGATGGACGCTAAATTACGAGCTCGCAGAGAACGATAATGTGACCTCGCCTGCGAGAGACAAATTTGACGCATACCACGTCTACTAGCGAGCTTCTAGATTGAAAAAAATCGACTGATCGCGCTTTATAACCAATCACGGGTCATTCCAATTCTATAGGCACCGGATCTCTACGTGCATTGTAGTGTCAGTGGGGGATATCTTTTTCAGTTGAACGCAGTGTGCAGTGAGTGCTTAAACTGAAAGCGTACGGTGTCCTTCGCCCCTCCTGAGACTGCACCGAGTGGAGCCATAAATGCTCGCCTATACGCGCTTCGCCCCTTCCCAGTTTTCAATCGCTTTCAGTTTGAACTTTACGCCATCTTGTTTCAGTTTTCCCATAAATAATTTCATTCAGTCATGTTCCTTAATTGAGCTAATGACAATCTGAGAAGACCTCAGTCAGATGTGATTTACGTTGTCGTAACCAGTGTGCATATCATATCTCCTTATAACAGTTGCAAGCACTGGAATGCTCGTGATTGCATGTGCGTCCGCGATGTCGGTTAAAAATTCACGCGTAAACATTAACACTAGGAAGGAGCGGCAGATTGCGTATGTCGCATTATCCTCATGACAAGCAGAGCGCATTCACTGCGTGCAAAGTTTCGCAAGTCTTATTCACCTACCATAAAACCAAATCAGGGAAGTTAAATTGCAGCTTGCGGATATACCCAGCGCCGTTAGAGTGTACATGACAGTGCACGATGCGTGCAGCAATTTCCAAGAACTCACACATACGAAAAGGCACCTATCTGTTTAGGTTCTTGATAGACAAAGTAAAGATGTCCACAGCACAGCAGCTTTAAACCAAGTGTACTTGACGACTATTGAGAGAGACATATCACCACCCTGTCTTCGGAGATAGGAGCCCCAACACTAACTTCTCGGTATGAAGAGAACTTGATATTCTGCACTTCGTCTTTTAAGTGTGAATACACTTTAGAAGCGACCCCAAACCATTCACCGCCGTCGGCGGCGTCCGCAGTCTTCTCTCTATCTTCAAAAGAAAGAGGACTTGGCGGGCCGCAGCGCGACACTCTACCGAATACGCCACGGACGCGACGCTGATATCGGTGTCAGTAACGCGCCTTATATCTTTAACGCCGCTGCGCGCGTCCCCCTCCTCTTTCGCTCGCTCCTCCGCTCTCCTCACTCGCTGCAGCTGCGCGCGTACCCCTCTCTCTCGCGCGCCCGCCTTCTCTCTGTCTCCCGTCGAGAGCGAGTCGTGCGATGGATGTCCCGGAGGCAACGCTACCATCAACAACGAATGCAGTACAATCGAATGTCAGCACTGCAGTTGTCGTTGGAGGTGACGGTACCTTGGTGGTTTCGCCGACGTTGGAAGACAAGGCGGCGCTGCGAAGGACTCGTGAGACCGAACGTAAGCGGGCGAAGCGTGCAGCGGATGCCGAACTGCGTGCTCGCGAAGCCGAGGACAAGTGGGCGAAGCGTGCAGCGGATGGTGAACTGCGCGCTCGCGAGGCCGAGATGAGGCGTCAGCATCGAGCCGCGAACGCGGCCTAAGAAACGGAACGACAACGCAAGCGTCAGGCGGAGAAGGGCGATGAAGGCCGGCGTCAAGACGCCGCTCGCAATCGTCAACGGCGAGTGGACGTTCCCGAAGCCGTTCGAGCCAGTGAACGTGCCACGCGGGAGAGGGTGCGAGCCCTGGACTTTGCTCGTCCGGATGCGCGTTTCAAAAGCGACTTTGTGGATCGCAGCTTCGGTCACAGCTGCGCCGTTTGTGACCGGCTGTGGTTCGATAACAACCTGAGCTGCATTTCCGGCGTGAGGAACGAGACCAACAGGTTGAACGCGTTGCGGGTTCTTTTATCGAGTTCGGAAGACGGTAGGGCGAACACCGATGCGACGACATGGATGCGCAAGACCCGCGGCTGGCTCCATTCGGTGCGTTCCGGGTGTGTGCGTCTTGCCGAGAGTCCCTGCTGGCCGGGCGGGTTCCGCCGTTGAGCAAGAGCCACGGCTACGCGTACCCGCCTCGTCCCGCGGACTTCCCCGATCTGAACCCGGTGGAAGAGCACCTCATCTCGCCTCGACTCCCCTTCATGAGCCTTAGGCGGCTCACGTGGGACAACGGTCAGTACGGCATTAAGGGACAGATCGTGAACGTGCCCATCGACGTTCCGAGCGTGGGGGAGTGTCTTCCGCGGCTGGTTCCCGAGAACGTTGCGATAGACGTGCGCGTGAAGCGGAGGCTGGTGAGTCCGGCTACGTACAAGCGCGGACTGGTGAAGCGCGGTAACATCTTGGCGTGGTTGAAGCACCTAGAGCATGCGCCGTTGTATGTCGCTAGCGGCGTGCGCATCGACTGGAGTCAGCTGGGTGTATTCGATGACGATGATGCGGCCGTTTGTGAAGGTGAACGCGTCCAAGGAGGAGACGACGCGGATGACATCGAGACTGTCCCCGAGAACATAGATTTGGACGAACCCGTGCAACTAGCCATTGCCCTCAATGCCATGTCAAAGACAATCTTCTTTAATGAGGAGGGTGAGCAACGACCGCGCGCTCTCTTGATGAGAGATGATGCTCCTTCGCCCGGAGTGGAAGCCGGGGCGAGTACTGCGGCGTGTGCTTGGTTGTACACGTCTACGCCAACGTCCTCTCGCATGCCGTGTGTACTTCGCCGCTCAGTGACGACTTGCCGTACGCCTCCGTCTACACCTGTGCCTACTCCAGCGATGCCGTCCTGGTTGTGACCGTCTACCTGGCCCAAAACTTCTCGAGAGATGACGTCTTGGAGCAGATGGATGCGGTGATGGAGAGTGAGTCTGTGCGCGCGCGTTCCTCGGTTCCGATTGTGGTGGTGGGTGACTTTAACGTGGACGTTAGATAGGACAATGGCTGGATGGTTGACCACATGCTGAACAATTACTCGATGACGTGTCTGTCTCTCGACCTTCCGACCACAATCAACGGTGGCTTCATAGACTTGGCGTTCAGTAGAAACTATACGGTCCACTCCGTCTTGCGGATCCGCTCACCGTACATTTCTCGGATCACAAAGCACTGGTACTAACAGTGAGCTACAACGATAACACGAATAGGTGCTAATCTGTAGTGTAGTTTATGTGTGTGTGTGTGTGACGCACTCGCGATGTGTGCATTTAATGCATCGTACAAAAATCGTGAAGTGTAAATAAATAATACTTTGTACATAATGTATCTGTGTACAAAGGCTTCATGACAAACAACTCTTAAATTTATTAGTTACACTTTAATCATCTTCATCAGTAATAAAACTTCCAAGCATTTCCCCGAGGGTGGACATGGTTAGGTGCGAATGCACGGGGTGATGCTATGAGGGGGAGTAAAGTTAAAATCCGTTGGCATTCGCCACTGAGTTAACGTAAACTCCCCCGTGTGATCGAATTGCGATTCCCAGGAATCATTACACCACAAAGGCACCATAGTGTGATTAATAAATATATAAGTGCGATTTAATAAATACCCCTCATAGCATCAACCCGTGCGTTCGCACTTAACCATGTTCATCCTCGGGGAAATGCTTGGGAGTTTTTTTTTATCGCAAGTCGTTGAAACAAGCATTCTTGTGAACAATTTCGGCAAATGCTGGAAAGAGATTCGGTGTCCGCTTGAGAAACCGGGCAAATTCGAGGCACTCAGCGCTCTTTCGCTGCTCGCCCGAGTAGCGCGCGCTATATTTTAAAGAATCGGTAGACATATGTGCTGCTCTACAGCCTCCAAAGAGGTATTGAGCGAAACTGCAGCTGAAAATTTCTCACGGAAGTTAACCCGTTGAAAGGAGTAGTTCCACAAAAAATAATAAATAAGAAAAATGCTAGCCACACAAGAACTTTAGCCATCATTTCAAGAGACTGTGCGTTCTGTGGAAAAATTACTTTCTTATCGTCTGAGTTCAACTATGTAGGCATAACCTTTCTGTTTTCCTTTTACAGAATGCTTCGTTTGTACTAAAACTAAACCCATTTCTACTTCCAAAGCTCGCGACTATGGTGACCACATTTATTTCCTGCATTTTTTTTCTTCTAACTTGGACATTTGTAGTGTTTCATTCTTTATTTAGAGGTTATTATACATAAAAGTGCGAATATGAATATTATACCAATACAAGCGCGAATATTTTCTTTTTACGATGTGTATAACCTCATTACAATTGCATATGGCGCATTATCTGAAAGAATGGTGCTTTACCTGCAGTACTCTGTGTGAATCCATCATTGAAAATAAACAATACGAACGTAAAACTATAAGTAGGCATGCTACTTGTAATGCAAATATCTGATACTAACTGCTAAAGGAACAATATATTTGCTGTGAACAAAATAAAATTTTTCTTATATGTTCTATTCCTTTACCCATGCTTTTTATTGACAGCGAAAACGCCTTGACAAAGCAAGGAACTGAAATAGATTCTCTTTATAGGTAGGGACACGATACCATTCAAAACAACCTCCTTTTTATAGTCGATAATTATGACTTTTTTGTGGGGGGAGGAGGGTAGAAGTGAGAAGAAAAGAACTGTATCGGCTCATGAGAACATTTGTGCTAAACATATGGCATGTTAATTAAAGATATCACGGCTTCATATTTCAGAATTTATTCGTTTCCGCATTTGCTAATGAAAATCCCCTCATGTATCACGCCCAATTTTCATGTAAACACAAAGCAGGAGCATAGCGGTTTCATTGCTGATGATTCTGAATGGATTACACGCCAAGAAAGCAGGATCCTGAATGTTCGCTCGCAGACGAAACGGGGTAGATGGTAACTTAAAGGGCTGCATCGTACGTGGAGTTCAAGAGGCTTGGCAAAAAAATCAAGCAACGAAGAGTTTCCGCGCTGTCTGTAAACACGCTGCATTTATTTGTAAATTGTCCAACAATTACGCTAAACGTGCTACAAAGGCCAACAACTTCCGTGGCTGTCATTCCCGTCTGGTGAGGCGAAATGCTTCCACTATAAAAAATTTGGCAGAAAATATCACCAGCCTTGCAGGCCCATCCACCACGACTGAAGCGTCAGTGTGAAGATAGAGATCTTTGTTACATGACAAAAAATGAAAAAAAGAGCAACATTACAGTTTTGTGCGTTACGTTAGCATCATCCAACAGCACACTTGCCATTCCATTTTCACCACTTGAGTAGTATGCATACTTCAAAACAAGAAGTAGTATAGCACAGCACACTGGACCTTCACAATGAACTTAATTGAAAAGAGCGCAGACACTTTAAACCGTGAACCAGTGACACTAGCTCGTTAATTATTGATCCAAAAATTAATCCTTTCCTCAATCGTTTCACCTTATAGCAAGAAGCAGGCACGTCATCACTGTTTCTCTGGCTGTTAATATGCTATACAGCAACACGCACCTTTTCTGGCAACCAGTGATGTACGAGCATGAGTCACTTGATGATGCTGCAAATAGTGGGCGTTTATCCAATATAGGTAGCTGTGAAAAAGCGTTTTGTAGCGTTCAGTTCTTGTGTACTGATCTCATGCGCTTCTCTTCTCAAAGATGCTTTACTGATCCCAACTTGCCGAATGGTCAATTCTTCTGCACGTGAGCTTTAGACGCTTGCTTTTGAAGGTCTTGAAGGTTAGGAGAGACGCTATAGCTTACTCTTTGCCATCCAACAGATATCTTGTCCCTCAACTTTTCATAAAGAAAATTCGTTGCGCTCCTCTTTCGTCCGGCGTTTTTTTTTCTTCTGAATTAGAAAAGTGTTGCTCCATTTAACGTAGAAAATTAGTAAAAACAAAAATAGACGTTCTGACACTTACGGAATCATCATCTTCAGCATTACCTGATTTAAAATGAGGGCGGGTTGGCCAGTCTACTTATCGCACACCTTTTTTTAGACTCTGATGCGATGGTTCTTGAGAGTCCTTCGGAGAGTTTTACTTTTGTTGAGCATTCAAGCTGTTTCAGGTCCTATTATATCTAGGGGAATGTGCTCACAAAAGAGGAGGTACGTACCCCTGCGAATTATGAGAGCGTGTTGTGGAGTTTGTTCCATGACCTACAAAATGGGCGACAATATTGGAAGGACACACAGACTATACGTTACGAAGGCCACCCATGCAATATGTTGTGAAGCGCGAGACACATAGGTCATCCCACTCGGCGGGTGGTCCGTACATTCTATGTCAAATTTTCTAACACTCTTTTGCAGTGGGTCATATCACCCACTCAGAGCTGATGCATCAACAAACGTGGCTACGTTAAAAAATTGCAGATCCCACATACAGTTGAAATTGATTATATGCGAAGCACGAATAAGAAAGGTTGATATGTGACTTTAAAATCAGCACTATGCAACGAGGTGGAAGTAAATGATGCTGTATGTGACTTCTGTGTCATGATTATCATGTTTGTTTGGATGTGTTGTTTACCTTTGTAATCTATTCACGCACCGTGATACCAAAATTAGTATATGTTGAGCTAGCAAAACGGCCGTGAGCACATCATGAAATGCCCAATATACTCTATTGTAGCGTTGACGCGCGCGCACGCTGCAAACAGCGACGCTACGTTAGCGAAACACGAGCACTCTATAGTCCGACGCCAGGCGTGACCGGCGCGACCAGCATCCGCTGGCGCGGCCTGACGGCAACCAGCGCGAAATGCGACATGCTGCATTTCGCGCCAATGCGTTACCCGGACAACACTGCCTCTCCCTCTTATCGTTACGGAGGAACGTTGGACGCGCTGAAACGGGCATGCGTCAAAGCAATGCAGCGCGTCAAGTGCCTGCAAGTATATGGCAGAACACGCGCGTGGCTTGGCAACGCCGGCGTGAGGCGACGAAATGAACGCCAGCGAGCACGCACACCGCGTCACGTGAAAATGTTTTGGTGCCTTGACCACGGCATGTAGTCATGTTCTCACATCACACGCATACCACGATTATCATTTTCGCATCAGTCCCCCACCTTCGGCATCCATTGACGTCACGTATTACCAAATTTGGCATATGTGAAACTAGCGAAACAGCCGCGAGCACATCATGAGTGTGGCATGTAGTCATGTTGTTACATGGCACGCATGTCCTGATTATCACGCTTGGATGTGTCATTCACCCATGTCGTCCGTTCACGTTCCATAATACCAAATTTGGTACAAGTGAAGTTAGCGTAACGGCCGCAAACGCATCATCAGCGTGGCTTGCAGTCATGTTGTTACATGACACCCATCTCATGATTATTATGTTTGCACCAGTCACATACCTTTGTCATTCCTTCACGTACCATAATACCAAGTTTGGCATATGTAACGCTAGCGAAACGGCCGCGAGCGCAGCTTGAGCATGGCATGTAGTCATGTTGTTACATGACGCATGTGTCAAGATTTTTATGTTAGGATCAGTCACTTGTGTTCACCATGCAAGCATGTCATACCATAATACTTTTGCAACACGTAATGTGAACGGAACCACCGCAAGAGCATGAATTGTAAATTATGACATTCATGACATACATACCCTGATTTTCATGCTATGACTAGTCAAATATAATCATCATACAGTCCTGTTATGCCATACCAAGTTTGGTATCCATACCATTATCGTAACGGCCAATAAAGCTAAATGTCGTAGGTGGCTATATAGATAGATAGATAGATAGATAGATAGATAGATAGATAGATAGATAGATAGATAGATAGATAGATAGATAGATAGATAGATAGATACGGTCAAAGTCGCCAAAGTTCGCTAAGAAATGCTTCGCATTTAAAATTTTACTCATAACCCCGCCCCCCTTTCATCAGTCAACAAATTAGCATGGTAGTCTTTGTACGAAGCTTGAATATGAGTTGTCAATTTTAAACCCTGATCATACGTATTTAAATATTCTTCTGGATTCACTACCTGAGTAGTAACTGCATGTGGTAGAACACAGATGTTTATTACCCTAGAAGCAACCAGAGGTAGTAAATATGTGCGGTCCGCTACCTGCAGTTACTCCTCAGGTAATTAATGTTGAGAGAGCAAGTTACTACTTTAAGCTTAGTAAGCAGCATCGCCTTCTTTAAGAGTGCTCAGAATGTACATTGTTCTTCGTGGAAAGGTTCTCACTTTATGACAACGCGTTCTAAGGTGACCCCTTCTCACTTCGAACAGTAAAGCGCTTCCCCAGAGTAAAATTCAGAGCCTTTTCAACGTTGTAAAAATCAACTATATAGAGAACTCATTTAGAGCTTTATAAAAAAATATTCGCCGTAGCCAAGCCTTTTTCCCTTTAGTGTGTCCTATGAGTTTTGCATTCGAATGAACGCAGACCTTTTTGCTTGCAACTCTTATATTATAAATCGCGACTGGTTAGTCAAAGTATCACTGTGACAGATTGTGTCACTGCAATGAGCAAACAGTGCCTTAGAGTGTCTAAGATATCTTGGATGTGTTTTGCCCTTCTCCTGTCTTTCCCTCGCACTCGGCTTGGCGAGACCAGCGTAATGCAAGCTCAGTGAACTCGACGGAGCGCTCTCTATACGCCCAATGTAAGAGCGCCGCTTGTCTACTCGCTGATACCTAGTTTTAAGGCTCGTAATAACACATCCAAAACAGAATACGTGGTTGATTGGTTGGTTGGTTCCTCAACACCTTGGCGCAACCCACCTAGGGGGATAGGCCATGAATGAGAAGGTGCCTTGCTTTTTAAATAATTCACTTCTTGAAAGAGAGGGTTGGATTAATTAGGTAATATAGGTAATAATAATACGGTGTTAAATTTCTAAAAAAAGAACCTTGAAAAGAAAACATATAAACATAAAAAAAGAAAAAAATTATACATAAATCAACTGAAGTTACCTATTTTTAGCACTCCATTCTTTAAGATTCTCGTAAAAAATTGTAACAGCAGTAAAAACGCTCCTGTGGCTGAATCCAAATGCGACCACGCCAAATGAAAGAATCACCGGAAGTGTCGAGTTTAAGCCCAACTTTCGTAGGGGTTCTTCTAGTAGATTTTCAGTGCGCCACTAACAGCTTTCCCGCGTCCTTTTTATTGATGGCGTTTTCTCGCGCCTGAAAATCGATATAAAATGTGCCCTCAACTCACCCAACGAAAAATTTTCTTATGACGTATTTATTTCGTCGCGGTTTGATGCAGGTCGTGCTACTTGGAGAATGCACGGCATAAGCAGCGCGCAATCTGATGAGGAAGCGCTAGCCGAGCAGTGCCAGCAAACAATGTGTTTGAAGTTTTTTGCTCAATACAAGTCTAGCACAGTTTCCTAGTGTTAAATATGCTATTACATGCTGATGTTTTCACTATCTAATGCACCCCAACAATTCACCTTGCAGCGAACCAGTCTATGGCTAAGATGAGGTAAAACTCTGACTGAGATGTTGTCTAAAAATGCCACCAACACGGCATGCTCGCGTCATTTGAAATTGGCACGAAGCCCGCATGAAGCAATGATCTGACTGAACCCGGCTAACAATCCACTACTTTAAAGGTATTAGGGCTTGATGGCGCTAGCCACCGCCCAATCTAAAGGGTACAGCCATATCCATTCATTTATCCATCCTGGCAGCTGCCTGATTGGTCGCAGGGGTTCTATCTTTGAAACAGAATTTCATAGAATCCGGCACTCCTTTATATACCTGTTCCAGCACTATTGAATCGATGACCCAATCATGGTTGTTACAAGCTTTGGAAATTTTCAACCACTCTACCAAGTTGGCTTCAAGCTTGTAGGCATAGTCCGTGTAGGACTCGCCTGTCCCAACCAATGCACTACGAAAGCGCTGCCTAAAGGCTTCAGCAGCCAAGCGGAATCTTTCTAACAGCGCCTGCTTGACGTTTTTGTAGTCGTTAGCACCTTCGGCATTCAATCGTGCAATGCTGGCGGCTGCATCGCATCGAAGCAACGTCCACAAAAGCTCTGGCCAGGCAGCACTAGAACAATCTGTTTTTTTCAGAAGTCCTTTCACAATTGACAAGAAAGAGTCCTATGTCCTCACCATTTTTGTAGGATTGCTATAAATATTTCATTTTTAAAGAGGCAAAGTTTACTGTGGCGTGTGGCACTTGCAGACCGAGTTTCATCCCAACGTCTGCCATCCAGTTGTTGTGACTGGACCTTGCGGCACTGGAGATATAGGAAGAAGACGTCGAAGCAGGAGGAAGTGAGACTTAAAGAGAGTTTATTGAGATTGTTTACATTTTCGAGAGCCTCTACGAAGGTGCTGGGGGGCTCAATATATAGAGTACTTTCTCCCCTGATCCCTAGATCGGGGAATGGGTCCAGACCGCGCTGTATAAAAAAAGGTCTTACTGTCCTACCTAGAGTCATCATTCCAGCACCGCCCTCCATATACACATACACAACACAAACATGTATATGGTCCCGGTGATACTGCCTCCTCCAGCGAAGCTTGTTTCAAAGTGAAGTGGCTGCTTCACTTTGTGCTTCACAAAGTGAAGCAGCTGCTTTGAAAAGTGACGCGGCTGCTTTTTCACAAAGTGAAGCGGCTGCTTTGCTTTGATGCCGGTGCCCGCGTAAATGGGGAGGGCTCGTCGAATGCCACACTGCCCGAAATCATTGTAATCATCGTCATCGTTAGGCACGCAGGCTACGCTGCTTGTGTCTCGCACCACTGCTTGAAAACAAATGATCAAAACTGCTCTACGATTGTACCAGCCGTCCTCCTGAACTAAATCTTCCTTTTAGCAGTATACCACCGTTCATGCATAGCTTATAAAGAACCAGCTTAACGTTAGCACCATTGCTGTTTCCTTTGACGCGCTTGCTTATTATTTTTGCCCGGTGTCATAAATTCTTTCCGAGTACTCCTCACTGACTGAGCTTTATGAACGTTTTAATTTAGCACACGCTTCGAATATTAAACTCTTATCTCGGTACTCTTGTAATTTCAGTATGGCAGGAAGGCCCATGCATGATTTCCTACCTATTTAGTGGCTTCATTGGATGCTGTTTATTCTAACCCCCCAGTCTTTCTTTAAAAATAGGCTTTTTTAGATGCGAACCTTATCAAGCTCCAGCTACACCTGGTGTGCGGCGTGACCACTACTACTGCACATGCGTGCACCCCCCCGTCTTCTCTTATACTCCTCCTTTAACCCCTTGCAACGCCGACGCTGGCAGCGTCTGCTTGGGAGTTTCCTGATTGAAAAAAAACCGACTCCTCGTGCTGCACGATCATTCACAGGCCCCCCGTATATATAGGCACTGGATCCTCACCTGCAAGGTAGAGCCGGTGGGAGGCTCCTCCAGGGCGTTATTGAACAATGAAAATTCACAGCATGCGCGTTAACTAAAGCGCAGTGTGATTCCTTGTGTTCAATCAATATCGTTTGTCTCTCACTGTTCTTAAGCAGCGATTGACAGGTTCCTGTAGAAGACACCAGTCCATCACTGCATGCTTTGCGCTTTCCCTGATTTGTCTCCGGCGAAACGGCATGAGGAGTGTCAGCGTCAATGCCACCACCCGTCTAAGCGTTTGCTCCCGGTGCTTCGCATCTACCCATGGTTACCATTGCGGGAAATTGTCTGATTTTTTATTTTGCCTGCAAGTTCAACCTGAGTTTCCTTTCTATCTTATTTCGTCAATAACCAAGATTATCCTACGGCTTCTGTTTTCGAAATTCTGTTTTAATTGCCTACTGTGATGCAGTGGCTTCAGGCTTCTGAACGATTGAATTTCTAGGTTCTACTTCTGTTTTCAAGGACTGATAGTTGCCACCTCATTTCCCAAACTTCTACTTCTCTCCCCCCAAACCGTTTGTGTTTTCAAATGCGTGCTGCATTGCGAAAATAACACTGAGGTTCAACATCAGGGTGTTTAGACTCAAGAACCTCATGAAGCATTTTCTTTCCTGTCATGTCTAAGCCCGAATTCAATTTATTATCACCACATTTCAAAAGATCTTGCTTGAGAGAAAAAAAATGTTAGATCTGAGGTAATGTTGGAATCCATGATAAACGAAGCACAAGTGAAGAGTGTTGAATTGTCAAATTAAAATCAGCAACGCTTTATGACGTGTGCGCAAATTATGCTGTACATGACTGCCTTGTAAAGTCTTGTGTTTGCGCCTGGTATTCGTCCTCGCTGTTAATTCACGTCACATGATACAAAATATGAAAGATGTGAAGCTATAAAACAGCCGCGAGCGTGCTATGATCAAAGCGTGTAGTCATGTTTTTACAGGACACGCATGTCATGACTGCCATGTTTGCACGAGTCACATATCTTCGTCGTCCATTGACGTCACGTAATACCAAAATTCCTATATGTGAAGCTAGCGAAACGACCGCGAGTGCATCAAGAGTGTGGCATACAGTCATGTTCTTACAAAACAGGCATGTCGTGTATATCATGTTTCCACCAGTCATATACCTTCACGATCCATTGCCGTCCCGTTATACCAAATCTGGTGTATGTGTAGCTAGCAAAAACACCGCGAGCGCATCATAAGCGTCGCATGTAGTCATGTTCTTGCATGACACGCATGTGATGATTAGCAGGTTTGCACCACTCCTACACCCTCAACTTCTATTCACGTCACGTATTACCAAATTTCGTATATGTGAAGCTAGCGAAACGGCCGCGAGCGCATCGTGAGCGTGGCATGTATTCATGTTCTTTCATGACACTCATGTGATGATTATAATGTGTGAACTCTATTCCTGTCACGTAATACAAAAAATTATGTATTGGAAGCTAGCGAAACGACCGTGCGCGCGTTAAAAACATGGCATTTAGTCATGTTTCTACATGACACGCATGTCATACATTACACGTGAGGCCCGTCACTTATGTTCGCCATGCAGTCATGCTATACCATACCAGCCTTGGGATGTCATTTCAATGAAACCACCGCACGAGCACCAAGATCTTGACATGTAAATATGACTTTGAAGACATAACAATTGAGGATTTTCTTGTTATGACTAGTTACTTATGCTCGTCATGCAGTAATGTTATGACATAGGTTTGGTATCGATACCAATATCGAAATGGCCAGGAGAGCTAAAAGTTGTAAACGATTAGACAGACAGACACACAGACAGACAGACAAACAGACAGACAGACAGAGAGACAGACAGACAGACAGACAGACAGACAGACAGACAGACAGACAGACAGACAGACAGACAGACAGACAGACAGATGCGGTCCGACTCATCGAGGTGCGCCAAGAAATGCTTCGCTTTAAAAAAACGTAAGCAAAAACATTCGGTAAACGCAGGTGGCAAAGCAGCCGCAACAAAAAAGGGGTGGTTGCTAGGACCGCAGAAGGCAGATAAGTAGCCAATAACTTGCGCATCCTAGCGAAATGGGTCCCTCAGCATTATTCCTGTGGTGCTGCTGCAAAGACCACTGATTGCAGGAGGCAATGAAACGCTTCTTAAAAATGCTGTCGTATGCTTGTGGTGGCAGCAGGTTGCCCTTGATGGCGGAGTCACAGACCTGATCATCAAAGGTACAATGAGGAAATGTATAATTGATTAAGCAAAGATGCGCCCGTGCTGCCATCTCAAAGCCTATATGACGTGCTTGTTTTAGAGGTGATCAGTTGAGTTTCTCACGGAGCTTTGCGGGTAGGAGGGTAGCTAGTACTTGGAAAATCAAGCAAAATGGGTTTCTGAGCAATGTGCTTGTTGTGCGCTGCAAAGCTCGCTGATTTAAAACCTTCAATATCTTCAACAAGTTTAAGCAACTCTAGTTTATATGCTTCGCTAATAATTACGTAAATCCATGCTACTTTATTATCATAACGCGTACGTAATGTTCTCGAAGAGCCCACCTGGCTTTCCACTTGATAAATTACAATGCTGCCACTTTAGACTGTGAAGTTCTGGGTTTCAGGCCTTGCATATTGCTAAGGGCAAAGCACCGTTTCACAGCATAATACTAATGGCGCTTTAGCGCTGAAGCTGCTGTAAGTCGAAGGTAATCTTTGCGGAGCGCTTGCTTGCTTGCTTGCTTGTTGCTTTGTTTTGTGGCTCTCACCCACTAAGGGGGATTGGCCAAGAAGCCGGTGGTAAATGCAAGTCAATACCTTTAGGTTTTCTAGACTAGGGGAATATGATTACTGTGTTTTGACTGTGAAATTTATTTGGCGCAGTGTAAAAAAAGGAAAAAAAGGCGGGGAGAAATAATAGAATTTGTTGAATAACTGAGGCGGAATCGTTATATGAAATTCTTCTGAAAGTTGAATCATTGCAGTGTATCAGCTAAATAATAAGTGGTACTGTGGCTAGTAAAATTTGAGAGTAATCGCTGACTCAGCAAGGTAATCTTCTTGTGTTATATATGAATTCACAGCCCCGCAGATGTTTCTGTCGCTGTGTCCCAATGAAGCGGCCCCAAAAGACAAAATATTGGGAGTATTAGGTGATAATCCAAGTTTTATGAATAAAATTTCGAAGGAGTTTTTTCTTTGATTTTTTAAACGGTGACATGTGATAAGATAATGGTCGATATGTTCAGGTTCGTTACAGCCTGAGCACAGAGTAGATGGCGCCAGACCAGACCTGTTTAAGTAGAAATTTAGAGGTGGTACACGGCAACGTAATTTTGTTATCAAGACTTCCAATTTACGCGTGGGACACCATTTATTATTCCATGTGAAGTGCCGGTGTGAGAAATCTGGATTCAGTATCATGATTTTTGAAGAGTCTTAAAGAGAAAGTTTTCTAAGCCTCACTGCTGTTACATAAGCTGTAGGAGGCACGATTGGCACAATTGGAAGATCAAGAGATGTTCGTGCAAGTGTGTCAGCCATCTCGTTTATAAATATAATACGATGGCCTGGCACTCATATCATTCGCACTAGAAAAATGTTTGCTGGGATTAATGATTTAAAAGTTTCTAGTACTGCTGATGTCGACGACGATGATAAAAATGAACACACGGAATACGACTCGTACACTATCACAGCTGTCGAATGAGTCACAGGAAGTTCACGAATAGCTAGTATAACGGCTGTTAATTCAGCTTCAAATATTGGTGTATAATCTGGGAGGCCTAATAAAAATGACCAAAATAATGAGAGAGAAAAATACCCACACCTGCCTTCTCGCCACTCATAGATGCATCCGTTGCGATTACTATATTAGTGCCTAATTGAGACAGGTGTTGTTCCAATAAACCAATAAAATATTTAGAGGGCAAGTGTTTAGCGTTCATGGGGAAGACATCGCCAAATTTTATTTGCACTTGTCCGATTGGTTTGACAGATGGTGTGATCTCGAATATATTAACATTTAAAGCATCTAGAAGTGTTTGAACAAATAGCACTATGAGGTTTATATACACGGGACCAATGCTCATTGAAAAGACACCAGGCTCGGCAAAGAATACAAACTGTCGCCTTCTTAAAGTGGATTCAGAAAACTTAAATAGACTTTTACTGCTAAAATACGAAATCTGCAAGCAAGGGTGGGTATCTGAGCTTCTTGATACAAAACGTTGTTAGCTATGTATTTTGGCACACCTAAACAACTACGTAGAGCTTCCCGCTCTAAGAAAATCAGGGGGTTTATTTTGTATGCTGGTCCACCAGAGAATAGTACACATCCGAATTCAAGAATTGGACGAATGTACATGTGATAAATCATGATCAGCGTATCTCTGCGAAGACCGGAACGGAGGCGGCCAAGCCTACCTATCATTTCAACAGTGCGTGTAGCCTTAATTTTAATTTATTCAATGTGGTCATGCTAGCTGAGTTTTTGATCGTACAGTACCCCCAGATATTTAATAGAGTTAACCTGGGGAATTATTTCTTGATGGTACTGAAGAGAAATAGTAACTGGGGCGTCCAATGAAAAAAAACTAATATAGCACTTTTAGTTACGTTCAGGTTCATATGAATTTTCTGAAACCAGGTTTCCAATGTTCCCAAATAGCACTGTAAAGTCGAATGTAATAAATAAATATCGTTGGCAGATGCAAAGAACGCGATATCATCTGCATATACATATACTTGTACCTTATCACTCAGTGGTATTGAACTTAACAAAATGTTAAATAGCACAGGCGATAGAACAGAGCCTTGAGGGACACCTCTCGTTTGGCTATACTTCGGCGTGGAAACACCTCGTTGGAAGCAATAAAATTTTCTGTTTTTTAAAAATTCGTATATCCAATTTGTTATGTAATGCGGGAACATAAGCTCTTTTAGGGCATGGATAAGAATAGGATGTTCGACACTGTCATATGCCTTGGCTAAATCAAGGGTTACTAGGGCCGCATATTGTCGTTTGTGCCGAGCAACCTTTATACGAGTCTCTAAATCAACATGCGCTTACCATATAGAGTAACCTGGTCTAAATCCAATCTGGCACGCACTGAGTATCGCATTATCTGTTATGATCTTCGTAACTCCAATGGAAAGTATTCTTTCTATTAACTTAACTACGTGTGATGTTAAAGCGATAGGCCTAACGTTATCTATCTGCATTCCTAGTCGCTGTTTTAAAAGAAGCGGTATTATTTTTGCAACTCTCCAGTCAGGAGGTATCCAACTATTTTCAAGTGAATAGTTGACAACGTTAGGGAGGTCTTCAGGAGAGATTTCGAATAATATTTTTAACATTTCTGAAGGGACGCCATCTGGTCCTGGACCTGTGTTTGGCAGAACACGAACGATTCGCAGTGCCCAGTGGAAAGGTGCCTCAAATATCGGGCATGCGCCACTACTCTTATTCAATTCAATAAAAATGAAGTAGCTGTGTATAACTAGCCTCGAAGGTATGTGGGACGCAGCTGCAATAACTACCCTGTAAATAGAGAACTATTCTAAAACGAGTCAAGCATGTGTGTGCGTCTCAGAAATTAGGCAAGCTTATATATCCGTACCTATTGTTTCCTAATGGTAAATCTCTCCAGAGTTGATGACTTATAAAGAGGTGCAAATGACAATGTCACTGCAAACAAATAAGGACATTGTAAAATGACAACATGTCAACGACCTGAGAGCAAAGCTGAAGCTTTTTACGTGTAAGAATGACCGCACTCGTCCCACCATCATCAAACTTTGCCAAAATGAAACGGCAGAAAGTGACTCAAATTTCGAGTTGCCCACAATGAAGCCTCTCGACGAAAGCTAGCTATTTTCTTTTTAATAAACGAAGTATATTATTTGTCAGGAATACCAAGGCTTCCCTGGTTCACGTGCGTATGGTGCGCTCCTTCCTTGACCACTCTCATGAATTCACTTTTTATTTTATGGCATATTTTGATTAACGCCTAGTTCTTGACAAACAGTGTAATTTACAGGTAGCGCGCTCTTTCGATTATGACACGTGTACATATACCTTAAAATTTGAATGAGAACGCAATTTTTAAGCGTGAATAATGTTTTGAGACCCCGAACGCTCTATCTATAGTAGCCAGCATCAAGCTTGACATGTCATATAGTAAAGAAAAGTCCACTCCGCCGTGGTGGTGTAGTGCCTAAGATACTCGGCTGCTGACCTGTTGGTCGTGGAATCAAATTCCGATTGCGGCAGCTGCAATTCTGATGGAGGCGGCAATTCTATAGGCATGTGTACTCAGATTTCAGTGCACGTTAAAGAACCCCAGGTGGTCGAAATGCTCGGAGGCCTCCACCAGGACGCTTCTCATAATGATATGGTGGTCTTTTTACGTTAAACTCCGCATTATACTCCCTGAAGAAAATTCCCTTAGTTTATACTGCAAATAATTTGCGCAAATCGGAAGTCAGTGAGCATCGGCTATGAAGGTTTTTTTGTAGAAGAAAGTTTTACAATATAGGTTGTCGTCATCTTTGTAAGTTCTGCAGTTGTGTAGATACCATGGGCTCGTGCCTGCGTTGGCAACACTAAGTTGTATATTGTATTCCGCAGCCATAATTTTACTTATTTGGCAAAACAATGTAACATCACAGATGACGTTGTGTTTTGTCATCGTTTCTCACCGCAAAACATTGTTTACAGGCACAGTGCTATGCCACCGATGCAAGCTGTCTATGTGACGTGATGATGAAAAACATACGAACACAGTGCACGAGAACACTCGCGTGTCTTGTATCTACTGGTCTTGGGTAAACGATCATCCTCCTGATAACATCACTGCGGTGCTAAACGGTGATCTTTGAGGCCGTGCAGTATCATATAGGCACAGAAAGCTTTCCAATGGTGGTGGGGCCGGATCGATACAACGATATACACAACATTTCGGCCTTGTGTCGTGTCTTGCGAATGCACAAGTGTCCGCGTGAGTTTTTACTTTCTTACAGAACAGCAAGGAGCAATCATTTTACAACGCACAAGTTAAGTATGTTGACACAATACACGTGGTTATTTCTATAGTGGTGTTCACGTCAGCGTGTGTCTTTGTTTAATGCAACCCAATACCATCTTTTCGCATGCCCACTGCCGCACATTTATTGCGATAGCAAGCATATGGACATTCTCGGCTGAGTTTTGCTTTCGGCGTCAACGTCACCATCAAAGTCGGCGTCAACGTCACTCACTGTATATGTTTACCTATGTGTATATACGAAGACGCAAGAAAAAAAAATATTCCACAAAAAGACTGGCGTGCGAATCGAATTGCTAAATCGTGAATGCGAGTTTTTAAACTGAGCCACAGAGTAGCACGTCTTTAACGTTAAAACGGCAAGCTATAGATAACTACCACTTACCGCTGTTAACGAGCATCTCGAGAGAAACTATCGTGCTTTCAGCATTACCATCAAGATAGCGCAATGAGTGCCCGTCGCCAAATTGTCACGACGTGGCAGCGCATGCTCTCATGTCCCATGCGTACCTTGCTCCCGCAAAAAGAAAAGGGTAGACGCTTGCTTGCGTGTGATTATCTCATGATGGGGAGGATTGTACGTCATGGCTGGCCTTCAGCTTGCACTGGAAAATTTCTGTTGTATTTACCGTGCGCACAACCTTCACAGGCGTTATGCACAGTTGCCGTTTGCGAAAAGGGCGCGCTCTTCAGGCACAGCGAAGTAACAGCTGAGACACTTATTCACATTCACCTGTACCTGTGAGTAGGTGTCATGGGTAATTCGCGCGTGGCAATCGCGGGGCACGTTTCGATCTGATTGCCAATCTGCGCGTAACCATCTAATATGTTGCTATTGCGCTCATTGGTTCGCCTTTGCGGCAAAGGTGTGACTATCTACGCATAAACTTTTTATGATGAGTAGCCAACTGGAGCTACTGTTGCTTGTTCTTTTTGTCATTTTGTGCATTATTTTGTTCACTCTGAACATATTGCCACGTTCCATTTCTTAAGTTTTTGTTATCGTCCCAAAACACCACACGATTCTCAGCGCAAACCGCGCCTGCAGTTTTTGAGAAGGTTCCGGACAGTAGTAGATCATTTCGATAAGATCACGCCCACTGTGCGAACGGTACAGATTCTTCTAGAACCTACGCCACCGCCAGCAATAACGCTAGAACATTCGACGGCAAGAGTATAAATGCCGGCGCGCTTCACCACTTGTCAGTTGTTGATCGAAGGCCGACGCTCCGTTCGCTGCTATCTGTGCGAAACTGCTGCTGTAATTGGAATTTTCGTTTACCGGGCACAGGTTCGCCCAAATAAACAGTTAAGTCCCCACACGAAGTTTCCTGTCTTCGGCCACGTCACGACCCCGTGACATCTGGTGGAGGTGCTGCTTCGTTCATGTACCGGACGCCCTCGTCAAGCTGTGAACTCAGCCCACGTCGCGGAGAAGACACCGACGCCAACCAGGAGCAGCGAACAAGCCGCCGACAGCAAGGGCTACCACCGGAGTACGGGCTTCTACAAGACAAGGCGCGGAAGACCAAGGCCATGACCGCAACTGCAGCGACAATGACAACCGCAGCGTCACAGCCCACGATGGTCATGCATCAACCCAGAGAACCACCAACTTTCAATGGGTCATCGTTCGAAGACCCAATGTCCTGGCTAGAAACATACGACCATGTGGCCGCCCTCAACCACTGGGACCATGACGAAAAGCTGCGTCGTGTGTTCTTCTATTTGGAAAACACCGCAAGGACCTGGCTCGAAAATCGGGAGTCCACTCTCCGAACGTGGGATGTTTTCTGCGGCGCATTCCTGCAAACGTTCGCGAGCGTCGCTTGCAAAGAGAGGGCCGCTGCTTTATTAGAGACCCGGGTTCAGCTACCAAATGAAAATGTCGCCATTTTCACAGAAGAAATGACCCGACTATTCCGTCCCGCTGACCCAGACATGTCTGAGAAAAATAAGTTCGTTTCCTCAAGCGAGGGGTCTGTAGCGGCGAGAGAAGAGGAGACGTGAGATGACGTCGAAGGCGGCCGATGGGGCCGTGCCGATCTCGCCACTTTATTGCAGGCCTGAAGCGGAGCCACGTCGGCTACCAGCGTCCGCCACGCCAGGCGTGTCAGCTCGTTCTCATTCTCGCGCAGCTCGAGCTCGCGCCAGTTGCGCGAGAGACGCGGCGCGGTGATGGAAAAAATGACAATGGTGATGATGGCACTACAGGGCTCCCCCCCTAGCGCTTTGCGCGATTTGAACGCATATGAAAAAAAGAAAGAGGGCGACAAATGCTATGTACATGAACGGCAGTCCATAAAGTGTTCCTTTGGCAAGTCCAGTTTGTCAACGTGTAAGGGCCATCAGTAGGCAGCGGTCTCTGGCGGGCGACACTGGGAGTTGCGCAGAGGACGCAGGAGGAAGTGCCGGGTCGCTGTGCTGGCCAACAAGCGGGTCTCACGGTGACCTGGTCGGACAGGCCGAGAGTGGACCGTGTGTCGCGAGGTCTTGACAGGATGGTGGGTGACAATGTTGGCGCTGGGTGCACAGGACACTATACTGCCGCCTGTCGAGATTAGAAGTCCCGACAGGGTCCCATGATGGTGGTGGTGGTGGTGGTGATGGTGGGCATGCGCCAGTATCTGCGGCTGGGTGAACGTCGGTATCTGCACCAGGGATTGGTGCTGGTCTGCCTGGAACGCACCCAGTGTGGGCTGGGCCAGCATGGTCTGCGTGGGCAGCATGGACTGCAGCTGTTGCAGCGTCAGTGGCTGTCCCAGGACTATGGCAAACGAGGGCGGCGACATCATGCGTGGCGGTGCCAGAAAGATGTTGGGCCTTGGCCCCAGGTTCTGTGGAATTGCAAGCGTCGGGGTGCCAGGCGGTCCTGGATGTCCCCCATGGGGCCTGGGCCCCGTCTGAGGTCCCAGGGTCAGGCCCGTGGCATGGGGTGGCTGCAGGGCCAGCTGGACCTCCTGTATCTGTCCGAGAGAGCTCTGGGTCTGCCCCAGTGCGCCTTGTATCAGAATCGGGCTGTGGCCCAGGCCCGGAATGTACTGGTTCAGCAGGAAAGTGTCGTGCGCAGGTCCAGCCGGAAACATACCCGGCTGCGCTGTCGCGGGGTTCCCGATGAGCAGCGGACTCCCCGTGTTGAGCCCCATCGCAGCTCCGCGCTGCACCGTGGTCGCAGGCTGCGGCGCCGGTACAGGCGCGGGCCGCGGTGTGGCCTTGTGCTGGGCTGCCCGGGGAGACTGGGACCGGGTGGTCGCCGCTGCCGAAGGCGTCGTCATGTTCGCGCTGCCGCTCGACAGCTTGGGCAGGATCTGTGGCTGTTTCGGCTGGATGAGCCGGGGGTCATCAGAGGTGCGAGGACTGGGGCTGGCCGAAACCACCTGTGCGACGCCGGGTCTCGACGCAGGTGCCTGCTGCGGCGCCACGGGCAGAGGGGCGACGGTGGCAGTTGCTTTGGTGGTTGCCGGTGTCGACGCCGACGATGAGGGCAGGCTCTGGCTCCGCGAAGACACGGCGCTGGGGCCCGTCATAGACCACGAAACAGAGACAGGCACAGGGGCGGGGAGCGGGGACGCGTTTGTTAGTGGTTCATGAGGAAAAGGAAGAAGGCACCTAATTTCTGTCGCCGAGGGTGGTCGGCTGCTGGCCGGGGAGGTGCGAGTGGAATGTGGCGAGGCACCCGGCAGGCCATTGCTGGCACCAGTGGCAGGCGGCGGAGCGGCACGGGGCTCCGTCGAGGAGCTGACCAGCAGCTGCGGCGAGGGGGAGGCCGAGACGTCTGAGCTGGTGGTCGCGGAAACGGCGAGGGCCACGGTGTCACGTGCCGTCGCTTGCTCTGCGTGCGCTTGCGTGCGTACCTTGCTCTGCGACGCCGGGGAAACCTGCCTGGTGCGGGTAAACGGAAGCGGACGGTATGTGTTGCCGCTGCGGGCGAGCACTGCAGTGCAGAGGGCATCGTAAGGCTGCGGGCTGGTGCTTGAAGTGGCAGCGAGATGGCGCAACTCTACCGGTAGGGCGTCGAGAAGAATGGCGTGCATCAGCAGCTGGTCCGTGATGCCATTCACCGCAAGAACGGCATCGAGCTGCATAAACCATACCTTGGGGTAAGTTGATTGGTACGGCGGCACTGGTGGGCAGAGTTGGGGGAACATGGCCGCGGGCCGCTCGGCGAAGGGCGTGTTCTCCGGGTCACCAATGTAGCGGCGAGACGGAGAGGAGACGTGAGATGACGTCGAAGGCGGCCGATGGGGCCGTGCCGATCTCGCCACTTTATTGCAGGCCTGAAGCGGAGCCACGTCGGCTACCAGCGTCCGCCACGCCAGGCGTGTCAGCTCGTTCTCATTCTCGCGCAGCTCGAGCTCGCGCCAGTTGCGCGAGAGACGCGGCGCGGTGATGGAAAAAAATGACGATGGTGATGATGGCACTACAGGTCAAACAGAAGCTCTTCGCGGGACTGATGAGAAACCCACCGAAAACCGTCGAAGAATTTGTAGCCGAAGCAACCACTATCAAAAAGACCCTGAACATGCACACCAGACAGTATAATGGTCGCCTGACTGCAGACTGCGCTGCTGCTCAAGCCAGTAACTCCGGAGACCTGCGTGAAACAATCCGAACCATCGTGCGGGAAGAGCTGCGCAAGCTGTTGTCTTCGGCGCAGCCTCAAGTGGATTCAATCGCCGACATTGTGCGAGAAGAAGTTGGGCAATCGCTTCAAATTCCCCACGCACCGCTGCCCGAGCTGGAAGCTATGAGCTAAGCCGCTGCAATGCGCCACAACGCTCCTCCCCGTCCACGCCAAAACGCCGCCCCATCGCAGTTCCGTCGACAGACGCCCCCGCCGCCACCACCCCCATCGACGTCATACCGTTCGCCAGCGGCTCAGTGCAGTGCACCGAGGAAGACTGACGTCTGGCGCATCTCTGACCATCGCCCGCTCGTCTACCACTGCGGCAAGGCCGGACACACATACCGCCGTTGCCAGTACCGACAGATGGGACTGCGTGGGTTCGCCGTCATTGCACCGCGTCCACAGCCAGGAGAACGACCACGTGACATTGCCGAATACCTGACAGGAATTCGGTAAACGAAGCCCTTCGCGTTCGAAGCCCTTCGCGTTCACCGTCGCCCAGCCGCCGCACGTCACCGCACCACCGGCAGTACTCTGGCCCAACGCGGGGCCGGTCTCCTAGCTCGTATCCAGGAAACCAAGGGAAGCAACCGCTGGAGGTGCGGTTGCTGTGCGACAAACTACCGAAGACCCTCCGACGACGACGACGCCGCGACGGAGCTTTCCAAACACAACGCTAACCAGGCAAAGCCCTGACGGCGAAAGCTCACTTACCGAAGGTTGCCTGGCGACGCAACATGGAAGCAGCAGATCGAGCCGACGCAGCCGTAACCCGACGCTACGCCCTAACTGTAATGCGAGACGGCAAACTAGCGACCTCGACGTTCTTATCGATGGCTACAGTATGACCGCTCTTGTCGATACTGGAGCCGACTATTCTGTCATCAGTGGGTCGTTCGCCGCCAAGTTAAAGAAAGTTAGGACAGCTTGGAAAGGCCTGATATCCGCACAGCCGGAGGTTATCTCGTAACGCCTGCAGGAATCTGCACAGCGAGATTCACCTTTAACGGCCGTCTTTACCCTACAGACTTCGTAGTCCTAAAGCGTTGCTCGAAAGATGTCATCCTTGGCATGGACTTCTTATGCCTCCATGGTGCTGTCATCAACCTAAAAACAAAGTCGATAACGTTATCCACAAAAAAAGCACTACCGCCGCGCACGTCGTCAGGACACCATGCCTTGAATGTGCTGGAAGAACAAGTCACTATTCCGCCTCGCTCAAGCTTCATTATTTCAGTCGGCGCTCCTAAATCACCTGACTTGGAAAGCGTCGTTGAAGGCAGTCAGCATCTGTTGGTCACCCGAAATATTTGCGTCGCAAGAGGAATTGCAGAGCTGCGGGGAGGCAAAGCAACGGTTATGCTCACGAATTTCAGCAATGAGTATAAACATGTGAACAAAGAACAACGGTCGCATACATCAAAGAAATTGTTGAAGCCACCAGTGCTTTCGCCCTCGCCGATTCTGCGGAACTTGCTAAGAGGAACCAAGCCCCTTCCATAGTTTTTGACGTCAATCCTAGGCTTCCGAACGATAAGCAAGAAAAGCTCCAGGCCCTGCTCCTGCAATACGAAGATTGCTTTTTGTCGTCATCGAAAATTCCGCAGACCCCAATCACGAAACGTCCCATCATAACCGAAGAAAATGTCAGACCACTCCGTCAGAGTCCATACAGGGTTTCGACGCGAGAACGTGAGGCCATGAAGAGACAAGTTTATTAAATGCTGCGGGATGACATTATCCAGCCGTCCAAGAGTCTATGGGCATCTCCCGTGGTGTTAGTGAAGAAAAAGTATGGGACCCTACGTTTCTGCGTTGATTATCGCCACCTGAACAAAATCGCAAGAAAAGACGCGTATCCTCTCCCACGATTAGACGATGCACTTGATCGGCTCCATAACGCGAAGTACTTTTCGTCAATGAACCTCAAGACTAGCTATTGGCAAATCGAAGTCGATGAAAGAGACCGAGAGAAGACGGCGTTTATAACACCGGACAGCCTCTTCGAGTTTAAGGTGATGCCCTTCGGCCCTTGCTCAGCGCCTGCAACTTTTGAACGCGTTATGGATACAGTAATGGCAGGATTGAAGTGGCAGCCTTACCTTGTGTACTTGGACGACGTCGTCATGTTTTCCTCGAGTTTCGACGAGCATCTTCGGCGCCTTGAAGCTGTACTTCAAGCCATCAAGACTTCCGGACTCACACTGAAGCCAGAAAAGTGCAGATTTGCGTATGAGGAGCTCTTGTTTCTGGGGCACGTTATCAGCAAGTCTGGAGTTCGTCCCGATCCACGGAAAAGAGCCGCCATCGCCGACTTCCCGCCACCCACTGACAAGAAAGCCGTGCGCCGATTTCTAAGCCTGTGCGCCTAGTATAGGCGGTTCATGAAAAACTTCGCCCGCATCGCCGATCCTCTCACTAACCTTACCAAGGCCGACGTGGAGTTAAAGTGGGAAACGCCACAGGAACACGCTTTCCAGGAGCCTAAACATCGCCTCCAGACGCCTCCATTACTTGCAAATTTCGACGAAATCGCCGAGACAAAAACACATACTGACGCAAGCAGCGTAGGTCTTGGCGCCGTTCTTGTGCAGAGGGCTGACGGACTTGAAAGGGGTATTAGTTACGCCAGCCGATCGCTATGCAAAGCAGAAGCAATTTATTCCACCACAGAAAAGGAGTGCCTCGCCATCATCTGGGCTACGTCGAAATTTCGCCCCTACCTCTACGGCAGGCCCTTCAAAGTTGTGAGCGACCACCACGCCTTGTGTTCGCTAGCCACCTTGAAAGACCCTTCAGGTCACCTCGCACGATGGAGCCTGAAACTTCAAGATTATGACATTACTGTCATTTACAAGTCCGGCAAAAAACACTGCGACGCCAACTGTCTCTCTCGTGCGCCTGTCTACCAGCCGCTACTCGACGACCCGGATGACGACTACTTCTTGAGAACGATAACTACCGACGACTTCACTAAACGACAGTGGGCCGACCCGGAACTTATGGCCCTAATAGAACACCTCGAGGGCAGGACCGCAGGTATTAAAGCGCGCACTTGCGTCGTTCTTTCTACGAAACGGTCTTCTACAAAGAAAAACATTTCACCGCTTCGAGCTAAGTACCTCCTTGTGGTGCCTTCAGCTCAGCGACCAGAACTCCTGCAGACCCTGCTCGATGATCTGACGGTTGGGCACCTCGGTGTTTCTCGCACGCTCGCGAGGATACAAGGAAGGTACTACTGGCCACGTCTTACCACCGACGTCACTCGTTATGTGAGGACATGCCGGGACTGTTAGCGACGCAAAACACCGCCGACCAGGCCAGCGAGACTTCTGCAGCCAATTGATCCACCTTGCCGACCTTTTCAGCAGATTGGTAAGGACCTACTGGGGCCAATCCGACGTCGGCTTTCGGAAACAAGTGGATCGTGGTAGCTACCGACTACCTCACCCGCTACGCCGAGACAAAAGCCCTGCCAAAAGGCCGTGCATCCGAGGTAGCTAAGTTCTTCGTTGAAAATATCGCCCTACGTCACGGCGCCCCGGAGGTCCTTATCACCGACAAAGAAACGGCATTCACTGCCGACTTAACTCAAACGATCTTGGCATACAGCCTAACAAACCACCGCCGGACGACAGCGTACCACCCACAGACCAACGGCCTCACCGAGCGGCTTAAAAGACGATCGCCCACATACTGTCAATGTACGTCGAGGTTGAACACAAGACGTGGGACGCCATTCTTCCGTATGTGACTTTCGCATATAACACGGCGGTGCAGGAGACGACGCAGATATCTCCATACAAATTGGTCTACGGAAGGTGCCCGGCAACGACGCTCGATGCCATGTTACCCAACGTCACCGACGAAGAAAACCCCGATGTGAGCGAGTACCTTCAACGCGCCAAAGAAGCCCGACAACTCGCGCGTCTCCGTATGAAGAATCAACAGACGACCGACAGCCGCCGTTACAATCTTCGACGACGCTTCGTGGGATACCAGCCCAGTGAACGTGTTTGCGTGTGGACGCCGATACGCCGACGTGGACTAAGTGAAAAGCTTCTGCGACAGTACTTAGGACCGTACAGGGTGATTCGACGTGTCGGCCCACTTGATTACGAGGTTGTCCCCTACGGCATCACGAACTCTCAAAGACGCCGATCGTGACCTGAAGTCCATGTCGCACGCTTCAAGCCGTTTCATGCGCGTTGACAAACTGAAACAGTGTTTTTTGTATTATTACTGTATTGTAATTTATTCATTGTACTTTCTTTCAATATTGTTGTACCTTCATCTTTAGTTAAAGCATCGGGACGATGCCTTTTTCAAAAGGGGGCAGTGCAACGTTCCATTTCTCAAGTTTTGTTATCGTCCCAAAATGCTACACTATTCTCAGCGCAAACAGCGCCTGCAGTTTTCGAGAAGCTTCCAGACTGTAGTAGATCATTTCGATAAGATCACGCCTACTCTGCGAACTGTACAGATTAATCTGGAACCTATGCCACCGCCAGCGATAACGCTAGAACTTTCGACGGCATTAGTATAAATGCCGACGCGCTTTCCCACTTGTCAGTTGTTGATCGAAGGCCGACGCTCCGTTCGCCGCTATCAGTCCGAGACTGCTATCTGTGCGAGACTGCTGCTGTAATTGGACTTTCCGTTTACCGTGCAGTGCACAGGTTCGCCCAGATAAACAGTTAAATCCCAACACGATGTCTCCTGTCTTCGGCCACGTCACAACTCCACGACAATATACTAAAATTTATCCGGTGCACTTAAATATACGAACTTGTTCACGCGTTCTACAAGTGTAATGATAATCTCAAGGAAAATGTCGTATTTAATTGCTGAAAAATAATTATAAAACTTGAAGGTATGAATTGTTAATAACAAAAAAATTACAAACAGCAGCGAAATCATTTGTGGTGAATTTTGAACTGTGTTACTGTGCTCTTAAGCAATGCGAGTACAGATTTCCGTGCAGCAGGAGTTGAAACACAGCGCTTCAGTGTGGTAAAAATCTATTCAATAAAATGTCAAGAAATCGTGTTATGCGCATTGAGATCATTTTAGTGTAATTACACATGCACTTCTCTTATAGGTACTTCAACAGATACGTCAATACGATGTGAACTAGCCTTCATGAACTAGCGCAAAATTTTGTGTATATATATTATTTGTAGTACAAAATAATACAATAACACTAAATCACTTACATGAATCGCCTTCAAAACATACTTCACCCCCTAACAGCGGTGGTGCAGTGATTTCGCATAAAAGTGGCACTTGTTTTATTCCCTCCTCTAATGTAATTATTTATCACTGTCATGTGTCATGCCAAAGTTCAACATAAGAAAGCATCTCTCGGTTTATTTATATCAAGAAGTAGTGAAAAGCTATTACAATCTTCCAACGTGTGCTAATGTTATACTGTCATGCTTAACAGCTCGTGACAAAGAGTAAGTCTGGGTGTATTTAGTGTTATTGCCACTACAGTTTCGTCTAAACGGTCATTTTTTTTCTTTTTTAAACGGATGCTTCACCTACCGCACTGTTGTTTTTTCTCAAAATTCCAGAATTCTCGCACATTGTCGTCAGGAACTGTTTGAGTATCAGTTTTCCTCGTGATACTCAAAAGAAAGTTGGTAATACATGAGCTTGAGTGTATTCAAATGTTCCTCACTTCAATAATTTGAAAGGCGGTGCACTTTGCCTTCAGGAAAATGCACAGAAGTTCATTCGAAAATCCCAGATTTCATATACGATATGCGTATATGGCATGAATTCATTCCTAGTGCACTGATAATTGGTAACTGTATTGTTTTGATAGCGAAAGGAGGCTAAGTTAGCTTTATTGGCGATTACTGCAACGAGAGTGATACGCCTAATTTTTTGTATGCGGCGTAAGACTTCAAAGAATAGCCTATAAGATAATGGACTCGTGGGGCACTTGCAGTGCTCCCAGCATAGGCTAAACATTAAAATCCTCGTGTGGTGGTTACAAAAGACTGAACACAAGAACGCTAGTGCCTTCTAACAGGCCACCGCCAAAGTTGGAAAAAAGTTCGCAAAAACAAGGCAATTGCGTATAAAACCTTAATATTTCGCTAAAAAATTTTTCACTGGCGCATCTCGCCAATCTTCGTTACCAGAAGAAACAGGGGTGCTGTATGACTGAAAAAAAATGCAACTCGTGCTCTTGAAGCACGCATTGGTGCTGCACTGATTTTTCGGGTGTAGCGCGAATGGCTCTATTAGAAGTATTTTGTGTGAGGCAATATATGGCCTCATGCCCGTTCTTCGTGCTATTAATTATGCAATGGCTATTATGTCGTTATAGGCAATATATTTCATTTAGTAGGAAGCTAATTCTTTTCTTCTACTTTTCTTTCCAAGAGTGCCGACGTAGTCATGTCGTGCGATATTTACCTTCTTCAGTATTTGCATTGTAGTGGTTTTAAGACCCACTCACTACTTTTATTTATTGCCTGTTATAAATTACAATGTAGAGTTTTAGCTTATTTCCTCATACGCAACGTCTTTGCCTAGATCATACTTTTAAATAATTTTTATTGACAAATTTATCTTCTTCAGCCAAAACGTATCACCTGAGATATTTTAATGACACAAAAGCGGTGAGTAATGCAATATACTGGCTCCTTCAGTAATTAATTATGATGCACTATCAGAAATGCGTTCAACTCACGTGGAACAATTTCAACGCTCTCAATACTACATTTCATGTAATAAATGAACGAAAGCGTCATTTTGTGTGAGGTGTAGTAATTAGTGTGCTGAGTGTGTCAGTAATCTAACTATACTACCACCAGGTAGATTCAGCACTTGCTTAAAAGGAATTCGCTATAAGGCCCGAAATGCATGCACAGTTTCTATTTTGGTTGTATTTTCTTCGGGGGAAGCAAGCAATGTTTGTCACATTGGACATGGTAAGCGCCGCATCACACAACCGTCAAACATGGTAGCGTATCCAGCAAAGTGATGCTGTGGAGCCGTACTCAGCATAATGAAGTTGAATTATCGCCAGCTGTCCATTCACGAGGCCTGCCTGAATGTGCACACTAAGTTTAAAGCCATTTGATGAAACACGCGGTGCGTGAAGTGCCACTGAATTAGGTATCTACATTTCTACACACCGTAAAGGGAAGGGTTAGAAAAGAAGAGAAGCAAACTTCGTCATTGGTGCTTATATGAAATGCCCCTGGTTTCGTTCTTTCTCACAGTCCTCCAAGGAGAACCTGCTGCTGCTGGAATCGTCCAGTAAGCCGGGCGTCTAATAGTGAAGGAGAAGAAAGAAGTCCGTAAAAAAAAACGGATGTGGAAAACGAACGTAAACTTGCAGTTCATTTCCAAAGGTTTCTTTGCCTTCACCAGATACCTTGCGGAAACGAGCGTCGACATCATTACTGAAGCGCAACACAACGGCAGGCAGGGTCATAGACATGTTCCAAGCAGGTTATACAAAAGCAAATACAAGGTTCCGTGTTTTCTTTTACATGCCCCATCATTCCATTTGAACATCGTTTTGGTAGGAGATGAGGCATCAACCGGTGAGATAGGTCTCACGAAAAAGACTCGGAAGACGACAAATTCTGGATTAGCGATTAGGAAAAAAAAATACTAAAATAAATGAACGCGTGCTACCTACATTCACGAAGGAAATATATATCGCAATATGACTGTGGTGCTGGTAGCCTCATAGTACAATTTAAGAAAAAAAGCAGCAATTGCTTTCGTAGTGCGAGTTTTCGTTTGTGCACAGACAGGTGCGTAGTTATGTTAGACATGTTTCCTTCCTAGGCTCTGCACTCACAATAAACCTATCATATGGAAAACCATGTCCTCTAAACGACCTACTGACGTTCAGAAATATTAGATTTGTATTCGTCATCGCACATAGTGTAAATGAAAAAACCGTGTAATGGAGGCAAAGACTTTTTATTAAAAAAAAGTCGTGAAGCCAACATTTATATTGTGCTGCGCTAACACAACTCTACTCAGGTGTTGGCAATAATACCATCAAACATACCTAGCAAGCTATGGGTAAAAAAAACTAACTTCAAAAAAAAATTCGCGATATAAGCTGGCAAGCAGCTCAGTATTCGAGAGAATCTAACTCATGCTATAAACAAAAATATACTACGTTTTCAAACTAATTTTGATTCGTGTTTTGTCATGTACAAAAAACGTGGCTGATGCTTTTGTCTAGGAATGGGTATAAAGTGGAAGTGAAATGTGTCTTCAGAGAAGCGGTTGTACGCTAATTTAGTATTGTTTCGCCACAAGGCTGAAGGAACAAATGCTACAGCAAAAAAAAAATATAGCAATGTCACGCGAAGAACAGCTAGGACCTCGGGACGTGCAGCGCGCCCTTTAAACAAAAAGCACGCGCGAAGTGGCATACACAGGACTAAGGGCGGATTTACTGTCACAGTTCAACACTTAAAGCGCCATGCTGAATCAAAAAGGCGCACGAAACGAATGCTCCAGTATTCACAAGATGAGCGCAAACAACTGCCACAATTGTTTGCCACATTGTTTGTCACAATTGTCTGCCACAATTGTTGCCAATTGTTTGCCACAAACAACTGCCACAATTGTGAGCACCATGCGCTGTTCGTAAACGCGGCCATGGCAACAAGCGAAGTGACCTTCGCGCTCTCTCAAACCTCGTACCGTTCGAAGAAGTATTGCGGCGGAAGCACAAATTGTACAAGGGTGTGTCGGGTTAATATTGCACACGAGGTCCTGGCCACCATTCGCAATTTCGATGGACTTTGCTGTTGACTGAGTAATAAGCGCCAGAACAATGGTTTCCAAATTATTTTGAAAAAAAAAGTTTTGCTCGAGATTGTATGTCTAAATTTTGACTGTGCGGAACGCTTTTTCTCAAATTTCAAATTTCTCAAATTTGAGCGGCCGGGGAACAAACTGAGGTGCGCTTCCGAACTATTGTATTAGTTTCTCTAAAAAATTAAGCAATAAAATTGTTGTCAGGCCATTACTTTTGTTGTCTTTTCTCATTTTGGAGTAATTTTGTACGGAAGAAATCACAGATTTGGCAAACCACACACACCACCTGTATTTCAAGAAAGTATAGCAACAAACAAATAAAACTGAGGATAATGAAACTGAGTGTATATTACCTTTGACACATGGGCTTTCCTTTCAAATATGCTTTGTAGTCCTACGCATTTTGCATTACTGCGGAATGGCGAAGTATGTGGTTTACCAAAAATACTAAAGTGTGAAAATTATTTTTTGCTCAAAAAGGCCATTTTTCATTTCGTTAGACACTGATGGAAGCCAAGGTCCTCATCTACCATCTACCATTCTGCGTAAAAAAATGTTGCGTTATTGTGTTTAGTAACGCGTTCAACCCGTAAAATGGGACAACATCAGTCTTGCGGCTTGGCCATTTGCAATAGATACAAAAGCAGTGTTTAGGGTAATTGTACATGATGTAATAAAAAATGCAATCCACAACAAGAAATGCGTAGTATATTCGCAAGGTACAGAAAGATTTGTCTTGCGATCAGCTGCTTTACAAATCCGCGGCAGCAGCCACTGCATGCTGTGGACCTTGACAATGCGGGCCCCCATTCGATGCTCTAAAGCCTACAATAGCCCAATCAATCCACCGGAATGTGAAAGTGTGAAAAAAATAAATCACCTCTGTATGATTATTGTTGGAAAAAGCCATAATGAATGAATAATCTTTATTTAAAGACCGTCAGTTTTCTTCGGGCGAGGCAGGAGCAAAGACGATTGCCCCTGTATTTTACCGCCCTCGGCCGATGATGAGGGCGGCGCCTTAAAGGCCTTCTCGAAGTCCTTAGACCTGGGCGGCATCTTCGGCTTCCCGGATGGCTCAAAGCTGGCTATTTGAAAATTATATTGTGGCTAAGGATCCTAAAACTATTATATTCAGCGATATTTCTATCATCTATGATTAATATGAAGACAAAACAGAGCTGTCATCGTATCGAACACTATCACCTAGCTCATACATAGCGAAGTTGATGACGAAACTTGGCTGCGTTTGACACAAATGGTAGACCGAACATTCGATAGCTTTTCGAGAATTTACGATTTCATTTCAGAGGCAGTTGAGTGCACAATAGAACATCTTAGATTTGTTAAGCCACAATGAACCCCATGCACTTGTGACCTTGCCACACGTATTTTTGTGGCCTTTTTGAAAGTGCCTCGCTACGTGCTGGATCAGTGTTCGTCTTGCAGCCATCTGCGTTAACTAAAAGTTCTCACACAAATAGTATACGAGGTAATTCAGAGGTTGGAGCTTGTGCAGCCTGCATTTCCCATTTACCTCTAATGTGGCACGCCTTGCATGGTCGTCAGAGTGATGTACACGTGTAAGTTGCCCCGTCTACTTTCTGCCACTCTCCTACTTTACTCTCCACCTGCAACACGAACAGTTATCTAGATCCATTCATATGTTGTTTGCTAGCGTTATACAGTCACATTGAGCGGATCGGTAAGATGTGCAAATACAGCACGTTGTTGGACGATCTGGCGCATTGTATGAAAATGAAAGCAGGGCTCTAAGACACGAAGAACGATACACAAATTATGATATGTGGGGTTTAACGTCCCAAAACCACCATATGAGTATGACAGACGCCGTAGTAAAGTGCTCCGGAAATTTCGACCACCTGGGGTTCTTTAACGTGCACCCAAATCCGAGCACGCGGGTTTACAACAATTTCGCCTCCATCAGAAATGCAGCCGCTGCAGCCAGGATTTGAACCCGCGACCTGCGGGTCAGCATCCGAGTACCTTAGCCAGTAGACCACCGCGGCGGGGTGACGAGACACAAGTATGAAAGGCTTGAGGAAGATATACTAAGCTTCCTTCACACGCGCACTTGTGAACACATTGTAGATATAATATTCTGACTTTTACTGCATATTCTTGCAAAACAATGGAAATTCACACTACCGGAAATATGCTAACATCTGGTCAACATATCTCCGCCCTTAATTTTGGAGTAAAACGCCTTCGAGTGCCCACGTGCAAACGTTTTCATGCGGCGTCCCAGCACCTTCAACCTAGCAAATAAAGGAACACAGCCACACACTGCACAGCGCGCAGCAAAATGCGCACCCTCATTACTAGTGAGTGTCAACTCATGCTCAGAGGTCAGTTCGCTAAACCAATTGTCCGTTTGGCCGGTGAATGGTTTACCGCCGTTCAGTGGTATTATATCTAAAACCCCCCTTCCCCCGCACAAACCACACAACACGTTGTCTGCGTGATTTTACAATTTGTATCCTTTTTTCGAGTCACCGTGGATACGCACACACAACTTTGACAGCTTGCGCAGCAATAAATAGACAATCCGCGCATTGCTTCGGGCTGTGTGTATATATTATGCATGTGGTGTATATTTCCCCCATTCTCTCATAAATAAAACTGTTGGTAGGGAGTGCTCGTCTTGTCTTCTTTTCTATTGTGTCCCGTCTTTTCCCTTTGTGTGTCTACCTCAGAAGATGTGCTATTGTTTTTGTACCTTTTGACATATATCAAGCGAAATAAACAAGCAGTTTCACACACCAATATGATGAAATGGTAAGGTAATTTTCAAAAATGTCATCTGGTATGTTTATGCGAGCGCGATACAAGAAATTTAAGGCTACTACATAATCAGTTTTAAACAGGAAGCGTTGGGCTGCAAGCCTAAGGGCGTCTACGCTGGCTGCTTCGTTATACTTGCCCGAAAAAGCCACATGGAAAACGCAAAAGGGCAAATGACATACAAAGGGGCTGCTGTATGCCGGCTTCTCCTGTGCCTTGTTATAGCCACCTAACCTTTTTACGCACACATCACTAAGTTGAAGGAAAACACCACTCAGTTAAAGGTACCTAGTATAAAACTTTCCTAATTAAAACTATACATATAAAACACGAGAAATATTCTTCCTCAAAAAGAAATATGTGATTGCTTATCAAACTAAGACAATCAGCTTCCGGAATGACCAACCCGCGACAACGCCAGCTGCAGAACTAGCCGCGGGGTGCGCTGCACTTCATTTGACCATTCGGGAACCACGTCAACAGTGGTTTATCTTCGCCGACTCCAATGCAGCCCTACAATCTGTGCTTTCAGCATTAATCGCGGGCCATACGAACAGCTCAATTGTACTTAAGATTTGTCGTCATATTCACAAATAACATGAGGAAGAGCACCACGTGACGCTTCAGAGGCTTACAAGTCACTGCGGCGCCCTCAAAAAACAAACACGCCGGTAATGGCACTCGGGCTGTCGGTGATGGCACACATGAGGTTGCCATATCGCTTTCAAAGGCTGACGTGGCCAGCAGCGTTCGACTGCTTGCACAGGAAATAACTTTATATCTATGGTGCCCGCCAAACAGCCAGAACAACCGAGCCACTCATCAGCACCGCCTGCGTTCTTTGGTGCATCTTTATGTGCCAAGTGGACTCAACTGAAAAGACGCCACACCACTTTATCGCTTGTGGAATACGGAATCGTATTCCTTCCACTTCAGAATGGTGGGATATTCTCTCTGCGATGCTTCAAATTGTGAGGAGATGCGGCGCCACATACTGTGTGACTGTCTGTTTTACAATGTCCAAAGACAATCACTGGCGTCCATTATAGCACGCCTTTTTTGTACAAGTACCTGAAGCACCGCGAGGACAATATTGCAGGAGGGTAACATGGTAAAAATTAAACACGTAAGAACATATTTGTTTCCACAAAGACAGAGATAAAAATATGACCTAAAAACAAAGTGGTGAAGGCAACCATATAAAGTGACGACATAATTCAGGCACATTGTCATCAAGATAAGAAAAAAATTATTAAGAGACAGTACAAGCAAAAGTCAGCAAACAGCTAGCTTATAACACACGGAAAATTTGAATGCAAAGGCGACTGTAACTGGAAGAGTGTTTTACACTCTGCTATATCTTTAAGAAGTCTGTTCTATAGCGTGGAGGTGTGAGGAAAAATTGAATAACCAAACCCATCTCTGCGGTATCGCGCTTCAAGTACTTTAGAGCGATGATCACAACGCAAAATTGAAGTGAGGGGGCGAAATGTACATTTTTCATTAATGGCTGTGAGATCAGAATAAATACGAAAAAAGTTTTAATTTCATTGCTAAGCCGCGTTGGGCTAGGGTTTTTCAGCCAAGGTTGTCTTTAAATAATTAAGTGCTGCTTTTAGAATTGTTACTATGTGAGACAAACCTGGCTGCGCGATTCTAGCTACGCTCAAGTTTATTTACAAGACATAAGGTGTCTGAGTCCCATGCTGCGCAAGCGTACTCGAGTAAGGGCAAACAATCGTATTATTACGGTATTCTTTAACGCTCCTAGGGGCTTTGTGAAAATTGCGTCTAATGAAGTTAATCATTCGGGAAGATTTTGATGTAACATGTTCAATATGCTTAGTCAAATTTTCTAAAATTTTTGACAAATTTTCTAAAAAAATAAAGGCCGAGGTATTTGTACTGCTGTACCCGCTCAAGTGATATGTCGTCTAAATGATGATCCTATCTCACTGGCAAACGTTTGCAAATAAAAGGTGCAAACTGACATTTAGAACTTTTCAAAGACATACACCATGTGGAACATTAAGTTTGAATTGTGTTTAAATCGCTTTGTAGGCTAATGGCATCGTGCTCGTTTATAACGTTCCTGTATATGAGGCAGTCATCTGCATATAGTCTAACACTGCATTGAAGACCCTGCACAATAACATTCATATAAATAAAAAATAGCAATGTCCAATAGCAATAGCAAATGTCCAACAATGATCCTTGCGCCACGCCTGAAGTAACTGTTATTTCAGTTGACGTCTAGTCAGTAATTATAACAAGCTGTGTTCTTCCGAAAAAGTAATTTTTAATCAAACCAAGTATTGTCGGATGAATACAGAGAGATGATAATTTATGTAATATAAGTAATGAAGAACAGCATGGAAGGCCTTTTTAAAACCTAAAAAAATGCAATCAACTGGAAATACTGAATCGTAGGAGTAAAAAAGGTCATGGCGAAATTCAACTAACAACGTTGTGCTGGACAAGCCAGACCTGAACCCATGTTGAGCAGGGGAAAAATCATTGTTACAATGTGTTTCGTAGCGGCACTGTAAATGATATGTTCTAAAGATTTACAATATACAGAAGTTAGCAAAATCGGTCTATAGTGTTAAATAGAATATTTGGGGCCGCTTTTATGAATTAGAACAACTCCTTCTGTTTTTCTTTGTGTTGGTGCAGAACTGCTGTGTAGAGAATTATTGATCAAGACGACTAAGAAATTAGCAATTTCCTGAAGACATGGTCTGATTATCTTGGTTGGTATACCATCAGGACCTCCAGCTCAATTGTTTTTCAGGATACTAAGTAGCTCAAGAGCACCATTGTACGTGACAGTGACCATGGGCATATTCTCGTAGGGTAGATATGGAACTGCGGTAAATTTTTTTAGCGCACGTGTTGGAAAACACGAATTTAAATTAGGAGGTAAAATAGCAAGGCTATTCGTAATCATCAAACACTGCTTCTTTGTTGATTAAAAGATGTGGTAGTGCGTTCACCTCTTCATGTTCACTTTGTTAAATTTCCAAAACTCGTTAGAATTATTTTTGGGAGCTATATCGAGCGAAGAAATGTATTTCTCTTTATTTACTTCAAATAAATGTTTTATTTTGTAGCCCATGTGACGCATTTCTTCAGACACAATCTGTTTGCCATTTTTTAAATATACAGCGTAGAGGTGGCGTTTTCTGCTAACTAAAGCTGGAATTTTCTTGTTTACTCATGGTTTGTCACTGCGGCGTCTATTTGCTTCGAGTTTAGAAAGGATGTATTCTTCAGCTAAATTCATCAATGTATCACAAAAAATAGACAACAATTCATCAATGTTTATTGCCTCCGCCACTTGACAGAATCAGGGTAGAAGTTGGAAAGTTCTTGAGACAGAGACGCATAGTCACCTCACTCATAAAAATAAACATTCCGAGGGGTTTTGTGGGCTGATCCTAATGATGTGTTAGTGTAAGTCGCAACGACACATTCATGGTCACTAGTACCTAGGATGACAACAACCTAATCATGCAGCAACGACTTGCAGTTAGCGAAAATGAAAGCCAGCGTGCTGGCGGGAGAGTGACCTTGTTTCGTGCACTCAGATACGAATTGAGTCAGATGATTTGTCGTGACAAGCTCTGAGAAAGAAGAAGACAGTGAACTCGAGTAGGAGAACACAGGTTCATCATTATTCCAAGCAACCAGGGATATATTGAAGTCTCCCCCAAGAACAACGTCGCAATTTATTGTATTTGAAAATTGTGATAACTCATCGAAAGATTCTGGGTTAGTTTAGCTAGGAGATCGATAGAAGGAACCAACTGCAAAGCAATTTCCATTGTTAAGTCGCACCTTACACCAAACGGATACTGAATGATGAAAATGCCTCGCCGCGGTGGTCTAGTGGCTAAGGTACTCGGCTGCTGACCCGCAGGTCACGGGTTCAAATCCCGGCTGCGGCGGCTGCATTTCCGATGGAGGCGGAAATGTTGTAGGCCCGTGTGCTCAGATTTGGGTGCACGTTAAAGAACCCCAGGTGGTCGAAATTTCCGGAGCCCTCCACTACGGCGTCTCTCAAAATCATAAGGTGGTTTTGGGACGTTAAACCCCACAAATCAATCAATCAATCAATGATGAAAAGTAGCGAAAGTTCACTTCTATGAACAAGTTCATTGATAAATATAAAAACACTGCCACTTCGTGTGTTCCTATCAGATTGGTATACATTGTAACCAGGAGGAAAGACTTGAATGTTAGCAATGGATTCATGTAACCAAGATTCAGTTGCGATTAATATGGAAGGTTTCGTAGTAGACAACAAAGTAGCGAATTCATCCACATCGATTTTGAGGCTTGGGCAGTTTTCCAGCAGTATATTTAGAGATAAGTTGCGAGGACGGACCCGTTTCGAATTCGCACTTCCGGCTTTTTGACAGCAGACAAATGTCTGTCAAATCTGTTATGTTGTCGACAAAGAACATCGCTCCAGAAGGTGACTAAGGAAGAGCTGAAGTTTATGAGGAAGACGGACCTGGTCAAGCAGCCGCGAGAATGATGTCGCGTTCTACGCTAGTATAATGAACTCCTACTGACTAGGTGCTTGTGCACGTGTAGTTTAATGTGCTATCTTTCTGTCCCTTTTATCTCTTTCTTTCAATCTGCATAATCCCTTTCCCACGTGTAGGGTCGCAAACTGGTTATCCTGGACTGGTCAACCTTCTTTCTTTTCCTTCTCCACTATTCTGTTTTTACAAATTATTTGACCACTCCACGGTTAAACTTGTAAGGAAAACCCGAAAGAGCTATACTGGATATAAAAAATGCCGGATAATGTAGGTTGCAACCAAGGTAAGGGAGATTTAGGGAAAATGTATTATTCGTCAGTTAATTTACTAGCAAACTTTAAGACTATGTTTTATAGTTCCATAGGCGTTCATGTGAATTTTACGCAAAATAATAGGGTCTTAAGTTTACAATTTTAAGCATATTTTAACTTCATCAACTGCTAGTATAACACTTTATTTGAATAAAAGCACACAGAAAGGGCTTTTTTTTCCGTTACTTCGATTGTGCTGCCGAGGTAGTATTCATGTTGGGCACGCATATTTTATTATTTGTTCTCTTTTTCACTTCCGTTTCTTGAATTTTCTGGAAGTTAACGCGGAGGAGGATTAAAGCCTTAAGAATGAAGGACACCCCATTTATTGCTATGAAGGATTTACTGCACCGCCGTGACTCATTTAGAGCCCGTCTAATTAACTCTCGCACTTCATTTACAATTTAAAGCTTATTTTGCCATGGGAATAATAAGAGGAAACTTCTGCCATGACCACATGGAGCCATCCGTGTGTTGTGCGACCATGAAGAAGGTGCTGTTTATTTTCTATGAGCTTGCATCTGATAATCACGCGCATACCAGCTAGCGTCAATTAATTTAATGGTACAAAAGTTGAAGTGTCATGTGCTGAAACGTTAAGCAACATTATAACGTTTTTATGCTCCGAGGAAACGGGAAGAGCCTCTGAAGAAGTGCCAAAGAATCCTTCAGTGCCTTGTATTTTCAACATACAAGAGCAGCTACCAAAATGTATCGCTGCATTACATATAGGTGGAAATAGACCAAACGTAGCTATTCCGCTTTTATTGAAGAACCTAATGCTAGTTTGAATACCTGATACGGTTGAGAGTAAAGTGCAAAATAAATCTGACAGCGTAGTGAAATTCGGCAATTTTTCAAGTTTGATTGGAGTTGTATAGTGCACATGTAGAATAAGACTCAAATGCGGCTCGCGGCTGTTCGACTATGAGATTTAGACAAGAAGAAGTGGAACGCTCATTAGTGCCTCGAATCTGACGCCTGTAACAGGAAGACGATGACTTCAATCAAATTACTTAATATCTAACAACAATTAGTACATTGAGCACGCATTTGTTCTGTACCCTACAACAATTTGTAATCTAAGCGAAACGTTGCATCAAGAATTTCGGGGAATGGAGATTGCTTTACAACTTTGTGCGTCACTCGGCCTGTAATATACTCCAATTGCTATCACTTGTGCACGAAACAATAGAATTTACCTTAGGATAGGACTTTTGCAAAAAATTGTATTAATTATGAACATTCTCATTACACCACAAGTTCTGGAAGATATTGCAATCGCCTGCTGTACCGCAGTACTCTAAAATGTACCACAAGAAGATTGTATTTTCAGGATTTTGTTCTTGCCTAATTTGAATTGCACGATTCACTTATATGAGCTCCCCACGTCATGCAGTTCCCGATTTATGAAGGGCGCTGAACAGTGTACAAGAATTCTATAAATTGCTTTGATCAAAGTTTCTCCACGTGAAGCTGTAACGGGCTAAATCACCTAATACTTCACAGCCATTGTTACGCCAACTGAACATATCCAAAGTAGCGATTGTGACCACCAGCCGTGTTGATTATTTCAGCAGGACAAGAGCGTAATAACTGCCTTTGCATTTCCTTCGCGTTCTTCATGAACAAAATACACCCTTCTTTTCAAAACAAACAAGGCGTCTCTCTACATTGTTCAAGCCTTTAGAACCATACACAAGGAAGAAAAATATGGTAGACTTCACACGAATACTGCTAATGAGCAAGTGTTGCTTGAGCGATTCACCCACGATGAGATTGAATTACTTCCCAGTGCCGCCGTGAAATGGCAGGCTCTGAGCCACTTCGTGCTGTGCGATATTAAAACATGTCTAGGCGCTCGGCCACCAAGCCTAAATACGAAGCCTTGTTTATTTTGGGCAGGCATACACAACCTTTTTCCCTATTATACCTTAATGCAGACCTCAAAATGTGCTCATTCGCAAGTGCCTGAAATGCGAAATATTGACCTATTTAGGAATTACAGTGGCACGTATGTATTTATGCATGTATGCATGTATGTATAACACGCTCCAGGCTGATGCGGGTGAGAGAATGCCGTTTTACTCCGGAAAGCTACACATTATATAGCCCGGAGCAAGTGGGCAGATCTTGTTGCGCTCGAGCGCGTATGCATGGCTTTGCTCGACGCTATCGCCAGGTTCCTTTTTTAGGGGCGAAGCTCCTTAAAGCGGCACTTATTCGTCCCTCGTAGTCATAGTCGTAGTGCGTAACATGTCTTACGTTTTGACCTGCAAGGTGGTGCCGGTGAGAGATTTCTCCTATGCGTTGCTGAACCATAAAAATTCGCAGCGTGCACGTTAACTAAAAGCCGAATTCTTCTGTCTCTCATTCTCCATTAGCAGCCGTTTGCATATACATTGAGCACTATCTGACAAGAAAGGGTTGCTACGTTATACTCGCTAGGCGTAATTTCCTTGGTTTTAGAAACGTTTAGCAAGCGTTGGGCCACAGTGCCATGAATACATTGAACTAATACATACCATGAACTCGAGGTGGTTAGAGTTGTGAAGTAGACACGAAGCGCAAGCCGTAAGAAAGTGTGCGTGTGCCACCTCTCATTTAGTCATTGGAATGTCCGCTGAATGATGGTGCTTCTCTACGGGGAATATATGATGAAAAAATGCCAGATGGTGGTACTTGGAGCGTTGAATAGATGGAAAAACGGACACACAGACAGAGATGCATGGACGGATGCACGGATGGTTGCATGGACGGTTGGAAGCTGGGACGGACGCAGGAACGGATGCAGAGATGGATGCATGGACGAATGCAGGGACGGACGCACAGATGAACGTGCGGACGCACGAACAGACGCACGCACGGACGAGTGGATGGACGTGCGGACGGTCACCCAGACGGACGCATGGACGGACGGAAGCAATAACGAATGGACGTACGGATTCTTTGCCCCACTCTTCATCATTCACTCCGTGAATATGGTGCCATTTTGTTCATAAGCCTGTTCCTGAAGTTTAATACTGTTCTGGCTTTAGGCATTGATTGGGTTGACGACACACTCATCGGCTTGTCGGCAATAGTTGTTGCGTAGCAGACCCATGCGTCACCGTGACTGGAGGGACAGGTAGCACTGCATCTTGCCCGGTGGGTGTGCGAGAAGGTCTGAGGTGTTCTCTTGTCCTCTGTAATTGTCGTCCATCTTTCCATTCCAGTATGTGGGAGCGTAGGTTGTCACCTTTCTAGATGATTGTAGCGGACGACCATGTCCCCGAACGCACAATACACACGCTGACTCTGGCACCAAGTGGCAGCTCAGGTGGAGACCTGGAACTTCTGTTGTAGTAGGTGCGTTGCTGGCGGCGGATGTCTAGCAGTCTTTGTTGGAGGTCCTTTGGTTGCACCGTCCGAGGCTGTGTGTGGGTAGCCGGAACCTGTATGGGCGTCCTGGTGAGCCGACCCATAAGCCGCAGCGAAGGAGACTTCAAAAGGTCATCGCGTGTCGTGTTCCAGCACTGTAGCAAGGCAACACAGAAGTAAACAGAGCCAGAGGAATACTTCTCAAGTAAATTTTTTGCCTCCTCCAATGCTCGGTTGGGCAGGCCGTTCGGGCGAGGATGGTATGAACTCGACCGAACATGGTTTGTCCCTATCTGGCTGATGAAGCTTGAAACTGGCGACAACGGAACGGTGGTCTATTGTCTAATGATTCATCTTGGGAAGCCTTGCGTAGCAAAGATATCTGTGAAGGCAGAGATGACTTTGCTCGCTGATGAAGACTGCACAGCCCTGATTTCAAAGAAAAAGAAGCAAAAGTTCACAACGACCGGGTAATAATTTCCTTGATGGTAGCAGAGGTATGCTCTAATGACCTCCCACTGTAAACTTGCCTTTCCTGGCTGTGCAATGGCAATCTGGTATTTCTAGGTCTATTCCGCTCCCACAATTTACAGCGTCGCGCTGTTTCTTCTCTATCACTATTCATGCCTGGCGAAAATAGACAAATACGAGCACGTGATTTTAGTTTTGTTCTTCTCTCGTGTGCACCTTGGAGACAAGAGGAAATGTCACAACGCATTTTTGGAGGAATAACGAGCCTGTTGCTGTAGAGCACGACGTCATTTTCCGTCTGTACCTAGTCGCGAATGTTCCAGTAGCTGCGCAAATCCAGAATGACGTCATGCTTGCTGTAGGGCCAGCTTGTGCTTGCGTAGTCACGAACTTGAAGCATGGTCAGTTTTTTCCCTTTGCTTGCAGAACCTGATCCAGGCTTTTGTCGTAAATTAAAAGATAGGTCGTTGAAGTGACATCCAAATGCTCATTGTATTCACAAAAAATCCGGATCGGAAAACGGGATAATGTGTCGGCTAGAACAAGCTCTTTTGTCGGCATATATTTGACCCGCACACAATATTAATGCAGTTGGAGGCGCATGCGCTGAAGTCGAGAGAGAGGGAGAGAGAGAAATAGAGAGAAAAGGCAGGGAGGTAAACGAAATTGGCTTGGTAGGCTACCCTATACTTGGGGTGGAGGAAAGGGGGAATAATAGAAAAGAAAGAGTTAGAAGAGGAGAGGATTAAAAAACTGAAGGATGAATAGTTAGCTCGAGACTACACAGCACGGTATATGAAAGATCATCTGAAGTGCTTTGGGACCTCACTTCACTGTGACCTCAGGCAGCCCAAACAAGTAGTGCTGAAACTTCTCACAACCGTGCACGATCGCTAGCATTTCTTTTAGGGGCGAAAAAGGAATTTTATTGTTCATCACATTTTACACAGATTCGGTTCCACAAACGCATACAAATTTGGTTCCGCATACACATACAAGCGATGGATCTAGATCGTAAGAGTGGACATTACAGCTGCACAATAAAGTGAATTGAAATATATACCACGCGTTTATTTTTAGGAGCGAAGCTCCTTATGGCGTTGCTTGGGCGTCCCTCGTATGTAACCACCAGTGGCACATACCCGAAATAGGTATAACACTGGACCTCCAAGGTGGTGCCAGTGAGAGAATTCTTCTGTGCGTTGTTCAACAATAAAAAATAGTGCTCAATGTACATGCCAATGGCTGCTAATGGGGAATGAGAGACATGAGCATTCGGCTTTTAGTCAACGCGCACGCTGCGATCCATATTAGCTGCCATTGGCATGTACATTGAGCACTATCGGACAAGAAAGGGATGCTACATTACACTCGCTGGGTGTAACCTCCTTAGCTTTAGAAAGGTGTAGCGAGCGTTGAGCCGCAGTGCCATGAATACAATGAACTTGTATATACCATGAATGAACTCAAGGTGGTTAAAAATGAGAAGTAGATACGAAGTGCAAGCCGTAAGAAAGTAAAAGCCGAATTCTCCTGTCTTTCATTTCTCATTAGCAGCCATTGGCATGTAAATTGAGCCCTATCTGACAGGGAAAGGTTGCTACGTTATACTCGCTGGGCGTCACCTCCTTGGTTTTCGAAAGGATTAGCGAGCGTTTGGTCGCAGTGCCATGAATACAGTGAACCAGAATATACCATGAACTCGAGGTGGTTAAAGGTGGGAAGTGGACCCAAAGCGCAGGCCGTAAGAAAGTGTACGTGTGCCACCTCTCGTTTAAAGCCTGGAATGTCCGTTGGATGGCGGTGCTTCTATATGGGGAATACATGATAAAAAGATGCGAGATGGTGGGACTCGGAGTGTTGAATAAATGAACGAACGGACACACAAACAGATGCATGGGCGGATGCATGAAAGAACGCAGGGACGTGCGCACAAACAGACGCATGGACGGTCACACAGACGGACGCATGGGCGGACGAATGCTTCGCCGCACTCTCCATCATTCACTCCGTGGATATGCTGCCATTTTTTCCATCTGTGCGTATCTCTGTTGAGTTTCAGAAAGAGAGCGTGATGAGTATGCTAGTGGATGACCATTTTGCATAATCACTGCTCCGATACCATACGGGCTGGCATCTACCGAAACCCTGACAGCTTTATCGTTCTGTTAATATGCAAGAACGGGCGCAATTTTCATAGATTCACGAAGGGCTCCGAAACTAGCCTGGTGTATGTCTTGCCAGACCCAAGCTGCGTCATTCTTCAGAAGCTCGTGGAGTGCAGCTTTAGTTTCATACTTATGCGGAATGTAACGAAAGACAAATGTAACCATACCTAGGATTATCAGCAGTTTTGTCTTGCTTTGTGGGGGTGGAACTTGATGTATATGTCCCCCAGTCGCTATTTATCGAGGCTGAGTCCTTCCCGAGTAAGAACATTACTGAGGTACTTGAATGAATTCTGCAAAAAAATGACATTTTGCGTGGTTCAACTTTAAGTTGTGCTCCGGGCACCGGTTTAGCACGTTGACAAGGTTATCGTTGCGCTCTTCTTTTACTTGCCCTACATGAGGATATACTTCATTGCAACCGCAGTTCCCTCGAGGCCTTCCAATATTCTGTGCATTGCTCGCTGGAAAAATGTGTGGTGCTGACATTATTCTGAACGGCATCCACAAGAACCTTTACCGGCCAAAGGGAGTTGTCATCGTGCAAAGTTTGGAACTTTCTTGGTTTAGCCTAATCTGCCAGAAGCCAGAAGCAGCGTTAAGTTTCGTGAAATATTGAGCTCCCGCTAGAGAAGGTGCAATTTCTTCTAAGGTTGGCATAGGGTAGCGTTACTTAGAAGTGCTTTGCTAAGTTCAGTGGGGTCGAGACAATTGCGTACATTCTTAAAAGTAAGTTAGTAAAACGCTAGTAAGAACAAGCAAAATGTTAGTAACAGCAGCTGTTACTAACCTTCTTGGGTCAATGCTAACCTTTTACTACCCACGCTAGCAAATGCTTGAAGGTTTCAACGATTACTAAGTTTCACGATTGCAACAATTACTAAGTTTCACGTTCTGTTAGTAACTTTTCGTCATGCGCGTCTTAAGGAACTTGTTAAACAAACTTTAAAGCTATTACTACGAGCGTCGTACAACCTATTTAGTAGTACGGGCATGCATTCAAGTTCATTGAGGCAATATATTCAAGCTAACTACCCAGTCCTATGTCTTGAACATTAGGGCTAGTCGAGGCGAAATAGACGCAGCTAATTGTTTTTTAAGACGCTTGATTAAAAGTCCTACACTACATTACTTAGCTCACCTAAAAACTTTACATTGTACAAGTAAAGGCGCTTTACTTAAATTATACATGCTACAGCATAGCCGCCTACCAGCACCAGCTGCGTTCCCCAAAGTTAGGGCGATAAATACTTTTGGAACCGCTTAAGAACTGTACTTTTCTCGTGGAATTTTGTATGTGTGCTGTCCTCCTTTATAACATAATGTGCGTAATTCCTCAGTGATATATCAAAATGTTGTCTCGAGAATAGTACTGTTATAAAACGGGTGATTCGTGAGGCGAACTTATCGCACCTAGTAGATTTTTTTTGTTAGCCACCGTTACTACCTACGTTAGTAACCATTACTAACTGCTTTAGTAAATATGCAAGTAGTAATGTTTACTAACCTCCTCGTTACTAACCTTACTTATATGTTAGTAACATATGTGACAAGCAGTTAGTAAACGGAACTTAGTAAGTACTACAACCTTTCTTTTAAAGTGTATCTTATCTTTTTTGCTTCACGATGACCATGTACCTCACCCATTCTGTCGGCTCAGTCACTTCCTGACTCACTTGTTCGGCTTCCATGCGATCTAGTTTCGTCTTGACCTAGTTTTAAGTGCGAGTGGTATTCGTCTTGCTGGTCTAACGACTGCCTTGAGAACCAGGCTTATACCCCTGTCACACGGGCACTTAAATGTCTTTTAAGCAAGCGGTCTTTTTCTGAAAAGGAGTTCCTGACAGCAGACACACGGCACAGAGCGAACTTATTTTCAGAAGCGGTCTTTTTCGTAAACGGCGTTCGTCGATCTCTTTTACGGCTCTGAATGAGTAGCCTCGAAACCAGTGGGCGCCAGCAATTTTCGAGTGGTGGGAAAAAAAAGCAAATGCTTATTTTTCTGTCATCAAAACTCTTTGTAAAAACAAATTTCATATCCCGCAGAAGGTGTAAAGAACTCTTTTAATGGTTATTTCCTTTTCTAGTCTCGTAAGCAGCTACAACGCGTCGGCAATATCACGTGGTGACGCTCGGTCTTGCGCTGCTTTATCCTCTCCTTGGTGGCTTTTGCAGCGTCTGCCTCGCTTTCCAGAGCGAGAAGGCAGGCCGTGAGGCTTGCAACTCTCGCTTTTTCTCCCGTACGGTCGCCCATAACGTGTCAAGAGCAGTCGAGAGCAGCGAAAAGCAAATACGGTAAATAAATGCACAGTGGTGCCAGACGGACTTGTGCACGTCGCTAGTTATGGGAATGCTTCCTTATCTAGTGCAAAAAACATTCACATTGGTGTTTCTTCATCTCTTATTCTTAAATTTATTTGAAGAAACGAGCAATGCAACAAGTCTTTAATTTTTACATCGTAATACATCGTTTAATTTTCATTGCTTCTCTTTTAACTGCTAGCGCCACACTTTCGCTAGCGTCTTCGAACGAAAACACTAAAAGGAGATCGTTGCTGCCGTGTGTCTGCGCCGCAAACACCTCTTTGTTAAAAGTCTTTCAACTTCGTAAAAGACCGCTTACTTAAAAGACTTTTTGCGCGCCCCTGTGACACAGGTATTAGGCTTCATACGGTACATGATACCCTTGAAGCTGCGGAAGATGATACCTTTAATTGTTTCGCGGCCTTGTATAGCTCTCGCTGGTCAACTGAAGCTAGTCTGAGTAAAATACCCAGTTTCTTGTCGGCAGCTCCATCTAATGCTACTAAAACGTCCCATTTGACAAAAAAAGTATGTTGTAATTAAGAGGCAGTTCCACAAACTCGAAAATAAACGCGGCCTGTAGCTGCCTTTTGATGCCCAGAGAAGGTGTTTGAAATGACGTCACAGCGTTCGTATTTTTGTTTGCTGTGTGTTGTAGCTTTCTTCGTGCCATCACCGAGCAGTTAGTGTCGAGCCTAAAAGAGGCGGGAGTACCTTTTATATTTACAGTTGCTGACCAGCGCTCGTATTATCACTCCTAGTCAAAGCTTCATTCCAATAGCTTTCCTCATGGGCGTCTAGCGCTGCGATGTTTGGCTTGTTTTTGCGTGAACTTTCACTTCTGGTATGGCATGCTATGGCACAGTGATTTCCCTTGCCACACTTCTTACAGGTGCGTCTTTTAGCTGGGCAATCATTAGCCGCGTAGTTTTTGGCACATTTTCTACAGTGCCGAAGCTCACCCACTGCAGAAATTTCCTCATGGCTTCACTGACTTCCTTGTATTTGGTCGCACTGTTCGTTCTCTTGTTCGCGAGTGCGACAAATTTCTTCCATTCTGGAAAAAGAAGGCTCGTCTGAAATGAGTCTCTCTTGTAGACTATTATCTTTTATGCCAAGAATAATTCTTCTTCTCAGCATGCGCTCATCCATTTGACCTAATTCACAGCTCTTCGCAACTATACGAAGCTCGGTTAGCCATTCGTTAAGGCTTCCTCCTTCCTTCTGGTTACGTGAGCGGAAACGGAATTCATGATAAGCTAGGTTCAGCGACGGCTTGTAGAAAGCTTTCAATTTTCGTTTAAGGACTTATATGTCTCGTTTATCTACGCCTGCAACAAAGGGAAAACTTTATAGGTCCTGCACGCATCCTCGCCTACAACCATAAGAAAAGTAGCTGCTTGTACCTATTTTGGCCGTTGACTGAGATAAGTAGCCGTGGCATACAGGACAAATTCTTGCCTCCCTCTCCTCCAGATCAGCCAAAAGTCACCTCTGGTGTCCGAAGACCTTAGGTGCGGCGGTAGCGTGGTGACCGGGGTGTTCCTTCGCGGCAAGACGTTGGCTACTTGTCTGGCATGCTGGCAGTTTTTTGAAACTGGAAACAGTCCTGGTTCACCTGCCATCTGCTTCTCTCGCTGCTGCCGAGCATGACTATCACTGCCCATTATCTAACAAGCTCGAGACGGATGCTGGTGAGAGATTGCCGTTGTATTCCGGAAAGCTGCAGGTTATATAGCCTCGAGCAAGGGGGCGTACCTCGTTGCGCTTGAGCGCGTGTGCGTTACTTCGCACGACGCTATCACTACGATAGTTATAGCGCGAGAACAGAACGACGACGCAGAGACAAGAAGGGCACGAATGACACGAGCGCTCGTGTCCTTGGTGTCCTTTTTGTCTCTGCGTCGTCATTCTGTTCTCGCGCTATAACTATCGTCATGTCATACAAACTAGCCTATGCTGCCACACTTCTAAGCTATCGCTACGTCACGGTATGTATGTATGTATGTATGTATTTATGTATGTATGTATGTGTGTACATATGTATGTATCGACGCAAATTTGGCAGAGCAGTGTCTTCGTGGAAGGGGGACGTAGCTTCGGGCTCCGGCTGCGTAGGTCTTGGGTTGCGGCTAAGGCTACGGTGCTGCGGAAACACCAAGCGATTGCTAAACGCCTTCATGAACAATGCCGGCAATTGAGTCCACTTGGGGCAGCGACAAACGAAGCAGCTGCCGCAGTTCCTCACGCACACACTGTTGGATCGTTTCACGTATGTTGTCGGAGCTGAAGGTGCGAACAGCTGCGTTGTTTTGCATATATCGATGATCGTTAGTGTGGGTACGCAATTTCAGTGCCTTCACTATTGCCATAGCCTCCGACACAAACTCTTCAACTGTTTTGGGTGGATTCCGCATGAGCCCAGCGAATACTTCTTGCTTTATCCATCGCGTGAGCAAACAAACCTTCTCCTTGGTCATGTCAGGGTCGGTGTGCTGCAACAGACGAATTATCTCTACTGCAATGATTGTCACGCTTCCGTTCGGAAACTGCACCCACGTTTCAAGCAAAGCAGCGGCTTTTCCCATTCGAACGACGATTGAAGATGCAGCAGGAAAACTGGTCCAAAAAATGTCTCGTGTTTTCATGGTGAATTCACTGCTCTAGAAACAAGTTCTTTGTTGCGTAATGGAGGTAGACATACATGTGCGCAGCTTGTCCTTGGAGCTCGAGTTAATTGCCGATACCCTTGAGAATATCTCCAGCCAGGTTTTGTTTGGATCTTCAATTGGCGATCCATAGAATGTCGGCAGCTCTTTGTGGGGCTGCATCACCGACGCGGGCTGGGGCGCAACGGTAGTCATCATTGCCTCACTCGTCTTTATGTTCTTGTCAAATAAATGCCCGTATTCTGATAGTAGACCTTGTTGTCAATGGCTATTTCGCTGTTTGTGGCTTGCATCAGTGTCTTCGTTGCGACGCGGGCTGAGATTAAGGCTTGATATATCAAACAGGCAGCACCTTCATCAAATGTCACGGGGTCGTGATGCTGCTGAAGGTCAACACGGCTTGCTGAAAATGAAACTGCTTATTCAGCCAAACTTGTGGCCTGTACCAATGTCACCTACATATCAGGCCTTCTCACTGCCGCTGTGACATCACGCGCCTCAACTGAGCGCACACGCACCGGAGTCTGTAACTCATTAAGCCTCTGGCTAAGCTTCTGCAGTTTCTTTCTCATGAGTGAGTACGTTTGTTCACTTGTGCGTGTTGGTGCATTGGTCTACTTGGTAGTCAAGTATTTCGGCTTGAAATGAAGCTCACACACATAAAAGACATCTAACGAAGCGCTTTATTGCAAGCTTTCTGCTACACATGCGCCTAATTGAGAAGCTATCGAACAAGAAAACATTAAGGTTTGCGCAAGCATTCGAATTCAGTTTAAGAGCAGCAGCACATAATTAAAAGACCATAAGATAGTCGAACGTACTGAAAAGACTGGTGCACAATTATAAAAACACAAAAAAATTATCGAAGCAGTGGTAAGGAATACTACATAGTATACGTAAGAGAAGCACGCAGTGGCGGATCCAGAAGGGGGTGGTAAGGGCGGTATTCCCCCCCCCGCCACCTAAAACGTGTCAGGACCCCTTCCGTTTAGTGCTCGCCATCCACCTGCTATCACAAATTTAGGACAAAGAAGTGTTGATGCCTTTGGGTACACAATAATACTAATATTTATGCTATGATGAAGTTATCTACTACTTAAAAAAATGAAAGAAGTATTGACCACGCCCCCCCTCTCTGGTGGTAGTTTAGGTGACCACCCCCTCCCCTAAAATGGGTGGCTCAATCCTCCCCGTAATAAACGACACCACGCACAGCCCTCCTTCTCTCGTCTAAACAAAGTGACTGGAGGAATTAATATGAGACCAAGGTGCTATGCGCAAAATAGCAAAATGTTTATCGACCCTAAAGAAATAGCGCCTGTTCTGAGAATACATTTTCCACGTGGCGATCATTGCTTTATTTTGATGTGTTTGCAGAGCGAGCAGCAGAACCTAAAGCACGGCTGATTGTGCGGAGCGTGAAGCTGTGTCTACTTTATTTCGTGGTCATCTCCAGCCAAGCAGATCGCGTCTCACCAAACGAACGCGTCAAAAGCGCAACGATATGTTCTTGCGGGGGTGAGTGCCAGTGGCGCTCAGCTAAAAGTGTCTAAGCTCAAGGTTTCCGCTAGCTGTTCAGAAGCGTACACGACACAATTTCACAAAAAAAAACTCAACGTGCTGAAGGTGGTGCCTTTAAAACAACTCAAAATGAAGTAGTATAGACACACACATGCCTTCGAATTGCAGGGAGAACTCTAATAAAAACATTGGAACCTTCGGCGCCTGGTGAATATCGGTGGCCGTTGGGTCCACAGTACTGCCTCGATGAGAGAGCTTACAGATGTACGCCAAGCGAATATTGGGTGAACGAAGCACTTGAACTCACCCCGCAGCACTTCGCATACGCTGATAAACACCATTATTTGCATGCAGTGGCGAGAAGAAACGCAAGCACTCCAAGAACAGGCTTAGCAATCTTGCTATCTCGAAAGTCAGACGCATGCATGCGCCCGTCTACTTGACAAAAGACGAGTATCAAAACTGAGTGACATCAGAGGCAGTGCCAGGAGTAGCGAACACGCCTGAATTAATTTTATATTTGGCATTGCCTGTACTCGAAAAGGGAGATTACCCTGATTCGCACTGGCTCTGATAGCGGACAACACAGCGTCGGCCGTTGGTGAACTAACAAGTGCTGACGCGCGTTGGCTTTGATACATGTGCCGTCGAATATTCTGGTGTTATTGCTAGCGGCCACGCAAATTCCAGAAAAATCTTTATATTTGAGTTGTGCGTGTAATCTTGACGAAAATATCTGGAGCACTAAAAACATTTAATCCGTCACCTATAATTTACGACGCTCTTGATTTCTTTCATGGTGCACGATACGTTTTTTTTTCCTTTCAATAGACCACCGTTCCGCCTATTAGCAGATTGCTATGAATGAAAAATAAGAAAAAAAGAGTGCGTTTGTAACTGCCGATGATGTATGTGAACTCAAGGTTATGCTGTTCTGTCTATGCGACGCTCCAGCCACGTTGGAGCATGTGATAGACTGTGTGCTGCAAAGATTCAAAAGTAGAACATGCCACTGTAACCTCGACATTGTAATTTTATATTCGCCTCCATACGACGCCCACATTCAACGCTTGTCAGTCAACTATTTTGGACGTGTTCCTCAAAACTGACCTCCAATCATACTCGTCAAAGTGCCACTTCAGCCACTGGCAGAGTACGGTCTTGGGTCACATCGTCCATTTTGAAGGTGTGCAGCTTGACCCAGAAATATGTTTGGAGTCACGAGTTTTTCTCCACCGCAGTCAGTGTAATATATACAAAGCTTTGTAGGCCTCAATCCTTACTTCTGAACGTTTGAGAAATATTTTGTGAAACGGGTTGTTGAATAAGCAGGAGCTGACTCGGCGAACTAGAGATTTATTTAGCACAAGGGCTAACTGAACACAAGCCTGCGATCACAGTAAGTCTTCTTTTTTTTATACTCGATCTCCATGCCCACTGCCCTCGTTACCACCACCCCCGAGCGATAAAGGAGCCATCCTGGCGACCTAAGGACAGGTGTACACAGAAGGGTCATGGTATGGCTTGAGCCTAGAGATGTGTACGATTTCTTGTCCCTGACGGCGCTTGTCCAGATATGCATCCAGCGGCTCGACAAGGTAGTTGACAGGGGATATTTGGCGTACAACTCAATAAGGGCCATGGTACCTGAACGAAAGCTTTTCGGAGAGTCCTGGAGGAGTAGAAGGAATCCATAGCCACACCAGTCAGTTCGAAGCAAAGCTCATAGGCGTGGTTGATGCGTTGTGGCGAAGTTTTTGGTGCGTCTGGTCATGTGACGTGAACGCACGAGCAAGCTTTCGACATTCTTCAGCGTGTGCTGCTGCTCGAGAAACGGTAGTTATCTCTGAAGGGTCCGGAATATAAGGAAGAATAGTATCCATTGTTGATGATGGCTCGCGTTCATAAAGAAGAAAGAAAGGCGAAATCCAGTGGTGCTTTGCGTTGCAGTGTTGTGAGCATATGTCACAAATGGCAGTATGCTATCCCAATTTGAACGGTCGAATGAAGCGTACTTGGCCAGCATATCCCCAAGTATACGATTCAAACGCTCTGTCATCCCATTAGTTTGCTGGTGATAGACTGTGGTAGTGCGGTGTATGATGCGACACTCGCTCAACAGCGCTTTGTTGGCATCGGAGAGAAAAACGCGGCCGCGGTCGCTTAGTAACTCCCGAGGTGCTCCATGCCTTTAAACATGGATTTGCAGTATGAAACATGCAACGTCTTTTGCGGTAGCAGAAGGTACATAACGCAGCTGTTGCAGCGTACCGCGTTAGGTGGTCGATAGCGACAATGACACAGCGGTTGCTACTCGAAGTATAGGGAAGCGGACCGTAAAGATCAATTCCGACACGATCAAAAGCTCGTGCTGGACATGGCAACGCCTGCAAGGTACCTGTGTCATGTTGAGTGGGCATTTTTTGTCACTGGCACGTAAGGCAAGACCTTACGTAACGGCGAACGAAACGGTACATAGCTCGCCAGTAATACCGCAGCTGCAAGCGAGTGTATGTTTTTAACACACCAGCATGTCCACATTGCAGATCATCGTAGAACGAGGCGCAGATGTCAGAGCGCAGATGCCGTGGAATGACAAGCGACCACTTACGGCCGATCAAGCTGCAGTTTCGGCAGTAAAGCAGATTATCCCGAATAGCGAAGTGCCCTGCTTGACGGCGAAGCGTCCTGGAAACTGAAGCTGGCGTCCGGTTTGAGAGAAAGTCCAAAAGACAAGAAATCCAAGCATCTTTGCGTTGCTCGGAAGGCATGTCCGAAGGGCTGACGGCCAAGGCAGCACTGGTGAAGATTAGCGAGCCGAAAGGCTCTGAAGCCAATGGCGAACGTGACCGGGCATCGGCGTCGGATTGCTTCCGACCAGAATGGTAGATAACACGGATATTGAACTCCTGTAACTTCAATGCCCAACGAGCGAGCCGACCATTAGGATGTTTTAGTGAAGATAACCAGCAAAACACATGGTGGTCTGTAACAATATCATACGGACGTCCATATAAAGAAGGCCGAGATTTTCCGATTGCCCAAATAATGGCGAGGCACTCCTTTTCAGTTACACGATAATTCTTCTCGGCTTTACTGAAGGTGCGGTTGGCATGGGCAACGACGTACTCGTTAACACCATCGTTTCGTTGGGCCAGCATGGCCCCTAGCCTGACACCACTAGCGTCCGTATGAAGCTCCATTGGAGCAGACGGATCGAAATGTCGGAGTATGGAAGGCGTGGTGAGGAGACGTCAGAGTTCCTGAAATGCATCATCACACGCCTGCGACCACGCTGACAAATCAGAAATTCCGGAAAGAAGATTCGTCAAGAGGGCTATAATGGAGGCGATTGCGGACGTAGCGCCAGAAGTACGAACATAGGCCGATGAAGCTTCGAAGCTCTTTGATGGTGGTTCGCTTTGGTAACGCCGCGACTGCATTAAGTTTTGTAGGGTTCGGGAGTATGCCGTCCTTAGAAACCACATCGCCGAGAATTACAAGCTTGCGACCGCCGAAGTGGCATTTCTTCAAGTTAAAATGAAGTCTCGCCGTGGAAAAGCACGTAAGAACTTGCTCGAGGTGGCTGAGGTGGGTCGCAATGTCACTTGAAAATACCATAATGTCGTCCAAATAACAGAGGCACGTTTTCCATTTCAGACTTCGCAAGATGGTATCCATCATCCTTTCGAAAGTGGCAGGCGCATTCCAGAGGCCAAAGGGCAAAACGGTAAATTCATATAGTTCATCCGGTGTTACAAAGCTGTCTTCGGGAGATCACCCTCTGCCATGGGCACCTGCCAATAGTCGGAGCGTATATCTAACGAAGAAAAAAAACTCTGCTCCTCGTAGGCAGTCCAAAGCATCATCGATGCGCGGCAGAGGGTATACGTCTTTGCGAGTTATCTTGTTGAGTCGGCGGTAGCCAACGCAAAACCGGATGTATCTGTCTTTTTTCTTGACGGGAACAACCGGTGAAGCCCAGGGACTGTTGGAGGGCTCGATGAAGCCACGTTTCAACATGTGTTCCACTTGATCGTCGATGACACGGCGTTCAGCAGATGACACACGGTATGGACGCTGTCATAGCGGGGCTTGTTGACCGATGTCAATATGGTTAACGGCCGCAGAGGTTCACCCTAAGCCTTACTGGTCACAATCGAATGAAGAGCGAAAGCGGAGTAGAAGATTTTTGATCTCTTCGCGCTGAGTTGGTGCGAGCTGAGAGTCGATGGCATCCGAGAATACGTTTAGAACATCATTAGGCGCGTTGGTAGAAGTGAAAGCACAAATTGGAAGCGAAACCATCGAATCAGGTATAGTAGCCGGAAGAATGCACTCATAAGGTTCGTAGCTTCCAAGGCACTCTCCACGTAGTCGTGATGACGGGCTGTCCGAGGGATTGAAAATATAAATGGCAGCATGACCGTTGCGAAAAACGACTACGGCAAAAACGGAAGCATGATATTTCGACGGCACGCAGATGTGACCGATGACATAAACATTACAGGCGATTTCGGAGGGGAGGCACACGACAACAAGAAAGCAACAGCTGAGAAAGGCGCAAGGTCAACGTCAGAAGCAGCAAACACTCTACACGAAGCGCCATCGTCGGGGTCATAGCACGGCACAAATAACGCGAGCTCAAAACGAGCACAGTCGACGAAAGCAGAATTTGACGTCGGAAAGTCCCACCCATGAATAACGTCATGCGAAGAACGGAATAAAATCACAAGTGTGACGACATACATCGCAAATTGAATGACGACTCGTGCAGTGCACAAAGCTGAAGGCTGAATATGATGGGACGTAGCTGTCTCCAAAGTAGGTCGGTAAGTTGCGTGGGCACTTTCTTCAAGTTTCAGCGCAGTTGCTCGCTAATTACAAATATGGCAGCTTCAGTGTCAACAAGTTCGTGCACCCTAATGCTATCAATATTGTCACGATGAATCACAAGTAGTGGGGGTTTCTTAAACCACCGAATACTTAGCGCTGGGACGATGCGTGAGTCGTGGCTGGCTCTTGAGTCGAGAAGGGGCACGCGATGTTCTTTCTTTCCTTCAGATAGTAGAGCCGCTCTTGCAGTCAACCCACAACGTGTGGGTGGCATTATCTTACCTTTCGAAAAGAAAAAAGCCCCAAAAGAGGGAAAGAAAAGTACATAGCACCACCTAGATGTTACAACATAGGCACGTGAAAAAAAAAGAAATTGGAAATTCGGATAAAGTCAAAGTAGAAATGAACGAGCGTGCCATTATAGACAAAAATCAATGAACGAAGAAGCAAAATCACAATAATCAATAAATAACACAAAGAACAATGTACGGCAAGGAAAAAGTTACGAACAACGCGCGATAAACGGTTTCATGCGCAGCACATGAACGACGTCCGGACTCGGTCGTGTCCTGCTCCGTGTCTGCGATGTTGAGTCCGGAACCACTTCGTAGTTCACGTCACTGACGCGGCATAACACTATATATGAACCAAAGTACCAGCTCAGTAACTTTTCACTAAGGCCACGGCAGCGGACGGGCGTCCACACCCATACTTGGTCTTCGGGGTTGTAAAACACTTCTCTCTGGCGGGTGTTATAGCGCCGCGCGTCTGCCTGCTGTTTCTGGCCGATGTGTAGCCGTGCGAGCTGCCGGGCTTTTTCAGCACGCTTTGCGAATTCTTCGGCGTCAGTTGCCAACTCGTCTTCGTCTTGACACGGTAGCATAGAATACAGCATGGTCTGCACTTCGCAGCCGTAGAGACGCCGAAATGGCGTGAATCGCGTGGTCTCTTCCACAGCGGTGTTATACGCGAAGGTCACGTAAGGTAAAATCTGGTCCTATAGTTTGTGCTGTGTGTCGATGTACATTGAGATCATGTCTGCGATGGTCTTATTCAGTCGCTCGGTAAGTCCGTTGGTTTGCGGGTGGTACGAAATTGTCTTTCGATGTCTGGTGTTGCTCAATTTGAAAACTTCGTCCATAAGCTGCGCCGTGAATGCCTTCCCTCTGTCCGTTATTATACAGGAAGGTACACCGTGTCGTAACACGATGTCACGCATGAAAAATTGTGCTACCTCAGAAGCCGTGGCTCGTGGGATCGCCTGCGGCTTAGCGTAGCGTGTCAAATAGTCGGTCGCAACGATCACCAATTTGTTACTGTCCGCAGGCAGAGGAAATGGTCTGAAAATGTCCATGCCGACTTTGCGAATGGCGTGCAAGGTGCTTCAATAGGCTGAAGCAAACCAGCTAGCTTAACAGATGGTTGCCTTCGGCGCTGGCATTGCCGACAGCTCTTGACGCGCTTCTTGACGATTGCCGAAAGTCCTGGCCAATAGTACCTCTCCCTCCCTCTGGCAAGTGTCCTTGAGTAGCCCAGAAGACAGGATGTGGGTTCGTCATGGCAAGCGAAGAGGACGTCGTCTCGCATGTCTCGAGGAACCACCAGGAGGTAGGCACGGTTGTTCGAACGAGCGTTCTTCTTGTACAGCACACTGTCTCGAAGGCAGAACGACGGCAACGAGCGGAATAAATGACGTGGTATGATTGTGCCCAGGCCCTCTAAATGATCGATGATCGGACGAATCTCTGCGTCATCTCGCGGCCGTTTGCTCAAGCCTGATGACCTAATGGCGCCCAGGAAGGCTTCGTCTTTCTGTGCTTCCTGACTGACGACATGAAGGGGTGCGCGTGACTGTGTGTCAGCGTCTTTATGCTTACGGCCGTACTTAAGGACGATGGTGACGTCATATTCCTGCAGCCGCAAGCTCCACCATGCTAGCCATCCTGAAGGGTCGCACAGGCTTGCCAACCAACAGAGGGCGTGGTGGTCCGTCACCATCTTGAAGGGACGACCATAAAGGTACGGGCGAAACTTAGTGATTGCCCACACGACTGCAAGGCACTCTTTCTCCGTAGTGGAATAATTCACCTCGGCACTAGATAGAGAGCGGCTGGCGTAGGCTATCACCCTTTCGATTCTGTCTTGACGCTGAACGAGCACTGCACCAAGCCCAACGTTACTAGCGTCAGTATGGACCTCCGTGCCAGCATCATCGTCGAAATGAGCGAGAATGGGTGCTGATTGCATGCGCTGTCGCAGTTCATCAAAAGCTGCTTGTTGCTCGTTTTCCCAGACAAACGGCGTGTCGTCCCTTTTAAGACGAGTCAGAGGTTCTGCTATCTGTGAAAAACCATGAATAAACCAGCGATAGTAGGCGCACAGACCAAGGAAGAGCCGGACGGCTTTTTTACAGACAGGAGTTGGTAATTCGGGAGCAGCGGCAAGCTTGTCTGGATCGGCCGGACTCCATCGGCGCTAACTACATGTTCAAAAAATTTTAGTTCTTCATAGCCTAAGTGGCACTTCTGTGGCTTTAGTGTGAGGTCCGCCGATTGGATAGCCTCCAGCACGCTGCGTAGGCGGTGTAGGTGCTGCTCGAACGTGGCGAGAAGACTACCACATCATCAAGGTAGACAAGAGAAGTCTGCCACTTCAGCCCTGTGAGGACAGTGTCCATAATTCGCTGGAAAGGATCCGGCGCTGAACACAAGCCGAAAGGGAGTACTCGGAATTGGTAAATGCCATCTGGAGTCACGAAGGCTGTCTTCTCGCGGTCTTGCTGATCTACCTCGATTTGCCAGTACCCGCTTTTGAGATCGAGAGAAGTGAAATAATGGGCACGACGAAGTCTATCCAGCGAATCGTCGATATGTGGCAGCGGATACACATCTTTTTTGGTCACGTTGTTAAGCTTTCGGTAATCGACGCAGAAACGTAGCGACCTGTCCTTCTTTTTGACAAGCACGACTGGAGATGACCACGGGCTGTTGGATGGTTCAATAACGCCATCGTCAAGCATCTCACGAACTTGCGTGCGTATCGATTCACGTTCTTTAGCTGACACACGGTAGGTGTGCTCGTGTATTGGGCGTGCGTCCTCGTACGTGATGATCCTGTGTTGAGTAAAGTACGTTGCGGATCTTTGAGCAACTTGCAAAGGAAGACCTGTACTCGAACAAGAGCGCTCTCAGCGCAGACTGATTATCGGTGAACAGATCAGGATTGATGTCAATGTTGCTCATTGACGTGTCTGCGTTATCCTCCATTTATGACGTGAGACAGTTGGTTACGTTTGCTACTTCGTGGGCAAACGCTATCGAAGTGCCACGGAAAAGGTGTCGATGCTCGTTGCTATAGTTGGTAACGAGCAATTCAGATCGGCCATCACGAACGTGTATTACACTTCTTGCTACACAGATGCCTTGCTGCAGGAAGTGTTCCTAATTTGTCTTGGCCACCACATCGTCATCGCTCAAACCACAGCATGTTACGTCGACTAGAACACTTGCTCGGGGAGGAAGCATCACGCTCTGTTCAGAAATACGGAGTACGTTGACACGCCTTCCGTCATCTTGCACGTTGATTGCTCGTTGGGTTGACAACGTGACGCGGCGCTCTTGCAGATCATTGATAGCGCCATTTTCTTGTAGAAAGTCAACTCCCAGATTGACGTCACGGCAGCATTCACGTAGAACATGGCAGCTTGCTACGAATGTATACCATTGAATCTGTACTCTTGTTGTGCAGGCGCCCAGTGGAGTAACGACATGGCCACCAGCTGTCCGAATCTGCGAGTTATGCCACGGCGTGAATACTTTCGTCAGCTGCGTGGTCAGTTTCCCGCTCAGTAGGGAATAGTCTGCGCCATTGTCCACTAACGCATTAGCTACACAACCATCAATTGTCACTCTTCTGTCGAGTGAAAGCCGGCTATCCTTTGCAGCAGCAGGTGATGTCGGACCAGTTTCTGTACGGTTCTGCGTCAATAGGTCTTCAGCGCTTCGACATTCAGCGACCCCGCCTCCATAGGTAGCTTTGGATAGTTTTTGCGACGGGGGCTGGAAGATCGTGCGGTAGAACACCGCTGCGTCGTTGATGAAAATCACATCGGTGATCACGAGCGCGACTGGCGCCCGGCAGACGGTGGTGCATGCTGCTTGGAGAGGTAGTTTTTGAAATCGCGTGGCCACTGGTCGTAACGGGGTGGCGGCGAGTACGCAGAGAAGCCGCGAAACCCAAGACGGCGATATGGGCTCTGGCGGTACAAGTGATCAGCTTCTCCGCAGTGAACGCATAAAAGCCGGTGATCGGGTGTGCGCCAGACATCAGACTTCGAAGGAGACGAGTGCCGATCGTCGATCTACTGGAGATGTTGCACCGAATGGTGGGCAACAGAAGCACCACGTAAAAAGGGCAAGGGCGGTGGCGTGTACGTGCCTTCGTAGTATGGGATGTGCTGCGCTGACTCGAGTGAAACAGCATGGACAGGATAAACGAACAATGGCGGCGATGCAGCAGGGCGTTTGAAAGCTTCCGCGTAGGTCGTCCCACGGCGGTATTCAGCAGGAGCTGACGCAGATGTATCATGAGGCAAGGTGTCCCGGAGGGCCTGGTGCAGCTCATCCTTGATCACAGTCGCAATAGAGCTAACCGTAGGATCAGGTGTTACACCAGCCTTTAGCAACTCTTCACGTACGATATTACGGTTGAGTCCACGTAAGCAGTCATTGCTGGTCCCTGCGGCGGTGAAAATGTCAGCAGTGGACATGCCACTGACTTGCCTGTCATATTGGTTGGATCGCTGCTTCACACTTTTTCCATTGTCAGGGCTTCAGACAAGAACTCCGCGTTCGTCTTCGGAGGGATTCGCACAAGGCCGGTGAAAAATTGGTCCTTGACACCGCGCATCAAGTGACGCAACTTCTTGTCCTCCGCCATTCTTGAATCTGCCCGTCGGAAGAGGCGCGTCATGTCTTTGACGTACGCGGTCACAGTGTCGTTTGGCGACTGGACGCAGGCAAGAATAGCTCGTTCAGCTCTTTCTTGGTGGTCAGCGCTGGCCATTGTCTGCAGACGTCTACGAGAGAATTCGCGCCACGTCGTCAGCTGCTCCTCTCGATTTTGATACCACGTGCGTGCCCCGTCTTCAAGATAGAAGTAGACACGACCCTGTTTTGCCACGTCTTCCCACTGATTCAAGATGGCTACGCGCTCGAAGTCCGCCAACCAGTCCTCAACGTCCTCGCGCTCCGTACCATGGAATGTCGCCGGTGCCCGTGGGCTTTCCAGCATATAGCGGTTCGACGACGTGCTTCCCATGCCGGTTGGCAAGGTTTGCACCGAAGTGCTGGTCATATTTTTGACGTGGTGGGAGCAGTATCGTCGACTTTCGGAGGCAATCCCCTTATTCGGCAGCTGGTCTGATGCACGGGAGTATTGAATGGCACTGGACTCGTATTACGGCTTCCTTGGGGGGTGTGTAGCATCTGTGAGACTACCCAGCACCTCCACCCAGTTGTCACGATGAATGGCAAGTACTGGGGGTTTATTAAACCACCGAATAGCTTTCGCTGGGACGATGCGTCTGTCGTGACTGGCTCTCGAGTCGAGAAGGGGCACGCGATCCTCTTTCATTCTTCCAGATGGTAGAGCCGCTCTTGCAGTCGACCCACTACGTGTGGGTGGCAATATAGAGTTCGATTTCATTCGGGGGACAGCAGTTAGGTCGTCAAATTTTTGCTGACAACGCAGTTCTTGCCTCCGGAACTGCGCCCATTAGTTTTCCCCTCGCGGTGGGCTTTTGCGATTCAACATCGGAAAAATTGATCGACGACGAGGAGAAGGTGAACGGCTTGAGCCGCATGGTCGGCGACCAGGACGTACGTCTAGAAGTGGATCGGCAGGAACGGGATATCGCGGTTGAGTGGGCATGGTGGGCATGTAATGTGAGGCCCCTGCACTGTCATGAGAAGAGAAGCTGCGACGACGGCAGTGACGAGCTACGTGACCTGGGATGCCACATAAAAACATATTGACCGATTATGTGGAGTGCGCCATTGGCTGACGGTAGGGGCACTGTACGATGAATAAGGTAGAGTAAATCGTCGTGCAGGCGGTGGCGTCATATAAACATTCTGAGCTGTTTCGTATAGAGCAGGATACAGGACAGTCAGCGAGTGGGAAGGTGGCGTCGACGAATAAAAGTGGCGAGTAGCTTCGTAGATGACCGGAGACGCTGGCGCACGGGGCTGAGCAACTGCGGCTGCTTACGTTAGTGGTGCGGTGACAGTTGGTGGAGCCTGAGCTGGCGGAAATGCTTCGACAACTTGCGATTGATTCACCTGGCAAAGCAAAGGCGCCAAGGGTCCCATCGGCTCGGTAGTTCTTGTGATTATAGATAGCTGCCGGGTGACCTCCTCGCGTATGATTTGCTTTTTTAGTGCCATCAACGCAGTGTGGTCGGCGGTGTCATGGTGATAGTCGAGGGATGAGATGTCCACGGTGTCTCGAGCAGCGCGACGTGTAGGATTGCGCTGCCTACGCAGCTCATCGTAGCTTTGGCAGACCTGAATCACCTCGGCAACCGTCTGGGGACTCTTCGCAACTGAATGCACCGTCGTCGATTCCTTTCATGATGTTCTTGATCTTGCCTGCCTAGTCCAAAGTCGAATCGACGAGCTTGCAGAGAAAGAGCACATGTTCGATACGGCTTGTAAAAGTTTCATCTGCTCTCTGTACTCTACCACGCAAGCGCTGTTCAGCACGAAGGCGGCAGTCAGCAGGACGACCAAAGGCTTCCGAGAGGGTTTTTGCCAATTCCGACCAGGTACTGTAACCACTTTGATGATTCCTGTGCCATAGTTTTGCCACGTCGGTAATGTAAAAACTGACATTTGTGAGCTTATCGGCTGCGTTACACTTATTGTTTGCGCTCACTAGTTCATACTCGGCAATCCAGTTGTCCACATCTTGGTCCTCTGTCCCACCAAATATGTGGGGGTCGCGCTGCCAGAGAGCGCCAGCGCCGATGACAGGCACAGGTGCGAGATCTGGAATAGCGGCCTGAGATGGCCCCGGATCAGTCATTGTAGAAGGTTGTTGGAGTGTGCGGCTGCGAAGTTCCAGGGTGAGGACCAGATGTATCCCAGCACTTCCACCACTTGAAACAAGTTGTTGAACAAGCAGGAGTTGACTCAGCGAATGAGAGTTTTATTTACCGCAAGGGCTAACTGAACGCAAGCCTGCGATCACAGCAAGTCTTCTTCCTTTTCTATACTCGTGCTCCATGCCCACTGCCCTCGTTACATTTGCAACAATCGATCGGCCACTCACACAACTCGAAAAGACGTGCCTTCTGTGTGGGGTGTTGCTCAAAATGCCATTTTTTCTCGCCTCATCACATGTTTGACGACGCTTACTTTGTTCCATCGCACCGACAGAGGTTGTTATGATTCCGATGATAGTGGTCCCGATGATAGTGGTCTGAGAACAGAGGCATCCTAATGTACAACGCCCATGCCAGAGGTTAATGACGTCGCAGCAAGCATAGTTACACGCTTACACCCTGAGATACTGCAGCGTATACAGTCGTCATCTACAGAACCTTGAATCGCTGCTCCAACTACAACTGCCACGTGACGCAACAATGATGTGTCATCTATGAATTAGTGTAGCATTTGCCTACTCACTGAGCAATCACATTATCTTAGCTGGCTTACCCAGCGCGATATCTGCAACTGTGTAGAAACTATAGATCATCTCCTGTACCCAACTCCTACTCATGAATTAGACCACCAGACTCTGCATTATGCACTGAAGAGTCCCTTTGGTCAGCCCTTTATTTAAGTTGAGAAATATTCGGGGGAGCATGGTCTCATAAGAAATCAGCACAGAAAGCCACGCGGGTAATCATAGAGTACTCGAAGGCAACATTACTGAGTGACCACCTGAGAAAGGCCTGCATGGTGTATGAGGTGTGCAATGTGTGTCTCCTTTCTATTTTTTCTCTATGTTTTGCTTCCTTATTCTCTTCTCCCCACGTGTAGCATAGTAAACTGGAGACAGTTTCGTCCACTTTCCCACAATTCTTATGTTTCCACTCTGTTTAATATTCTTTTTAACTGGATAATTGACGCGGCAAAACAATCGAACCAATTCATCACGCAGTGACCAATTTCAATATGTGTTCGTTTCGAAAGTTCATGAGGATGTAACACACACTTATTACTTTTACAAAGAAGGCGGTCTGCGTATAAAATTGACGTGGCACACAGAGTTGAATAATATTGTTGGACACATTTAGAGGGAAGCCAACTATTTTTAAAGACTGCCTAAATATGCAGTATTTTATATTCCTTATTCCTTGCTACCTACTGGTTCCTACGAAAAAAAACATTTGTTCACTTTTTTTGAAGAAAATTTCTCTTCTTTGTTTTGCAGATCCAACTATGTTTTTGGCGATTTATCTCCTGAAGAACGAGACTGATGAAACACCTTCATGTAGACGATCACAAGTTTCAGCGGCAAATGTATTGCAGATTAAAATAAACAAGAATGCTTGTGTGCAGAGTTTTTTTTTTGTTTTGTGACTGACCTATTCAAGCATTTGCTCTACTACTGCCGAATTCGCGCATCTGTTTACCGAGTACAAGCACAACATCAGAATGAATTTTTTCCACATAGTTAATCTGAGCAGCCGCACCGGCTTTGATGAGCCAAGCGCCAGGATTTTTTGGGACCAAAATAGGTGAAAAGTGTTGACCGATAGACATTTGGCGTCAAAAACAAGCCAATATTCTCTCCCACGCCTTGAAAAAATGGGCGCTAATGGAGGCCTGCGTGATTGCCTCCTTTCGCGAGGTGAGAAATTTGGAGGTAAGACAAATTTGGAAGTGATTTTCAGTTTCGACTATTTCTAAGGAAAGTGTATGTAATATTGCGAAGGCCTGCTACATTTGTACAAATACTTCTCGTTAAATGAGCATGCCGGGTATAATCTCTGTCTGGGTAAACAGTTTATTTGAAATTGTATTTATTATAAAATTCTTATTGTGGGTTTCTTCAGTAGAACCACATTGAATAAAATTAAAAGGTAGTGTCCGCTACTTTTCTTTGGCACCGGTATTGTTAACACGCCTTTTTTTAGGTTACTAGTAGCGGTAACATGCATTATTGTACATGTTCCTCTGAATGAGTAGCGAAATAGTGTTCTGTGTTCCTTCCCAATGTGGATACGAGTTTCCGTTAAGGGCTCCTGCAACACGAACGGAACTCGTTACAATTAAACTTCGTAAATTTGGATGTGTCGTTCCATTAACGTGAAATTTGATTTTTAATGAAGATATAGTGACGAATAATCCTAAGGCCTAGCCCTCCACTACGGCGTCTCTCATAATCACATGGTGGTTTTGGTACGTTAAAATCAACAAATCAATCAATCAATCTTAAGGCCTAGTACATGAGCATTGTAATGCTCACTTGTACCTATATAAACTACACAAACTTGACTTCACCGACGGTTCACTGTATGCAGATAACTGAATATAAAGACGTTCCTGAACAAGATTTGCAGACTGCTAGCTATAAGACAGACATATTTACCGGCATTCTTGGTTTTCGTCTATTTCAAGTCCAACAGACGTTGCACGTTTCACACCAGTGTTCAATTCAGCATTAAGTATGCTGTGTGTTAGGAACTCAAACAGAAACATTCGCACATGGTCCAACATAATTAAATTTTGTGAACAGAAAACCAATTCGAAAATAAAAATACTTAGACGTTTTGTGAGTGCTTACTCAAAATCAGCATATCAACAGTATTTTTTATTTTATTTAATTTTACATACTGCAGCCCAAATTCGGCTATCGCAGGAATGGAATTACAATACATCAGCACACACAAGAATACAACTCTTAAGAAACAGGAATAGAACTCTTAATAAACAAATTTTGAAACAATACATTCAAGCAAGAAATTACAACTCTTAAAAAACAAATCGTCGCAAATCAATAAATTCATGCAAGAAATCTTCTAAAGGATATAATCTAGTTGACCCAAGCAATACATTCCATTTTTCTACAGTGTGCGGAAAAAAGTTGAATTTGAATAGGTTAGTACGTGGATGGAATGGTGTCAGGTTGAGTTTGTGGCTATTCCTTGTGGGTTTCAGTTTACCAGGAGACAGATATTCGTTAATTGATGCGTAGCGTGGGGTATTACAAAGAATATGCAGCAACTTTAGGCATTCGAGCTCGCGTAGCTCGGACAGGGTTTGCAAACCTAGCGCAGCAAGTTGAGAGGAGGGTGAGAAATTCCAGTTTTAACGGCGGACAATGAAATGGATAGCTTTCTTCTGAACGGATTCTATTGTGCTGATGTCCGATTTTTTAAGACGGACATCAGCACAACGGGGCAGGCATATTCGAGGATGGGACGAATGAGCGATTTATACGTTAGCAACTTTGTTTCGGGTGGAGCATCTTTTATTGTACGATTTAGGTAGCCCAGTTTGTTTAAAGCTTTATTGCAAGAGTATTTAATATGCTTAGACCAAGACATATTGGGTGGGAAGATGAGGCCTAGGTACTTATATTCGGACACACGTGATATAGAGGAGCCATTGAAAAAGTAATCGAACACCGAAACGGAGCTGCGTTTACTGAAGGAAAGAGGAACTGTTTAAGTGAAGTTTATGTTCATTTTCCATGTGTCACATCATCTGCGAAATTGTGCAAAACAATCATTAGGTATATTGTGGTCATCATTGGTGTTAATTACAATATAGTGGACACAGTCATCAGAGTTAAGGCGGATTTTCACAGGCACATAATTGGGCAAATCATTTATTTACATTAGGAACAAAAGTGGTCCCAGCACTAACACTGGGGGGACTCCGGACGAAACATTCACAACAGACGAGTTTGAGAAATTAACAGAAACAAACTGAGAATGGTTGATTAAAAAGCTAGCAACTCAGTCAAATAAGGAATAATTGTTAACAACAGCGTGAAGTTTGTGCAGAAGTTTAGAATGTGTAACAGTATCGTATGCTTTTGCAAAGTCGATGAACATTACATCAATTCGGTAACCAGACTCTAGAGCGTTCGAAATGTCGTGAGAAAATTCTACAAGCAGGGTTGTCGTACTAAAACCTTGGTGAAAACTATGCTGGGCATTACTTAGGATGTTATTATTTTCAAGAAACCCGATAATATGCTTAAAGATTATGTGTTCAAAAAGTTTACTTTATTGAGACGTTAATAAAATCGGGCGATAGTTTAATGGTGACTGGTTGCTGGCCGATTTATGCATAGGAAGAAGTTTCGCTAATTTTCAAGCTGAAGGAACAGTTGAAGTGCTTAAGGACATTTGAAAACCTATGGTCAAGTAGCAGCTGGTCCTTCACAATATGTAAGAAGAAAAATATTAGGAATGCCGTCAGGACTTAGAGATTTCTTATTTCCCAGGTGCGACATTGGGTTCATAACACCGTCGAGAGATGCGGAAATGTCACAGATTGAGGTATTTGAACAATGGTGAAAGCTAAGGATGTCCAAGTTGTCAGTTGTGAATACCGATTGAAAATATTAGTTGAACGCGTTAGAACGTGTTAAGGAATCACTGCAGAGGACGTTATTTATAACAACTGTATTTGTGGCAGCTGAGCTCGGTAAAATAGAAGCGCAAAATTTTTTAGGGTTGCTTTTCATTAAATCTTGCAACGTAACTTTGAAGTAGAAGTCCTTCCACGAATTATATTGATCAGAAGTCCTTCATTGGTGAGGTTAAATTCCTGTATTTTAAGGAGGTCACCATTTCTTTTTAGACGTCTCAGTCTGGCAACCCAACGCGACAGGTGAAGTATATCACGCGATATCCAGGGAGGGTGGGGGTTTTTCTGTTTCGCTTTTATTGAAACGAAGCGCTCAATACAAGTTGCCACAGTCTTTCCAAAAGAAGCTACCAAGGAATTCACATCATTACATTCGCAGAGGCGTTCTAAATCATCAAAAGAATCTGACAAAAATCTGAAACAGACGCGTCGTTGGCCCGTGAAAAATCAGGAAATGTAGAATAGACACAATGGTTGGTATATACAGGAACAGAAATCGATACTAGAAAGGCCTTGTGGTCTGAAACACCACCAGCAACTTCGCATTCATAACCATGGTCTAAGAGGAAAGGACGAACAAAAACTCAATCTATAACTGCATTACCTCATGTGTTAGTTTCAACAATCTGTTTTAAACAAAAATAGAGCGAGAAGTCTAACAGAACTTTTCATATTCTTTCGTCATAGCCTGGGAGCGATAGAGATGGCCTCAAAATACCTGGAGTGTTGAAATCACCCAGGCAGATCAAGTTGGAAGTAGATAAGAAAGCTCGTGCGTAAAAGTTGTTAAAGCGAGCAGCTGATCTATGTGCGATGATGGCGAGCGGTAGATTGCGCCAAAAACTATAGAAGTGCTTCCAAAAAAGACCTTGCACCAAACAGATTCGTTGTCAAGTGGACAGGGAATAACTGAAAATTTAATATCAGACCATAAAAATAGTGCGACACCCCCTCCCCTGCCATGAAGTCTGTAAGTTCCGATGATCGCATAATCTGGGGGAGCTACTTCGCTATCGTATATAAGTTCATTTAACCAAGTTTTTGTTACGCCAGCTGTATGCGGTGAATAGGCCGTGATAAGTGAAAGAAAATTTGGGAACTTGTTGACTAGGCTTCTGGCATTAACATTTAAGATGCGCAGGGGCTCGTTAGTAACATTCCCGAGGCGTCAATGAGCTTTAGTGGTGACATTAGAAGAAGTATTTGCTCGGCGAGAATGAATCCTAATGAGGGTGTTAGTGTCATCGTTTCAGTTGTACCTAACTTGATCTATAAAGACTTGATCAAAACTTATACGTACAATCGAGTTTTTATCCCGAAAGGGTTTTGATGCTTACCATAACCTCTTTCTGATTGTTCGTACGCGCAATGAATATCCTTTCAAAACGCGAAAGTTAAACACTTTAAGTTTGTAGCCGTTTTTAAGGACATGTTTTTTCGCGATAGTCGAGTAGCTTTATGAAAATGGGACGCGGACGATCGGCTTGCCTACGTCCAATCCTGTGACACCTTTCGATATTAGGCAATCAATTCGCTGATTTCCTTTGAACCATTCAGAAAAGTTAGACAGAAGAAGGCCAGAAGTTTCATCTGGCGCCTCAGCGAGGCCATGCAGCAGCAAGTTATTGCGACGAGTTCAGTTTTCTAGATCATCGTTCCGCATAGAGAGTAGCTTGATTTTAATTTGTAGCTTCTAAATATCGCTGTTCACTTTATTACCGGCAGCTGTAGAAGGCGTGACGGGAAGAGATTCCAATGCAGAGACACGAGTCTCCAAAGCATCAAACCTAGGATTGACAACTTCATGATACTTCTTCATATCAGCTATATCTTGCGATATACATTGCTGACACTAAATAATTCAGCAAGCATTTGAGTCACTGAGGACAAGTCAGCATCCGCTGCATTAAAATCACCCGTCTCATCAGCAAAGGATGGACCACGTTATCGAGTGTTAGCCTTGTTTAACTTAGGAGGCCCCAGCTTCAACTCTGCATAACCGCACAAGAGAATCCTGCTAACGCAGCACAAAAAGGTTAGAGCATAATGACAAAATATCAGAGGTACATGTCAAACTGTGTGGTCGATCCAACAGCAACAGGAAGCGATTGTCTGAACGAATGCACTTGACATTTTTAAAGTAACCTACCTGCGTAAAAAGCAGAAAACGGTTCAGCATTCTGCCAGTGCTGCTGTGAACTCACCCACTGAAAAGGCAGGCGTCAACAATGTCCTTTTATGCCTTGCCGACGATGTTACCAAGCCAGGCTGGTCAACGATTGAAAGAACTGCGATGTCGTCATCATAGATGATGGCACGTAGAGCACCAGCAGACGACGCAATGAACTGGGCAGGACTATCACTAGCGAGGCTGATAGGGGCATCCACGCCACCAGGACCAGAGTTGCTCACGTGGCGAAAATCGGTCGAAGAACGGTAGTTCATGGTATTGCTCCCCAGGCAAAGAAATTCAGACGAGTCGGTGACAAGATCGGTGAGGCAGGCCAAACACAGCGTGAAAAGCAGAAAACGATTCAGCATTGTGCCAGTGCTGCTTTGAACTCGCCCACAGCACAATACAGCCCACAATATGGGTTGAAAATATAGTTCAGGATACATATATTCAGTTTAATATTGTCCCTGTTCACACTAGAATTCGTCTGAAGCATGGAGGAAAAGAAGAAATGGCAAAACTGGACAAATAAAAAGTACAAAGCGCTTACTTAAAAGTGAGCGCTTGTATCTAACTCAACTGATAATTGTTTTTACCATAAAAATGTATCTTTTTCTCTGACTCTCTGTTTTACTTAACCCATTCACTTTTACTCGATCCATCGATAATCAATTTCATTGCGTCCAACGTCATTTAAAATAACGCAGGTCATTAGGGAGCAAAGCACATGAAGAAGACGGTGAGAGAGTGTGCCAATTCTAGATAACAGTATCAGCCGTTCATCTAAAACGTGTTCCTTCTCGCTGTCACGCGCTTTTGTGCATCACCTGCGTACACATTGAAGTGAGAAACTATGATTGATTATTGTCTCGTGGTCGGCTAAATGTACACTTAAGTCGTTTACAAGGTCGCCCATCTGTCCTGTTTTGCATGATGTGCTGCGTGCACGTGCCTTTTTAATGCCGCGTCTTGTTCAAAAAGAACGTCGTTCGCTGGAAAACGTAATAGGTAACCTATACAGTCAAACTGATCTTGAATGGAACGGTGGCGTTCCTTCGTCCCTCCGAAATGGAACTAGTTCAGCTGTAACGTCGTTGCGTGCAGCACTAGTAACGCGTTTTCTTTTTGCTAAAGTATTTAGTATTGTACTTCGTTGCTTTTCTTTTTCCGGTAAGCATACAACACTGGCTGTATGCATCTTTGAAAAACAATACTTTGTTAGAGGAGAATTTATGTCCACAGAAGATTACCATTTGAGGACAATCTTCTCTGAAAGGCGAAATGCGGAAGCCGTCAGTAGGCTTAATTTCAAGAAAGTGAAACGCACAAATAATTTAATTTTACTCTAACAGCATTCGTAATAAAAATGGTGCGGTTTGTGATGGTAACTCTGTCGCATGCGAGTACCTGATTCGACTTCAAAATAGCGTCGCAGCGCAGCACCAAGAGTGCTACGCCGCAATATTAGGCGCCAGCGAAGGTCGCGTCTGCAAAACGCAGGCCTTTCACCTTTAAGTCTAGAATACACCGCCAAGAAAACCAGCTCCGGTGCAAACTAAAGGGAATTCTTGAAATGTCTGATGCCACAGACGATTGTGTTTTGACAGCTGCTACTGAGGCAGAGGTTTTGTGCACGAGGGTAGTTTCAATTTGACGCGTGGGCATTATGGACCTCGAGAAGTCAGCCGCTCTTAGTGAAAAGATGACTCCTCACGGAACCGAACTACAAAAGTGGGTTAACCAAAACACAAAAAAAGAAACAGAAGGGGCTAGCTAAGAACATTTGAAAGAGTAGTTGTAACGAGAACAGACGGCGGCTAGGATGGCCAAGAAAGACGGGTGAATGACTAACACAGGAACGAATAGAAAGAAGCCGAGCTAGAAAGAGATTTGTTGGTTTGTGATTGCAAGGACCGAAGAAGAGAGAAGCTGTAATGGTAAGCTTAGAAAGGCAACGCCAGCACGAGATACAACTCAGACGACCCCATTCACGAGGGCGCATAGAAGCTTCCATCGGGCCTAGACTCGTGATCACTGAAAGGGAAGAGAATAATAGCCTAGGTTTGAACCCAAGCACACTGATCGCTCTCTTTAACGAGAGAAAGGGTGACCTATATTAATATCTGCGCCTGTTTCAGACGGTCGCGAAAAGCCAGAATCGGCAGGTACATCTATTGTTGAGTGATTCGAGCTCTTTTTTAATGGAGAGCAACTTAGTGTGTATAGTACGTGAACGCCTACCGATTTAGTCAAAGGTAGCAGAATCTTTGTTAAAGTAACTGATTGAGCTTTGAGAGCTTCCTGAAGTGTAGTTTTGACAGAAACGTCCACTGATGGCAAGAAGGCTACGCGGTATACACAACAAATTACTCATTTTATTGAAAGGTGGAAATACCTTCAAGAGACGACAGAGGTGTACAGTGAACACAAAATAATTTTAATGAGAAAGCGAAGTCTCATTAGTTGCCATCCAATCCTTCCACGCTATTTGAAAGTAAGCAGTAAAGAAGCACTGGAAGATACGCTAAAACTGGCCTACAAAATAGTGGGAGTTCGAAGCGGCACAAATATGGCTACAATCCAAAATGAAAAGCCTGAGGACGAGAGAAATTCGTTCCTTAAAGGAAAGCGGTGTGCACGGGAGGTATTTCTTGTGTAAATGACTAGGTTATAGCGCTTGCGATCGTCGCACCAACTTTCCGCCCCCCACCCCCCTCGTGTTATGAGTTGCTTTAAATATCGACAGGGCACAAAACCAATGCTAGTGGCAGTGAAGGAAAAAAAGAAAAGCAGGCCAAGCTGCTTGCATGTGAGCCCAGCCCACAGAATGAGAAGCGACCAACGGCCACTTCGTCGAGCTTAAGCGAGCAAAAAATTTCAGATTATAGGTGCCACGATAATTGCTTACCTTGCAAGCCTGACGGCCTAAGTTAACGCTTAAGCATCCCAACTGTATAGAAAGGTAGGTTAGATGGTAATTCATAATTGATCAGTTAACTGGGAGCGCGGGAGGAACACACACAAGAAGCAAAGAGGAGGAATACAGCCTTCTCTTTGTAATTGAGCGCTCATGCTGTGCGCCTCTTGTATGCTTCATGTGCGTGTTTCTCTCGCGCTCCCAGTTCACCGGTCAATTTTAATTAGGCATTCGTTTATTTGGCATGAATATGTTCTTCTTCGTATGCCATGATCATGATTGACATGATTTTGCGTTGGTATAACACTAATCGTCATTTCTAAGTGAACGTACTGTGTTTAGAGTTTACTAATAGTGTCTCACAAACACACCCACATCCCCAAAATAATTTGAGATGACAAGACATGTTTTCCTATATTGCATCGCATCTGGTTCATTCTGGAAGATGTAGGGTAATTCTATAACAAATCAAGCAGCTTTTTCCGACATTCATTATTAGAGCAGGAAAAAATTCGACAAGTTCATCTCCTCCTCTCTATTTCTCCTTTATTTCCCTCTCTACACGTGTGGGGTAGCAAAATAGAAGAAGTGTAGTTATCCTCTGAGCTTTCTTTTAATCTTTCTCTCTCTCTTTTGACAATCTCTGGAAGTTCAAAACTCGTTTTGCATTTAAAAATATTTTTATGCCATTGATGATTCTGTAGTTTTGCGCTGATCAACTAGAGGACGTCAAACAAGAATTTTTAAAGTCGTTTTTGGAATGCAGTCAATAAAATGGTATTTGCGGCGAAGTAATAACACGATAAAAGTTTAAAAATAATGACTCTCTTATGTATGTTCACTCAGAGAGCGGTTTTTGTACGAAGAAAATCAAAAAAAAATTTCCGAATTCCGTAGTTTTTTCCAGGAACATGGCAGGCTCAAAGAGCACAAACAAAATATTTGCTGATGGCTTATATGACATGCTACGAAAGAAAGAGAATTCAGACGCTGAAGGTATAACAGGTCGTCTGAAAAAAATGAGTAATTCGCTTTTCTTTAGGTAAGTTCAGTATACCGCGTCAAAAAAATTTGCCTTAGTGTCCGGGCTACAAATATGCACGATATCTCATTTGAAAGCTCTGTGTATTGGCTAAGCATATGTGAAGTTGTTAGAAGGTATTATTTTTATCCGTCAAAAATATCTTTTGAAATGGTGTATCTCCACCAGATTTACGCCAGTGCAAATCAAGCATGATGACGCAATTCCAAAGGCAAAGTTTAGGCCAAACCCGTTGACATGAGTATACAGACGGTAAAATTCGCATGACCTACGGAAAAATTGAATTGGAGAGGGGGTTATCATCTGCGTTCTATTGCCAACAGATGCGGATCACAAGAAATGTGGTCAGTGTGGTGACTTTTACATGAGCAATCCATCTTTAAAGATGTAGGGTCACAAATACAACTTCTTGGAGAGTTCTTCGAACGAAAAAGGTGTGTTTTATACACTTCCCCAAAATAATTCATCATATTCAGAAGATAATTTTATAACACGCTAGTAGTATTCACGCAGTGCACGGATAAAACGCTGTCGTACAACAAGTGCTTCATTGTTTTTCGGCTCTGAGGAGAGGAGCGTGTTTTCTTACATCCGAAGCCTGTCATAAAACTACACAAGTGACAAACAACTTTATATTAGGAACTGGTAGCCTAGCCAACAGTTTCGTTTGTGTTGTGGGTGAACTACTGTTATTATGTCTAGTTTAATTTTTCAACAGCTTGGCGGCTCATCTAAGACTCATCACCAGAGGCGTAGCCAGAAGGGAGCGTGAGCTTGTTGGCTCCGACACCTCTCCTTCCCCTCCCCGTGTTTCTATATATTGTTCATTTGTGCAAATGCATACGTATGTGCACATATACAAACGCGCACACGAACGTACATATTGTGTCGCCCATATCTCCCCCCTTCCCTCACACACACAAACCACAACATTAAAATTATTCTTCTTATGATACTGAAAATCATAGTCCTGCAGACTCCTTGAAGCGCACCCCTAATGGCAATAGAACGCAGATGATGGCACTGTGTCTTTTTGGGCTGCTTTACCGATAGCAGCAAGTTTGCCGTTCGCACGATTGACGTTCAGTCCAAGTCAAAGATTTGGGCTGATGATTGCCCTTGCGAGTGCGTAATGCCAGGTTGTCTAAATTATTGGAGCCCTCCGCTACGGTGTCTCACATAATAATAATGGTGGTTTTGGAACGTTATGCCCCACATATCAATGAATCAATCAGCTTGAGTTACGTAGTTGAAAAGCTGGTGGAGGTATATATTTTTTAAAAAATATTTCTCCAGTTTGAAAAATACTACTCTTTAGTAACTTCGCAATGTTTAGCTAATAGACAGAGCTTTTAATTGAGATATCGTGCATATTTTCAGTTGAACCACCAAAGCGAGTTTTTGATGCTGAATGCAGAACTTTTCTCAAGAAAAGCTAATCTTGTTATTTTTCATACATGTGCTATATCTTCAGTGCCTGAATTGTTTTGGGAGCGAAGCTCCCTAAGCCGCGGGTCGTGCGTCCGCGATGTCTGTAGTAGTAGTGTTAGTAGTAGTAGTAGTAGTTGTTGTAGTAGTAGTACTAGTAGTAGTAGTAGTAGTAGTAATACGTATACGGTCGGACTAGAGGAATGTCACGGGCGCACCCTTATCAATTTTCAATTTCAACTTCAGTTTCAAAATTTGTTTTATTCTTTTCTTGTACAAGACACAAGAAACAAAAGCATGTTGGGACTAAAGGCATATAGCCTGACAAAGGACCCAACACCCTTGTACAGAGTTCGTACATCAAAAAACTAAAATTAAAAAAACAGCTTTCGCGGCATCAGTCCTTCATGAACAAAAGAAGCAACAGAGAAAAGATAGCTGCCAAAACTTATCACGTTACATTGAATCTGACTGACTGTACAAATCTTGTAACATACTACATAACATACTAATGAGGAAGAAACGCGCGCACGGTAATCATATATAAAAAGGTAGTTGTTTCCGATAAAACAACTTACAGCCACAAGTATTGGTGACAATCTACAAGAAAATTTGCCTTGAATTTGATGCTTACTAAAAAAGCTAGTATCAGAAGAATGCACTCTGAGCACTAACTGACTAGACAGTGTTGGCGCGTTAAACTCGCTGGGCCTCCTTTTCTGATGTGTCTGGGGATGTTGTGTTCCGTCGCGATGTTCCGTTGTATTTTAATTGATGGTCACTGTTCGTGAGAAGAATTTTTTCTTAACACAATGAGGCTTGGGCCCCAGTGCCATGAACATAGTGAATTAGTGTATAGCCTTGAACTAGAAGAGGTGAAAAGTGTGAAGCGCAGACCGTAAGAAAGTTCTCAAGTGCCCCCTCTTGTTTAGTCCTTTGAATGTACGCTAGATGGCGGTACTTCTATTTGATGAATAGATGATGAAAATATGCGAGATTGTGATACCAGGAGTGTTCGATACATGGACGGACAGATGGAAGACAGACAGACAAGCAGATTCACGGACGGACGCTCGGGTGGTTAGATGGACGGACGTATGAAAGAACGGACGCACGGATGGATGCATGGACGATGCACGGACAGATTTGATTGATTGATTTGTGGGGTTTAACGTCCCAAAACCACCATATGATTATTATCGACGCCGTAGTGGAGGGCTCCGGAAATTTAGACCACCTGGGGTTATTTAACGTGCACCCAAATCTGAGCACACGGGCCTACAACATTTCCGCCTCCATCGGAAATGCACCCGCCGAAGCCGGGATTCGATCCCACGACCTGTGGGTCAGCAGCCAAGTGCCTTAGCCACTGGACCACCGCGGCGGGGCGATGCGCGGACAGAAGAACAGACGCACGAACGCATGCATGGATGGATTAATGAACACACACAGTCCCACATACGGACGCACGTACGGACGGAAGCAAGAACGAACGGACGGAAGATCGTTTTGCCCCACTCCTCATCATGCACTTCGTGGATATGCTGTGATTTTTTTCTTTTGTAGCATGTCAAATATGCTAACAGCACATATTTTGTTTGTGCCCCTCGAGCATGCTGTGTTCTCGGAGAAAAAAACCAATTCAGCAAATTTATTTATTCTTGCTCGTGCTGAACCGTCCATGAATAGAAATAGATTAGTAAGTAATTATTGTTAAAGTTACATAATTTCAATACCATGGCACAAACACCGTTTAATATGTACATTTCAAAAACATCCTTTTATTAAATTGTCGTTTCACGTGCTTTAGCTCAGTTGGTGCTCAAATACACTCTCACAAATATGCAGGAAATATGCATAAATAAGCGAACAGGAGGAGTTTTAAACTTCGAAAAACACGCGTAATTTTTTGATCAATATTCTTGAGGAGACATGATCACCAACGCCCAAAAGAACGAAAATATGGTCAGCGTTGCAGTCTACGTGGAACAACTCGCAAAGCACACAAATGTGAAAGGACCTTAACTGTTCTTGCATATTCTCGAGTGGTTTTGCTTGAGCTCAAAGGCTAATCGTTTGCGCAGTGTAGTAAAACTTATCTGTGTTGTACTAACAAGTCAAATTTACATGTTAGTGTGACGCTTGCACTGTCAAAAAAGAGAATACACTTTTGGCGGTTATGAACTCATAGTTCTCACTCTGTTTTTGAGCCACAACCTGCGTTCGCTGGCAGGCAAAATGAACCTAATGTTATGTACTCCTTACTATCGTAGGGCGTTCCGTAGGGCATATACTCCTGCCCAACAAATCTCGCCGGGGATTTTCTTCCTATTTTAAAGAAGTTATGACAAAGGTGTACCAAGAAAGCAGGTTCCACTGAAAATTCAGCCAAATCTAGCACTTGTCCTAATTCGAGTAAGCCGTCCAGATCCATTAAAACCAACAAAAAACACTGCTATAACATATCGATACCAAAAGGACAAGGCCTAAGCTGAACTATTTCTTCTGTGACCTAGTAGTTTTGCTTTTGTGCTTGCACTCCAAATAATTTTCCTTGACAAATTATTGTTAACCCAACGGCATACTATAGTAAAAAAATCTCGAACAAAAAGAACAAGAGGTGGACTGTCGCACTTCATTCAACTTCACGTCTCCTTACTTGTTTTATGTACTGTAACGTGTCTTTATTTTGCTCAAAAACGGTATACTTGAAAAGAAAGACAGTGAAAGCGAAGAAGAGGAGCACCAATATATTTCTGAAAGAAAAAAAGAAGGTCTATGATGGTGCGGAATAAAAGAAGCTGAAGGAAAGCTAGAAAAATGATGAAAAGCCGAAGGTTTTCTTTAAGTATCCAAAGAATTTCACGAACAAATAATCGGATACAAAATGAGAAGGGGTTGTGCGGGAAAAGTTATTATAAGTTATTACAAGTGAAAAACATTTATGCCAGGCCTGCTAAGCTATACCAATTAAACAAAACACATGGGACAATTGTTAAATGAAAATGTTGAAACTAAAGACGAAAATTACATAATATCCGCAGAGTTAATGATGGTGAATGGGTTAAAGTGTCCATCCGTTCACCCGTGCGTGCGTGCGTCCGGCTATGCGTTCATCCGTCCATCCGTCTGTCCACGCCTCTTTTTGTCCGTCCATCTAGTGAGCACCCCAAGTACCGCCATCTCACATCTTTTCATCATATATTCATCATATAAACGTACCGCCATCCAGTGAACATTCCAAGGACTAAGTGAGAGGTGACTTGTACGGTGACAAAAAGGGACGTACGACCCACGGCGTAAGGAGCTTGGCCCCTGAAGGGGGTACACCTATATTGAGGAACCAACTTCCAAGGAAGCAAGTTGGCAAGTTAGCGGATACCACAACGCAAAGTATTTCTTGATGAATCCTCTTGGCTTAAAAGTTCTCGAATCACAAAATATATGTGTCTTATATTTTCACTTGATTGGATGTGCTGTTGGTTGTGTTTTGTTGTTCCTCTGGTTTCACTGTTAGCTCTGGTTGTCCGGTGCTTGTAGAGAGAATTACTAGGCGGACGGAGGTGCCCAGATGATTCTTGATGCACTTTTCTGTTCTTTTGGGGCTCTTTTTGTTTATACTGTGGCAAAGCCTTCGAACATTCTTCTATATTATATGTTTTGGATGAATGAATTCTGATTTTCAAGCTCGATGTTAGTTTTGCATGATTCATTTGTAGCTATGGACGTGTAATGTGATATGTGCAACATATATCAATAATGCCTTAGTAATAAAACCACCAAGAACAAATATTCACTCCCGACTCTTCAGAAGTACTCGTCTGTTGGCCTGTATGCCTTGACAGCTCCATTACACCTAAACAAGAAAGACGGCTGGCAGCGACGATACCGCAAGAGCAATAATGAATAATTTGCATTATATTGAAATATTTTTCATTCGGTACCACTTAAGTGGACGATTTTTTTTTGCGTATACATTTCAAGCCCTGTGGAAATGTTCGAGCCAATGGGAGCCAAGTCCATATTTTAATCCTCAATGCCACTGACAGTTCATACATTGCAACCGTACGAGTCTTTTGGTGTATTTCGGCGACATAACTCAACTTGACAACAGGGGTGAAAAAAAATCTTGAACTGGAATAGACGCTACTGCCGCTTTGCAGAAGCCGTTACTGTGTTAATTGGTACATCAAATCGTGTAAAACTTAGACTTTTAAGTATTACCAGCAGGAAGAAGAAACACAAGAAGAGACCGTCGTTCGCAACTAATTATATTCGCAAACACCAGCAACCATATAATACACAGTACACTGCTACACATGCACAGAAACCATTGCCTCACGTAATCATTATATATAAAACACGAGGGCATAGGGAATTCATTTCCGATCAAACAAACAATCATATAATAAAAATTCATACTTACGCAAGATCACAGAGGTGTCACTTACAAACAACTTGTATTTCTTTGAGCACAACATTATATGTGCGAAGCTTCTCTTAATCTAACCTAGTCCTGCGTGAGGCGTAAGCAGCAGTATCTCCCGAACAATTTTGTAGATAGCGATGCTTCATCACAATTTTTGTGTGAATTTGTAGATGGTGTTGGCTTAAAACAATAGTGTGCATTGGGGCGTATTGACAGATGGAAGCATGGATGAAAGCACGGATGGATGGACGGATGGTTTGATGGACGCACGTACGCACAGATGGACGGATGGACACGCAGACGAATGCACGGAGAGGTGGATGGATGGACGCAAGGATGGGCGAACGGACGCTTCTTCCCCTCATCATCATTCACTCCGTGAATATGCCTGTGCTCTTGCGTATGCCACCAAGTACACCAATATTGCAAAATGTTGTAATCACAGCTTGAGCCACAAACGTTACGTTTCATGCTGGTGTGTCTCTTTCTGCTCCGAGAGCTGAAACTAGTGAAATGCTCCCTGTTTGGGCTTGCATAGTGCCACGATCTGGTTCTTTGCCCGTCCTACAGGGCACGGCACCCCTCACAAACTTTCACACTGTGAAAAGTAGAATGTGCGATATATATAAGGTGCACTTCTGAAGCCTCATGCATGAGCGTTTTTAGCTCAGCTCGTAAACTGCTATGCACTTATCATCACGAATGGAGAGGTCGTGCGTTTGACTCCCAGATCAACAAAACAAACCAAACTTTTTCTTCGGGTATTTGTTGCCATCTGTGGATTTACATTACACTGACGTTACATGCATGTCGGAATCTAGTGTCACTTATTTCTTGAGCAATTGTTTAAGTCACTGAGGGCACAAAGTCCCAAAAATAAGCTCGAAGAGTTGCACAAAAAAAACGTTTTTCCAAAACAACAAATAAAAGAAGACAGTGGAACAATAGCCTCATTTCGAAGGAGCGAACGAGAAGGCTCACAAGATTACGATTGATGTCCTGCCGGTTTTCATATCCCTGCGACAAGAGACTCTGGAGGAGCCACATTCCGATGCCAACGTTCCTGGAAGAACAGTACACCACGCTTACCAAAGCAAACGAAAGAAATTATAGGATTAATACCAGGCACAAAATAAGGATACGATGGTTGGAAGTGGAGGCTATATATTCTACCTCCAAGCAAGATCATGTGGCTGTTTCACCAAGATCTACTGTTACATTTAAACGAAAGACGCGAAGAGTTTCCAGGGGTTATAAATCCTCATATTTCCTGCCCCTGTGCAGATGTCTGGACAAACAATAAGGCACTGGTTGTTACTCAATAGGTTATTTTCGTCGCTTGCTGTGCCTTTTCGAATAATAATTACTACTATATTCTATAGTATGGATTTCACTAATATATTCTTTAGTATGGAAGCGAACTATTTGAGGAAGCTCACTGCACAGAACTTCAATCTGCGATCCTGGAAGTGCTTGTTCTGCTCATGGTGTAATTAGTACGGTATATTCTTAAAATTATCAGTACATCTTTTCGATTTCGAATTCACTACACGCAGTTGTAAACATTATTTGAAAGTTTGTACAAGATTCATTGGGACACATGAAGACCTATCAAGATTACCACAAATTATGAAGCATAAGAAAAGCTTCATTTATTTCAATCAGTCCTCTCTTAGCGACACGTTGATAATTAATATGTGGGGTATAACCTCCCGAAACCCCCATATGATTATAAAAGCCACCGTGATGGAGGGCTCTGGAACTTTTGACTACCTAGGGTTCTTTAACATGCACCCAACTCTGAGCACATGTTCCTACCGCAATTTCGCCTTCATCGAAAATGCAGACGCCGTAACTGGGATTCGATCCCGTGACCTACGGGTCAGCAGTTGAGTACATCAGCCACTGAACCTCCGCGGCGAGGCTCGTTATGGCTGAACGAACTCGCGTTTATATTGCATTGCTGGAAATTCCTACATGTTCATTCACGAAATCCCTACATAGGCACCTGCATTGTGTAGGCTGACACAAACTTTAAAACAAATACCTGCAAGTCTGGCAAACTTCAAGATGATTGTTTATTCCGTGTTTGTCGTGTACATCGGTAGAAACCTCAGTATGTTTCTGAGGTTTCTTTTAAGAAAGTGAGCAATTTTCTTCATTTTCAAAAAGCTGTGCTTATAAAAGGTTAAGAAATCAACTCTTACGAGAAAAGTGATTTTACTGGGCACTTTAGAGTACTTTACTGTTTCTCAGTCGTACCGGTGCGAAGTAGATGTTGACTAGTAAATGTGAACCTGTTCTCCAATTTTATACGCGCTCCTGCTAATGAGTTTTTTTTCATACTGAATTAGCCATCATATTACGTGCATGTACACATGCTGGGCGAAGTGCCTGCTCAACTTTCGTGCTGTAATTTGCAAGACGTCAGGCGTCAACTTACTTGTGTAAGGCTTGAAATGTTATTGCTTCCCCTTTTCCTTCGTTGAAGAGCGTCCTTACTGTGGAACCAGGAGATACTTGTTTCAACCAGGACCATGTGCAAAGAACAAGGTACAGTATAAAGCGCTAAATTGCGATTGTAGTCCCGTCGAGCCAACGCCAGCACGATGTTTGCTTGCGTATGTGTGGATCTTCACCATTGTAAGACAGCACTGATGCAGATCACCACTCGTGCAACTTCAAGGACTCAGTGGGTATCATATGCATTCAGTATACACAACCTTCTACCCTTAGAGGTAATCATGCGCAATTATTTTTCCATTTTCAATAGGAATGTATATTACTTATGTCATCACGCATGTTCAGTTCAAGGAATTTCACCGCCGATATAAAAGTTTTATTAGGAGCCAATAAACACTTGAGACGTTGGCAAACCACGCCCACGTTCTTGATCGAAAAGTTGTTTTAACTCTCACTGCTGTGCTCTTAACAGGAAGATAGTTATTTTGTTACATTGGAAGGCCATTAGCGAATGATGCCACGGAAATAAATATATATAAAAAATTCTTCATAAGAAGTTAATATTTATTTCGTGAGAAGTTGCTTCAGTTCAAATTTATTAATTCCTAAAGGATTGGTGCTACCAAAATATGAGGCTATCCCGAGCCGGCTGTGGGTTTCCTGTGTATGCAAGGACTCTCCACACGTAGTATCGGACAAAACAAATGCGTAGAATATATTTGAATTCACTTTTAAATTGCAGCTGAGGGCCCACTCTCACAATCTAGATCCATCGCTTGCGCAGCAACACTATCGTTTCAGAATAGGAGAAGCGACGGCAGTTGTCGTGACGTCACACCAGATCTGTAGTGACGAGTCTGATGGCGTCCCTTTTAGAGAGTCTGTGTGCGACCGTCAAGGACACTAGGTGCTTCCGAAGAGACAATCGACGCGTCCTTCTCTCTTCGAGACGCCGCACACGTCAAACATCGGGGTTGCCTTCGTCTCCTGCAGTGTATCGGCGCCATTACAAGGCTGGAGCATGTAGCGTCGGCTGGCTTCTTCGTCCTTGTTCTGTACATACGTTGTAAATATTGCTACGTGCCAGTGCATGGAGATGAAGAAGACAAAGCGATATTGACTGGCGCAAGCTATTTTCTGTAGCTGGCACTGCTCACTTAACCGGCTAAAAATACATCTGTGACTACCCCTCGAAGTCGGTCTCCTTTTCGTAACATATTTGGTGAAGTTGTGCGATCCCCGTCCTCGCCGCAGAACTCCGAAGCGGACACTCCCTCGCGGCCCTCAACATGACAACTCAAGATTCAGTAACATCCTCTCCGGTCGCGCGCCCTTCTGTCCGGCCTGCCAACGCAGCGCCCGCTACAACTTTGTGACGCTAACCCCCCTCAAAGACTCCGGCGTGTTCTCGGGCCGCAAGTGTTCCGGCGTCGACCGGTGACAACGCCTCTACGAACGCGTCAGCGCCACTTACATGTGTGACCCTACATATATGCTCGCGAACGTCATCTTTTATCTCGACGGAACCCTTTGTGTTTGGTTCGACAACCACGAGCATGATATTACAAGCTTGGACAGCTTCAAGGAAAAGATCAATGAGCTTTTTGGGAACCCTTTTGGTCGTCGTCAAGCTGCAAAAAATGAATTGATTTGCGCACAAACTTTCATGGAGTCCTACATCAGTTACATTAAGGTTGTCCTCGCACTATGCCGCCAAGCTGACGAAAACATGTCTGAGCCTCACAAAGTTGCGCATATTCCGAAGGGTATTGCTGTTGATGCGTTCAACGTTTTGGTAATCAACAATGTGTCATCTGTTGATGCCATTATTCAAGAATGCTGTCGGTTTCAACAAGCTGAAAGCAGGTGAATCTCCCATCAGTTACAGCGCCTTTTGAACACCACTGTGACGTCCTCGTGTCTCGACACATATCATCCACCAGACACTTGAAAAAACTTGACGCGACTCGCCAGGCGGGAAGCGGCTGCTCCAGCTAAGGTGGAACCAACGTCCCCTGACCCCTCTACTCAGATTACGTTGCCCCTCATTCAAGCACTGCTCCGGCATGAAATCGCCAGCTTGGAAATTTACTCTATTTCACCACCTCCCCGCAGCGACTTCCAGCCCCAATACACGTCTGCACGTCTCTTTCCGACCGGCTCCCCCTCAACGTTCCGTAATTCGTCCGCATGGCGAACACAGGATGACAAGCTGATCTATTTCTTGCGTCACTGAATGGGGCACATTTGTCGCCATTGCAGAAGGCGCTGGGGTCCTCCTGCACAAGCTTCCTCTTGTACCTTCCATGCACGTCCCGCATATCGCCATGAGACCAGCTGCGACCATTTTGCCCAAGAACCTGCTACTGAACACCACTACTCCCGCTCTTCATCCCCCCAACGTCGCCAGTCTTGTTCTCCACTGCCCCGCCGACCGTCTTCCCCCGCCTTCCCACGAGGTTCCCCGACGGAAAACTAAGTGTTTCAGCCTCTAATGCTGGCGCTGCATCGTTCGGACTGTCATAAAATGCCCTCTTAACGATGCAGACAAAGCGAAACCTTATAGACGTACAAGTAGACGACGTACATGTCAATGCTCTTGTCGACACTAGCGCTCAACGTTCGTCACTGCTCTTGTCGACACTAGCGCTCAACGTTCCCTGATGACGAAAGATTTTCGCCGCAAGCTCTACAAGGTTCTCACACATGTGACCACTTAGTTCGCCCGTGTTGCGGTTGGCGGAATAGCATCTATCGTTGGTATGTGCATTGCTCGTGTAGGACTTGCGGATGGACACACAGTTGTTTTCATCACCGTCCTTTATAAATGCCCACACGGCGTAATCTTAAGCCTCAACTTCCTGTCAGCGCATTCTGCCCTCATATGTTCGACCAGTACGCTCCGTCTCTACTTGCCCGCAACCTCTTGCTCAACGGCCGATTCTCCTCTGCACAACGGGACATGCGCACCTCCCTCCACAGTCTCAATACCGCCAGTTCCCGACGGTGGCTATGTTCTGTCCCCTATCACCAATGTCCCCATAAACCAAGGCATTAGGTTACCGGACATCATTCTGTCCGTCGAAGGGAATTCTACGTGCCTCTCAGTCGTCAACTTTAGCTTGACACCTCAAGTGCTGCTACAAGGGATCTCGTTGGCGTTGCCCTGCACATTAGAAGACAACGGGGTAGATGTTTTCACGATGACCACTCCTTCTGACCCCAACGCTTAACATCAATCGGACACTTGCTCCGACAGCGCTATTACGTCGATGATCGCATGCAATATAACGCCGCAGCAGACTGTAGAGCTCCACCGGGTTCTCTTGTCCTACATCGAGAGTTATGACTTCAGCGGCTTGTTCGTTGGGGAAAGCTATTGGTATGATCCACCGCATGAACACTGGTAATGAGCATCCTATTCATAGGCGTCCTTATTGGGTGTCGGTGGCCGAGCGTCACATAATCCAAACTGTGGTCAACAATATGCTCACCAAGGACATTACTGAGCCATCCTGCAGTCCTTAGGCTTTTCTGTAGTGCTAGTTCGCAAGAAAGACGGTGCATGGCATTTCTGCGTTGATGATCGACACCTAAGCAAAATTACCAAAAAAGACGTGAACCCTCTGCCACGAATAGAATGAAGCCCTTGATTGACTCTATGGGTTTGACTATTTTTCCTCCATAGACCTTCGTTCCGGCTACTGGCAGATAGAGGTAGATGAAACGAAACAAGGTAAAACGGCATTCATCATCCCCGATGGCCTATATAGGTTCAAGATCATGCCCTTTACTCTTTTTAATGCTCCAGCCATCTTCGAACGATTGATAGACTCCCTGCTCAGAGGATTCCAATAGTCCACCTGTTTGTGCTACTTAGACGACGTCATCGTCTTTTCACCAACATTTAAAACTGATATAGAGCGCCTCGCAGTCATCTTAGGCATCTTCAATTGCGCTGGCCTGCAGCTCAACTCATCCAAATAACTCGCAACAATATAAACGTCTGTTTCCTTCTGGCGCCCTTTTGCCTTTAACTGGCTGGATGCTACTGCAGCTTGCCATGGCGACTGTCAGCACGTTTTTTGGCTGGCGCTTGTGTGCAACGTGCTTATGAGAGTAGACGAAACTCCGCATGATGTGCGTCACAGCTTTGTGTGGTCACATGATCAAGCCGCCCATTCATCGACGTCACTGCGCAACTCGGTGCCGTGGAACCGAAACAGAAAATGTCCCACATTGGCAGAGAAGTATTAAACTATTTAGGGAAAATACACGAATCTTGTTGCGTGTATCATGTATCCTGGAGCTTAAGAAAACGCATACAGCATCGACACACATTCCACAAATTTGGTGTCACTAATATTTTAAGCTGAAATGCAGGAAAGCTTTGAAAAACAAGCGCAGTTTTGCTGCTTTCGAACATAATAAATCACGATCGCTGTGCCTTATAAGCTTTGTACTGAACGTATGTATCACTAAATATCAATATTTTGCTTCCAGTCACTGCTGTTTACACTATACACATGCTTTACTGACATTAAAAACTGCTTGAGAGTACCACGCTTCTAGGTTATGTGGTGAATAAAGGGACTTACTCAATAGGACCAGGTCATCGGACGCACTCAAGACAGCCTGATAACACGAAGACGTTTTTTATATTTGACGAGGACAAGAACACACACGAAGAAATCTCACAAAGAACATCACGACAATAAGAGGTTAAAGAAAGTCTACTGGCAAGTTCTTGTCCACGCGAGACGTAAGTCTACATCTTAAACTTCAACGCTTAATACACACCACTGTTTATTCCAGCAATAGCTCAAATGCTCGAAATCTTTGAATTTATCCAAATTACCTTTTCCCCACTGCAGGCAAGCATTTGGGAACCTTAGCGCTGTCTCGTAAGCCGTATCTGGCAAAATTGGGATGGTGAGCCCACCCAGGAATACTGCTGCAGAAGAGTCCGCCATTTCGTTCAAATATAATCCGCGGTGGCCCGGCACCCATAGCAAATGCAGTTTTTTTACGTTTTTTGGTACTAAATGCCGAAACGTATTCATCAGCTCTGCATTTACTGCCGCAGAAACTGCATTACAAACTGATAACGAATCTGTAATGATAACTGCTAATGATTCGCTCGAGGGCAATTTGCGTAGGGCAAGAACAATGACCAATAATTCTGCATTAAATACCGGGGTATAATCTGGAAGTCGAATCGAAAAGGACCAGTCAACAGAAGGAGAGAAGATGCCAACCCAAGCCTTTTCTTTTGACACAGATGCATCAGTCGCATTGATATTGCTTATCTCTGGGTGAGCTAGATAACTTGCTAACTAGTCATTTAAATGCCTATGTGCCAATTGTTTCGCGTTATGAGAAAATATATCATCAAATTGTATGTTAAGCATTGACTTTAGGTTATGTACTGGACTAATATGTTCATTTTTACATTCAGTTGCTGTAGTAGCGCTTGTGCAAATACTATTTGCGGGGTGTGTAGTCGCGACAATGGGTTTCGAAAAATAAAGCCGGTTCTTGAATGAAAGCGTAAAATGAGAGTCTTTGGTGTGAACTCGATATCTTTAAGAATGCTTGCACAGTAAGAATTGTAAACCTATTTAGCAGAAAAGGTAGGCGAGCTTCCATATACAGCACGTTATTTGCAACAAATTTTTGGTAGACCAAGACACAAACGCGCCGGCTGCCTACGTTCGCTGCACCTGTATGATGATGATGATGATGAATCCACAGACATGGCTCGTACCCACTCAGGGGGATTGGCCAAGAATCGATGATTTAATTAGGTAAGTGTTTTTTTTTAATATTGAAACCACCCACCAGAAAAAAGGATTGAAAAAAATAAAGAAACCCTAGTCAGAATGAATGGAGTGCAATAGTTGCTTGTCACTCGTGCAGATAAGACAACTATTCATTGCCTTGAATAAGAATCAGGATAGTTAAACAATGCTCTTGTGTTCGTTGGAATTATTATTTTTTTGCATGATTAATAATCACGCAATTAAAAGCTTAATTCTTTTACTTTCAATCAGGTACTTGCAAACTGCGTAGAAAACGTTCTCGTGGCTGAAGCCCAGATCGTAAGCACCGAAGGAAAGTATGTTTTCTGTAGATAAGTTCAACCGCAGGCTAGCGAATGGGAGGGCTAAGAATGTTTTCCTAAGCAATTTGTATCGGCGACATGATAAAAAATAGTGCTCTATTGTTTCCAATTCTGAACAAAAGTTGCATAGTGGTGATATCGCCAGACCAGCCCTATGTGAATAGAAATTTAACGGGGGGACACGACATCGAAATGTGGTTATTATGGTTTCCAACTGTTTTGTAGGACACCAATGACTTTTCCATGGAAATCTTAAGTGAGTAAATTCTGGTGTTGACAATATTGCTTCCATAGCGTCTGCACTGAGCGCAAGCTTTCTGTATCTTGTCGCTGTTATATTGGCCACTTCGGGAAGGACTGATAGTACTGGCCCTTCCAATGCTGCTCGTGCTAGAGAGTCGGCGATTTCATTTACTTCTAAGCCGCAATGACCGGGTACCCATACTAATTTCAGTAGCTGCAGATGAGGAGGAACTAGCATAAGGAGCGTCTTTAAGGCCATCGATTTTGTTGACGTCGTAATCGACGTACATACTGACAGGGAATCTGTTATTATGATCGCATTAGCGGCATTCAAAGGTAGCTTTCGCAGCGCTAGAACTATTGCCAACAGCTCAGCTTCAAAAACTGGGGTGAAATCCGGTAATCTTAATGAAAAAGACCAGTCAAGCGAATGTGAGTATATACCTACACCTGTCTTTTCATCCAATACTGAAGCATCTGTGGCTATAATGTTATTCGTTTCCGCGTGTGCAAGATAATCCTGCAGTCGGCTATTTAATACCCTATAGGATTGTAATTTGGGCTTAGAGGGAAAAATGTCATCGAATTCAATCTTAAGAATTTGATTTGTATCCTGCGCAGCAATCACATCTCGAATTTTTACATTTAACCTATCTAGTTGTTTCTGAACAAAAGCAATTTGAGGTGTTCGAAAGCGTGGCCAATGGGCAAGAAAAAAGCTGTCTGGGTCATTTATAAAATTATACTCAGATCGTCTTGGCGCATAGCTATAAAATTTAAGAAACGTCTGAACCGTTGGGATACGAAAACGGCAAGGCAATGTAGGTAATCGTGCTTCCTGATACAAAACATTGTTTCTTACAAACCTCGGTAGTCCTAGACACAATCTCAAGGCTTCTCGTTCCAGCATGACCAGAGGCTTTATTTTATAGGTAGGGCCACCTGAGAACAATACGCACCTGTATTCTCTCTACTCTTCTTCCTTTTCGTTTCAATTCGGCGCACAGGGTTTTGCCCCTACGGCTCGCTCGTCGCAGTCACCACAGTTATAATTTAGGCTGCTTTCTTAGTGAACGAGTTCATTATTCGCCGCTCAGAAGTGTGCCCAGGCTCAATAGAGAAAAAGATTTATTTTTTTAGAAGGCCAAGCGGTCGACCTGAGCTTGTGCTATCTGGCCTAATGTTAAACATGTTAATAAAGATGATGATGTGGAGTGGAAGAGGTGATTCATATGTATAATGACCACATAACGCAGTGATTTTCTTAGAGTCGGCTGTCTAGAGAACATGGATAGAGGAGAAAAGTTTTCCCGGAGCATGAAACTGTTCCTAATATTTCTAGTCATCTTTAGACGAATGATCACTGCAGAGTTTTCTTACAGAGAATCAGAAATAGCTACTACTGCAATCCCAAAACATCGCAGTAGTAGTTCAGGTATAATAATAACTATCTGTTTTTCTCGATCAAAACACATTGGAATAATGTATTTGTATCTCAGTAGTGAAATGTTTTTATGGTGTATCGATTGAATTGCGATCAGTTGCCACGCTAAGGAACCTTGTTGCTTTCTTTTCTTGGTAACAACATGAGGCATGTTTTCAAGAAATCGCAAAAGAACCTTTTTTTACTCGTTTGATATTTTCGAAGCCACGCGCCGCTCGATGACATAAAAAAAAGCTGAGATAATTTTTCACAGGCACAGAGTCACCCATGTTTCCACGTATTTAATGTGGCTAGTGGCAGAACCGTAGGGGCGGATCAGTCTCTGCCGAAGGAAGCCGATGCCTTGGCTGTCTCTCAAGACACGTGCACCACATGTTTTATTTGTTTTGTTTTTAGGGGAAGTATTGGCCAGCCTGAAAAACAAGAACCGCCAGGCAGGCTTGCTCAGAACACGAAGCACAGTGCAGCGAAATCTGGAAGAACGGTCTTTCTGATCCTTTGGTATACACTGTAGAGCTGCTACAAGCCACTTAATTCCAGGGTACTCACTACACCACAAATGATCAATTTCGTGTAGGAACGCACTGATTATGTTACAATTCTAGCATGGTACTTGCGACACACTTGCAAAAATATTTGTACATTTTTCGTGCTGTGCCTGACGGCAATGAAGAAACATACCTGAAGCATTTTTGTTTTGCTTTTTAATACATCTATGTAAGGATTGAGCACCATAGATTTCTATGTAATCTGTATTCTTTTGTTATACAAATTCTATTATTTCAAATATTCTTACTACTTTAAAAGACCACATAATTTTTGGCCAAATGCCATCTCCTATAGCGGGTGTGCGCCACAGGTAATAGGTGAAAAAGAACAAGCTTTTGTAATGAGGTATGGCCGGTATTCACAAACGCTCCTTCACTCAAGGGCTCCTCTCGACTTGACAAAGTTAAGGCGGAGCTTGCTCCTCCACTCAAGGAGCCGCTGCATTTCATGAACGCTCCTTCACACTTTGTTCGCTAAGGGAAGCCTCTGCAATGCTCCCTCCACTTGAGTGAACTGGATAGGCCGAGCAAAGCGCCTGATAACGAGAGGTATTCCCAATTGTGGTTAAAGAATGCCTATCTTTGAATATTAAATGATCACTTTTCTTACTCATTCTTTTTTATAAATTGACATTACAGCAAAATACATGCATTTAGAGTGGTAGCACGGTTTTTTTAAGCCTTGAGCCGGTAGAGTTAGCGAAACCCCCGCTTCAAGTCTGGCAACAGCTGCGCCCAGGCAGCAGCTGCTGGCGTTTCGTCTGCTGCTGAACGTTTCAACGTGCTTAGCTTATTTCGTCCCGTGTGTGTCGATTAATTGCAGTTTATATTTACGGTAGTGCCTGAGTGGGTGTTTGAGACCATGCTTTCGCCGGGGTGACTCACGAACTACGTGAGTGATGGCAGGAAGCAGAACATATGGTTTGTTGCCTTGTTTACTTTCGCTTTGCTGAGAGCCTTCTCCTCACTAGTGCAGCCATCAAACGTGTAACGCGGTGAAGTGAGTAATTTCTGCTTTATATCACATTATATTGGCGTGCTTTTAGAATTTACCTCCGACAAAGATTACTTGTACGTGAATTCGTTTTCGCTGCGGGAGTACGTGAACAGTTCCTGATTTCAGCGGACTGTGGTATGTTCATTTATCTCATTTACTGCGAATTTCAACATGTCACTTTCGTAGTTGTTCTTCTGCATGTAATAGAAATTTCGGAAGACAATGCTCGCAACTTTTATTCGAGGTTACACCAGAGTAGCGTTGATTTTATTGATATAAGGGATTTAACGTCTCATAACCACCATTTGATTATGAGAGACGCAGGGTAGCGTTAAAAAAATTCCGCCATATCCACGAAGTGAATGATGATGAGTGGGCGAAGCTCCGGAGGTAAACCTGGTAAACCATGAATCCTCTGTACATTTTGCCCACTCGTTTTTATTACATCGCTCCCCCTAGCGTACGTCGCCGCACTAAAGCGAACGATTGCCTTCAACCAATGACACGCGCCATATGTGACATCGTTCCTATTTTATAAGATCTCGCGTCTTTCATCAACTACAAGTACCGCTTTCTAGTTTATAACATCTTGCATCTTTTCATCATCAGCTACAAGTACCACCATTTAGTAAACACTACAAGAACTAAACGAGAGGTGGCTACATACAGGAGACGGTACCGCCATCTAGTGAACACTGCAAAAACTAAACTAGAGGTGGCTGCATACAGGGGACGGTACCGCCATCTAGTGAACACTGCAAGAACTAAACTAGAGGTGGCTACATACAGGCTACAGGGGACGCACAACCCACGCCCTAAGGAGCTTCGCCCCTAAAAGTAGGCATGGTACACTCGTGGCTTAGGGTTTGAATTAGACTGCTATGCAAATCAAGAAAAGCGATCATGTTCTTTTCTTCATCTAATGGCGAAAACATCAATTTAAAGTTGTTGTTTTCTTTAATTAGCATCATATATAGTCAGTTAACAATGCGTGTTTGTTTTTTATGTTTCAACTTTAACATTTCCACCTTCCAAGGATGCCTGAGAAAGCAGTTATTTTTTCCATCTTCTTTTCGCCCTGCATTCGTGTATGCTCTAATATGACAGACTCGAATAGACGTAACCTTTAAATCTCTGTAGCTTCCGTCTCCAAGTTCACAAAGCGACCGCGTCTTGAAACTTTTGTCCCGTCTCTTTTATCTCCAAGCTCAGAAGCACATTTGTTAAAGAACGATTGGCCTTTGCACTAATGTTTTGGCTTTTATTTATAGAATATGATTTAAGGAAAGACCTTTTGAAAACAATCGTGGTTTCTGTGCTACATTCTAAAGCTTCGGCAGTACATAATTTATAGGAGTTGTTTTATTCTTTTGGAAATGATAAAATTGAAAGCGCGTTTTGTCCTTTGGCGCAGTTCTGTCTTAAAAACGACCGTGGTGGTTCACTGAACCTTGGAGAAAGTGTCGTCAAGAAGCAGAGTATTTTACTCTGTTGATTTAACGAAGACCAGTGCAACAATGTGGTAAAAAATGCTCAAGAGTATTGGAGACATCGTGTATATATCTGGTCAAACCCCTGTAAATAAAATATCCGTTGTTGTTGTAACATTAGCATGCCTACACACTGGAACCACGCCACCTCACTTTCATGGAATGGGAGTGGTGGTGGTGTATATAAAACAAGCTTGATTTCTGTAGAACGGCTCTTCTGTAGAATCAGAGAAGAGGTTTTTGTGATTCTGTCTCATCCTGAAAAGACGAACATGACGATAATTATGTATTAAAATTAAACAAAGTAGAAACTACGAATGGCGAAATAAACCTTTATTACATCTGGCTGATGAAAAGCCTAGTGGCAAACACAAGCGTGCAACTGCAAAGTGTGCATTAATCAAGCATATGCAGCTGACACATTATCAAAATACATTTCGAGAATGTAAGACATCATAAATAAGATCGAGGTAGTAGACACCGTAGCGTGTCTTATGCTTTGCAGCTGCACGCATTCACTGCAGATTTTGTCGTTTTGTATACGGTCGTGCAAGCTTTGCAATGCATTGTGAATACGGCACGTTTTAGGAAGCCTCTACTCTGTGTTCTTCCTTCGGCAGCCTGGCCTCTGCACAAAAGAAGCAAGACATAATATTAGGAAAACCTAATAGCTAAAACACCAAAGCCGCAATTTTTTATTTCTCGAGATGCAATAATTCATTATATTTCTTGCGTTAAAGAACCGACACGGTTGAGTTATTGAGCTTTGCCTATTTTGACACATTTTTGGCTCAGGCACTTGGGCAGCTCACCAGATATATGGTTATGTAATTCGATAACCTAATTGCACGAATTAATGGCGTAGCCAGCACTATCACTTTTAGGGGGGGGGGTTCAACCATAAAAAATCATTGTATAATGTATTTGGCCTCTTTCTATTTCGTACGTTTCGATGTTTATACGACACTCCATGCATTTTTGCGGCCGTGCACGTTTCAAAGAGCACGACCCTCTCCTTGATTCCCTAAAGCTGGGTGTGGTTGTTCATTGGTATTGTGAGCTGCATAGACACTGTATATCGAAGCTATGTTTCACGCGTAGTAGCAACAACAGCACACTTATTCGGCCCTATTGCATTGTGATTTGTTTTTCTAAACTGTCTCTAATAGTGATCTGACCTCAGCAATAGGAAAAGGAACGAGAAAACAAGGAAAAGGAGAACTTACCTTCTCGTAGATACAGACGATCATCTAACGAAAGTGTGCTTCGCCGTATATTTCGGCTAGGGTAGCAGAGATTCACCGGAGAGGAAGCCGCTCAGGAGTATGGTGAATTCTGCGCGTCGAAAGTTTGCTAATACGTTTCCTCTCAGCTTGTTTGTCAAGCTTTCGCACCACGCTTGAAATCGTGTGGTGTGCAAGCTTCATCGACTCACTTGAAAGCATTGGCATCCGCAGTTAGTCTTGGAGCAGTCACAGGACGAGTATACGCACGCCCAAAGGCAGGTAATCCACTGGCTCATCTACGAAACACAACACATCACGGCACTGCTGAGCGCTCCACTTGACACCATGCCTGCCTGTCATGGCGCTACAGTAACCGTTGCCGAACTGTTCGAAGACAGCTCCGTACTAAATGCGTACCGTCATTGCCGAAAGAACGCGGCTGGGGCAGCCTAAATGATCGATAATCGCTGTCAAAGCTTAACGGGCTCCGCTATGACGCGATGTTGGCGCAGAAACTTCGCTCGAGGGACGATTCAAGGTAGCTCGATCGCTTCCTTGACAATCTCGAGGAAACTCTCGAGATTTTCTCAAGTGAAGGAAGCGTTTCAAGTGAAGGGCGGTTTGTGAATGGAAAAAATTGCCCGCAGCTTCCCTCGGGGGAACACTGAGGAGGACGCGGAGCATATAATTGGTTAACGGGGTGTTAAAGTGGGACTTACTTGGGTCGATGGCTACATTGGTTAACGCGGTTGTGAAATGGGGTGTTAAATTGCGACTTACTTGGGCCGATGGCTAAATTGGTTAACGTGGTTGTAGGAGGGGGTGTTAAATGAGTGAACACGTACACACGTATGCGAAAGGGCGGCGCTGGTCGAAGGGACGTCGATCATTGTGTTTGTGGATTCGTTGGAATTCATTTCACCGCGACCTTGGACGTCGACGCCCCGTACAAACCAACCGACGAGCGGCAACTGAGCGAGCGAGCGCCAACCTTGAGTATATATACAGCGCGACGGCGCATGCACTGTAAGCTGTCGAATGTTCGAGAAGGAGGAGAAGCGCAACGGCGCATGCGCGCGCGTCAGCTGCCGATGTTGTCGAAGCGCGACGGCGCATGCGCGCGCGTCAGCTGCCGATGGTCTCGAAGCGTGACGGCGCATGCGCGCTACAATATACAGCTAGCGAATATTCGTGAAGAGGAGAAGCGCACGTGGTGTGTAGAGGAGGAAGGGTGCAAGGATGGTGGAGGAGTGAAGCGCGCGCGGTTTGTGGAGGAAGAAAGGATGCACAGATGGTGGAAGAAGGAGGAGGAAGCTTGCGGACGGCGCCGCACTACAAGCCTCGAGTATTAGATGCTCCGCATCTAAAACGCCACTCAAGGAGCGTTTCGAGTAAAGGAGCGGTCGAGTCGAGGAACATTTGTGATTACGGGGGTAAAGCACGTTGCCGGGCTAGTTGGTTGGGGTTTATCATTTATATGGGTATAGCGCACCACGACAAGGACACAAAAAGAGAGACGCACACAAACACGGCAACTTGCAACCATTGTTTTGGAGTTGGAGTATTCTACGACCGTTGCGTTACGCAATCGGCATTGTGTGATGCTTGGTTTTATCTTCGCTGTTGTAAAACGCTTTATACTCACATAAATGCGATTCCTTTCCCGACATCAAGCTTGCATCAGGCCAGCTTGCGACAGAGTTCCAATGCACAGGCGTGGTTGAATCTGTGGTTAAATACTAGGCTAGAATGCAGGAGACCCGAGTTCGAATACCCATGCGTCGTTACGTTTTCTCTTTACTTAGTTTATTTCGTTTGATAGTAATTCGGACACAGACGGCGGCTGACAACTACGGCGCCCGTGACCCCTGTTGTGATCTGACCGCAGAGTTCGCTGTAAATGCTTTTTGACCTTCGCGCAGATATCGTTTTGAAACTAAGTGGGCAACATCGGCAGAGCATTTTCTGGCGTCAAGGCTGCTTTGCCGAATTCAGATATGATTATTTGCAGCACCAGTGAGTTGTCTCTGAATTGAGCAACTCGCCCTGTGCCCAATTTCCGTATCAATAGAGCTAGCAGGAGTGACAGAGGCGGGCTTAAAGCATCCCCCTCTCCCTTCAACAAACAATGTTTCAAAAAACCAACGTCTGAATAGGGCATTTTTGAGACATTCTAGGCTCCACTGAACGTAGGCGAACCGAAGAATCCGCAGCGGCCTAGTGCAACGCCAAAGAAATACTCTGGATGCGGCTTTCATGGTGGTGCCTTCGAACAGATTTAAGCAATTTATTGTATACCACGGAGTGCCGAAGCACCTATGTCGTCCCACCAAGTCACTTCACAGATAACTATTCCATATCATTGTCGTGGTTGTTCACCGACCGTTTTATTTTGTGAATATCTCTGCGTGTGGCCTCCGGGTTAGGCGCCCTTTAACATGGTGACCATTCAATGACCTGCCATGCCATAATGACCACAATGAAATTTTAGCGCTCTTTGGCTTTCACTCCCTGCGTATCTTCCAAATTATTTTTTATATCTTGCTAGCATTCTTTGTGGTCAGAACAGTCTTCGTCTGGCAACACTTGGTCGAGCCTTCACTACTGCAATTAAGTGGCGTATCGTTTTATAGTACGACGGTTTTGCCCTTGAGTCGCGAGACAAGTAGCAGGAACTGCAGGAGCACCGAACAATAGTGAATGGTCAAGGCAATGCAGCATGGTCTAAACTGGGTTGCGTGTCCGTAGAAGAATTATCGAATGCTTTTGGCTGCAAAGCAGAATGCAAACATTGTGGAAAGGTGATTCCTGGCTCTTGGAGATCAACTGCACAGTTGAAAGTGCACCGCAAGATAAAAGACGTTTATTTTATCCCGTTCGTTATACGTTCCTTTAAAGCTTGAATGCATTCTATTTATTCCTAGATAATATTTCCTATCAGTGCCTCAGGATATGAATATTATCTTAAGAGGACCTGAAAGTGCAGTTCTGTGGTAAACAAGTAAATTGGAAATCTCAATATGCTACAACAATTGCAATATTTTGTTACACTTCATGAATGTTTTACAGCGAAAGCTGTACTGTGATCACTACAAGGGTTGCGTGCAACGTATACATAGTTGTACACCCTCACCGCTGCTGGTGCCCGCAATCACTATCACGCGAAATAAGAAAAAAAAACTAAGTAATGAAGACGCACCGCTGACCCAATGGGATCTGAACCCACGTTTCCTGCTTGCCTGCTGAGTATTCTGCCGATGATCCCTGCCAGTGATAGTATTTCCGTTGAAAACTGAACCTGCGCATGTTTCTCGTCGGGAAAGGAATCACGTTAATATGAGAAATAAAGTGCCTCAGAACCGTAAAGGAACAACTAAGTTCCAGATAATGGGAATCGCGCAACCAGTGTATTGTCAAATGCATCAACCCATTGCAAAATCTTCAGCCAGAATTATTCATTGTTGCCAACCACAGATTCAAAAAATTACGCAAACTTCCTCTCTTGCAAGTGTGTAATGGATACCACGCTTCCCCGATTCATGACGACAGGACATAATGAATGACCCTCTACCTAATGAAAATTATGACAATTTATGGCGCAGTGTGTGCCCTGGAAGTGTGTTTGTAGCACTTATTCAAAAAGTGTTTAAAAAAGACTGAAACACCGCTCTTCCAGCTTTTGCTGTGACAGTGCTGCGCGCTTTACAAAAAAAAACGCATTGCTTATAAAACTTGAAAAGTATGGTCCTCATGAAGCACCAATGAGCATCATTAGCACGCATTTCTAAAATCGGCAGCAGTAGTCGTCAGCAGTAGTGGTCAATATTATCATGATGGTATTACAGATGGGATTAAAAGTTGCAAACAGTCATCTTATGCCTGTTTATTCCTCTGGCATGCATAGAAGATATAAATGACAATTTCTCACGGGACTGCATTTTTTCCATTGGTAATGTGACTGTTTTTGGGCAGATGGAAGGAACAAGAAACTTTACAAAACAAGTAATTATGTCCTGCGAAATTCGTATGACTGGCAGCAATCTGCTTGTCTTCGTACAAACATGAGAAAAAACTACAGTTTTTTTTAAAAAGCCCCACTAGTGAAGTTAGGTCAACAAACTTCAACAGGTTTCCTTTCCTGAGCTAACAAGACGAATCTGATACACCTCGAAATCAAAAAGATTGTCTGATGAGAATATTCAAAATATATTATTTGGTTTTAAATCGCCGGAACATTCACAAGGGAATAAAACTGTTATATAGGAAATAAAACGTACTAGCTGCTAATTGCTGATCTTCTTACTTGATGTTAGGAAATAATATTTTATTCTTTTTCTGTGTTACCGAATTTCTATTCGTTACAAATCACATGCATTACATGAACAAGCAGAGACTTGGTGTCTTGCAATGTTATAACATTGCTCCAATATTATTTGTGAACCACATTTACATATCGTTAAGAAGACGTTCGTTTCGGGAAGTCATCAGTCACATGTGTCAGAGTTTTGCTTAGATTGACGAAGACGCACATCACTGATATTGTATACTCCGGGGGAAAAAACACGTCGTACGCATCGTCGAGCCAGTGGGCGTTAAAGCTGTGGATCTCCGCATAACCATACAACATCACGCCACCGAACGGTGGCCTCGGTGTGGGTTAAAATGAGGATCCTAATCAATCCAGCTTCATCCTCGGTAAGCAAGACGCCCTCGGCCAGCCGCGGAAGAAAATAATGGAACTCTTCGTTTTCATAAGGTAATGTATGCTCACATGTTTTGGGGTGCTGTTGCGTATGGCACGGTAGTTTGCCTCAGCGAACGCCATTGAGCGTGAGCCGGTTTGCTAGAATTATTTCAGCCCTATCTACGCCCGGTCAGAAGCACCACGCACGACGCTGTCCTCTAGGTGTTCCAAGCAGTTCTCTGTGGTCGGGTCACCATGAACTCGACGGTAGCTTTGCGAACAACCCTTCGTTGACTGTGGTCGAACAGCGTGAGACGGTGTCACTGTTGCAGTTTTCATGAAGTCAACCTCTCCACGCAGCCAATAGAGAGTTATAGTTTAGCGCGCTCAAGGCGGTAGGTGCGCAACGGCTAGCGCATTACGTAAGTTACAGCTAAGGCTGCTTCCTACAGTAATAGTTTAGCGTATGCGACAACGGACACATGGACGGTGCCTAAACGTCAACACCTTCATGTTGGAGTGCTATTTGGTGCAGCCTAGTGATTAAGCAATAAACTACAATAGCCAACTATAGTTGACAAAAGTCAAGACAAGAGACAAGCCAAGATTTCACGAGTAGCTCTGTCCGATATATAAATGTCCTGTTGCGGACATTCCGGGTGTTGAAAGGCATTTCTTTCAGCTCGTGTGTTTTCACAGCAATAACTGTTCAATGCACGAGGTCCACCAATGGATTTAGGCTATCCACGTAAGCAAGGAGGTCTACATTGAGGGAAATTAAAAAATGCACGCGTGGTTTACTCGCAACCATGGCCGCACAGCTGCTATTGGTCGTAGCCATCTTGGTTTTCGTGCTCTCACCAGGGAGAGCTCTTGCAAAGGCCACTGGGGTTCTTCAATTTTCAGGCCTCTGGCAGCACTATGGCAGCCAGAGCTAGCGAGAGGTAGCCAGAGGGTCAGTCAGGTATTTCCGGTCTGGACAGAAAACAGCGTCGTGGTCACGTGTGTGGCGAACTATAGACACCCCAAGAAGCCCGAAGATCGTAAAATTGAACGCTGGGACAGCCAGCGTAAACGTAAACAAACTCTACCGTCGTGGCAGCAAACAAAACAATGCGTCGAGTGCACGTTGGTTTTTTTCTGAATTGTACGCTTGGAAATACGTAGCTAAGCTCACAAGCTGAAATAACATCCTTGAGCGTGCACATTTGGAGTACGACTTCGTACGCTCGCACGATCATTCGCCGCGTCCACGAACGAAACAGCCAGTTAGCGCACGCTGCCTCGAGAACAATGCAAGTTGAGCTGCCGCGAAGATGACGACTTGACAAGCTCACGTCTCTTTAGTACATGTATTAGTCAGTGCATAACACGACTCGAAGTCACGCGAAAGTGGTCGTATCCCCAAAAGGGCTCGAGGATATATACCTGCTCAGATATCGCGTATTATACGTCGCTAACACACGTTGACCTACTTACGTTTTTGTCTAAAGTTTATGCTATGTAAAATAAACATCTGCATGACACGTTCCAGACCCCTTTTAGAACTTGCCTTGGCCTGTTTTCCAGTCCTCAGTGGCACTTAACTAATGTCATGTATATCAGCTTTGATTCGACCTACTAGGTCATAGTGCGTACTGCGTGACATTATTACGAAGAGGTGAAAAAAACACAAAGCCGATGATCAAATGGGCCACTAAGCGGTGTATATATTTCTGAATCCATTCTCTGTTTTTTAGGGGCGAAGCCCCTTATGGCGTGGCTTGGGCGTCCCTCGTATGTAACCACCAGTGGCACATACCCGAAATAGGTATGACACTTGACCTCCAAGGTGGTGCCAGTGAGAAATTTCTTCTGTGCGTTGTTTAACAAATAAAAAATAGTGCTCAATGTACATGCCAATGGCTGCTAATGGAGAATGAGAGACATGAGCATTTGGCTTTTAGTCAACGCGCACTCTGCGATCCCCATTAGCAGCCAATGGCATGTACATTGAGCACTATCGGACAAGAAAGGGATGCTACATTATACTCGCTAGGTGTAACCTCCTTAGCTTTAGAAAGGTTTAGCGAGGGTTGAGCCGCAGTGCCATGAATACAATGAACTTGTATATACCATGAATGAACTCAAGGTGGTTAAAAATGAGAAGTACATACGAAGCGCAAGCCGTAAAAAAGTAAAAGCCGAATTCTCATGTCTCTCATTTCTCATTAGCAGCCATTGGCATGTAAATTGAGCCCTATCTGACAGGGTAAGGTTGCTACGTTATACTCGCTGGGCGTAACCTCCTTGGTTTTCGAAAGGTTTAGCGAGCGTTTGATCGTAGTGCCATGAATACAGTGAACTAGAATATACCATGATTTCGAGGTGGTTAAAGGTGGGAAGTGAACCCAAAGCGCAGGCCGTAAGAAAGTGTGCGTGTGCCACCTCTCGTTTAGTCCTTGGAATGTCCGCTGGATGGCGGTGCTTCTATATGGGGAATATATGATAAAAAGATGCGAGATGGTGGGACTTGGAGTGTTGAATAGATGAACGAACGGACACACAAACAGATGCATGGATGGACGCATGAACGGACGCAGGGGCGGATGCATGAAAGAACGCAGGGGCGGGTGCACAAACAGACGCATGGACGGTCACACAGACGGACGCATGGACGAACGAATGCTTCGCCCCACTCTCCATCATTCACTCCGTGGATATGCTGCCATTTTTTTCCTCGCGCCGTATCTTATAATATCATACCACATATGCAGGCTCATATATGAAAATGGATTCGCACGCCATTCGCGACCAGCGAGCATCACCAACAGTCGCAATCTAGGGTTTTCTATAACCATCGAAGATCAATCTAGTTGTCAGGACAGAGGTTCTAAGAGGTTCAAGTAGGCAAACTTATGAGGGAGCGAGCTAGTTGGATCACAATCGTAGTCGCTAAGTGCACAGAACGCAGGCACGGCTTCACAAACGACTACTACGAAAAAAAAAAGATTACTCAAAAGTTGTCTCCATGCGTGCGTACAAACGTGCAGTACGTACATAACATTTAAGGCATATGATCGACGCAGTCAACAGGCAAGATTTAACCGAGTTTTCTGCAGGAGAAAGCTTCACGGGGAACAAAACAAAAGCGATGAACAGGAGCTTCAAACACGCGCTGGCACTCGTAATAACCTCATCTCGCAAGGCGGAACAGGCTTTAGAGGATAACGTGCGCTAGGCCGTTGCGCGCACTGAACTAAAAATCTCTATTGTCACCTACGTGAGGTAGGGACAAGTGACCAACAGTTCGCAAGCGTGGGAAGGCATCGCAGTAGCAGTTCTCAATAATCGAGCGCCTAGACTGCCGTGTTCAAAATCCTTCTGGTACACTGTAGCAGAACGCAGCCACGGACGGCTGCTGACGTTCGGGTTAGCGGCCGCCTTCTTCTCAGAGGAGCTCGACTTTCCCTCTCCATCGGACTCTACGCCATCGCCCTCCGAACTCTTCAAAGCATGGACCAGGTGCGTCATTGTTTAGTGCGTTCGTAATACCCATTGGACTTTGTCGCCCGTGTTCCTCATCAGCCCAGTGTTCCAATATCTGCACCCTTTCTAATGGGTGGATCACAGAGGCTTAGCGTCACTTGATTCGTGGCAACAGTGGTCACCACATTCTTCGGACTGCCATGCAACGAATCGACGGGATATAAAAGCGAAATAAGTTTTGTACATAAGTGCTGAATCTCTGTAAATTTCCGTACAGTTCCATCATCTTTTTTTCATCACGTAAATAAACCTTCGTTCTGTCTCTACGAACGCGTCTTCTTACTGGCAAAGATCGACTATGCGGACGACTGCGGGGAACCAGCAACTGTAAGGACTCCCGTCGTACCTGCCATCGACCTTGAGCCTTTTACAGGGCTGTAATAAACTTGAGATTAGAAGGCTTTTTACTTATGTATGCTATATTTAGTACATCGCATAATACAGTTTTAACAAAAAACAATCAGTTATGTGACACTCCACTACTTAAAGTAAAACATTGATTGATATGTCGGGTTTAACGTCCGAAAACCGTCGTGCGATTATGAGAGACGCCGTAGTGGAGGGCTCCGGAAATTTCAACTTTTGGGGTTTTTTTTAACGTGCACACAAATCAGAGCACACGGGCCTTAAAGTAAAACATGAAACACTGCAAAATATTTAAAATCGTTTATACACGGTCGGTTTATTCTTGGACCTGTGTAAGGCAGTCTGACTCAATAAAATACTGCTCTTAACATTCCAACTATGTCATACGCACTATAGTCTAAAATGTCTTGCGAAGCTATTAATCGGATATTTTAAGTATGTTTCGCTGAAGTAGGTGACCTCTCCACATCTGAAAATAGTGATATGGCGTACCTTAGAGATCTATACCTAGGTTGATATTCTTGAACATGTACATTAAACATCTCTCAAGCATTTCGCCACTGCCAAACACAATCATATACTTCGATGAAGTTATTTATTTCTTAGATGGATCCCAAGAACAAAACAAAAACTAAGTATCGATTGTTTAGGTTTATTATTTGACGGGCTAAAATTATTCAAACTTCAATATAATGGTACCAAAACAAGGTATATAGCGCCCTGACCAAAACATTAGCCACTACCAGTTAACATTTCTGTTTTACCTGAATAATGGCAGTATGAAAAAGCTGAAAGCTTGCGGTAGAAAATAAGCAAACAGCATTTCTGCGCTCGATACCACGATTCTACGACTAGACTTCTCTTCCTCAAGCCTAACCCAGTGTTGAAGAAGACAAGTACACTCTTCGGAACACGCGCTCGAGCAGACCAGCCCTATTGGCAGATTTTTTTTTTAATGAGAGCAGATAGTAATGACTCGGCTGATCACTCGGCTGTGATAATCAGTAAAACACGAAAGTTTAACAGGTTTTCAGGGCAGCATGTATTGTGCACTGCGTCCCCACAAGGTCAAGGAAGAACACATTAGCTACAAACTGAAATGGCATTAGAACGGCAAGCATCTCAAAACTTGCAGCTCCCTCCTGAAACAGAAAGGTCGGCCGAAAATAACAAGGAGAGGACGAGTGCAAATGGCTGTCACAGCATGCTGCTCAACCACGAAAAAAAAAACGCGCGAAACGAGCCCACAAGTGCACGCAGGACTACTGTGATCCAACTATAAAACCGGTAGGTCTCGTCGATTTCGCTGCACCGGCAGCACCAGTTTATTGGGTGAAGCACCGTTCTCCTCAATTTAGTGGTGCTGCGCGTGTGCTCTGCGCTGGCTTGCTCGTTTTGTCGCGGTACAAGCGTAGTGCTGCACGAGTTCTCTGCCGGGCTGCACTTGGAAGCGCAGAGAGGTGCAGAGAGGGGCAACATGGCGTGAGCCCTTTCCTTCTCCCAAGCTTGGAGCAGACGACGCTGCGTGTCGCTCACGGCATGCGTGCAAACAGTCAATTCAAGCTCGTGCCACTAACGGGTAATCTTAGTCGTGTCTAATGAGCACTTATTAAGACGGTTTTTTAAGTGTGAATACACTTTATAAGCGATCCCAAACCATCCACCGCCGTCGGCGGCGTCCGCAGTCTTCTCTCTAACTTAAAAAGAAAGAGGATTCGGCGGGCCGCAGCACGACGCTCTATCGAATAAGCCACGGACGCGACGCTGATATCCCTCTTCGCTCGCTCCTCCACTCTCCTCGCTCGCTGCAGCTGCGCGCGTACCCCTCTCTCTCGCGCGCCCGCCTTCTCTCTCAGTCTCCCGTCGAGAGCGGGTCGTGCGATGGATGTCCTGGAGGCAACGCTACCATCAATAACGAATGCAGTACAACCGAATGCCAGCACTGCACCCGTCGTTGGAGGTGATGGCACCGCGGTGGTTTCGCCGACGTTGGAAGACAAGGCGGCGCTGCGAAGGGCTCGTGAGACCGAACGTAAGCGGGCGAAGCGTGCAGCGGATGCCGAACTGCGTGCTCGCGAGGCCGAGGACAAGCGGGCGAAGCGTGCAGCGGATGGTGAACTGCGCGCTCGCGAGGCCGAGATGAGGCGTCAGCATCGAGCCGCGAACGCGGCCGATGAAGCGGAACAACAACTCAAGCGTCAGGTGGAGAAGGGCGATGAAGGCCGGCGTCAAGACGCCGCTCGCAATCGTCAACGGCGAGTGGACGTTCCCGAAGCCGTTCGAGCCAGTGAACGTGCCGCGCGGGAGAGGGGTGCGAGCCCTGGACTTTGCTCGTCCGGGGCTCGCATGCTATGAGGGGGAGTAAAGTTAAAATCCGTTGGCATTCACCAGTGAGTTAACGTAAACTCACCCGTGTCATCAAATTGCAATTCCCAGGAACCATTACACCATATAGGCACCATAGCGTGATTATTAAATATAATAGTGTGAATTAATAAATAGCCCTCATAGCATCACCCCGTGCATTCGCACTTAACGATGTTCACCCTCGGGGAAATGCTTGGGAGTTTTTTTTACATGTGTGTCGCATGAGTAGAAATATCCACCATGGTTGGCTGCATTAAGAATTGAAAAAAAAAATGTTAAAGTTATAAAGATGCAGCTCGAGGCTAAAGCTGCGGACTCACTTTGTGTTTACGAAAGCGTGAAGGCGATGCAGTAAGAAGCCACTAAAAAGACTGTGTCTTAAAATTTGTATTCAAGGAAGCTTGCTCACATTTATTATAATGATACAGCGTGAAAGAAAGTGGCTCTGTTGGTGAAAGAGTCCCCGGGATTTTTTTTGCTTTTTCTTGCTCTATGGCCTCACACGCACTTGAATAGAAGGGTGACAGTACCAGATTCTATACTAAACTTCTAAATTGTCGTTATATACAGTGTGAACCATACATTTAAATCATACTCATTTGACCGCCTGACCGCGCTACTGTACCTGAGAACATGAATGACATTTTCACGTACAACAAGCACAGGATCAATACAAACCTCGTCAACACCTTCTCTGTTATTAGGGAGTTTTAGCTTGTACGTAAACTTCTTTAAGTTGCCGTGTTACCGGATACCGGATAGAATCTGCGCATGCGCGAGTCTTTATGGGACGTAAACCTTTACGTTTCCCGCCGGATCGGGTTTAAATGGTTACGATTCCCGTCATATAGACTTTACATTTACAGCCTTATTTTGCGAATCCACCTTCGTTCATAGGAACTCGTAGTATCCGCATTGCGGATACTTGAACCATCGAGTTCTTTTAAGCAGCAGTAGCTAAAGTGCGAGTGCCAAAGACCATTAAAATGTTTCAGACGGATTACCAAAGCTAGAACGGTCTAGGACATAAACGCCGTAAACGTGCAAATTCCCGAGAAGCTAGATAGGTCGTGCCATATAGAGGGGCGATAGTGAACCCAGTAATCACAAAATTGTTATTGCAGGAACATCGTGCATTCTACGTCTGATGCAAAAAACGCGCAGCGCCGTTATTACAAATGAGTTACCTTTTTAACCATTTTCACCTCAAAAACTTTACGCGTAAGTCAACGTGTTCATGACTGTGATTGCACGAAGTCTCACAAAATGTCGAGACCATCTTTGCATAAGCCTTGTATTATTTAATTTTTTGCGCATACGAGGATACTGTACGCAATAAAAGAACATCTCGTGATTTCACCACAATAGTGATTCCATCATATGCAAGTTAAATGCAGTTTTTATGCAGTTAGCATAACTATTCATGGTTTGCGAAAACGTAAAGGTATTACTGTTTACGTACGTACGTAAACGTTTACGTATGAGGAGCTAACCCGTTGAAAGATATCCGTTCCGGTAAGACGGTAAACGCGAACCGGTATCCGGTAACACGTTAACGTAAAGAAGTATACCCACAAGCTAAAACTCCCTATTGTACAAATCGCCGTTGTCGAAGTCATGGACGCTGTCGTACAGTTTTCTTTTTTTGTAGAGCATGCAGACAGTCATTGCAGCAGTGTTTTGGAAACAACGTCATCAATAGACGCCGCGTTGGCTATTCGACAAATTCTACCTGCACTTCCACCTTCGTTTTGGCAGTTGCCGCCGTGCTGCCGTGTCGCGGCTGCACCTGCACTTGCTGCACCGGTGCTGGGCGTCCACAGCACCGCTGGCACCACTGTGACACTTTTCAGAACTAGTGCAGGCAGTGCAAGTCAAATCGAAGGGATTTTGTGGTTTATCAACCCAAAACTTGAATGTGATAGGACAGACGTCATGCTAGGAAGCCCCGAAAATTCCAACCTATTGGGTCTATTTACCCATCATCTAAATATAGGTACAACGGTGAACTCGAACTAACAGCTGCCACAATTACTTCTTTGTGTCAGAGCAAAGAGCGCTCTTTTTGCAAGCGTGACCGTTGCCGTGAGCGTAGTGATTTGCGTGGTCTATTGAACTTCTTTGCCAGCACAAGACATACATACCACCCAGATCTCAAAATAAGCCCACACGCATCGTAGCGTGTAGAACTATAATTCTTAAGCACTGCCTCACGCCGGTTGTGGCATCTGACTATTCATAACGAGAACACGCTTAAGCCACGGAGCTTAGAGTACCCCTGTCAGTAAGTGGTGTATATTGCTCACCTTCAGCATTACGATAAACGCGCGGTTTGTGACCGAGTCGTTTTGCGCCAAGCCCTGTGAAGCGACAAGTCGTACGTTCAAAACGGCACTTAGGAACGAAGCTCCTTAGGGTGTAGGTCGTTTGCTCCTTCGTCAATAGTACATATGTAGCCAGCTCTGGTTTATGAATTGCTCACTATATGGTGTTAAGTGTCTACGAGTAAAATTGTATATAAGATCACTAGATGGCTGTAGGGCATTCTATAGCTGTTCATTAAAGTTAGGGTTGGTCAGACGGACAGACAGAGACAGTCGGACCGACTGATAGACGGTGAGCCAGATAGACAGGCGGACGGACGAATGTACGAATGCTTCGCCTTACTTTTGTTCATTTATTCCATCAGTATTCTGTATTTTTTATGCCATCTGTTAGTCTATTTTGTGCATCGCGAAAGCACCAGCGATTCGTTTTAGGCCCTTTTATTTCTCTGGCATACATTTCAAATTTAGCTGACTGTCTATAGCCAGATTCCTTGTTATCCGCGGAAGATGTAACTTTTTTTAACATGAAGTATTGTGTGCTGCAAAAGCTATCTAACCAGCTACAAGTTCCACAGTGGTCATCTAGTGGTTATGGCATTCGACTATAGTAACCAAAGGTGGCGGGAGCAAGTCCTGTTGCGGTCGCTGCATTTTTGATGGAGGCGAGATTATTTGAAGCTTGTGTTTTTAGAGGTAGAGGAAAGTTAAAGAACACCAGATGGTCGGGATTTCCAGAACCACGGCTTCGCTAACAATCACATCGTCGTTTTGGAATGCTAAACACCAGATAGTGTTAAATTTTATTAAATTGCTACAATTTGATTACCTTTTTCAAACACAGAAAGATAACCTTAGTTCTTTTGCAAATAACAGCCAGCTAGTGAGCTCATCCGCGAATTTTAGCAGGTTTTTTTCCAAGACTCTCTGAGTCGAAATCAAGACACTTCAAGATAGAGAACTTTTCTAAAGAGAACATTCAAGAATTACTCTTCACAATTTTAGAATTACTTGACAACAATAATTAAATCATTCAAGTGATAGCATAACAGAGATATGAGCATGTTGAGACGTATTTATTCAGAAAAACTTTCTTTCTTTTTCAAGTTCGGTTTTAGAATAGCCTTTCAATTTTTGAATAGTATTGTCATTTATCAAGCCTCCTCTAAAGCAGCCTGCTGACTTGATGTTGTTTTGGAACCAGACTCACGTGTAAGCTTGTACACTTGCTAAATCATATGTTAGACCTCATGTAAGCTTCAAAGCCATTGAATTTTTACGTGGCATAACTGAAATATGCTTTATAGTTTCATTGAATAAATGAGGTTAATAGACTGCAAACGTACGGTAAACATTTTTATTTGCTTCAACTAGGTGGTGGAAACAACGGAAAGTCATGTCCTCGCGAAGCCGCTCCACAAAAATACCTCTCGATCGAATTCTAGCTCCCGCTTTCTGAACAGCTGCAGTGAACGAGGCTCTTGCTTGCAGGGCTGCTATTACAGGTATCATCGGCGGTGTCGAAACTATCCCAATTTTCGTACGATGATCGAGGAGCTGATCTGCCGAGCTATTCAAGAGCTGGAAAAACCTCCTCTTTTGTTTCCAGTTTACATGGCCACAACGGTCGTTTGCAAGAGGCTTGGCGCTTTACCTGATCAATAAAGGACTCATACGTTGCCGTGAAACAAAAGGTCGAATATGCTTAGCATTTTCAACAAATATAGGTGGAGGAGAAAAAATAAAACACGAAGTTCTGCCAGATGCGCGCCTCTTTCGCTTAGCGGGTGCAAGAAGGCTAAAACTACAAAGGTCCAGCTGAATTCGAGAGCTCTAAAGATACCCCGATTGCTTTGTAAGCTTGCGGCGCGATAAGCTATGGTGTTATGGTATTCCTGCTTTTAAAGCACGGTCAACTCGTCAGTGCATTTATGCTAATGCAGTACTTTCATGGCTATGCTGTCAAGCCGTTAAGGAGATTAATGAAGTTTCATCCTCTCGTGCAACAGGCTATTGTGTTTAACGTTACGTGCAGGCCTAATAAACAAGGCTGCTAGCAGGGCAAGTTAGAAAAAGACATTTTAAGCCAACTAAGAGCAAACACTAGAGAAATGACAGCGGAGAGAACGTAAATTTTTATCCTCTTGCCTTTCCACACCTCGTGTTGGCACTGAATTCAATAAGGAAGGCTTCTGTGCACCATTGCTGTCCCCATGTTTAAGTTTTCAGACTGCGTTTGATTTTTTATTTGTATTTGATAAACAGGAAGAACAGCCTTCCAAACTCAAGTTCAATAGCACTAGGACTAGATCGACCATAATGGGCTACAGAAAGAAAATTTCAAGTATCTCAGTGACTTGAAACGCCAGCATAGAAGACAAAATCACCTTTTGGCTGTAAACAAAAGAAACTCAGTTGCACAACCTGACGGCGCATGTTTTTGCATCTGATTTATTGAACAAACAGCCTTGTCGAAGGTTTATTGATGTTTTCTGGAGCGTTACCTTCTCAACGCCTAAATATTAGGAGCGAAGCTCCATAAGCATGGGCTTAGCGTCCGTCGTCATCGTATGTAGCCACCTCTCGTAAGTTCTTTAACAGAGCGTAGGGTGCGATACTTGTAGATATAACGAAATTCATATATGCTAAATATGCAAATGGAATGAGACTAGAGTACATTACTTGTAGTATAATAAATAATAAAAGTCACAGCATATGCATGGGGTGAATGATGATGAGTGGGGCGAAGCGTCCCTCATTCTGTCCGTGGTTCTGGCCATCTGTTCTTGCTTGCTTCCGTCCTACCGTACGTACGTCCATTTGTGCGTCCGTCCATTTGTGCATCCGTGCATGCGTCCATTCATCCGACCGTCCGTCTTTTCGTACGTCACTTCCGGGCGTTCATCTGTGCATCCGTCCGTGCGTCCATCTGTGCATCCATCCATCCGTCCGTCCATGCGTCTGTCCCTGCATCCGTCCACGCATGCGCCCGTACCAGAGTTCATCCATGCGTCCGTCTGTCCTTTCGTTCATCCATCCATTCATTTCTGCGCCCATCTATGCGTCTGTCTGTCCGTTCGTCGGAGCGTTGTTCCATCTGTGCATCAAACAGACTGACAGACACGGCCAGAGGATGATTAACGGTTTGCTGATAAAAAGTAAGATACCTGCAAGGCAACGGCACCTCATGCTCACCCCGACGTGCAAGCGCACCAGAAAATAGGATTGACGTAACACCAAGAAGTTGGCGATTGCCTGTTCGTAGCGGCACCGTACGCTAGGGGGCGCGGTGTAGTAAAATAAAGGCCGTTTTGGCGCACGTGCTCGTTCAGAAGGTCGGCGGATGGACAAGGCTTCAGAGCGTCGTACGCGCAAGGCCGCGGTAACTCGCGCTCAAAGAGGGAGCCCTGATGTGCGAGCCCGCGAGGCAGAAGCGTTCCGTGAAGCTGCGCGGCGGCGTCGGCAAGATTCCGGCGTACAAAAAAATGGCAGCATATCCATGGAGTGAATGATGGAGAGGGGGACGAAGCATTCGTCCATTCCTTCGTCCTGGCTTCTATCCGTCCATGCGTGCGTCTGTGTGACCGTCCATGAGTCCATCCGCCCATCCGTGCGAGCGTCTGTTCGTGCGTCTGTCCCTGCGTTCATCCATGCATCCACCCCCACATCTGTTCATGCGTCCACCCATGCATCTGTCTGTGTGTCCGTTCGTCCATCTATTCAACACTCCAAGTGCCACCATCTCGCCTCTTTTCGTCATATATTCCCCATATAGAACCACCGCCACCGAGCGAACAATTCAAAGACTAACCGAGAGGTGGCACACGCACACTTTCTTACGGCTTGCGCTTGGTATCTACTTCCCACATTTAACCACCTCAAGTTCATGGAATATACTAGTTCATTGTACTCATGGCACTGTCGCTCAATGCTTGCTCAACAATTCTAAAACTAAGGAGGTTACACCCAGCGAGTAAAATATAGCAACCCTTTCTTTTCAGATAGTGCTCAATGTACATGCCAATGGCTGCTAATGGGGAATGAGAGACAGGAGCAGTCGGCTATTAGGTAACGCGCTCGCAGCAAACTTTTTATTGTTCAACAAAGCACAGGAGAAATTTCCCACCAGCACCACCTTGCAGGTCAAATTTTAACACTGGTTACATATTACGACTACGACTACGACTACGAGAGACGAACGGGTGCCGCTTTAAGGAGCTTCGCCCCTAAAATGGGAGGCCGAAGCGGTGCGGCAGCACCGTGCAGACTAAGCTTCGCTCCACTCTCCATGACTCAGCCTGTGCATATGCTGTCACTTTATTAACACATATTGCATGTAGATAACAGTTCATACAACTCTTTGAACAGACACTTTGGCAATTGTTTTATTTTGTGGGCCACTATTCGTTAAATGAGAAGATTTCAACTTTTCCCTCCGAATTCAAAACAGAAGGCTTCGCCAGAAGCCCTCACCAGTAAGATGGTGCGCTCAAAATTGTTCCACGTGGAGAACAGATTTCACTACGCTGCCATACACAAAAAAGAAAAAGTAGGCGCGACCTGGCTGACAGCGGCAAAATAACTGTACATAGAAAATAAAAACAGCAGCCAAAGGCACGCCTGAGCATCCCGATGTTATAATGGGTCGTAGATTTTTGCTTTTTGCTTCACTCCGACAAAAAAGGGCTCGACTGAAAAGGGCACCTAATATCTGTTTTCTCGTTCTGCTGTCGTTTTCATTACATGGTCTCGGCAACTTGCGCCCGCGCATTAGATTCATATCTTATCTTTGATGGCTCGGGAAGCGGTGTCAGCTCTACGGCTGTACCCTTCGCCTGGTATCGTTTCATCGCTCAAACGTCCCTGCTGCTCTGATGGTTTGGCTGCCTAATGACCTGACGTGTTTTCTTCCTTAGCTTAAGGTTCCCCCCACCCAAAGATCAGAAGACTCAACGAAGAGGTAGAACCCACCAGAGCGACATAACTGTAATCACGGAAATACGTAGACGAAAAGCGTAGAAGGGCATGGTACAGTTACTTGCTTCTCTTAATCTGCCGAGCCATTCTGGAATCCTGAGTTATTAGAGACAACGTAGGTTGTCAACGTAGACAACGTAAGTAGGTTTCTTCTAGTAGCAGCATTCTACACCTGATCGAATTGGTGGGATGTTTGAAAATACAATTCATTAAAAGCCTGTTTCGTTTTTCTTTCTTTTATTTAGGAGTACTGTCAAGACATTTGTACAGGAGTGAATATAATAAGAATACAAAAATCGTGGTGCATACTCATACTCAAAAAACATACATTAGATCGATAGGGTTACAAAGAAAATAGCATGACCTTACAGTCATTACTGACCTGTATATTAAGCCTTCAAATTGGTTGCGCAAGAACAGTTTATGAGTAACAATAAAAAATTAGCAGATCCCACGTACAGGGGGAATCGATTATATGGGAAGCACGAATGAGAAATGTTGATATGTCACTTTAAAATCAGCAAAATGTTACGAGGCAGAGGTAAATGAAACCATTAATGACTTCCGAGGGATTATCATGTCTGCATGTGTCGGTTACCTTCGCCATCTATTCACGTCATGTGATACTAAATTTAGTATAAGTTGGCCTAGCGGAACGGCCGTGAGCACGCTATGAGCGTGGTATGTTGTCATGTTTTTACATGACACGCGTGTCAGGAGTATAATGTTTTCACGAGTCATATATTTCTTCATTCATTGATGTCCCGTAACACCCAATTTGGTATATGTAGAGTTAGCAAAACGGCCGCGAGCGCATCATGAAGGGCCCTATATAATACGATGTAGCGTTGACGCGCGCGCACGCTGGGCACGGCGACGCTACGTTACCAAACGCGAGCACTCAATAGTCTGACACCAGGCGCTACCAGCTTCTGTCGGCGCGGCCCGATGGAAACGGTGCGAAATGCGACATGCTGAATTTCGTGGCGATGCGTTACCCAGACAGCACTGCTTCTTTCTCTTTTCATGACAGAGGGACGCCGAACTCGCTGAACGTGATTTCGTCAAAGGAACGCTATGGCACGACCGGCCCCACCTGGCGTGGCAACGCCGGCGTGGCGCGACGAAATGAACGCCGGCGAGTACACGCACCGCGTCACGTTGAAATGTATTGGCGCCTTGACTGTGGCTTGTTATCAGGTTCTCCCATGAGCCGCATCTCATGATTATCATGTTTGCACCAGTCACATACCTGCGTCATCCATTGGCGTCACGTAATACCAAATTTGGCATATGTGAAGCTAGCGAAGCAGCCGCGAGCGCAATGTCAGTGCGGCATGTAGTGATGTTGTTACATGACACGCACATGTTGTGATTATCTTGTTTGGGTGTGTAATTTCCTACGTCGTCCGTTCGCGTCATCATCATCATCATCATCAGCCTGTCTACGTCCACTGCAGGACAAAGGCCTCTCCCATGTTCCGCCAGTTAACCCGGTCCTGTGCTTGCTGTTGCCAATTTACACCCGCAAACTTCTTAATCTCATCTGCCCACCTAACCTTCTGTCTCCCCCTACCCCGCTTCCCTTCTCTGGGAATCCAGTCGGTGACCCTTAATGGCCAGCGGTTATCCTGTCTACGTGCTACATGCCCAGCCCATGTCCATTTCCTCTTCTTTATTGCAGCTATGATATCCTTAACTCCCGTTTGTCCCCTAATCCACTCTGCTCTCGTCTCTTAAGGTTACACCTACCATTTTTCTTTCCATTGCTCGCTGCGTCGTCCTCAATTTAAGTTGAACCCTCTTTGTGAGTCTCCAAGTTTCTGCTCCGTAGCTAAGTACCGGCAAGATACAGCTGTTATATACCTTTCTCTTGAGGGATAGTGGCAATTTACCTGTCATAATTTGAGAGTGCTTGCCAAATGTGCTCCACCCCAATCTTATTCTTCTAGTTACTTTAATCTCGTGGTTAGGCTCTGCGGTTATTACCTGTCCTAAGTAAACATAGTCTTTTACAACTTCAAGTGCACTATTACCTATCGCAAAGCACTGCTCCTTTCCGAGGTTGTTGTACATTACTTTCGTTTTCTGCAGATTAATTTTAAGACCCACCTTTCTGCTCTCCTTGTCTAACTCCGTAATCATGAGTTGCAATTCGTCCCCTGAGTTACTCAGCAATGCAATGTCATCGGCGAAGCGCAGGTTACTGAGGTACTCTCCATTAACTCTTATCCCTAACTGTTTCCATTCTAGGCTTCTGAAAACGTCCTGTAAGCACGCAGTGAATAGCATTGGGGAGATTGTGTCCCCCTGCCTTACACCCTTCTTTATTGGTATTCCGTTGCTTTTTTTATGAAGCACTATGGTAGCAGTTGATCCCCTGTAGATTTCTTCCAGAATGTTTATATATATTTCATCTACGCCCTGATTCCGCAGTGTCTGCATGACGGCTAATATTTCTACTGAATCAAACGCCTTCTCGTAATCTATGAAGGCTATGTATAGTGGTTGGTTATACTCTGAGCATTTCTCTATTACCTGATTGATAGTATGAATGTGGTCAATTGTTGAGTAGCCTGTTCTAAATCCTGCTTGTTCCTTTGGTTGATTGAATTCTAATGTTTTCTTTACTCTGCTAGCAATTACCTTTGTAAATAGCTTGTATACTACAGAGAGCAAGCTGATCAGCCTGTAATTCTTCAAGTCCTTGTTATCTCCTTTCTTAAGTATTAAGATGATGTTAGTGTTCTTCCAAGACTCTGGTACTTTTCCCGTCAGGAGACACCTCGTAAACAGAGTGGCTAGTTTTTCTAACACAATCTGTCCTCCATCTTTCAGCAGATCTGATGTTGCTTGATCCTCACCAGCAGCTTTGCCTCTGTGCATGCTCTCCAAAGCTTTTCTGACTTCTTCTATCATTACCGGTGGGGTGTCGTCTGGGTTACTGCTAGTTCTTATAGTATTAAGGTCGTGGTTGTCTCGGCTACTGTACAGATCTCTGTAAAACTCCTCCGCTATTTTAACTATCCTATCCATATTGGTAGTTGTTTTGCCTTCTTTGTCCCTTAGTGCATACATCCGCCTTTTGCCTATCCCAAGTTTCCTCTCCACTGCTTTGATGCTTCCTCCGTTTTTCAGAGCGTGCTCAATTCTCTCCATGTTATACCTTCTTACATCGCATACTTTAGCCTATTAATCAGCTTCGAAAGCTCTGCCAGTTCTATTTTGTCTGTTGTACTTGACACTTATGATTTGACGCTTCTTAATTAGGTTCTTCGTTTCCTGGGAAAGCTTGCCGGTGTCCTGTCTAGCTACCCGGCCTCCAACTTCCACTGCACACTCCGTGATGATACTCGTCAGATTATCATTCATTGTATCTACGCTAAGGTTGGTTTCCTCGCTAAGAGCAGAGTACCTGTTCTGCAGTGACACTCTGAATTCCTGTACTTTCCCTCTCAGTGCTAGCTCATTGATTTGCTTCTTGCGTATCAGTTTCTGTCGTTCCTTCTTCAAGTCTAGGCGGATTCGAGCCCGTACCATTCTATGGTCACTGCATCTTACCTTGCCAACCACTTCCACATCCTGCACGACTCCTGGGTGTGCAGTCATTATAAAGTCTATTTCGTTCTTATTTACGCCATTAGGGCTCCTCCATGTCCACTTGCGGTTTTCTCGTTTTCAGTAGAAGGTATTCAAAATACGCAGAATATTGCGTTCTGCAAATTCTACTAGTAGCTCTCCTCTGGCGTTTCTAGTGCCGATGCCATAATCTCCTACTGCCTGGTCTCCAGCCTGCTTCTTCCCTACCTTTGCATTAAAATCGCCCATTACTATAGTATACTGTGTTTTCACCTTACTCATTGCCGATTCCACGTCTTCATAGAAGCTTTCAACTGAAGCGTCATCATGGCTAGATGTAGGCGCGTAAGCCTGTACTACCTTCATTTTGTATCTTTTATTCAGTTTAATTACAATGCCTACCACCCTTTCATTAATGCTATAGTAATCCTCTATGTTGCCAGCTATGTTTCTGTGAATTAGGAACCCTACTCCCACTTCTCTTCTGTCTGCCAAGCCCCGATAGCAAATGACGTGCCCATTCTGTAGCACAATATAGGCCTCATCTGTCCTCCTAACCTCCCTCAGCCCTATTATATCCCATTTAATGCCTTCTAGCTCCTCGAATGATACAGCTGGACTTCCCTCACTAGATAACGTTCTAACGTTAAACGTTGCTAAGTTCAAGTTCCAATGGTGGCCTGTCCGTATCCAGAGATTCCTAGCACCCTCTGCTGCTTTGCAGATCTGACCGCCGCCGTGGTCAGTTGCTCCGCAGCTGGTGGGGACTGAGGGCCGTGAGTTAATTGACGAATGCCTACGGGAGGGGGTGGCCAGATACTGCACCAGGGTGGCCAATCCTTCTCTGGTGAAATCATCGGTGCGTACCGGCTTTAAGCCGGTACAATCAGACAGTACCGTTCGCGTCACGTAATACCAAATTTGATACATGTGAAGCTAGCGAAACGGCTGCGAGCGTATCATGAACGTAGCATGTAGTCATGTTGTTACATGACGTGCATCTCATGTTTATGATGTTTGCACCACTATGATACCTTCATCATCAATTCCCGTCTCGTAAAATCAAACTTGGTTTAAGTGAAGCTAGCAAAACGGCCGCCAGCGCATCATGAGTGTGGCATGATGTCGTGTTATTACATGACACGCCTCTCATGTTTATCATGTCTGGACCAGTACCATTCCTTCGTCTTCCATTCTCATCCCGTAATATCAAATTTAGTATAAGTGAAGCTAGCGAAACGGCTGCAAGCGCATCATAAGCGTAGCATGTAGTCATGTTGTTACATGACACACATCTCGTGTTTATCATTTTTGCACCAGTATCATACTTTCGTTATCCATTCCCGTCTCGTAATACCGAATTTGGTATATGTGATGCGAGCAAAACGGCCGTGAGCGAATCATGAGCGTGGCTTGTAGTCATGTTGTTACATGACACGCATGTCATGATTTTCGTGTTAAGGCCTGTTGCTTGTGTTCGCCACGCAATCATGCCATACCATATCACTTTTGCGACATGCCATGTGAACAAAACTACCACAAGAGCTGCTGGACCATGAAATGTAAAAATCATGGCATTCATGACATACAAATCATGATTTCATGTTATGACTAGTGAAATATGTTCTTCATGCAGTCATGTTATGGCATACCAAGTTTTGTATCGATACCTTCATTGAAATGGCTAGGAGAGCTATAAGGTCGTAGGCGGCTAGATAGATAGATAGATAGATAGATAGATAGATAGATGGATAGATAGATATATAGATAGATAGATAGATACGCTCAGTCACCGAAGTTCGCTAAGAAATGCCTCGAATTCAGAATGCGCAGATGTAGAATATAACTCAAAATGGGAGGCAAACATACGATAAAAGTGATAACTGTACCAGGTTACTTCACAAATATCATATATACAACCAAAAAAGACAATGAGCGTCACTAGCGTATTGCTGATAGCATGGTTTGGCCAGCAAGATTCATATATTTTTCAACAGTGGTCTGTGTGATTACCGTTTCCGATAAGGCGTTTTACTCCTGAACAGCCAGGGGAAAGACTAGAAAGTAAACGCATTGTTGCTGCGAATGTTTTTATACCAAAGAGTGAGGTGGTGCTTATGAGGAGTTTTTGTAAGCGTGTTGCAGGAAATGTAGGCATTTCTATCTATTTTAGTTTTGTCATGCAGGATGAGGTACAAACATTTGAGGTGGAACAGCATTGCACGACTAGCTAATGTATAAAGACTGAACTCTGATAGCATCTGCGTAGGTGGGTTGATGCGTCTATATCTGTCATAGATGGAACGCGCTGCTTTTCCTTGTAGTGCCTCGATAATAGCTATGCGAGTTTGCGTATAGACGGGAACCACGCAACACTCACTCGCATATTTTAAGATGGGTCATGCGTACTTCTCGTAGACAGAAAGCTTGGCTCTCTTGTAGAGTACCGCAACACCCGCTCTGAAAACACAAGCTTTCGCGTTGCTTTGCTTGTGACGTGTTCTACATGAGCTGGCCATCCTAAATCTGACGATATGACCCATGTGCTCTTATTGTGTGTCGGTGTTGAGCTTGATATTATCATAGCTATAACAAGAGTTAGTTGGGACTTCTTTTTAGTTAATATCATTTAAGCTATGTTATCAAAGTAGATGGGCATTTTTAGTGGCGAAGCTTCTTAAAGCGGCACCCGTTTGTCCCTCGTAGTAGTAGTAGTTGTAGTAGTAGTAGTGTGTAACCAGTCTTACATTTTGACCTCTAAGGTGGTGCCGGTGGGAAACTTCTGTGCATTGATGAACAATAAAAAATTCGCAACGTGCGCGTTACCTAAAAGCTGAATTCTTTTGTCTCTTATTCCCCATAAGCAGCCATTGGCATGTGCTTTGAGAACTAACTGGCAAGAAAGGGTTGCTACGTTATACTCGCTGGGCATAACCTCCTTGGTTTAAGAAAGGTTTAGCGAGCGTTGGGCCGCAGTGTCATGAATACAGTGAACTAGTACATACCTTGAAAACGAGGTGGTTAAAGGTTGGAAGTAGGCACGAAGCGCAAGCCGTAAGAAAGTGTGCACGTGCCTCCTCTCGTTCAGTCCTTGGAATGTCCGCTGGATGGCGGTGCTTCTATATGAGGAATATATGATAAAAAGATGCGTGATGGTGGTACTTGGAGTATTGAATAGGTAGACGACGGACACACAGACAGATGCATGGATGGACGCATGGACGGCTGCACGGACGGATGGACACATGGACGGACGCAGAGATTAATGCACAGATGGACGTGCAGATGCAGACGCACGCATGGACGGGCGGATGGACGCACGGGCGGCCACAAAAACGCGCGCATGGACGGACGGAAGCAAGAACAAACGGACGGACGGATGCTTCGCCCCACTCTTCATCATTCACTCCGTGAATATGCTGCCATTTTTTTTCACTCTCTCACCTTGAATTTTTCGTCTTCTTCCTCTCTTTTTTTCTGTTTAATTTCATTTTCCTGTGTACTTCACAGAGACATTATTCATGTGCATGAAGATTCACTGCCTATCGTAAACTAGAGCAGAGAGGCAATTCTGCTTCATGCATCTGTATTTTAAATATGCCATCTTGATAACTTGCATGAAAGCTAATAACCAAGTAGCTCGACATGTGTGCGGTCGCATCACAAGATTCCAGGTGTGAATCTGTTACTTCACGTTCTACAAAATCTAAATAGATTTGAGACGTTCATTTTATCGTTTTGTTTTTTTTTGTTTTTTGCTCTTACTCTATTGTGCTCACAAATCAAAGTACTTGTTAAATCTGATTTGATCTCTCTTGCTTCGTATTTCCCTCAGCAGAACGCAGTCATCTGCAAATATCTGAATCTTGGATTGAACCTGGCTAGATATATCGATTATAAAGAGAAGGAACAAAATAGGGGCTAAAACAGAACCCTTACGTACACTAGAAAGAACCGGCAGTTTATAAATTGTGAATTGGCACCTACATTTTAATTTATTGTTTCACGCACATCACAGTCAATGAAAGATGCGCGATTTCAGAACCTTCAGATGTGTTTGAAAGGTGCTAGGCGCAAACTGTAACGGTTGCGTTCACACAAACACCCTGCCTTGCCTCCTTGAGAAACTACAAAAGGCACCTGGTGCTCTACCGACTGAGCTATTGAAGTAGTTGCATGGTTCCGTATGAACACGCCTCACATCTCTCACACATTCACTCTCTCTCCGTGCTTTCTGTTGAAGAAGCGGGGTTGTGCCGTTGTCTGTGGGTGCTCATTAAAGGAAATGCGGCATGATGCAGGTAAAGCACGACGCTCGAGATTGCGCACCAGTGAGCAGTCTTCGAGGCCATGGTTAAAGATTCTCTATAAAAGTGCAGAGCTCTGGCCAAGCGAGCATGGGAGAGTGAAGTGCGGTGCACGTTCACGGTTCAAGCTTTAAAGCTCTCTGTCCCGTGTTGCTAAATCGCAGTATGCGTGAGCGCTGGCGTAGGTTGGAGGAGCACACATTTTGCGGTCTCAATAGCTTACGATCCTTCAAGACGAGCCTTTTGTGTAGCAGTGTTTAGTGTGTGCGCGGTGATGTCACCTTTGTGCGCGATTATCGATACGGTGTGTTCAGGTTGATGCTAGACCTTCAGTTAGATAGCACAATGGTTAAAGGACGATCATGGTTGGTGTTCGTCGCAATGAAGCCGTGCCACTAAAAGTCAATGCAGCTGTGTCCAGGTCAAACATTGCTGTAGCTGCGAAACGCCAATAATAAATGATGAAAAAGCTCTCATGTATCACTACACAATAGGACGCTTTAATGAATGAAGAAGTGTTTCACTTTCGTGTTATACTGATTCCTATGACAGAGAGATCAGCCATGATTTTTAATATTTTGGAAGCTCTCTAACTGATAAAAAGAGCAGGAATGTAGTAGATTTAGAGAAATGCTCCAGTTAGCCGTATGAGCTTTTACCTACACGACCACATATCAAGTAAGGTTCTCATTTAAAATTGAAGAAACAACAATTGGTGAATTTAGTAATGGCCTATAGATATCACCCTTGAATATTTTTGTGGCCCTTAGCTCTACGGGCTTCCCTTTCGTGAACTATCTTGCTTCTGTTTGGCTTCTGTCCTGTAAATTGTGTTACCGCTTTTTATCCATGTTCAATTTAGGCCGAAGAATCAGCAGTAGAAAGAGAAACAACATTCTGATTTCCAACAACGTATCGCGCTGCCATTATTCTGTTTACGTACTAAAGTGTCATCTTATATGTCAAATGCAGTTAAGGAACCTGGAAATATGGTGAGAACTTAAGTCACCACTATCTAACCTCCTGAAGGTGTTCAAATGAAAATGAATGAAATACGATTGCAGGTGTTTACCTTCCATTATTTTTTCTTAGCATGACATGCTATATTTTTTCTTTGATAAAGAGTTCTCTTAACATGCGAGTCCCATTACATCTAAGCAACCAGATAAAAACTAACGTGTTTTTTATTCAGGTTGACACACGATGCCTGTTGCCCTATATCCTTTTGTCAGAGCTTCGCCGTATATCAAGTACTGTCTCTCTAAGCTTGTGCAATAAGGAAACTCTCCTAAAAGGCTTACACTATTTACGGGCATCGCTGCTTCTTGTAATCAGAGATACACGGAAGGACCATCGACTTCGAGAGACATTTCTTCAGAATATCGCATAACTGGGAGACGCAGAATGATGCACGAAACCCGAGCAGGACGCAGCTTCACTGTAGCTCACAGTACTTACTGAGTGAGCCTAATGTGATTATCGTTACAAGACTGTGCTGTACTGCTGTGTAGTTTGATTGGACCCTTTGCCATAGCATAGCCATAGCATAGCGGATTGCATAGGTGCAAATGAATGCGTAAACTCGATAGCCACTTATCAAAAGCAGTGGGTGGCGGTATATTGCTAGGCGTATTTAAATCTGCCGTTCGCCTTCAGTGCCCAGTGATGGGCGTCAGAAAGAGAGAGAGAGCTTATATGCGCTAGCGAATTGGTCGTAGCAGTATTTTTTAGTTTAAAGTATTCGTCAGCCTTAAGCTTAACTTGTTAAGGTGAAAGTGATTTAGGCAGGAATTCACCGTAGGTTCATTGACGTGCTTTCGTCGCTGTAGTGATGTAAAAAATACACATATTAAGACAACAAAGAAAAAACTTCTGTAAGCGGGGCTTCAACATATAACCTCGCAGCCAACGACAACAGAAGCCGGGCACGCTATCGCTTCTCCACATAGCACAGCCTTCGAGCTTTATACACGTAACTTTTATATCAAACACTTTTCTCTCGCAATCTCTTGCTGAATCGAATCAATGCATATTTACGATGACATTCCCGATTAGTTGCTTCAAATCATTGTTTCTGTCTGTTTCATTCGCCGCGTTTCCATTAGAAGTACGACTTTGTTGGAGCCATAAAGTGGGTCGTTACCTTCAGGTAACGACTCAAACCTCATGGTCGGCCTCGCCTATACCATATATCTATATCAAAAATAGCTCTACGACATGAATCTGCTTCACGTGGCGTTCCTCACGTAAGCGTGCCCATTGAACGATCGCCACCGGGCAAGGGAGTGACATTACGTGCGTTGCTTTTCCCTCTAGTCGAGCAGACGTGTTCAAAAACCCTAACATGCCGTTTGTAGGTGATCTTAGTGCGAGAACGGCGTCCAATCAGTCTTTCTCTTCTGGCTGTCACGTCGCTTCCTCTGATACCACTCTCTTCGTTAACTACCCAAGCAACAGCAAGCTCCTATGACCACAAGGATTTGTTTACTTAGTAATCACGGACGTTAGTCGTCTGAATAGAGACGTAGCACTTAGCGTCAAGTGAGATGCATCCACGTTGAACGGTGCTGTCAAACATCAATGAACGTTGCGCAAGCTCTTTAATATGGATGTGCACTAAATTTCCGATACTTTTGTAAGGACACGTTTTAGTTCCGTGCTATACTGATTCCTAAGATGAAGCGATCGAACTTGTTGTTTTGCGCTTCATAGGCCATCTTGTTTTATTCGAAAAAGATTAGTCAACCCATTATGTGGCTTTTTCGAATACCATCCAGGATGTGACACTTGTCGCAGCGAGAAAACGTGGTTACACGTAGGCATACAAAATGTATTCTCAAACAGCACACCGCAGAATGCAGGGAAACAATATCTTGTACTTCCCCCAGTGGCCAGAACTAGTGCAACCTGCTCTCGGTTTATCCAAGTGAGGCTAATTTATGTAATTATGTAGGCAAATTTGTGTTGCAATCTGCACTTGGTGAAGCCATCACGAGCAGCATTTGCACATTGCGAGTCTTCGGGTAGCAACATATCGACGTAGTAGCTAAACTAAAAACTCGTCACCCAGGTCGAGCCATGAAACTTACATGATTTGCGAATCCGTGGTGACAGGACACGCGCAATTTAGTTAGTTCCGTTCGGGGGCATTCAAACCCGTTCAAATGACCCTAATGGGCACCTCAGTGCTTTATTCATGTCTAATGGTGCATCGACAGTCACGTGATAGTGTTTTCAACAACGTGGATTCGCAGTGCTCTACCTGTTTGTTCTTTTGTTTTCGTTTTATTGAAGGAAAATGCAACAACCGCTTTGGCAGGCGTAAGACGCAACATGTGGACCTAGCAGTTGTTCACATCGTTGATGGTTCTGCTAGTGATGGTGAATAATTATGGCTGAGCGCTTCGTATTAGGTGTGCCATGAGAACACCCACTTGTTGCTCAATTCGCAAGTTTTGATGCCAGCCGCGATTCTACGCTTTTTCCATACGTTATGGAGACTCCTCCCACTGCAGGACATTCACACAGTGTCTTTTTTTTTTCAAAGCAGTTCGCAGGAATCTCGTGGCTCTCTGGTGAAAGCCTTACTCGCCTCACAGGCAGCTTGGAATAAATCCTCACTAGGACGCTGATTTCGTTATTATTTATTTTATAGGCAACGTTTTCGATTGTTCCGTACCTGGCAAAATGATTTCTGGCTCCCAGCAAACGACGCCAACACCGCCGATAGAATTTCTGCAAAATGAGCTGTTTAATGTCACCGTGTTACAATTACGACAAATCTCTTGCATTCTGGGAGTCGGTTTACCATAAAGCGAGTGGCGAGTAATTATCTAGGCCGTGTTTCTTGGTGTTCATTCAAGCGTTAGGAGTTAAATTAACTTGTTTTTGTGAGTTTCAAGTAGGTGCGTGCATAATGTGGGCTTAGCAGGAACGTCGACTTCACTGGTGTTTATTATTGTCATACCTAACATATGTAAGACTATCAAAGCTGTATTATAGCCTGTTTATTCTGAGCAATACAGATGTAATCGTTATTACACCGCCATAAAAATAAAGCCTGCCTTAGAACGTACATTTTATGTAGACACGATATGACACCAGTATTTTAGGAGTACATATGTTAATTGCTTTTTATAATATAAATGGCGAGCAGTGCAACCTAAATTGAAATTGCACCGACCTAATGCCCGCGTGGGGAATACTTGTGCAGACGTAATGTGGCGCAGCGCCATTTGTTGTTGGACTGCTGACTATCCCATAGCAAACTGACCGTACCCAGGCGTAAATTCGGCGAAGAAACTGCGTTAGCTTGAGTAATAAAGTGTTTTATAACAGTACAGTAACAGCCAGGCCACACACAATGCGATTTGCGGAACGAGTGGGTCGTTCGATGCTCCAGCCCATTACAAAATTCACAGGCATAAGTTTTCCTTAAATAAGAACATCGAGGATGCTTCCCGATGATACAGAAATTAACCTGATTTATAGCGTAGGGGGTACGAAACAAGTCTGCTAATAGTAGTTGCCACAAGAGTGTTCAAAAAGTCTTTCTTCCGCTTTCCCGCTTTCGCTGTGAATGATCTGCCGTTCCATACAAGCGTGCAGTTTTTTAAAACGACAGTTTTTTGTTGGGGACTGTCGACGCAAAAAAATTTGGTCTGTTTGTCTGTGCATTTGTCTGCTGTCCGCCTTTAATGCTGCTTTAAACGGCACCAGACGATACCCCAAACGGCCAACCCCATCCACAGCGCCCACCAATATTGCTCAAGATTCAGCGTTCATACTTGTGCGATCGTCAAATAAAAAGCAATCATTGCGCATATCTAAGGCACCACAACAACACGTCAATATTCTGTAGGAAAAACATACATAAGTAATTTCAACTACCGCAGCGATTATCACACTAGGCGGACTATGCAACGCTTGCACGATAAGGGAGGTGTTTCCAACGCTTTACTAAGACGACACGATGATGGAAACTACTTGTCGCCTTGCGTTCTACATCTTATCACCTCCGAGAAGGGTGCGCACGTCGCGTGCTTCGTTTTCCAAGATACCTGCCAGATAGCGCTCTTGTTTCAGGTGTGAGGTGACGACGCGCTCGTTCACCTCCACTGGACGCTTGAAGCGGTCTAACGCAGTGCCTCCAAAATACCATTAACCAATTTTCTTGCCCAAAACATCGAATAAAGGTTTAATTCACTCTCTCCAGACGCAGGACAATCGTCTTTCGACGACATTTGCAGTGTCACAGGAACATACGGGGCTACTTTTTTCTTATCTCTTTCATTCTGAGATTATACTTTTAATATATTTAAATTACAACCGCTTTGTTCTTGTTTGTGTGGTCCAGGTTCAGTACTTCACAAGCAATACATAAGTAATGGAGGCAGGGCATCGGAGAATAACCTGAAATGAATAAAGCACCACCGAAAAACACAAAAAGAAGGAGCCGACGACGATACTTTTGTTTGTATACTGTGTCTTACTCGCGTGTTTTATCCGCCAGGGCGACGTATTCACTAGACCCGGTACAACGTTTTCAAAGCAACGACTGCTCTCCAGTTGGCTTCTGCGCGTGCTTTGCGTACGCACGGGGAACGGGTGCCTCTCTCATTCTCTTGGATATTTGCCATACGTGGCAGATTTTCGGTGGGGCATGGACGGAGCAGAGCAGCGGGCGCATTGAAGACGTTTGCGCTCGGCTTCCTTAACTAGCGTCTAGTCGGTGTTATCCGCGCGCCATCTGCATACCCGAACGTAATTGAACGCATACACGCATGTAGGGTTGGACGGACACACGAATGCATGGACAGATAGATGATTCACCCCATTCATCATCATTCACTCTGTAGATTTGCTGTGATATTTTTCTGGAGTTGCCTTCTCTCTTTCATACTCCTACCCAACCTTTCCTACGGTCACTAACGTGCTCTAACGGCACCATACGGGTCTGAGGAATACAGAGACGGCACCCATTTAGAGCCTGTTACAACGTTCTGTATGCAACGAAGACGTAGTGAACCGAGATGCTGTGCATCCTAGATAAGCATCTCTGAGGCTCCGCTACTTTGTCGAAACTGCCAGTGACGCCCCCTGTTATCATAGATGTAATGGTTGAGGGCCACATCATCTCTTCTGAAGTGTTCCAGGCAGGCAATTGGACACCCGTTTTCTATAAAGCCTATGCCCCTTGATCAGTCTGTCCACAGAAACCGCTTTCGCAACCCTACGCTACTTTCTATGCAGCCAACCCGAAAGCCGGGAACATCGCGTGCGTCGAAGGAGCCGCAACTAGCAGAGGCAAGATGCCGGTCTACCTACCACCTGCTACCAAGGAGACGCACATCATTGTACAACGCAGCACGCAACTGCCACCACTCCCATTGAACGCTATTCATATCGTCGTTCATCCGTGAGGTCAACTGTGACTCCGAGATGTCTCAATGCCTTGACTCATGTAGGCAATTCAGGCCACCCTCCAAATAACTCTCCCTTATGATTTCTGCCTGGGCATACACCCTATTAATAATACATTTACTGCAGCTACAACACACTCCGCAGGAGCTAAGCTCCTAAAGACGCTGACTTCAATCTCCATTGGCAGCCATGCTTACCCCTGCGGGGCTCACGTTAGCACCCTGACCAGGAATTACAAGAGGAGTCATCTCAAACGCATTGGGCGACGAGACCCCAACCCAGCTGTATGAAGACCTGGTCAGACGGAATTCCGTATGCTCAATACTCGCAGCCTGACGAATGGGGAAGATGCACTCCATTGTCATCACTTTGGACGCCAAAGAGGTACCACATTTCAATAAATACCTGGGAGCCATTGGCCGCTGCACTCCATACCGTGGAAGTAGTGATGATTGTACGAACTGCAGAAAACCAGGGCATCGTTAAGACATATGCCCAAGCCCCAAGACTAATCTTTGCCAACGTTGTGGCATCCAACATCCACCCCAGTAACCTCCTTGCACGCCTTCGTGCATTCTGTGCGAGGGCTTTCATTTTACCGGTACTGGATCATGCAAAGGACGCAGCCTTCGCCAACCACGCCAACAGACAAAGAAACCTCAAACGCAGCGACGAGGACTATATGCACACGGGGACAGCTTCCGCCATTTGTCACCAGAGCCCACTTTGCCCAGCCAACACAAGCAAGCCTAGACCACGCCGCCTAATCAAAACTGGGGCCCTCCCGTTCTTCCTCCAAGCAAGCACCATCATCAGCAGCGACGTCCTGTGTACAAGACGCTCTGGCCAAGTCTCAGGAGGAGGCAGTGGCAACCAAAGCAGAAGCTCAAGCAGCCCAAGCTGAAGCCGCCACCCTTCGAGAACACATCACGAAGCTGGAGGCTCCGATAAGTACTCTTGCCACAAGCCATGCCATTCCAACTACCCCAACTCCTACTACATCCGAACCTCCTGCGCACACCCCACCCACCACCTCTAGCATATCTTTCACATCCAGCCATGTCAACTCCACATTATCTTCTGGCTCGCTTGAGTTGGATATCCACAAGCAACGTCCTCGGCATACAAATCCGGACACAACGCCACGTCCCTCCACACACAGCTTACTAGCCGCTATACCGATCCTTTTTCAGTCTTTTACTGCTCTTTTTAAGGCAAAATTGAAGGAAGGTACCACTAGCATCAATCAGGAATGCAGAATGCTCGAAGATGTAGTATTTCGTGTAACAACAGAAAATGCTGCACTTATTCATCTTTTTGTTGCCTAAGCTCAATCATTAACTGACCGATGCAACAATCTTTAAGCACAGCTCAATTTGTCCGCAACACGCCTTCCAACGCTACATTCACTCTTAGTAAACGCAAGAAGCCCAAAGCAGCTGAAGGGCAAGACAACCCGCTCCCTGACGTCCCTAACGACTTTCAACTCTGTGTGGTGGCTGCGCGCCTCTGGATTCTCATGATGGCAGCTGCCAACTGTGATGTGACACCCTGGCAGTGGAACTGCCGAAGTTTTGGCCAGACGCGTCATGTTGTTTACTAACTGCTATCTTGCGCTGCGGGACCCGATATGCTTGCCCTACTAGAACCCTCTTACCACTAAACTTACCCAGCTATAGTTCTAGTTCACACATAGCCCACACCCTCTCGGGTGGCGTTTCTAATTTAAAGCGCAATTACCATCATCCCCCACTGTTTAGCAGACCAAAACATTGATCACCTTCTAATTTATCTTATGCCGCAACCTGTTAGAGCTAACAGTCTCTTCATCCTGAATGTACACAGCAGCTCTAAGTGCTTACAAGGCAACTTCCAGCGCCTCTTTACGCCCACAAAGCGTAAAGCCAATAAGTGCCCCCTGCTTGTAGTGGGAGATTTTAACGCCCCACATACGGCCTGGGGTTACCTGCGCGACATACTAAAAGGTCGTCGGTTGTGGTTAGCAGCGCAGCAAACTGGTCTCTTCCTGCTCACTGATTCTGCCTTTCCGACACGTATGGGGAATAGTGTCTGCAAAAGATACTACACCAGACCTCACGTTCACACATCACCTCCCTCATGCCACATGGTGCAACACACATGAGAATTTGGGTACTGATAAATTATCGCAATTTTCCTAAATATGCAACTACCGCGCAGGATTTTCAGAGGTTCCACTTTCACAAGGTCGGATTTTTTCCTTACTTATAGGGCAACGCGAACGCACGCTTCTGTCACGGACATCACTGAATGGTCAAAGCAACTTCGGAGTAATGTCCGATCCGCAACTCGTCCAGCACGAGAAGACTGCCCAAGTGACACCATTGACTCTCGTCTCCTACAATTGTGGGACGCTAAAGCAAATCCAGAACGACGCTGGCAAAGCCAGCTTTGTAACTGAACTTTGCCTCGCCCGCCTGAGCAAAAGGGATAGAGACCCATGCAGCCACTATTTCACGACAAAACAGAGAATTGCTTTGCAACAAATAAGATGGCAATATGAGTTTGCCTCAGACTTAGAAGATGTTCAAACACTTAATTGATCCAACTAAGTCAAATACTTCCCAAAGACGTAACCTCACCAAACTCCTACATACTTGCGATAAACCTTCCTGGAACTCCCCCAGGAACCTTGAAATGAGTACTTCCTAACATACTCCACCGTACTGAATCCCGTATATGCAGGTCCTTCTAATGAGCTCCTCGACGAACCTATTACAGTAGCTAAAGTTCAAGCCGAACTACAGAAACTTAGCACTTTCTCTGCCACCGCATAGTAACACATACCTTTAGCTATCACAGCCTGCCAGGCATCACACTTGGGGTACGTGGTAGGCCCCAGGGAGCAATTCTCTCACCTATTCTCTTTAACATAGCACTTTTTCATCTGCCCCAAAAGATGGGTCAGATTTCCGACATTCACTTCAGCTTCTACTCTGACGACATAACCATATGGGCAAACCGTGGTAGTGACGCCGAAGTAGAACACTTAGAATTGGCATTAACCACCATCGACACATGTTCGAGAAAGTGGCCTTACCTGCTCCCCTTCCAAATTGGAGCTTTCTTTACCGACCGAAGCAACATACTTCAGCCATTCCTCTCACCTCTCTTGCGCTAAGTGCCCACCTCAGACAACTTCTCTCAAACCTTCGTTTGCTAGGGCTAGTTCTCTCTAAACATGGTGCACATGAGCAAGTAATCAGGAATCTCCAAACACACGGTCAGCAGACCGCTCGGCTGATTCATCGCATATCAAACCGTCGGGTCTGCCTACGCGAGCGAAACACGCTTAGCCTCACCAAGGCTTACACTGTGAGCCACACTACGTATGCTCTCCCTTAACTACCTCTCCGACAGAAGGAGAGAGACCAGGTTGACGCGCTTCTACGGAGTTGCACAAAAACGGCTCTAAGCCTTCCCCCAAGCTCATTCAATGACAGACTCTTCAAACTTGGTGTACATAATACAATTAGGAACTCTCCGAAGCCACCTTTACAGCACAAAAATTTTGTCTGTATAAGTTCGTGGCTGGCCACGCTTTTTTGGCCCAATTAATCTTAGCCGCTATTACACACTCACCCAAGGGGTCCCTCTGTCTTCTAACCTCCGCTCTCACCTAAACGTACCCCCCACCTTGAAGAACATGCATGCTGTGCGAGATGATAAACGCAGGAAAACAAGGACTCGGGCCCTCCAGAGACAATATGGTGAGGACCAGAATGTGGTCTACGTGGACGCACCGGAATGTGCATCAGGATCCCGCATGGCCCTTGCGGTGGCTGACAATCAGGCAAATCTAACTTCGCGCTCAATCGTCACAAATTGCTCCACAGAGGCAGAAGAGGCCGCTATCATGCTTGCTCTCATCTCTGCACCCGCCACCTCAATCATTAGCAACTCTAAATTAACTATTCTGTACTATACCAATGGCTTCATATTCCGTACCGCTGCTTTCTTGCTACGCTTCTGGCAGCCACAGCGTTTCACAACCCTAATCTGGACGCCAGCACATGCCGGCTTCCTTGGCAATGTGGAGGTTCATTCTTTAGCCCGAGGTCTCCCATTTCGAGCAGAAGAAATGGAGCCCCCTTCACAGGTCGAGGAGCACTTGCTCTAATTTCGTGATTTTCTATCGTATTACCGGAATCAACAAATAATATACACATTCCCAGCCCCATCTCTAAGCATAGCGCAGGCCGCACGTTGGCCAAGCCTACAAACTCATTCTGCTCTATACCTCGTATTACTAAACGCGCGTTGCCCACACCAATCCCCCTTTTCACGCAAATTTCGCGGCAAACCAGAAGGCTTCCTCCACATACTCCTCACATGTCCCCTCTTCTTGGTTTCACTTTTGTACAATGGCTTGGTGAACTTGTCGTGCAGCACCAGAACGATGCCATGCGCTGGTACCACCCAAACTGATAATCAAACTGTGTACTAAAGGCAGAGGGTACATCTCTTTCTCAATAAGACAGTGCAAGGCCATTTCCACGATAGGTTTGGTTGTCTGATGAAAAAGAGCATAATGGGTTCAGTCACTGAGTTTTCAAGCGTTACTTTTCTTCTGCCCTGCCTCCAGCATTTCCAAAAAGTCGTAGTGGAAATCAACGCACGTAGAAATGGCCATAGTTGCTAGAACAGAGTAGACAATGGGGCCCAAAGCACACTTCAGGTCACATCTTACAGTCCGTTTTCTCGCCGTCAAAGCTATGCTCGAACAAAAGAATGACACATCAAAAAGCGGAAGCTTCTACTCTTGGTTCGAGAGAAAATTGTGCGATTAGTTTTAAATGCTAGTGCGATTCTTAGTCGGGCTATGTAAAGGCCTCCATAGGGATCCGTCCACCACCCTCTCCCATCGCAATTGCTACGGGTGCACGCGCTTGTCCTTGCCCCTAGCATTTGGAGCATGTTGTAAAGAGAGCGTAGGAGAGGGTAGGTGCAGTTCTTCGCCAATACTTCTCTCACCATTCAATCTCTGTTTCCTGCGCCCCACTCTCTCGTCCGCTCGTGCTTCCCTTTTGACCGTGCGCTGGCTGGGCGCCTGTCAAGCCATGGCAGAAGTCAGTGAACACGAATGCCTAACGGTGCAATGGTACCTCCTCTCGGCGCAACGAATTTCCTCACGATTCGCTTCGGGGAGATGGGGGCACTTTTAGGTGGCGTTGCACAGGCCCACTAGTGCGTGAGTGCGTTGTGACAATGGTTGGGCAAGCTCTTGCACGTGTGCAGTAAGGGGGTTCACACACACCGGATCGAACTAGGCCAAAAGCTGCTTCACATCTAAAAACATATAGCCAGCTGGAACTACAAAGGGAAATGACATGAAACTGTAAAGCGTACCTGCGGAAGTCCAAAATGCAAAAGAATACCCCAACGCATACATTTGCATCCTCGTTCCACGCGAAGAATCAGTTCATGTTGACGCGTAGTCGCACTACAAGGAAAGCGGGACACAGAAAAAGACACACAGAACAGGCACGGTCTTATCGTCTCTATTCTTTGCTGTGTCCTTTTTCCCTATCAATAAGTGGTTTTGTTAACGTCCCGAGCCCACCATATGATTATGAGAGATGCCGTAGTAGAGGCGTTCGGAATATTCGGCCAATTAAGGTTTTCAAGCTTCACCCAAAAATCGGAATTGCAGCTGCCGCCGCCAGAAGATAATCCCGCGACCGGCGGGTGATCAGCAGAGTATCTGCTGATCACCCGCCGCGGCTAGGCGTCCCGGCTAGGCGTCCCGTTTTCCTGGCACTACGCCTCGGCGTGTAGGTATCCGTATCCCAACTCGCTCAGTACTCTACGTTACATCTGTCCGTAATTAGTCCGTGAAGGCTTCCACAACATTTTGACTATACCGATAAATATATAAGGCAGTTATTTCATCGACATGCCGCGAACGCAACTACTTACATATTGATGTCTACGTTCCAATATGTTGGCCACTAGTTTTAAATACGAAGCATTTCTTAGTGAACTTCAGCAACTTTAGCGTATCTATCTATCTATCTATCTATCTATCTATCTATCTATCTATCTATCTATCTATCTATCTAGCTGCCAACGACTTTTAGCTCTCCCGGCCGTTTCGATAATGGTAGTGTTACCAAACTTGGTATGGCATAGCAAGACTGCATGAAGAACATACTAAACTAGTCATAACATAAAAATTTTGACAAGTATGCTATGAACGTCATCATTTGCATTTCATGGTCCTGCAGTTCTTGCGGTGGTTTCGTTCACATGGCATGTTGAAAAACTGGTATGGTATGACATGGTTGCATGGTGAACACAAGCGACAGACCCTAACATGAAAATCATGACATGCGTGTCATGCAACAACACGACTACATGCCACGCTCAGGATGCGCTCGCGGCCATTTTGCTGGCGTCACATATACCAAATTAGGTATTACGGTACGTGAATGGATGACAAAGGTATGTGATTGGTGCAAACATGATAATTATGAGATGCGCGTCATGTAACAACATGACTACATGTCACTCTCATGATGTGCTGGCAGCCATTTCACTAGCTTCACTTATACCAAATTAGGTATCACGTACGGGACGTGAATGAATGGCGAAGGTATAATACTGGTGCAAATATGATCAACATGAGATGCGTGTCACGAAACAACATGACTACATGCTACGCTCATGATGCGCTCACGGCCGTTCCGCTAGCTTCACACGTAACAAACTCGTTATTACGCGAACGAACGACATAGGTTAATGACACATCCAAACATGATAATTACGACATACGTTCCATGTAACAACATGACTACGCGCCGCACTGATGATGCGCACGTGGCTGTTTCGCTAGCTTCCCATATGCCAAATTTAGTATTACGTGACGTCAATGAACGACGAAGTATTTGACTGGTGCAAACATGGTAATGATCAGAAGTCTGTCATTTGAGAACATTACTACATACCACAGTCAAGGCACCAATACATTTCAACGTGGCGTGGTGCTTGTGCTCGCTGGCGTTGATTTCGTTGCGTCAAGCTGGCGTTGCCACACCAGGCGCCGGTTTTCCTTTTACTCACAGGTGCACGCAGCGCTGCGTTGCTTTGACGCATGCGCGGTTCAGCGCGTCCGGCGTCTCTGCGTCCCGAAAAGAGGGAGACGCAGTGTTGTCTGGATAACGCGTCGGCAGATATCCAGTATGTCGCATTTCGCTCCGGTTGCCGTCGGGCCGCGCTGGTCGTCACTGCCGTCAAACTAGAGTGCTCGTGTTTTGCTAACTTAGCGTCACTGTGCCCGGCGTGCGCGCGCGTCATCGCTATGTTGGAGTATACTGGGTCCTTCATGGTGCGCTCGCGGCCGTTCTACTTGCTCCACATTTACAAAATTCGGTCTTGCGGGACGTCAATGGATGGCGAAATATATGACTGGTGCAAACATGATAATCCTGACAAGCCTGTCATGTAAGAACATGACAACATACCACGCTCATAGCGTTCTCGCAGGCGTTTCGCGAGCTTCACGTATAATAAATTTATATGACTTGATGTGAATAGATGACGAAGGTAAACGACACATCCAAACATGATAATCATGATACGAGTCATGTACGGCATCATTTACCTCCACCTCATAAAGTTGTGGTGGTTTTAAAAAACATATCGTCCTTCCCAATTCGTGCTTCGCATATAATCGGTTCCCACTGTACGTAGAATCTGCCATTTTTTTGTGACACGCTGTCGTATACGTGCTACCAATTTTTTTCTAAACCCATGACAAATACTGAAATTCTTCACTAAAGAAGAGCGAAAAAAGACGGAACATACAGCTAGGAATACCACTCTTTGATTCGTTCATGTGTGCGTCGTCATGCTTTTCACGCTGTTTAATCTCATATACGCATACAACCTGGCACCATTAACTAGGCATTAACATTCTTGTTCACAGAATGACATCGACTTCACTCACGCTTATGATGGCCACTGTTCGCTCGACTCCTATGCCGATCTCACAAATTCTACAAAGGTCGTGTGTTCCTCCTTTGAGATGCTTTTAGCCTGACGTATCCGGAATGTCTGTTGCTACTTCAAAGAAAACATTTTTCGCGATACCCTCACATAAACGAGGTGATATTGCCGCGGGGTATTTATGCTATCCTCTGCATAAAAGTTTGAAGTCTTCTGTCTTACGACCGAACACGGGCGACCCAGCAAGCCTGTGAGGCAGCGTCGAGGCAAGCCATTGACGTCCCCTCATGGGAGGCCCAGCCGCCTAAACCTGCTGGTTTCTTATAATAAAGTTTATTCCTCCTCCTCTTTGTCTTTCTTGCCTGTCACTCAGTCATGATAGTGCCGTGGCTTCAAAAGAAAGCGTGAGAATACTGTGTCTAAAAAGTAAAGATAGAATCGTAGACCTGTGGGTGCAGCAAGTGGAATCAAAAGCCAGCCGGATGTGTGTCAAGCCGGATTCATTTCTGTGAGATATTTCAGCGCCTTCACCATTCTCACAGAACCTCACGTACATATAGCATCGGCACACCTTCTACCAAAAATTTAAATTTTTTGTGCCTATACATCGCTCCTGACATTTTTTCGTATTCTTTTATTATTATTTTTCTCGAAGCGCAAGTGTAAGAATCTTCTGCGAGGTATGACCGGTGAGCATCGTAGACTGTGCATAGGGGCAAGGCTAAATTTAAAAAATCATTTTCGGAACCACATTAACAATTTTACTAGCGTCTTTTGTGAGTTCCTCCACAGCCCTAATAAGCTGTTCCACAATTATTCAGTATACCGAAATAGCATTGTACGCACGTTACACTATACAGTTCTACAATTTTAGCCACAAATGTTACAAAAGCGTAAAGTTGTGTAATAAAATTGAATACCTCCTGTCACGTTCAACGTGGAATCTTTGAAAGAGGCATGCCTTTTTCAGCTGTTGTTTAGAGAATTTCGTAGCCGTTTATTACATTGGAATAAGATTCTCTGGCTGTTGTTGAAGGAAACACACGCCGTCTTTTATTTCTTTGATTAGGTGTGATTGGTTTGTCTTTTGTCAACTCGATTAGCCTTTACATGTTACGATGGGGCTCCTTGTATTTTATACAACTTGTTTCTGAAGATCTCTTGCAGTAAAAATGTCGCTTAGTGTCAAGAAATAGAACTCCATTAAAACACAGCAAATACCTTGCAAACTATTTGTTAGGAGAGATTGGCTGTCATCATATTCTATGGGAATCACTTGTATGTGTAGGTAGAAAAAACTCAAGACATGCACAGCAGAAGGCTTGATCACATCAAGTAATTACAAGGAATCCGAGGATAACCACTCCGCACTCCGTGTTTTTACATGTCTCATGCCAACAGTTATTCATTTCACTGGTTCGACAATGAATGAGGCCTTTATAATTCTGCTTGGTCTCCATAGGCAATGCGACTACTGCAGTGCAGATGTAGAAAGCACTGCAGACACCCCCGGCCTTTCCTAATTTCCGCTCCGCTCCGTGTAACCATTATTAATGAGATGCCGTTGTGCTCTGGGGGATGAATCTTCGGACATAAGACAGGCTCCGTAGATTGTATCCCCTCTGCGATGATTTATCTTTCAGTCCTTAATGGCTTTCTGTAACCACAGCACGGCGCTTTTTTCGATGTCTTTAGGGTCAAACCTAATCGCCATGCATCAAAAATGCATATACATGTAACCTAAAAGCTAATGAATAATGACTTATGCCTGAACATGCAACGATAAATGTATTTCGTGACCAGTAATGTGATTCTTTCACTTCTTTTTTGTCATTGTTGCTTTACTTTGAACAACAATGATACCCCATAAATACTTGTGGCCACGTGACTAGGTGAACTGGGCCACTTATTATAGTTTATCACTTGCTTTTAACTGCACTGTAAGCCGAAAAGGATCAAAATGGGCCTAAGTGCGGCATTTCACCACCTGGATCGAATAGTTATTCCGAAGAGGGATTAACTGCAAGACGAGAGTGCCCTGTGTAAACAGATGAAGGAACTGCATGGCCAAAATAGAGCAACGTTTATTCCCTTGGAAAATCCGGCGATGTAACCGTATCGTATGAATGGGCAACATGCGTGTAAGAAAATAGTGCACTAAAGACAACTGTTAACATTTATTTAATATGAGTGGTAATCTACGGCAGAGGTAGATATCGTTCATGTGGCATAAAATTAGGCTAATGTGTAAAGCCTCGCCGTCCACCCCTCCACCAAATAATGCTAGCTTAAAAGCTGGATCAATGTTAGGCGTTGTGTTCCCGTCGTATGCAAGGAGAGGTAACCTCGATTTTGAAGCCTTGTCCTTTAGAAGTGTTCTGGTGTCACAGTTGCTGCTGTTGTCACTTTTCATGCACTCAATCGTTTTCACGAAGTAGTAAACGTGATTCACTACTGGAATAAAGTGCTACGGTTTTGAAATACCAAGTACCGACTGCGGAATTGGCTGACAGCTGGTTGTACACAACGCTGCCATCACTCCGCATTGTTTTACCACTGTACCATTTATATGGAACGGTCACCACTTGTTTAACATTGACGTTCTTTGTGAACGAAACACGCATGGTTGATTAGCTCGTGTTAATAGCCTGGAAGGATATTTGTGGAGTAGTTTTGGCAAAGCGTAGAGCTCCGACGTAGCGACTTATACGCTTTAGCGACTAGTAGATACTGGCTTGTTCGATAAGTCGACTACTCCTGAAGCCCCGTCACAGCCTTGTGCATATGCATGAAACTCTATTCCACTCTTTGTGCGCAACTACAACTACCCATTATTGGTTAATGTGCAGACTAGATCAAGTAGGTATAACGAATGATAGGACAAAGCAAGCCGTTGTAAACTGGCTGCACCCTCACAAGAAGAAAGCACAACACGTCGTTCTGTATTAACGCTGATATATGACAGGCATCACAAGCTTGGATGTGGCCGAAAGTATCTCCGACACATGGTCAAGCAATTCGAAAGTGACGCAGGAAACATGTCCTGCAAGAACATATATCACATCAGACTGCACACAGTGCGTGTTAATGTATCTTATCTGCTGTGGCTGGCTTGTTGTCATAAAGTCTTCATGCAATGGTGTCCCAGAAGCTCAATTTTGAATGAGAGCATGTGTAGCTCGATGAAATCACCGACATTCAATTATAATGGCGTTGGCGGTTACTAATTTCTCGGAAAGCAGACAAATTTCTGGAAAAGCAGTTAAGGCAATGCTTTAGAAAAGATGTCTAATTTTCATTCCACTATTCAGCTTTTGTGGAATAGCTGGGTACCATGCATCAGCACAGCGCAAATTAAGAATCAGCTGAGTACTATCAATAAGGAGAACTTTGAAGCTCTTACGTTTTAGTTAGATAACGAGAAGAAAGCCTCCAAAATGACTTGTTGTCAACGCAGGTGCAGTCCTTTTTGAACCTAAAATTTTAGGGTAAACTTCTGCATCATCTGACAACGACACAAAAACGCTGTCGACTTATTCATACGCTGACAATAGGATGCTGTCTGTCACTTCTTTCAGATTTGCATTTCTTTTACCCCTTTTTTGGTGACAAGGTGCAACTTTAATTCGCACTTTGTCAATCTAGACGCTGAAAGGTTTCGATTGGGCACCACAATAAATCTTTATCACGACTTTTCTTTAAAAACATGCATCCTTGCATTAACTTTTCAATGCTTCGAACTCTCTTTAGGTTATGGCAATAAGTAGAGTTTTAGGCCTTCCTTTGCTGGCGTCCCTAAAGAGATATAAAAAGGGAGCGAAAAAATAAGGATAATGGATGAACTGCTTCACGTATTATTGCGATACATCCTAATGAACCAACAGACAAGGAACTCAAAAAAAGCGGGGAGATAATATTTCGAATCTTTTAACTGCAGTCCGCAAAGCGTTTTATTTCATTTTATTTCATTCATTGACCCTCAAGGGCCCGAAAGCAATGCATAAGTGTGAAAAAAGTGGGTAAAAAAACGACCGTCAACACAGCCGAAATGGTAGAACATCTCAAGTGTTAGCCAAAGGTTGTAAGTTAGAAACCTACCGGCCGCAATTACACCTTTCGTGCACTTGAATTTTGTACATTTTTCACTCCTAACGAAGTACATTTAAACTCTATAAATAATGGCTGTTACGCCTTTATTCGCATCATTGCCTTTTTGTTTTATGATTTTCGCTGTAATAGACAAAAATGAAGGTCCTCGCCTCTATCACTCAATAACATTAAATTGAATTTTTAATGGCTTGTCAATTCCACATAACCAATTATGCGGAGGCCACGGAAAAAAGGAAAAATTCCCACAAATCTAGCATTTTCAAAAAACAGCCCATCTCGAACGTTGAATACATTACGAAGTGAGATGGTACATGGATGTTTTGTCATTCTTAGCTTCGTGCTATTATGCGCGAAATTCTTAAATATTATCTGTTTTAAAAACTTCAGTTCATCAAAAACACTAAAAAAGGTCCTGCGGAGTTTTCGCCTCTGGGCAACCCACGAGGGAGACTCTGGCAGCCGCTACTGTAGGTGACGCCCGAGTAGGGACGGGAATGTAGTGATATTCTGCCAGCTTTTGGACCCTCTGGACTGCCACAAATTGTGCAAGCTTTCAGCTCCAGAATGCTTCTTCCTAGTCGGACTCACTGGTGTGAGGCTCTTGAGGTAAAACGAGGCACTGGCAGACAAGTGATAGTTTGCCTGTCACATTTTCAACCGTACAGTTCCAGAGAGCATCTTTTCATCCCGTTATTATTTACCTGTAGTTCAACTTTTATACAGGGCAAGAAAACTTTGATGGTTTTTATATATTAAGGCAAAAAAGAAATTGACTGCAAGCGCAATATCCAGTTCTGTTATATTGCCTACATGCGAATCGCATGAGGGTATTGAATCAAAATAAGAGAATACTGCCTTGAATTGTGAAGCACGTACTTGATCCACTTGAATTACTTCAGTGATATGAAATCTGGATGGCGTAAAAGCAGTTCGAAAGAAAGTCACGGCTCATCAAACCGAATACAAGAAGGATAAAACTATAAGGATCGCGTGGCTGCTTTATTTGAGGGTTCACTGCAATTTCTTTTGCGTAAATTGAAACTGAGTGTATGAAGACGTGTTCTCAACGAAGATGCCTGGAATATCTGGGGAACCGTTAATTTCGTGACGGAACTCTAGAATCTTTGTGAAAAAATACTGCACAGAATTTTCTAAAGGCGATTTCGAGGCTGAGAGCGATGAGATATTTCTGAACACAGCCTTGGCTGCACTTATGTTTCAACAAGTACGCTTGTCTCTTTGAAGTGTCGAAGCCTTGAAGACGAGTCCGCTTGTCGAAATTTCTGCTGCAGTGACATCCGGTGTTAACGTCCTCGTAATTTTATTTGTAAACAATAGTTTATTTGTGTATAAAGTTTTTCTAATTAAATGTACTGTAGACCACAACACTGCTGAAGCACGCTCATGCGTACTTTCGAAGCAGAAGCAACCAGGTATATCTGGGAATGAAAAAGGCTAAATATTTTTATACGCTAGAGCGAAATCGACAGCCATATATAAAAACTATAGCGGTATCGACAGCAGCCACCAAGTAATATGGTCTTCACTCAATCTAGGTAATCAACGAAGGAGAGAGAAAGAAATCAGCCTTTATTGGGATGTGACCTGCTACACAACGTACGATGCTCCCCTATACCAAGAAACCTCTGGCATGAACCATCCTCCGGGCACACGCGACAATTTGGCTCTTGGGGATTCCTACTTGAAGATAACCTCCCACTTCTCAGTGTGGTGGTGTGGGCCCAAACCTGTTGATAGTGTTTGTAGGTCTTGGTTGTTTCTTTTCCATTGTTGTTGAGAGCGTCTTCCACATTGCAGTAAGACCAAATTTGATTATGACGTTGGTTTTTTGAGGCACAATATGATTAGGTGAGCGAATTTTTCTCTCTGAAGTCTTCTAGGTGAGCGACATTGTATCCTGGGAGTTTGTGGTGCGCAATGAGCTATAGGAGGAGGAAGAAAGTTTAAGCGGAAAGACAGGGAGGTTAGCCAGTTCTTAAACCGGCTGGTTACCCTGTTCTGGGGAAAAGCAGGAGGGGAATAAAAGATGTTAAAAATAAATGTTGCGAAGAGAGAGAAAGAGAGAAATTACAAAAAAAATTGCGACAGAGGAAAGGCAACATCAAAGAGTATAAGACGCTGTAGTCTGTCTGTGAGGCCAGTTGTCCGTAAAAAGCGAAGCAAAGCTTTCAAAGCCTTCAGGGCTGAAAATGGTCTCGGCCATTGACCCAGAATCCTATGTTCCGACAAAGGCCGATCATACAGTCAATCCAGAGCTGCAGTCAGTTCTTGTCTTCGCGCGTTGAATTGTGTGCACTCACACAGAAGGTGCGCGATGGTTTCTTCGCAGCTGCAGTAAGTGCACCTACAAGATCTGGCCATTCCAATGAGATAAGAGTATGCGTTCGTGAAGGCCACTCCAAGCCACAGGTGTCATAGAAGGGTCTCCTCAGCTCTAGATATCCTTGAAGGAAGACGAAGCTGCAGATCGGGATCCAAGTTATAAGGGCGCGCGTTTGAGTGGGGAGTCTGTTGAGTTCCACTGTACCAGTGTGAGGTCACGTGCAAGCGAACGAAGTCATGTAGCTGCATCGGTTTTTGAGAACGGGATGGCTTTGTATTGGCTACCAATGTGTGCAGATCTAGTGGCCTCATCTGCGCGGTCGTTGCCATATATACCGCGATGACCTGGTATCTACTGATACACTATTCTATGCTGTTTCTCGATTGCTTGGTGATGAAAAAGCCCTATTTCAGCTACTAACAGTTCATTAGGTCCATGGCGAAAGGGTGGGATAATACATTGAAGAGCTGCCATAGAGTACGAGAAGATAGACCAAGTTCCCGAAGGTTCTTCAACCATAAAATCCAAAGTTGCACGTATGGCGGCGAGTTCTGCAGCCGTCGACGACGTCAAATGCGATGTCATGAATTTAATCGTGATATGCCTCGCGGGAATAACCACCGCCCCTGCTGAGCTTACTGAAGACGCCGAGCCATCCGAGTAAATGTGAAGGCGTCCGTTGTGCTTCTCTTGAAGAAAGAGTAATTTGGCCTGTGTCAGGGCTTGATGCGACGATTTTCTTTTATTTTGGATACCAGGAATTGAAGAAGGGCTTTGAGTGAGTGTAGGCACTATAATGGTATCGGCGGCTATGCTGCATGCGTGAAGTGCAATGGAAGCACTACGCAATGCTGAGCTATTGTTGCGCTGAACGCTGAGTGGGGCGTAGAAGTTCGAAGTGTGGCGCGGTGGTGAATTTGAAGCCGAGCGAATTTGAAGCCGAGCATTCTCAAAGCGTCTACGCGTATGTATGCGTCGACTGGATAATCACGTGCACTGATGACTGTCGCTACTGTAGACGCGCATCTCGGGAGACCAAGGCAAATTCTCAGTACTTGGGCTTAGATCGAGTGAAGGACCAGCAATTTGTTGTTCGGATCCCGCAAAGCACGCGTAAGCTGTATCGCATGTATCCGAGGAACAGAACAGTCTAGAGTTGAAGCATTGCTCGTACCGATGCACCCCACCCTTCTCCAGCAAGAAACCTCAGCACGCGGGTGATCATGGTGAGTTTAGTTTTCATGTGGGCGATTTGAGGGCTCCAGGAGTGGTCGCGATCAACTATGATTCCGAGGAATCGGGGGTCTTCACGTGGTTGATCAGGTGTTCGTTGATTTTAATAACGTATTGGCTCAACGCCTTATGCGTGATTGCTATAAGTGAGCACTTCTCTGATGACAGTTCTCGTCCCCGTTCTTCTAGCTTCTTTGTCGCTAGTGTAGCCACTCTCTGATGCCGGGCACGCAAATGAAGGCGTGTTATGCCTGACGCCCAGATGCAGATGTCATCTGCGTATATTGATAGATGAACCGATTCTAGAAGTGCGTCAACTGGGCGGAGGAGCGCCAGAATGAAAAGTGTGGGGCTAAGAACACCACCTTCAGGCACATCATGACGGATGCAATGATGCGTTGTTGTGCCAGTCTCCAAAGAAATTCCGCCTTTCGAATAGCTGTTGATCTATTGGTAAACCCGACCCCCTAATCCAACATTTTCTATGACATCCAGAATGGCTTCATGTGATACGTTATCGTATGCACCATTCACGTCCGAGAACAACGCCGCAGATACACGTTTGAGTCTTTTGTTGCTGAACAGACGAGACCAGGTCAACAACGTTATCAATTGCGGACCGTTCACGCCGAAAGCCCATCATGACATCAGGGTATAACTAGTGGTGCTCCAAGTAACACTCTTGGCGAGTCAAAATCATCCTCTCCATTACTTTCCCAACACAGCTGATAAGCGCGATGGGGCGATAAGAGGTCAAGTCCAGAAAAGATATACCTGGTTTAAGCACAGGGACGAGACGGCTGGATTTCCACGAATGAGGGACAAATCCGCTGCTCCTCGAGTCATTGTACACAGATAGAAGGGCCCGTCGAGCTGCTTCACCGAGGTTGCAGAGGGCCATGTACGTAATCCCATCCGTACAAGGCGATGGATATCGCTTGCATGCCGGCAAGGCATGCAAGCGATATAGACGCCTGACCGGCAAATTACATGCAGAATTCTTCTGCCATTTCAATTTCGGTGCGGACTTGGTGGCGAAACAGACACTTGAAGGGGCGATGTTGATGTGGCGATGTTCATAGGCCACGAACAATCCTCAATGTCTGCGTAAAAGGCTTGTGTGGATCCAACGATTCGCAGAGAGATTTTTACCGAAAGGACTGAAGTCATTTGAATCACAGCATAATCTTTTTCTGTAGGCGCCTTCCCTCCCTCAAGACGTGAGTGGACTTAGTGCGCCTATGTCTTCGTTCTGCACGACGATGGGTTGCTTTGAGCCGTTACTATTCCGCTTCATGTTGAAATATTTTGAAGTGTGTTCAATATGATAAGTCGCTTCTTGAGCACCACCTCTAATCATATCCTCGAGGGCGTCAAGAGGTGGCACACAATTTTCTTGACACCTCTTTTCCGTCAGTGACCTGAACGTTGTCCAGTCGATGCCAGTCAAAGTGTCGTAGTTTTGCGATTTTCTAGGCCGTTGATCTTCAAATAGGTTGGTATGTGGTCGCTTCCATGAGTTTCATAGTCTGCGAACCACTTAACCTCTCCATTTAGGCTTAGTGACAGAAATGTCAAGTCAAGGCAGCTGCATATTGTTCCCCGTAGAAACGTCGGGCTTCCGTCATTTACACAAAGCAGCTGCTGCTCCAGAGTAAAGGAGAATACTTGCCTTCCGCAACTGTCTGTCTTCTCTTTTGTTCGCAATGGGTGGTGAGCGTTAAAATCTCCGCTGATCATCCATGGTCAAGGTGTGGCTGTTAACAGTGCACGTAATATTTCAGATTCAAAACGGCTTGAAGGTGATATATATGCGCCAACCAGCGTGAAATTGAGGTTTCTACGTCTTACTGTCAAACAGACATACTGGTTGTCATCGTGAGGTGCTACGCGGTGCTCGATATAGGTAAGGTTGCATCTGATATATACGATGACTTTACTCTGTTCGTTGCAGTCAGCGGACTTGAAGACTTCGTACCTTGATAGCCGTATTGCATTGTGTTGCCGTGGCTGACAGATAACAGTATTAGGAAACTGGTTTTTAAACACAATTTGTCGGATATCAGAAATAAGGGGCTTTATGCCTCGGGCATTTCACTGAAATATTGAAGCTCTTTTGACTTCTTTACGAAAAGCTTGCAGAGGAGGAGCCATGGTGGCTTTCCAGACTTGATAGCACCGGCTTCAACGCATCCACTAACAGAAGTGCACTCTTTTCAGCCAGGCTGTCAATGCTAGTGAGGAGCATACGAATGGTAATCATAAGGGCCTTTACCATGGTTACGATTTCTTTATCGCGACTATCACCACATTGTGGTTCCGAAATGATTGTAGACGAGTGATGCGGCGGCTCAAACGGCGGGTCTATTGTTGGCAGCGCTGGCCATGCTTCAGGGGAGCCGGTGATGTTCTTGTCTTGCGCCCGGTGTTGCTGCTGTATGTACGTGCCCCATACCTCATGCGGAGAAGTTTTGTTGACGCATGCGCAGAGGGTGGTCATATGCCACTTCGTTTTGCTTGAGTTTTAACACGTTCCCAAACCTGGAATATGCACGTATTGGTAAAGAAGCTAGATGCGTTTATGTATCCTAATTGTTATCGTGAAGATCTGCCTTTTATCTAGTTTGGAAGTTAATGAAGACCACTATTAGTATCCTAGCTCCTCTCAGCGGCGCGTTCTATGGCGCCCTTTTCTGCTATGTGTACGCTATTGTTGAAGATATTGGCCGACGCCAATGCCATCTCCTTGTAGTCAGTGACACGAGTGGCGAAGGCGTTAAACCCTAGGTACTTGACGGTATTCACGAACCACACGTGTGGGCCCTTACAGCGGTTGTTTCTCGTGGCGTCTTGCCCTGGTGAGTCGTCGTTCTCTGTGATGTTTCAACATCACCAAGAACGATGTCGTGATCTAGGTGAACACGACATTCCTTATGAGCAGTTTGAGTTACTTCAAAGAGGACCACGCACATGCCGTGTCACCATGTCTTATGGACAAGCTTGCGTTCTGCCGGCTCTAGCTAAGAAACCTAGATAAAGCGTGCCACCCAAGGTGCTCGTCAGAATGCGTTAATGTAGAGTCTCTGACAAGGACTCATTGCCAAAGGCCTGTGAGTGTTTGATCACATTTAGTTTTTGCTTTGCTGAAAGAAAACTGATGTTGATTCTGCCAGATAAGAAAGGTCATTTTGTGGGAAACTGAGACATCCAGAGCCTTTTTTATTTATTTTAAAAGAAAGTCTTGAACACTGGCAACATGGCAGTACTTATGTAGCACATAACTTGTGGCGAAAAAAAATTCCCTGCAATATTGTTTATTTAAAAGTAGTGGAATATGCGCGAATATTCACTTTTTAAAACTTTTATTGCAACTTACCTCACCCTACTCTATATGTGAGTTAACATGTATTAAACACATAGAAAAACACGGGGAATAGAGTTTGCATAAAGAAAACAAGGGGAGTACTTTATGATACTGTGTTTTAAAAGCTGAAACCACTATATTATTGCCTTAATACTAACTTCTGTGCATTACAGATCACCTATAGTTCTTTGACGCCTGGTGCACTCTTGCGAAGTGCATTTTTGTGCCTTCAACCAAAGTGCACTTTATTGGGAGATTTGAAAGTGCAAAAAAGTGCCCTTTTGTTATGATTAGTTTTGAATTCACCGTAAAGAAATGAAACAGCTTTTTTCAGGCTCTCATATATTACCTGATTGATTTTGATTTCTCTTCTTGACGCGTTCTTTGATCTGCATTTCTATTTTTTATTTGAAAAGCAGTAATTGCACGCCTCTATTAAAAATCCAACGCACGATCTTCACTGCATGGTATGTGAGAACACGATGTGGAAACAACATTCTATGCAAAGGATATCATGAATACCTCGCAGCATTATCACTTTCCTCACATTAGTGATTTTTCAAGAATGCTTGCCTTGACGCAATGAACGACATTTTTGAGACGTCAGGCTGAGAGCATGTCAAAGGAGGACGGTGCTACTCTTGCTGAATTCGTGAGATTGGTAGGCTAGAAGTTGAGCGTATAGTTCCCATCATGAACGTGTGTGGAATTCTTGTCATTCTGCGGGCAAGAATGCTTGCAAATGTGCAGCTAGCTGGACCACTTCGCTTGGATTCATGGCACTGAGCAGCGTGACAAACAAGATGACGAACACATGAAAGAACTATTGTTATTCCTCTCTGTATGTGTCGCCTTTTTTTCGTATTGCTTAATATCAAGAACGGAAGTTCCTACGTTCGGTGTAAAAAAGGCAAATGCTCTATCAATTAGAAAGTAGACGTCAAAGCGCAAATCGCGGCTTTCTCTTCTTTTTGACCTGGTAACTACCGTACGTATGTGTTGACATATCGTGCCACTTCCTGATAATAATAAGCAATAATACTATGACAATATTTTTACTAGCGTTATGGAGACCGCTTATCAGACAAACATTAACACTTTACACAGATATTCAAATGTTGACAAAAGAGCGTTGTCAAGGCACAAAACACATATTTACTTATACTAATTCTGAGCGTATTTTAACAGCCTGGCTAAAGAAACCAGCAGCAATAGGTCACTATTGAGCTTTCTACAAGCACTGATATTGATATCAATATTTAAATGTAGGCTGACAGTTCACGAAAGGGGATACGACGCTGTAAAGAACCGAATTAGTCTAGTGTTTTGGTATTATCTTTTTCGACATGTATGCGTAAGCTGTGTAGCCTCTAAAGGTATAAAAAGTAGGGGCTGTATTCACAAAACTCACTTACGAAAGAAGTTTTGCGCAAGAGAAATTTTGTTGCGTAGGTCGATTGAGGAAATGAAAAAAAAAGAGGTCACAAGGGGCAATCGTTGTTCATATCAGCCGCCGCAATGAGGCGTGCTGTGACTGCCCGCAAAACATGTCATCGATTGTGACGCAGTTGCTATACTTGCTAAATGCACCGAAAAATGCTCCTAACCGGATTGACGAAGCAAATTTTTGCATAAAAACGGCTTGCTAATGGGAAAATCTTACGAGTGGCCCGGACAACTGTTACAAACAATTTGGCTACTTAAAACTGCAGCTGTGGCTGAATACCTGGGTGCCCTGGCTGATTATGAGGTTTTTTCACGGTCAGGTATAAGTCTGCCTAGTGATGGCTGGCGCAGTTTTCTTTATTTCGGCGCTTTCATTATCGTGTGTTGTTTTCATTGTACGCAGTGGATGGTCTTGACGACCACCGTCGTTCAACAAGTTCGGGGCCACAGTATTCAAAGAATCCTATAAGACGTCATTAGCTTGAAATTATGCATGCAAAGCATTGTGGTTAGATGAGCACAAATGTGCTACGTGAATAGGTGATTTCGAACATAGCCCGATATAGGGTGAACCTTATCTGTCATGTTATTGGGCTGTGTTCCACTTCACCCAATTAAAAGATGAACTCGTTATGCTTGACCCATTCGCTGAAATTACCACCAAAGAGGTTAAGAGTAGCACAATACCTGCACGCTATTGAATATAAAAGTGAGCGAAACTTCAGTTGGCGGTTCATAGAGCCTCTCTTGGTATTGCTCTTTGGTATACTTTGATTGGCTCGAATGGTCCAATTGGCACCATCTCTGAAGTGCAGCTGTCTGAACACTTTGGGACGATCTGAAACGGGTGCGTAATTTGTAAAGAGAAGCGTATTAGTGGTGTGCTTGATTACGCCTGAAACTACTAACAAATCAAGCTTGTCTAGCTTCACTTTTCAGGAACTGATATGGGCCATCATAATATGGCAAGCAGTCGGGATAAAACGGCCCTACTAATTTCAAATGACACCGGAAATGAGCAAACCTTTATGATTCTCGAGCAATCCTTGGCGGAATTCGTCCTTGTGAAATTTAAAAGCCGTTTAAGGTTGTACACGGATATCATTCATAGGTACACCCAGCCACTGATATGTATTTTGTGTGACGCAGCGACCACTTGACTTCTGAATAATTGCATCACGAAGGCGAGACCCCCTCCGCGTGCTCTAATAGAAGCAGACGACAAACGCGAGCAGACAACGGCTTGGCCGGCAGGCGCAACTTGTGATTGGTTGTGAAGCAATACTCTAAACATCAGCTCACTCTATGACGTTGCCAAAACACTTTTTTCACCTGGCACGCCTGTCATGTTCGTCATATCATCTCTCCCGCACATAAGAGCAAATTTTCTCATGCTGTCAAAAATGGGCAAGCGGCGTCTCTCATAATCATATAGTGGTTTGGGACGTTAAACCCCACATATCCATCCAAAATGGGCAAGAGCTTTTTGAGAGCTTTTTTACGTGCTGCGTAGTTGGTGCAAACAACATGGCGTCGTAAACAGCTTACCGGTTGGTGTGAATTTTAACAAACACCTCTCACTTCAGTGCCTTCAATGTTTGACTGGGTCTGTTGTGATTACCGCTGCTTTTTCGAAGCGTGTAATCGGTGTGAAAACCAGCGGCAGTGCATCAGTGTACGGCGAAGTGTGTATCCGGCAAGGCTATTTGCATCTCGACTGCGCATCGGACCTGCGCAGATACTCACGGCGCGCTATCGTGCGCCTATATAATCAGTGACTGAATAAACCGATATCACTTCTTGTTCTGGCCATCATGCTGTCTCGTCGTCCTTGCTAGCTACATGGTGTCAGAAGTGGCCACCGCGGATCGAAGCACGGCAGCAACGGCGCGGAATCGGGACCTACTGGAATCGCCTAGGACCTACTGAAGCCGCCGGAGCCATTGCGCCTATCGGGCAACTTGTCTGAAAATTGGAAGCGCTTCAAGCAAAGGTTCGAGCTTTTTCTGCAAGCAACGGCAGCCGAGAAGTCCACGAGAAGTGACTCCTCGAAAGTGGCGCTCTTGCTGAGCTTCGCGGGAGATGAAGTGCTCGACATCTTCAACAACTTTCAGTACGGCCCCGGAGAAAGCAAAGAATCCTATGACACGGTCGTGCGGAAGTTCGACGCCTACTTCTCCGAGGTGAGCAATGAAATTCACGAAAGATATGTTTTTCGTACACGAAGCCAGGTGGAGAAAGAACCTTTTGAGAAGTTCGTGCGGTACTTAAAGAAGCAGGCGACACAGTGCAACTTTGGGGACAAGCACGATTCACTGATTAGAGACCAAAATTTTTTTGGTACGAACGACCAAAAGCTGCGTGAAAGAATGCTTGCCGAGAGAGGCCTGACGCTACTGAAAGCCGAGGAAATGTGTAAAGCGGCAGAAGCAGCGGCACTAAGGAGCCTAGTTTGGAATGTTTGGAATAGGACAGAAGACAGCATTGACGCAGTTTCAAGTGGCGAAACGGTGACGAAAAAACGGCAGCAGCGGAAAAAAAGCAGAGTCGCAATAAGAAGCAGCGGCACTAAGGAGCCTAGTTTGGAATAACACAGAAGACACAATTGACGCAGTTTCAAGTGGCGAAACGGTGACGAGAAAACGGCAGCAGCGGAAAAAAAAGCAGAGTCGCGATAAGCAGAGTCGCTGCAGGAAGTGCAACCGTAAACATAAACCTAGCAATGCCCCGCGTATGGTAAATTATGTCATTCTTGCCGCAAATACAACAACTTTGCAAGTTGTTGCCAGAAGTTTACCGCTGTTAGCGAAGTAGCTATTCTCATTGAGAATGACTTTGAGACTCTCGAAATCGGCTCCAAAAATTGTCGCAAGAAAGACTTGACAATCAAGGCTCGAGTAAATGGCAGAGAAGTGACGTTCAAAGTGGACCCAGGTTCGCAGGCAAGCTTACTTCCATTTACAACGTACCGTAAGCTTGGATCCAAAGAAGCGTTGCAACCTACCGGGTCATTGTTGCGCACCTACAACGGGGGCGTTATTTCAAGCTATGGAACAACGTCACAGAAAGTGTCTGTTAGAACCACCGTAAGCGTGAAATTCTTCGTCGTAAAGAATGGGCGCCAAGCCATCCTTGGGCTCGATGCCAGTGAAGCGCTTGAATTGGTTCGACGTACGGTGGACGCTGTCATTGCCGTGTCTGAGTATGAACTTTTGAAAGATTTCAGGCACCTGTTCCAAGGGCTCGGCTGCTTGAAAACGCAGTACAGAATGGTCTTGGATCCAGACGCAGTTCCGGTCGTTGAGCCTGCTCGCCGGTTTCCACTTGCACTTCAGGAATTTCTGAAGAAGGAACTACAGCGAATGATCCAAGGGGGCATCATCGTCAAAGAAAATGGGCCAACCGACTGGTATATTCCTGGAAAGCACCTTGTTCTTGCTGACATGTTGTCCCGGTCAACTGCTGACAACCAAGACGACGCTGGTGCTACTACCGACGTGGAAGTTCACGCAATCCAGCTTCTAGGTTACCGTGTCACAGAAGCAACGCAGAAAGAACTGCAAGCGGCAACGGCTCGTGACCGCTACCTACAGTCGGTGATCGCAAGTTTGTTGGCGGGGCTTCCAATACAAGGTGAACTAAAGCCTTTCGAGCAAGAACTAGCTCTCTTTTGTCAACGGAATACTTTTAATGGCGTCGAAGGTTGTTATTGCGAAAAGCATGTGAAAAACTATGCTTAAAAAAATCCATGCAGGTCACCTCGGCATGCAAAAATGCAAAGAAAGGGCCAGACGCCTCGTGTTTTGGCCGGGGCTTAACGCTGAGATTGCTTCCATGGTGCAACTTTGTCCTACATGCTGCAAGTATGCTTACAAACAGCCCAAGAAACCGCTTCAAGCGCGGCCCGTGCCAGGTTGTGCATTGCATAGAGTTGGAGCTGATATTTTTTCGTTTGCGGGGGACTCGCACATTGTTGTCGTTGACACCTTATCAAACTTTCCGGGTTCAGAAACTACCTGACTTGTCGGCGCAATCAACCATCGCAGCACTGAGCGCTATTTTTGCCAGATTTGACGTGCCCGTCGAAGTATGCACTGATAATGGCCCACAATGTTCCAGCCATGATTTTTTTTTCGAGGAGATACGACTTCACGCACGTCACTTCAAGCCCTCATTATCCGCAGTCAAACGGGCTTGCGGAAAAAGGTGTGCAGGTTGTGAAGCGCATCTTAAAAAAAACTGCAGATTAGGGCGACGACTTCTGGCTGGGCCTGCTGGCCTACCGCTCTACCCCACTGGAAGTCGGGCGATCCCCTGGTGAACTACTGCAAGGAAGGCGCCTTCGCGCCAATCTCCCAGACTTCAGTACGGTGACCGCAACCGACGTCAAAAAGCACAGCCAGGCCCAAGGGGGAAGACCTTTGCCTCCTCTGCAGAAGGATGACGTCGTGAGGCTCAGAGACGCTGCATGGTCCCGGAAAGCTCAAGTGGTGGGTTCGCCATATCCAAGGTCCTACCTTGTCAAAACGGAGGACCAGAAGCTGTTAGGGCGCAACCGTCGTCACCTACTTCAAACTGGCGAACGGTTCATCGAGGAAAGCGACGACGACATTGATGCCAGCTCAGCGGACAACAACGTAGCTGGCCATCCGACAGTGGCAACTTCAACCTCGCCAGCCAATGGCCGACGTCGCGAAGTTCCGACGTCGGACGACCCTTCGCAACCTGTGGTGCGTCAGTCAACTTCACCACCGACGCCAGCTTTCAGAAGGTCGACTCGAACCGTGAAGCCACCACAGCGTCTTCATTATGACAAGGACTGTAACCAAGTGTATGATATTATTTTTTAAAATGCCATGTACTTACCACCGTTTCGGTGGGTATGTAATTTCATTGTTAACGAAAAGGATGTATCCGGCAAGGCTATTTGCGGACCTGCGCAGATACTCACGGAGCGCTATTGGGCGCCTATATAATCAGTGACTGAATAAACCAATATCACTTCTTGTTCTGGCCATCATGCTGTCTCGTCGTCCTTGCTAGCTACAAAGTGTAGCGAAGCCTGTGCCTCGGCGTGTTTATCAAGCGGGACGGCCGCCGGTTTATCAACGGCAACTAGCACTCGAGTAGCCTGCAATCTGTAATAGTGCCCTGGTAACAGTTCGTTTGCTTCTCTTTCCAATATCTCAGTTGGGTGCTGTGCGACATTTCAGATTAACAGCGATTTGGCACGTTACTTGTATGACCCCAAGTAGATATGGTAACGTGTGAACTACGCACAGTGTTAGCTTCTTGTTTCTTCACTGATTAGCCCATTCACTTTTCTTTTATTGTGAGCAGCCCAGGGTTCGGGAGTAAAATAATGTTCGTTGTGAACAGTGGAGCTGTTTTGACGTTTCCAAGCCTTTTGAAGAGGCTGTGCTCGTATGACAGAAAATTGAAAGACAGCGTTGATGACTCTTTTACCTTGCAAATTTGTGGTGGTGGGGCTTGGCGGTAGGGCTTGTTAACTGGTCACTTCTATTTTTTGTCATAACCATAGTACGAGTGCCGTGATGTGTCGAACTGAAGGCGCGAGATACCACACTTTGTTTAGGATCATGCTGCTTTGGCGGCACGCCTGGACTGTTCTTCGGTAAGAACTCAAAAGTTCTACCTGCTAGCGAGAGCCCGTGAACATCAAGTTTCCCTCCGGCCCTCAAAAAAAAACAAAGATTTCACAGGGGCCTTGCTTTCGATGAAGTTGTAGGTCAGCACCGGCTAACTACAAGTTTTCGAGTTCGTCTGGTGATCGGTTTGCACGGCGCAAGAGCCTTGATAACAGCGGTTCGTGGCCAGTTCCTACACTTTATCTTAGAATGTGCACGTCCGGCCAGCCTTTCATTGCTGTGTCATTGGCAACTTCTCGTCTGCAGATGTTCTTTAAAAGACGATAATCTTTTTTGGCAACCTTAGCCGCAAAAAGTTTTGGTCTGCCTGTCTGTCTGTACATTTGTCTGTTTTTCAACTCTTAACGGCACCGGGTACTTGAAACGGCCAACCCCATTTGCGGCGCCCACCAATGTTGCTCAAGCTTCAGCGTTCATACTTGTGCAATGGTCAAATAAAAAACAATTATTGCGCATGTCTGGGGCACCATAACCACAACTATATACTCTGCATGTGCGTATTTTACCTGAAAATGCATACATAGGTAATTATAAGTACCGTAACGCTTATCGCGCTGCACTGATCATGCAATGCTTGCGCAAAAAAGTGAGTGTTTCAAACGCTCTGCTAAGATAAGACAGTGGTGGCACCAACCAGTCGCCTTGCGTTCTACACCTTATCACCTCTGAGGCGGGCGCGCACACCCGTCTCAGAGCCAAGCGCTTCGTTTTCAAGGGAAACTGCCATATGGCACTCATTTCTCACGTGTTTGACTACATTTGCAGATTAACATGAAGATACGGGACCATTTTATCTGTTGGCCACAGAGCACACTTGGTCTCTGGTGACACTGACAGCTACCTAATTCTCTGCCATCGGTGAGTTGACCTTGCATAACTAAATTTGTTGCTATTAACGCAGTACCATAGAGTGTTAGAGTCTTTCAGCCCACCAGATGTAATGTTTATTATGTTGGGTTCATGAATGAAAAATAGATTGATGGTATGTAGAGTTTAACGTCCCAAAAGCACCATATGATTATGAGAGATGCCGTTGTGGAGGGATCAGGAAATTCGGACCACCTGAGGTTCATTAACTAACACCCAAATATGAATGAAAAATTTACTACTACTGTTTTATACATTCATTTATTATAGAGAAGGGGCAAATGCATACGCAGTTCTTTGTGATTACTCATAGGCGAGGTTTTGTGTGATTATTAGGATGGGCCTGTCTATTTACCACGTTTGATAGTTGGAAATGTGCATGTGAATTTATTTTTAGGAGCCAGATTGCACTTGAGGAATATATGTTACTTTGAATATTTTTTTCCATTGATGATTACCGCTGTGGTAGCACTATACTTCACAAGGGCATATATGTTAGAGAATGTAAGATTTACATGGAGCTTCAGCATGTTTTAAAATGAATATAGCAGATTTGATCACTTTGACGGAGGGATAGTTTCGTCAAATAAGTATCACAAGTGAGTGCTTTTTAAAGTTTGTTAATAAATATCTTGTTCTTAGCCTTTAACTGATCACACAGTTTGCTAAGGTCCTGTGATGCATTGGTTGCACGCACTTGCATACCTTGCTGTGCCATTTTGCCACTGTGCCATCTTGATAATAATGCTAAAAAACAATAGGCCCTTCCCCCCTGAGATGCTCACCAACAGCGGTAAGCGCTAGATATGAATAGGTTCCCGTTAGAACCTTGAGGAAGGTATTTCTCGCTGGCTCAGTGGTTAACGCTTTGCATTCGCAATGCGGGAATCTCACGTTCAATTCCACGTACGGGAGTCTTATTTAAAGAATTTCTTTCACATATATATATATATATATATATATATATATATAATAATTCATTTATTTATTTTTTTAAAACTATATGTACACATATGCAGTGCATGACATCGAAGCCGATGCTGGCGGCGACATTCATCTGAGAGTGTCCATATTGATATCGCAATAAAAGTAATTATTAGCTTCCATTACCATTAGAGAAAAAAAACGTTCAAGAAGCATGCAGCACCAAAGGGTGTAATACCACCCATACACTCACCAAACATGCGCCCAACACACACACACGCAACACCAAAGTAAATACCAAACGCATAACTGCTCGCACTTCACAGCCTAAAACCAACCACTCGGTATATTTATAACGATGATAATCTGGCTGGCCATTCAGTGCCGGTAGAAAAATCCTTATGCTTCAAAATTTTAACATTTATTTGTACACAGAATACGTGTAGAATTTTAGTGGTCAGGATGATGATAATGATGTGTGGCGCTTTATGGCGCAAGGGCCAATTAATGGCCAAAAAGCGCCATTTCGATAGACAAGAGATATGAACAATGATATATATTGTAAATGATGAGTGGCTGTGAAAGGCCTTAAAATTCGTCCCGCTAATGCGGGTAAAAACCTAAGTATTAAAATCATGACAGTGGCGTGAAATATGTGCAGTGAGATTGAATGTCAAAAGGTCATGATATTAGGACAATGGCGGAGATGTAGTCACCACAGGTCTTGTTACAGATTACCTGTTACATCATTTAAAAACATAAATAATGAGTTAATTTTAAAAAATCGGATCCCTACCGATAAGCATCCCTTGGTGTAGTGGGAGCTGCTGTCGGTAGGGCAGTAAAAGTGCTTTTTTCTTAGAGCGTCCAACTCATTATACTGGACGAGGATGTGGAGAACAGTAAGTGGTACTCGACATCTCGTACACAATGGTGGATCACTGGCAGACAGAATATATGAGTGTGTAGAGTATGTATGCCCTGTTCTTAGTCTTGTGAGTGTCACTTCTGTATGTCGCGATTTTGATAGGGGCGGCCAATGACCAAGTTGTGGCTTATTAACATGTAGTTTATTGTTTGTGTGTCTATCCCACAAGTTTTGCCAATAACCTCCGAGTTGTCGTTTCAGAAAAGGTTTTATGTGAAGTGCAGGGATTGGTATTGATTCATTAGCGGCATCGTTGCTGGCGGATGCAGCCAGCTGATCTGCCAAAACATTTCCCAGTATCTCACGGTGCTCCGGCACCCAGCAGACTACAACATGCTGCTTGGATGAGTAGACTGTGCATAAGAGTGAATACAGAGACTCAAGAACTGGGTTTTTGCGTTTTTAGGTGTTTTCAAGGCTTTTACCACACTTAGGGAATCCGTGTAAATTACCGCTTTTTGTAGCTTTATGTGTGCAATGTGTTTAACAGCTGCAAGTATTGCGTAGGCTTCTCCTGTGAAAATGCTTGTATCAGGATGCAGGACGCCAGTATATGAGAAGAATAGGCCAATGGCTGCGTATGAAACAGAAGTGTTCGTCTTTGAGGCATCTGTAAAGAACTCAGGGCATGTGTATTTTTGTTGTAGTTCTAGAAAGTATTTGCAGATATGTACTATGGGTGCGTGATTTGTAATCTCTAAAAAGGACACATCACAATCTATCAATTGCCACCGCCATGGTAGCAGACATGCTGCGGGAGCCATCAAACGATATTCGAGTGACACACCGGTTTCCGCCGCAAGGCCCCTCGCTCGAAGTGAATACGGCTGTCTCAAAGATGGCCGCTTTTCGAACAAAACAGATGTAGACATGTCATCAATAGTGAAATGTGAAGGGTGGTCGCTGTCTGCCTTTGCTTTGAAATAATATAGAAAAGACATATAACATCTCTGTAGGTGGAGTGACCATTCGTTTGATTCCACGTACAGGCTTTCTACGGGGCTGGTGCGAAAGGCTCCCGTAGAGAGGCGAATGCCTAGGTGGGGAATAGGGTCAAGCATTTTAAGGGCGGTAGGTGTCGCAGACTGATAGGTTATTGCTCCATAATCCAAGCGAGTGCGTACGAGGCTCATGTACAAATTCATGAGACACTTCTTGTCACTTCCCCACGTAGTGCGTGACAGCACTTTTAGAACATTCATGGTTCTGATGCACTTGTTTTTTAGATACTTAATGTGTGGTACAAAGGTTAGCTTGGTGTCCAGAATTACGCCTAAGAACTTGTATTCGGCATTAACAGACAGACGTTGACCATGCAATTGAATGTCAGGGTCGGGGTGAGTGCCTCTTTTTCTAGAAAACAAGACGCACGTGCTTTTTTGGGGGTTTATTCAGAATCCGTGTTCCTGCGCCCATTGGGAGACCTTGTTCAAGCCATGCTGAACCTGCCACTCAAAAACTGCTTGGTTACAAGACTTAAATCCAAGCTAGACGTCATCGACATATGTACAGTAAAACATATTTTGTGGGATGGATTGACGCAAAGAATTCATTTTGACAATAAAAATAGTACAGCTAAGTACACCACATTGTGACACTCCTGTTTCTTGAACAAATGTTCGGGAAAGAACGCTGCAGACTCTGACACAGAATGTACGATTGGACAAGTAGCTTTCGATAATAGTAAACATCCTGCCACGCATACCAGGATTGGACAGGTCTCTCATTATTCCGAATCTCCATGTCGTATCGTAGGCTTTTTCGATGTCGAGGAACACAGAAAGAAAGTATTGTTTGTGGACGAAGGCATCTCGGATCTGTGCCTCGATACGTACGAGGTGGTCAGTGGTGGATCTACCTTTTCTAAACCCGCATTAGAATGGGTCTAGCAGATTGTTTGTTTCAAGGTAATGTACAAGTCTGCGATTTATCATTTTTTCAAAAAGTTTACACATGCAACTTGTAAGTGCGATTGGCCTGTGACTACTAACGAAAGTTGGATCCTTGCTTTTCACGCAGAAGGGATTTCACCGGAAAACCAGATAGAGTTATACATGGAAAGCAGGTTTTTTTGTGTTTCAGAAGGCAGTTGTTTTAATATTTTGTATACTATACAATCCGAACCTGGAGCTGATTTATTGCAAACATGTAGCGATGCTTGTAACTCGGCCAAACTGAAAGGTTGTTGTACGGCTCATGTTTAGATTATTTTCGCTGAAGTTTCTCTTTTTCGATTTTTCTTTAGTGTCGTTGAAAAGCTGCATTATAATGCGACGAACTGAACACCTCTTCGAAGTGGGCACCGAGGAAGTTCGCCTAATCTTCCAAGGTGTCCCCTTGTGTGTCTACGAGAGGTAGTGAAGATGCGTGTCGTCTTGTTACCTTGCGAACCATGTTCCTGACTTTAGTTTCTTGTGTATATGAAGTGATGCCTGATAAAAACTTATGCCAGCTTTATCTCCTAGCCCGCCGGCGCGTTCTCCTGCCTTGGGACTTAATTTTCTTAAACCTTTCAAGATTCTCTGCTGTCGGCGAGTCCCGTAGCAATCTCCATGCTTTGTTTAGTTGTTTGCGTGCAATGCGACATTCAGTATTCTACCATGGGACACGTCGCTTGCCAGGCAGTCAGAAGTTTGCGGGATACATTTCATCGCAGCGTCAGTCAGAAAAGCAGAAAAGTATTGTACAGCGGCATCTATGTTTAAACCAGATAGGTCAGTCCAACTTAAGTAAGTAATCTGCGAGAACTTTTCCCAATCAGCTTTGTCAGTGATCCATCTGGGGACCTGTGGGTGATATTCATTTGATATGGGTGTGTTTAGCGTTACGGGAAAGTGGTCACTTCCGTAAAGAATATTGATGACATTCCATGTCAGTAAAGCAAGGAGGGATGGTGAGACAATGCTAAGGTCTATTGACGAGTAGGTATTGCTGGGAAAGCAGTAGTATGTGGGCTCTTTCCGATTTAAAAGGCACGCGCCAGAAGTTAAAAGGACCTGTTCAATCAGGCGACCTCAAGCATCGCAGCGGGAGTCACCCCATAGATTGCTATGTGCATTGAAATCTCCAAGTAGGATATAAGGTTCTGGAAGTTTATTTAATAGGGACTGAAATTCACGTTTTTTAAGATGGCAGTGTGGAGGTATGTAGACAGAGCAGATGGTCACGAGTTTCTTCAGGAGGACTACACGAATAGCCACTGCTTCAAGAGATGTTTCGAGTGGTAGATGAGTACATGCAATCCCTTGATTTACTATAATAGCCACACCACCAGATGACGTGACGACTTCATTCCTGTCTTTTAGAAAAATGATATACTGGCGTAGAAAATTAGTGATCTTGGGTTTTAGGTGTGTTTCTTGTACACACAGCAATTTTGCTCACTGTTTATGTAAAAGTTCTTGAATATTGTCAAGGTTTCTCAGTAGTCCTCTGACGTTCCACTGTAAAGTTTGTGTCTCCATTTTTAATGTAGTTAAGTGCTGTGTCTACAGAAACGTTGCCTTAAGTTACAGGGCCTGTTGGGGCCCTGTAATACGGGGTTTGTCTTCCTTGCTTCGCTCCAAAGAGCTGCGCTTTTCCTTCGGCGTCTAGGGCGCCGGCGGAATATGGCTTGTGTTCATCACCTCTTTTGAGGTGGTGAATGGTGCCTCCTTGGCAGGCACGTTTATGGCAGTTTCGGACCTGACTGTACTTGCGGTGGTCCGTGGTCCAGCAGTCTCTGAAATCTGCTGGCCCTTTTGAACAGGAGGCGGAGCAGTACAGGCTGCTCCAGCCGGAGGCGCTTCTGGCACAACCGCAGTCACACTTGGTGTGAATCTCGCGTGTGCCGAAAGACGTGGCACGGCGCCAAGACGCGTCACGTCGGCGAAGAAAGGTTCAGAATTATTGTGTGTAGAAAAACGTTGACGTGCCTCTTGAAATGACAGGTTGGACTTGACCCTAAGTTCTATTATTTGTTTCTTTTTTTTTCATGCAAAGCATGATCGGGAGTAGGCAGCGTGATCTCCTTTAGAGTTAGCACAACAGGCTTCTGAAGTGCACTTTTCGGATACATGTTCACAAGATGCGCAATTAGCGCACCTAGCGCACCCTCTGCACGTTTGGGATTCGTGTCCCAAGCGCTGACACTTGAAACATCGGCGAGTATTCGGTATATAAGGTCTGACACGAAGCTTGCAGTAACCAGTTTCAATAGAGTCGGGAAGGTTACTTGTACCGAAGGTAACTATGATGTGCCTTGTTGGGATCTGTTTATTATCTCGCCTGACTATTATTCTTTGTACTTTCACTACCTTTTGTTTTAGCCAGCCTTCGAGCAACTCACTTTCAGACAGCTAGAGGAGGTCATCATCAGATATGACACCACGCAGTGTTCATCGACCTATGTGGGCCCACTGATATTGGGATGTTATCAAATGAAATGAGTTTTGTTAGCTTGTCGTACTGAATCTTGTCGCGAACTTCTAGAAGGAGATCGTCCTTTCCTATCTTAGTTACTTTATAGCCAGGGCCAATTGCATCTGTGAGCGTCTTCGAGACAATAAATGGTGAAATAGATCGGACTGGTTTTTTTTTTCATTTTGGCTGTGGATTACATGGTACTTGGGGAAGGACTGTTTAGGCTGTGCAGTAAAGAAGCTGTCATTGATGCGCCACGTTTTCAGGTGGCGATCAGAGAGTGCAGGAAAAGGGTTTTCCATAAAAAGCACTTTAAATTCGGCGGCGATGGTGGCCACCCACCACCGAGCCCAACAAGGGGACGCTACAATGTTGAATAGTGAACACTTGGAGACGCCAGCCATGCATTGCTGCTATAACCAAATATAACTACCCAAGGTTGGGTAACTACACAGGGTTAACCCTCGCCGCCGGGCAGTTTGGAAGTAAACGGAAGAGAGAAGTAGACAGGATAGGTAGAAAGTGAGGAGAAAGACGAAGATGTAGGGAGAGAGATAGGAAAAGACGCATGCCGATTTCCCCTGGGTGGGTCAGCCCTGGGGTGCCGTCTACGTGAAGCCGGGGCCAAAGGGGTGTGTTGCCGCCGCTGGGGGGCCTTTAAGGTCCAATAATTTTAGCGGTCATGAGTTAAAAATAAAATACACAGATCTTTCGGTCTACATTGCTCAGGTGTGCAACGTTCTTTTAATAAGTGACAGCTGACAGGCTGTCGCCAGGAGATGCAGAAAAGCTGAAGGCTTTCTGCAGACATTCGGCAGACAAGAGTTGTTAGGGTGACTGGTGGTTGACTGGTAGGTGACAGAAAGGTGAAGCTCTCTTAGTTATTGATACGAAATGTGTAATCACGTATAATGTATTGATAATTATGTTTACAATTCATAAATATCCACACGGACTCACAGGTCTCACATTAATCGACGAGCCTGCTTGCTGTCTAATCGGCGTCTGCAAAAAACCTGCCGACTAGGTCTGTACGGGGGGTGACTGGTGGGTGGCTGAAGAGTGAAGTACATTTTGTTGATGTCATCAATTGTGTCATGACCCCGAATGCATAGTGTCATGATTGTCTCATGACCCAGAATGAATAGATCTATACATAAATACTATATGCGTCTATACACACGCTCAAAGGACCCAGATTAACGGAAAAGTCTGCTTGCCCTCCGCTTGGCATCTGTAGAAAATCTGTGAACGAGGTCTGTACGGCGTTGACTGGTGGGTCACTGATAGGTGACTGAAAGGCGAAACAAATAAATCAATATCATCAATTGTGCCAGCATCTGAAATTCGCTGATACATACAAATACGTTATCTACGTCTACGAGCACGCACTCTGGATGCGCATTATCAGAAAAGTCTGCTCGCCATCTTCTCGGCGTCTGCAGAAAATCTGCAGACCAGGTCTACAGAAAGGTCGAGTCTACAGGAAGGTGACTGGAGTGACTGATGGGAGACTCGTGGGTGACAGGAAGGTCAAACCCGTTTTTGTAAAGGTAACCGCTTGTCCGCAGCTGCAGTGCTTGATATGAAAGCTTGACAGTACAGTCTTTACCATATCATTAACATATCGTCATTCTCGCCAAAAGCAAAACGTCCGGTGAAAACTGGTCAAAAGTAGAAAAAAAAACGAATGCATTCGCCCAAGGTTACTAGAGGGTAGAAATCACCATGTGTGGCAGTATAATAATTTACTATCTACCTTTTATATTACTTTCATATTATTGGAATAGGCGGCTCTAACGTAGCCTAGCTTCGCATATTTGGCAAAATGTAAATAAAAAACATCGGCGTAAATAAAGTTTTTTCATTCCATTCAAATAAAGTTTTTTTCAGTCCATCGGCGTATTACAACGTAGTGGACAATCCTGAATTCACTGTCTCTAGTGTCAACATCATTATACAGCTACTCAGTTTGTTTCCAATATCGTTATTTTGCAAAAATTTCGCTCGTCAAATCACAACTCTCTTAATTAGCATTTATTCTCACATCTAAAGAAAGTCACACTTCACCTCGCTTTCTGTGTGGCTGTCGCTCTCACAAAACGCGTACTCCGCTTTTTTATGCTCTCCAACCAACTGACCTGGCTTTGCGGAACCTTTCAATGGAGTCTGCTTGGGCTGAAAATCATCTTCAATATTTACATCTTTGAATTCAGCCTTTCGCAAGAATGAAACGAGAGTCTCTCTCTCTTTTGTTCGTTCTTTTTGCGCATGTGGTCATGTCTTTTTACTCCGACTCGTATACACGTTCCTTGCTTTATAGTTACTCACGCAACGACAACTGCACGAAATAACTGCACCGTGTTTTGTGAAAAGCATTAGCACTGAAACAACACCTCCCGACAAGTCTCCCTCATTTTATGTACATACTTATCTAAGCGATAGCAAACGCGTGTTCTCGCATTCCAGCTTTATCAAAATGCTGCTTTATCATATGACCCTGCAAAATGGCGCTTACGATTTCATTCGGTTATACTGTTCTACATTGCTGAAGAATTCGTCCACAGATACAAATGCCACTCCTTTGCCTTGTAATAAGAATACTGTAAGAAAGGAAACCATACGTTTAGCGGCAAAACGCCCTTACGGTCACAACAATACCGTGCTTGGTTATGCTTGATTAGAAGAGTCCCTACTAAAACGTTTCGTATGAAATCTTACGGAAAATATATGGACTCCGTAACATTTCCTTATGCTACATACGGAAAAAATATGGAGTTTTATGGAAATATACGGAAGTTGTATGGCATTTACGGAAAGCTTCTTATGGAGTATAAGGAAGAATAAGGAAATTGTATGGCGTATACGGAAAGCTTTTTATGGAGTATGCGGAAAGATAAGGAAACTGTATGGCATATATGGAAAGCTTTTTATGGAGTATATGGAAGGATAAGGAAAGATAAGGAAACTTATGGAGCATACGGAGAGTTCATTATGAAAGATATGGAAGGATAAGGAAAGTGCATGAAGTGTACAGAAGCTTTCATTAGGAAAATGCAGAATGTAAGGTCTTACGGAAATATACAGATTTTGAAAGGTGCTTACGAAAATGTGCAATAGTGTATGAAAGGCATGTGGATTGTTGCAAAAATGTGGAAACTCTACAGTTGTTGTCACATTTTCAGCAGAAAATTCGAGCTCTATAAAGTTATAAATGAATGCGCAATGACATATATAGTACAAAAGAATAACGCAGGCTAGTCTGTGTTGTCAGTCACCGCTGTTCGCCCTTTTCCAGAATGAATACAACTTCTGCAGATGCCCAGGTGCTAAAGTCTGTCACACGGAAAATGTGTCAGTCACAAGGAATGACAATAACTGTCATTTTACTTGCATGCTGTCACACGAAAACAAATCAAGCAAAAAAGCATAATTTCAAGGGCTCGTTTTTTGGTAGAAACAATAATATTGAGAACTAAATTCAATGTGAATGAACTTGTCAATATTAATGAAATTGTTCTCATTAACATTGCCAAAGAGAAATGTCATTTTAAAATATCGACCATGAGCTTAGCTCTCCTGAGCACCGACAAAAGAAATGAAAATCTATGAAAACTAATTGCATGTAGCCTAAAAATAATTTTTATTGATAGTATGTGCTCCTACAATATAAATACAGCTATACACAACTTGCCACAGCTTCACGATAGAAACGAGGTAGGGGCAGAGGGAGTGGCCAGAAAAATAATTAGGTATGAGAGCACAACTGATATGTACAAACACATAATGGTGCTTATCATTGATGCACGGATGGTCGTGTATAGAGCTGGGTCGTTTTGAGATTTTCAAAAGCATTGTTTCAGACCACCATGCAGATTACGCTTCAATTGTAGTGCTGCATAAGACACAACTTATGGGCCAGCTTTAATGAATAAGAAGATTATAGGTTAAACAAATGCTTTAAACTATATCATATCAAGGCTGCATGGACGCATACAAGCTATGTAAAGCGCAATAAAGTGAGGACGCATGAGCTTCTCTTGATGCTTCAGTTCTACATAGATGCTTCAACTGTGCTGCGAAGAAATTTAACCACTGTCTGTGTGTGCAACATTGTCCATTTTAAACTATCTATATGTATATATAAAATTCCTACTGCGAGTTAAGCTACGTAACACTCCATAACTCTTCCTTTTATTAAGGGCAATTTTTCAAACAATCAACATTATTCATTTTCTGTCTCATGACTTCGTGCCCGCAATTCTTGGTTTGGTTCCATCACAATTGTGCAGCCCTTAATTTGGAGGAATAAAAAAACATCAACCAAAATATATTTTGGAACTGCTTCTCGGTGATATTGCCTTCCCTCAACTTCCACAGCTTGAGATGAGTCACATAGCAAGTCTCGCGCATACCTAGAGCCTACCCTTGAAGAAACTGGTCGGGCTGTGAAATTCTCAGTTTTTTCTCAAATAAATTTTTTGGTTTGAGTTTTCTCACTTCTCGAGTCCCTTCACAATCAAACAGACCCAATGTTCCCCTTATACCTTACTTTTGTTATATTATGAAATAAATAAAAAAGTTATAATGAAAATAAAAATACGAATAACTGTTGCGCAAAAAACAGTCCCACATTCGTACTTGAACGCAATATTGCTTTTATTTTGTTTTAGAACCTAAGGCATTAGAAAAGATAGCAGTACAATAAAAACGTTGAAAAAAACAGAAAAAAATTTGACTTGGCGGGACTCGAACCTGCGCCACTCAGTTGTGCTCGCGTACGTGAGATGAGTGCGTTAGCTTGCTAAGCTATTCGCGCTCAAGAGTGCACATGAGTTTAAGTTATGTATATAAATATGCTTTTTACACGCTATGTGTTGACATATTTATGTACAATATGCGATCGTATCTATTGTTGTGTGCATATGTTTTGGGATTGTATATACGTCACATGCTTTTCGCATGTCTTTCAACTATAGATTGCTGCCCCGCCGCGGATGAAAACAAGTAATTTTACACCCACACAGAAGCTTGAGCAGTTGAAGGTTGTTTCCCGGGGCTCTCTTGCGATTGAGTCGGCCACCACAGGGAATTAGAGTGATACGCCATTATTCCCTGCATCTAACTGTATTCCACTTAGTAGCTCTATCGCTTGATGACAAATCGAGCGCGGGGCGCGACGCTATTGCGCACGACCATGCCTCCCATAGTGGCAACATCAGCTGATTGCGCCGGCCGGCTTGCTTCGATTTGCTTCAGAGCAAAGAAATGTCATACCTTGAAAGATTGCGTACTGCACTATGTCAAAATGTTACTGCTTTGTAGCCATCCTATGATTCATTGAGAATTGATAACTCTGATATCACTACTGTAGAGCTTTGCGTCGGCGACATGCACCGAACGTGAAACCGCACTACGTCTGTCGTAGAAGCAGTAGGAGGCTGTCGTCTGCTAGAACAAAAACAAAACAGACCTTTGAAAATATTCATAAGTTGTAACTTGTTTTTTGAATAACCGTTTATCACTTTTGAAGTTATTTTGCCAGATAACGTACTTTTTTTCAGTTTATAGCAGCGACAGATGTTTTTTTTTATTTTCCTCACACAGATATCCAAGTCAAATCCATTCACAGCTAAAGCACCACGTTGTTTGTCTTCTTTGTTTCCGTGGGCATGCCGTTTCGGTGGGTCTCTCATGTGTTCGCGCTGCTACACACGAGAGCACGAAATGCTAAATTTACGCAAGGAAGCGCCATTTCTCGTTCGTGTGATGTGCTAAGATTGCGCCCTATTCCTGCGGTTGTTCGAGTGCGGATCAAGTTCGAGTCGTCCAAGGAATCGGCGGGTCGGGCGGGCGCTCGAAGGACTCCGAGGTGACGGCTGACGTCTGTGGTTGCTTCCCTCAGGACAGTGTGAAAGAAACTAAAGGTAAGGGGGACACTTTTTTATGTAGACCAAGTATGCCACTCAGTGCAAATGCGTGTTGCTGCACTCGAACGAGGCGTCGTGAAACGGCACCTTTACGCGTTTTGCGAGTGCGGTTGCCGATTTGCTTTGACAATGCTAACGCGAGCAGAGCCATGGCGCATCGGCGCGGCCTTACTGAAGCTAATTCGAGACAACTGCGGCAACATGCATGTGTATGGTGATCGATTTTTTTCATATGTGCATTATAGTGAGGAAGACGCACATGGCGCTTGCTACGTTGCTGATTAAACGAAGCCTGCAGTGCTATTTGATGCAAAGCAGCATTTTGTTTACGTTCGCGGGCGATACAATTTGTAACTTGGCTCGATTCACCTAGCCAACCGCCTAAGTTGGTTGATTAGCATACGTTCACGGTAGAGCGTTATTATGCCCCTAAACAGTGGCGTGTGCTTGTTAAAAGATATAATGTGTGTGCCTAGTGTAGAGAGAGAGAGGTGTTCGTGCAATCTGCATGTGTACCTGCAAGACGCCTTTGCTTGTAACTAATAATGCACCGGCCAGCACCTACATTGTATGCCTGACTTTGAAGAAAACTTGCATGCACAATGTGAGATTTTGTAATCTGCCAGAGTTGCTTTTTATAAAATAATACACTGCCAGCATGTTCAAAATATGTTTCGCTGCTGTGTGGCAGAGGTGCGGTTATCACGCTGTTGTGTAGTTGCTGATGCAAGCACTTATAGTTTTGATGCGATAATATTTCTCATCTAACTCATCAGGTGTTTGGCTGTTTCAGCACAAACAAGGCAAAGAGAGAAGGAAGACGTGTAATGACAGGACCAGTGCCGACTTTTGTTTGCAGGAGAATACCCATGTTGGTGTATTTATTGTGACAGCCTTTCTGTGTTGCTTTTTTGCCCAATTTATGCAACAACACAGTTGTCAGCAATATGAGAGAGAACACTTAAATTAGCTTTTAGAGATCATGGTGACTAAATGCCTAGTGATTCACAGCACAAAGTAACAACAAAAGACATCAGTATGATCAATGTGGACGAGTACAGCCTTGCATCTAAAAAATATATTGTGCAAAATGTTGCCTAAGTAAGAAAGCTCTCTATGTTTGCAAATAGTGTGACGCCACTTCGAGCACCTTGCCAGCCATTCCCTCTCTCTGTGCAAGGGCTGGTTGGCAAGTAAGTTTTTTTTGACGTTCCTGATAGACCACTGAGATGTATGCGATTCTACACCTGTAGCCTAATATATACGTAATCTTTTGTGCAGTTACATCGCTGCATCTGACACCTACAACTTATTTGCATATTTACATTGCTCCCTTAGGACCTAACACACAAACTTGTTGTTTGCATTGTCACTTCATGAATATCGAGCGGTAAAGTTACTGAGTATATGTGAAACAAGAATCTCTGCTTATTACATGAAGACATATGAGGCCTTCGATAAAACGAGTTATACCTTTATTGGGCTTGCGTACTCGCCGGGGCGATTCATACATACAGCTTCAGCAAATGGTAACTTCCAGCCCGGTGACCATGCAATTTTTTTTTCTGCACACAGCGCAAACACCGAGATGTACCCACTCGCATATGGTCGCGTCAAGTGCATATTTACCTTGACTGAAATGTCGAATCAAGTTTATTCATCGACCGGTCCCTGCCATGAGTGCTAAGGTCTTCGCAAACAAGACACATTGTTATTGACACTGCACACACCACACACAATATTCTCAGTTGAACCAATATTCTCAATACCTTTCAATGCACACTACATGCGCCAATCAACAGTGCACATTTTTGAAGACTATGCCGCTGTTCCTCGCCCAGGCCACCACGTGTGTTCACTTCTTCAAGATAAACAGACAGCGTAGCAAATATTTTACTACACAGTTTACCACACAGCTAGATGTTTGCTGACACATGCTACAGCTAATTTCGACGTTGTAACGTGAAGTATAAGCTTTGGAAAATAAAACTTGCCCCAAACACCACACGACTGTACCGGGCTGAGCCACCAGCGGGAGTGTTTTTTCAGCCACACCTTTTACATGTGCCAGTGACATCATGCTGTGACGTACCTCAGTAGGGGCCTATTGCTGCATACTTTATGTGAATGAGGGTCCTGTTAGTGAAAGCAGGCATTGTTGATTTCGTAACTTGTTCATTCTCAACTGGACCTTCATTTGCACGAGTTGTCTGACTGATATTCAGGCGAACTTTTGTGCAATAAATTATACAGTTGGCAGTCTGTGCTTGCCCCATACTGTTGTTACTGGTGTTTCTTGTTGTTACTTTCACTGCTCATTACTGCTCACCTACAGAAACTAGCCTTTCTTGCCGCTGTTTTGGACAAGATGCAGCTGGCAAGTGCGATAGTGTTCATAACTCTAAATTCTCAAGCAAAAATTATCGTTTCATATTCAGGTAGTTGCACTCATATCAGTACAATATAAGAAATTATTGATTAAACATGCATCCGTGTTCCTTCAAATAATGCTCACAACTTTTATATCAAATTGAATGGTGTTTATAAAAAACATGGGTTTTAGTTAAACTTCATGCTCTTTTCTCGAACAGCTGACAAAACGCTATTGCATGCCTTCTTGCCAAGAATTGGAGTGTGTTTGAAATACATGGCAATTCTTCACCGGACTGCCAGTACACTTCACATTGGGGGAACATTTTTATTCATGGATCGATTAATTAAGAACGGAAAGAAAGAAGCGGCAGGCCGGGATACTTGATATTGGCATCCGTTTTGCTACCCAGCGCATTATCATGCAAACTTCCTATGGAGTGGTTATGTGTCTTGCATGTGTGTCTGTAAACCAAGAACTTTGGGTAGAACTATATTTGTCTTACAAATGGTTGCAGGACTGTGGAGGCTGTAGGGCTGCTTAGGAATGGTGGAATCCCTGGACTTGTGTTCAACCTTGCTGCATCAGCTCCTGGGTGTTTTCACGGCATCTTTACAGGTGTGTTGGGTGAGAAAAGCAAGCAGGTCTCAACACAAGGAAAAAGTATAATATGGCAGCACCTCTTGTGCGTGCCTTACATCCCAAGTATATCAAATATTTATCTTGCACCTTGTGGCCTGTATTTTAAAGAGACAGTTTTTTTGCTTTATATTTGAGTCTTGATGCTTCGACAGCAATGTATTTGTGTTTCACAGCAAGTGTTCTTGAACAAATAACTTATCTCAATATTGACAAAACACCCTTCATACTTGGTCCTTAGCATAAGCTAGCACATATCTGTAGCAGATTCAATTATTCATTTTTTGCGGGGATGATAATGGACAAGTAGCAAAGGCAAGTTCAGATTGTTGTGGTCGGTGACGTCTGTTTAGGCTCTGCCATATTGCTTTGCAACCAGTTACTTGTGGCCACATATACAATGAAGCCACATGATGTGCATTCTAAATGAGATTACCATATCACATTTCACTGCATCTTATTATCTGCCAAACAAATGCAGATATCATTAGCTTGCCACTATAAAGGTATCCTAAACCAACACAAGGTTGAAATTTAGTCATGGTGTTGCAGCTGTGCATGACTCTACAATGGATGCATAGCCGTGATAATTTCTCTATAAGTTGTCGCAAAAGTAATGTTACACACATTGTACGATACAAAAGAGGTCCTCGCTCATTTCGCTTTTTTTCGCTATGCTTCTTGTCTCTTCTTGCCATGTGCTCCTCCTCACTGTACAAGGAGCAAGAGCAGTGGGCACACAAACACGTATTTAAAAAATGTTGTAATGTGGGCACTGAGAAGCTGAACACATTCAAAAGGCTCAAAGAGGTAAAGGTATTGTTTCTAGCTACTTTTTGGGCACCCATAGCTAGTTGTGCTGCTGCAGTTAAAAAATAAGTTAAATGTTAAAAATTAATTGGAGGTGGTTTGGCACACATATTTGCAGTTACATACAGAACTAGGTTTCAATGCGTAAGCAAAATCTGTTCACTCTAAATCAATCCTAATGATATCTGAAATTCAGAAAATATTCACAGAAAAGCTCAGGAAAAGGCTAAGTGGTTGCCCCTTGAACGTGAAGGAGATACCCTTCTTCTAAAAGGTCAATAGACAGTCTAGTAGTCTCGCTATTACATGCACTATAAAATATTCTGGTGTGGTGCTTTTCATGCATGTTATAATGAGAGGGGTTTTTAACAGAACTGGTGTCACTTTGCCCTGCGTTTCTGAAATTGTTCACATAGTTATAATACATGAATCACTTTATGCCTTTTGATTTTATGCAAATGGTTGGCTTACCCAGTAGGTCTAACTTGATTTGGATAAAATCATAAATGCTCTAAATTTTTTTTTATTATACAGCAGGTTTATTTTTAAAATACGCGACCATTGATGTGAACGCAGTTGGTGGCGTGCTTGATTAATCCTTCACTATCACCACTCTCAGTACACCTGCTACAGTGCATAGTGTGACAAAAGTAACGGTACTCAACATTACTGGCAGCATACACTTTTATGTCTCAAAATGTGTTAAAAAGCCTGGTAAAAATGTGTGTACGTTTTTTTTCGCTCCAACTAAATATTCTGGTCTACTAAAAGTAGCTTCCGCTCTTTTAAGGTCCTCAAACTATTAGGTGTTCAAAAGAAGTATCAATGCCATATACTTTCTTTGTCAGCCTACTCACCACTCTAATAATGAGAACTACCCGACACCATTACCCAGTAAAATATAGGGATGTTATAAAAAGTAATGTCAATTCAATTGTCGAAAAACTTTGCCAAGTTACGTTTTTGTTCACTTTTCTTTCACAATTTTGTTAAAGTTACTTTTGATAACATCCCCTATAGTTTGTTTGGCATCATTTTCAGCTAGTTCTCATTATAATGTGTTCAACAAAGACAACAAACCCTTCAATTTATAGTTCTTTCCTTTACTCATGAATCTGAAACAGTGAATCTCAGTAATCTTAGCGGTGTGTGACTTGTTTTTTTTATCAGTTGTGCATGTGTTCAAGTACATGCATTTAGGTGGGAGGGCGAACCATTGCCACCTCCTGTGACTAGCAGATTTTCTGAGAACTGGCAGATGCATAATGCTGCCAAAGAAGTATAGGGATATTGGAAGTAATCGTAACGTAATTGCAATCGTATTGTAATTGCCAGTAGACAAAAAAAGGTGTCCCACACTCGCCATAATGGTAACAGGCAGCGCTGACTGACTCTTCCATGTATAAATGCACATATATACCATACAAAATGGAAGAGGGATAGCCGCCATAATAGCTCAGTTGATAGAACATCGGACATGTTATTCGAAGTTCGCAGGCTCGGTCCCTGTACAGGGCAGGTTATCTTTTTTTCCTTCTACTTTTCTTTCTTCGCAATTACAACACTTCTATTCTTCTTGAAGATTTTCTGGTGTAAAAAAGGTATCTTATAATCTGAAGAGGCAAACAGAATGTGCCAGTGTACGAGTTAGTGGTTACAAGTAAGATATGTTTTGAAGAATAAATCATTCTGCCACTTGCCTAAAGAATGGCTACAGGACATGGCACTGGATGCACTTTGTTATATTTGAATCAAGCTATCTCGTATACTATTTTTATAAATTACATGAGATGCACATTACGGTATCACACAATTTAATGCCACAAAGATTATGCAGCGAACAATGTTATAAATGCAAAATTGCATAAAGATAAAGTGAAAACTGCACCCTCAACAAGAATATACAGGGAGCACAGGGTGCAGGCGTCATTCCTTCTGCCCGTGCTTTTCAAGTGCGAGCTGTTTTCACCTCGTTCTGACCAACTAACTAGATTGAGATGTGTTGTTATAGTGCAAAAGAATGCTCCACGGGAAACTAGGTTTGTCTCAAGCTCTGTGTGTGTCTTTCAACCTATATGGTGCCCGGTTCAACAGTTTATGCAGACCAGATCGTGTAAAACAGGATCGTGTAAAATGGACCGTGTAAATAAAATAAAATGGACCATGTAAATAAACAGGATTGTGTAAAATGTCGTTTTCGTGTGCAACTGTAGTTGTGGTTGTGCTGAATGACCTTTCTTTATATATACAACATAACAAACTTGCTCCTTCAGAGTCGAGTGCATCTTCGGATCGATTGTAAATGTTTGCATATGCGAGGCCTTAAGTTTTATAAGAAATTCCTCAGTGTGCCCCGAGGAAATGTGTGTTCAGCGAAAATTTGGATATCATTATATACAACTCTTAAGCCTCGTCTACAACTTTGTGCAGGTTGACCTTAAGCAGAAAACGAGGAGCGGCAGCAGCCCCCCAAAAAGAGCAAGCACCTTCCAAGCTCCCGAAGCTCTCTTCGACAGGAACAGCAAGGTCACTGTGTGGCATTGAAAACCAGTGCAAGGAGTGCCTTATCAGTACACTGTGCTGCTCTTTCATCGCAGAAGACGAAGTTGACCACTCCAGAGGAACTTCACGCTGTGTATTGTGAGTGCTTCAGTGCTTTTGTTTTTGTCCAGCCAGCAGTTAAGAAATCATGTGTCAGATTCAGCCGGGATTGCTAGAGGGAGCCGGGCAGGCATGTTTGGACATTTGTCTAGCCAAGTAGTTCCAGTTTTTTGCTCTGGTCCTGTTGGAGTTACTGCCACAATTCCAGAAGCTACGTCACCTCTCTAAATGTACAGATGTGTCGGGGAAGATTAGCTGCATTAGGTTTTTCTATAACTGATAGCTGCCAACATTCTGCATTATACAGGAGTTTGTTTTTCACTTATGGGTGTAGAGCCCTCCCCAGAAAAAATGCAACACGTCTACTTCCAGAAGGCTCCAAGGCCCTACTTGTAGGTTTTTCGGCTTGTATCATAAGCACCTCATTTGGGTGTACATGAAGATTTTATAAACATGTACAGCGAAAAATTTGGGTGGCTGGTCGTTTTGTCGTTATCATGTTCCTCGCAGTATTCTTAAGCATGTTGTGCATTACGTTGTCAATCTGGTTCATGTGCATAGAAGACATTACGAAGTTTCAGGCTAGAGTACAAAAAGCCTGGAAGCAAGCTATCAATAGTTTTTTAACAGAGTTGCTTAATCTGATACATGATACATCACTAAACTTTCGTGCGTATTCATCAATGTAAGCTCGTCTTAGTGTTATCCAAAATGAAGATGTGAGTCGACAGATGGAAACATCTAGTGGGCTAATCAGGGTGAACAGTGGAAGTGCCTCAGACAGGCTGGCCGATGTTGCGATAGGAGGACCTATTTTTTTGAAGTCACCTTGTCATCCTTGGCGTGGTAGTTTAAATTGGGTCAGTTATGACATCATCTTTTGGTGTAGGCGTGTGTGCCTTTTGGAAATGTTTGTCTGAAAAAAAACCTATAACGCAGAAGAGTGCAGCCCTTGCTTCTTCTCAAGTTAGGTTGCGCTGATACAAAGTGTTCTCCTGTCGGAGGTTGGGGGTAAGGGAAGCAAAACAAAGATAAACGATAGAAAACAAGAAAAAAGAAGAAAGAAAAGGGGGATGCAAAGTAAACGTAATGCTACACTGCTCCTACTTTGCATCCCCCCTTTTCTTCTTTTTTTCCTTGTTTTCTTTTTTCACCTTTTTTGTTACATTTGCATTGTCCCATCTAGTGCATGAATCAATGACACATGGCTTTGCTATAGCAAAGATGCCTATGTGATGTTGGATTGAACAGTGCATTGTACTTTATTCAGTTATTTACAGACTGATCAGTCTTGCAATAAGTGCTTCCTGTCTATCACCACACATGTTCAAATGAAGAGTTTGTGCTTGCTCTTAGTATGCTGGTATATAGCTTCTGTCTTGGACTACTCAAATGAATGTTATTTTGCTGCTGTTTATGGTAATGAATTTATCCAACATGAAAGTATCTTGCTTTGTGAACTTTGTCGGACCTGCCTTTCTTTTTCTTTTCCTATGCAGGCATTGTATGGGAGAGAGGCAGTAACACAGAGGTGATAGCTTGAGCTTCGGAAGAATAAATGCTGGCAGTGAGGCAATTACACATCAAACATCCCAGCCATTTTGCCAACCGTCCTAAATGTGTTTTGAAAAAAAAAAAATATTGTGCTCGTTTACTGTATTGAAAACAGCAAAATGCTAAAATATATCGTAGAGAACAAACTATTAGCCACGTTGGTGCCTTCTGGACTTTCCAGGATGTCGTCTGAGTGTTGTTTGTAAAAAGTAAAAAGTGTTTCAAAAATACTGCCTCTTCTACACCAAATTCGGTCTAGGTATTAAGTAAAGGTGATTGTGTGTAGTGCATGAAGCTCAGTAATATTAGTGCAAATTTTTCGCCACATCAAAAGCAAGGAAGCAGTTCTCTTTATATGGCAAGTTATATGATTACACTTTGTCTAAAGTAGAAATGAATTTTTGAAGTTTTCTTATGATGGCTGTTTTCTGCATTTGATGTACGACAGCTTCCGTTCCGAAGTTCCCCATGGCCCTCAATAGAGACTTCAAAATCATTTTCCTCTT